>PVHT020000034.1:8722606-8733483 GCA_004024745.2 Catagonus wagneri | reverse complement strand
TTTTTTTTTTTTTTTTTTTTTTTTTTTTTTTTTTTTTTTTTTTGCTTTTTAGGGCCATAGCTGTGGCATATGGAGGTTCCCAGGCTAGGGGTCGAATCGGAGCTACAGCTGCCAGTCTACGCCACAGCCACAGCCACGCAGGATCTGAGCCACGTCTGTGACCTACACCACAGCTCACGGCAACGCCAGATCGTTTAACCCACTGAGCAAGGCCAGGGATCAAACCCACAACCTCATGGATCCTAGTCGGATTCGTTAACCACTGAGCCACGATGGGAACTCCTAGTTTGCGTCTTTTAACCCCAGACTCCCAGTCCATCCCATTCCCTCCCCCTTGGCAGCCACAAGTCTATTCTCCAAGTCCATAAATTTCTTTTCTGTGGAAAGCTTCAGCAAATGCTGTGTTTAAATTGTAACAAGAGTGATGGGTTTGTAGTCATGCCATTTCAGGGGATTACTAGGTTGCTTTTCCATGGTTGCTTGGCCCAGGAACGACGGACTGTGGGAGGCTTGGCCCAGGAATGTTGGACTGCCCTGGGTGGAAGACATAATTACACCAAGTTGGCACCAACAGATCCTTCTCTTGAGCAGCCCAATGTAGCGGGCAGCTACTCCAGACTGTGCTACTGCAGCTGTGTCTGCGGAAACTGCGGATGAAAATGTCAGCCCGCCCTTCACCAGGCCTGGAGGACTCTTTGCTTCTCAGTTTGTCCAGGCAACACCCCACTTCCAACCTTGAAAACCCGTGTCACACCCTGTCCAGGGTGCTGAGAGCTGCAGCTCTTTCTTTTCCATGAGCAGAAGACCTTCCTTCACCACGAAGTCGAGGATGCTTAACCTTCAGGACTTCTCATTGGCATCAGCCGCTTCCACAGCCCTGGTAAGAGTCTTGCCAATGTGTTCACATGGGCTTAGAATTTTGTAAAATTTGCCAAAGTAATACATTTGTACTGCAATTGAGAATACTGCTTCTCTAACTCAGTTACCCCGTCTCTCACATATCTCTAGGTGGGGCAACACTGGAGGGACCCAGGCATTTTTGGAATCCAGTTAAGGGGAAGGTGAGTGAAGGATGAGTTTAGTCTGGGTTGACGAGGATATGTTTGTGTGGGTGACAGTCACTTCCATGGATAGTTGAGTTACTGCCAGCCATCCCAGAGAGGAATGACTTTCTGAAACACTCCTGTCACCCACTGTGCCAACTCCCTCACTGTCTTAGTTCTCAGATTCAGGGCTCAGGTCCCATGGAAATACGAATATGTCCTTTAGCGTCAGCACCAGATTTATATGAAGAGTGGGGGAGAAATATGTAATCCCACTCGTGGGCATATTTCCAGCGAAAATTCTAGTTCAAAAAGATACATGCACCCCAATGATCATTGCAGCACTCTTTACAATAGCCAAGACATGAGAGCAATCTAAGGGTCCAATGACAGATGAGTGGATACAGAAGAGGTGGTACATACCCACAATGGAATATTACTCAGCCATTAGAAAAAATGAAATAACACCATTTGCACCAACATGGATGGACCTAGAGATTATCACACTAAGTGAAGTAAGCCAGACAAAGATGAATACATATGGTATCGCTTATATGTGGAATCTGAAATGCGATACAAATGAACTTGTTTACAAAACAGAAACAGACTCACAGACAGAGAACAGACTTGCCGTTGCCAAGGGGAAGGGGAGGAGCCACGGAGTGGGAGTTTGGGATTAGCAGATGCAAACTATTCTGTATAGGATGGATAAACAACAAGGACCTACTGGATATTGAACTGTATTCAGTATCCCGTGATAAACCATAATGGAAAAGAATATGACAAAAATGTATGTATATGTGAATAACTGAGTCACTTTGATAAACAGCAGAAATTAACACACCGTGGTAAATCAACTATACTTCAATAAAATTAAAAAAAAAATTTAAAAGACTGAAAGGGAAATAGAGTTTGAAATGTATTGAGCCAGAAATAATACACGGAAATTCTCCCAAACATAAGATCGGGAAAATTGTCAAGGAGATAATTCATTGCTCACAGCACCTAATCAGACTAGAAGTCCTGTCTTATCAGGAAAAATGCCTGACACTGTCCTGTATATAATTACAAAGAAAATCAAATCACTTTTGTTGTTATTTTTAGTGGGAATTGTGAGAAATATGATTTAGGAGAATTTCTATACTTATAGGGTATTTACTTCAAGCAGAACACAAGCGTGTTTGTAACAGTTCATATATGATAGAGACAAGAGAAGTTTTCTCAAATTTGAACACAATCATAAAAATTTAGACATTACCAACAACAAGTTAGAAAGCTAAAGAAAACATTTTAAATATCAATAATAATTTTAAAAGTTGATTAACCATTCTAGAATCTTCTGGAAGAAAATATTATCTTTTTTCTCCTCCTTTTAGATTGTGATATCACAGAACTGTTATCAAGTGAAGAGGTAATGAAAGAGTTTTCAGACAGGGGATGCTTTTTTTTTTTTGAGAACTAGCATATTTTGTTTATTGGAGGTCGTGGGGTCTTTTTTCATTACTTAATGAATTTTATTACAGTTATAGGTGTACAAAAATCATCACAACTCAATTTGATAGCATTTCCATCCCAAACCCTCAGTGCATCCCCCCACCCCCCAGATTGTCTCGTTTGGAAACCATAGGTTTTCCAGAGTCTGTGAGTCGTTTTCTGTTCTGCACAGAAGTTCATTGTGTCCTTTTTTTAGTTTCCACATGTAAGCAGTAGCATTGGATGTTGCTGTCTAATTGACTGGTTTCACTTCACATGATAATTTCTAGGTCCATCCATCTTGCTATAAATGTTGTTATTTCATTCCTTTTAATGGCAGAGTAATATTCCATTGTGTGTATGTACCGTATCTTCCCTATCCACTCCTCTGTCGATGAACATTTAGGTTGTTCCCATGACTTGGCTATTGCATAGAGTGCTGCAGTGAACACTGGAGTACATGTGAATAACTACATGTGTCTTTTCAAGTCATGGTTTCCTCTGGATAGATGCCCAGGAGTGGGATTGCTGGAGACAGGGGATGCTTTTAAAAGAAAAAGATTTTTAAAGAGTTAATAAAAGGCAATAAGATAAATGATAATGCAGTTAGGAAAACTATTATTATTTGTCTGGATTTGTGATGTTTCTAGAATCTGTCAACTTGAAAATTTTTAACTAATTATGATTCCTCTCTCAATTCAAATAACTGTTTATATTTAAACAGTTTATAACTGTAATTATTTTTTACTTATAATTTTGATTCTTTTACCGACAGAGAATCTTCCAAATCTCAGAGCTTCAGGCCTCTGACAAAACCTGGATCCTTGGGTGGTCAAGGGAGAGCATGAAGCAATGGCGAAGCTTCCTTTTGTTTTACTCGTAGCTGGTAAGTCTGTGTTTCTACGTAAGTTCCTGCTCAAAGAGAATGGGATTCGTTCCTGTGGAACCAGAAAATTAGCATCAGTCAGGCCAACAAAGGAGACAGCGTGCGATGACAACAGATAGTGGATTTGGGTTTAAATTTTGGCTTTCCAGGGGACGGAGAGCTTAGACATGCTACTTGTCCTTGGAAGTCAGTCTCGTCACCTGTCAAATGACAAATTTGGCTGAGATAAGCTAACAGTTCCTTTCCAGTGCTGTATTTCTGATCTTAAGAGCTAAGTGTTGCTAAGCTGAGGGATTCTGTGACTTGCCTTAGAGAACCCGGGGGAAAGGCTTGTTAATTTTTAATTTGTAAATGACTACTGCTAAGTTTGTGAAACTTGATCATTCCCATAAGTAGGTTGCATATCCCTCATATATTATTTTCACTGTTCAATTATTTAACACATCCTTTTCTCATATCAGAGCAAAGGTAAACTTTGGCACTGCCCCTTCTTCTGCCTCAGGGGAATCCAAAGCAATGAAGTTTTACTGTTAAACCTGTACCACCACCTTCATTTCTATAAACTTCCTACTTTTCGAGCTCTCCTTAAATTTGGGATCCTAGTTTATCTCCACTAAATTCTTAGAGGGTTCACAGAGCAGGGATCGGTCTCTCCATTTAACAGATTTGGAAACTGAGAAAGAAAACGTACAAATCACTTTTCTATCAGCTTGAGTTGACTAGAGGCAGAAACAGATGGAAGACGCCCCCCCACCCGCGATGTCCACTCTCCCCGTGAAGGTCAATATGCAGGAATAAACGCCGGGGACGGAGAGGCAGACTCTGGTTACTGACATACCAGTTACGGGCATATGCTGGTCCAAGAATTTCATGACAGAGCATGGGTGGCAGTGCAATGTCCAGGAAACGTGAGGACACTACTTATCTCCTGTGGGGGACAGATCTGGAATTCATTTCGTTTTATTTTATTTGGCCCTGCTCGAGACATACCCAAGTTCCAGAGCCAGAGATCGAACTCACGCCACAGCAGTGACAATGCTGGACCACCCTTGACCCACTGAGCCATTGGGAAACTCCTGAAATTCGTTTTATTTATTTTAAAATTTTTATTTATTAATTTTTAAATTTCTATTGAAACATTGATTTACAGTTGTATTAGTTTCTGGTGTGTAGTAAAATGATTCAGCTGTATTTTTTATAACTTTTTATTTTCTAATTTTTAATTTTTTTGCTTTTTAGGGCCGCATCTACAGCATATGGAGGTTCGCAAACTAGGGGTCCAGTCAGAGCTACTGCTGCCAGCCTACACCACAGCCACAGCAACACGGGATCTGAGCTGCATCTGCAACCTACACCACAGCTCACGGCAACACTGGATCCCTGACCCACTGAGCGAGGCCAGGGATCCAACCTACGTCCTCATGGATACTAGTTGGTTTCGTTTCCGCTGCACCACAACGGGAACTCTAATTTTTTGTAACGTTTTAGATTCTTTTCCATTACAGGTTATTACAGATATTGAGTAGAGTTCCTGAAATTCACTTTAAATATTAGAGGAGATGCAGTTGAGACTAGTTGGTCCCTAAGGTTAGTGGAACGTTGTCCAGAAACCCCTGGCAGGCCCAGCTTACAGCTCAGCGTGCCGGCTGAGCAACCTGCCGCCGTCAGATAGCTCAGGGTCTGCAGAACAAGATAGTGCGTGGGACGGCTGGCTGGTGGTAGCTTCTCCCTGACCGGATCGCCACTGGGTGCCCGAGATTAGGCAGTTAATTCCTGGCAGAGTTAGGCCGCACGAAGAGGACACAGGCCCTTCCTGCAACTGTGCAGCTCAGGTGCATGTACCCATTCAGGGGCCTCTATTCAAATATTGATGATCAGCAGCTTCGTCACAAAGGCTGCACAGCCACCCTGTCAGTGACAGAGGAGCTCCCTCTGAAGCAGGCCTGCCCAGATGAGAGTAGTGTTTCTGAGAAAGCCACTCTTGAGAGCCCAGCCTGGAAGGTAGGCCAGCTCCTGGGTGCTGGAGCAAAAGGCTTTGAGGTGTTCCTGTTGCGGCTCAGTGGTTAACAAACCCGACAAGGATCCATGAGGATGAGGGTTTGATCCCTGGTCTTGCTCGGTGGATTAAGGATCCAGCATTGCCGTGAGCTGTGGTGTAAGTCACAGACGCGGCTCAGATCTGGCGTTGCTGTAGCTATGGCATTAGGCCTGCAGCTGTAGCTCCAATTAGACCCCTAACCTGGGAACCTCCATATGCCACAGGTGGAGCCCTAAAAAGACAAAAAACAAAATAAAATAAAAAGAGGCTTTGAGATAAGTTTAGTAATTGGTTGTCTTGCAGTGGTTACTGACTGTTTCCTTATACATACACATGCATGTATATAAGAAGCTCACATTCTGAGCACATTTTTGACATGTAGGTGATACAACTACGGGACTTAGCTCTGGGCCTGAGCTTATCAAAGAGCTCAGGCCTGCTGCTGTCAGGACTGTGTGGGGTGGGTCCAGCCTTACTGTCCAGTGGCCGTCCTGCATGACTCCATTAGGCCCCTGGAGACCCCTGAAGTCATGAATGCAATCAGAATTTCAGTCTCCTCTCATAGACATAAAATTCAAGTGTAGAGTGAGAATTGCAGTATCTGATTGGTGATTCTGGCTTCTCAAAGTTTCTAATGGAGAAGGTAGGTAACGGTTTTATTTCCCACCCGAACACTGCTTTGTAAGGACTCTTCCTACCTGACACTTAATATCGCTGGTAAAATTCTGTTTTATCATGATCCCTTCATATCTGTGCCATTTCCTGACCTTTGTTAAAGATAATCTACAGCTACCATGAAGGAAAGAAAGAAATGGAGTAGGAAAAGATGATTCATGTTTGATGAATGCTATCTGAATTCCAGGGTCTGTACAATGTCTATGTCTTTTATATTCCCGTACGACCTTAAGAATCTGTATTAGAACCCCATCTTACAGATAAGTAAACTGAAGCTCCTTTTTTTTTTTCTTTTTAGGGCCACACCCGTGGCACATGAACATTTCTAAGATAGGGGTCCAGTCGGCGCTGTAGCCACTGGCCTACGCCACGGCCATAGCAATGCGGGATCTGAGCCGCATCTGCGACCTACACCACAACTCACAGCAATGCTGGATCCTTAATCCACTGAGCGAGGCCAGGGATCGAACCCACATCCTCATGGATCCTAGTTGGTTTGTTACTGCTGAGCCACGACAGGAACTCCAACTGAGGCTCTTAAGTGCTGTGCAGTTCACCCATGTTTATAGAGGGAGCAAGTCTGCCTTGCTCGACCCCTAAGACCCATTCATCCTCAAAGCCCACATCTGTGAGCCACATTTATGACAGCTAACAATTTGTCAACTCCTGGGAATCTTTGGCCCTCAGCAAATGAAATCCTTCTGCATGTGTAACTTTCTCAAATGTTCGCAAGTCTGATATCTCACCACAGCAAGGCAGACTCATAAAATAGTTTGTGTGGTAAAACTACTGGTAAAAGCTGGATAGGACTCTAAGAACATCCAGTTAATTATTTTCCTAACTCTTCCTTAATGGACTTCGGCCACTGTTTCATTAGCAGCATAAAGAATCTGGGAATTCAGGGAGTTCCCGTCGTGGCGCAGTGGTTAACAAACCCGACTAGGAACCATGAGGTTGCGGGTTCGAGCCCTGGCCTTGCTCAGTGGGTTAACAATCCAGCATTGCTGTGAGCTGTGGTGTAGGTCACAGACGCGGCTCGGATCCTGCGTTGATGTGGCTGCGGAGTAGGCCAGTGGCTACAGCTCCGATTAGACCCCTAGCCTGGGAACCTCCACATGCCGTGGGTGCGGCCCCAAAATGACAAAAGGCAAAAAAAAAAAAAAAGAATCTTGGAATTTAAATCAAAAACGTGTTCTTCTTGACTGTCAGATGGTCTTAGTTTTGGCATTTAACTTTGCTGGACTTTACTTTCCTAATCTGTACAATGGGCACAGTAAAATTATGCTGAAGGTATAATGAGACTATATACCCGAAGCCTCCTTGAAACTATTATTAAGGCGTATTGGCTTCTAAGAAATAGAAGCAAGGTGTGAAATAGATGCATATAGCTGATGTTCATTGGCTCTTTACTGTGTACAGGCCCTGGCTAAGTGCCTTACAGTCGTCACTTCATTTAATCCGCCCAACACTGTGAGATGAATACTTGTATTATCCCCATTTTACAGATGGGAGAAACCGGCACAGAAAAGTAAGAAACTTTCCAAGTTACATAGGTGGAAAGCAGCTGAGTCGGGTGGAATTCCAGTCCAGAATCTGTGTCATACTGCCTGCCAATTGTAAGTATAATAAAATGACACTCAAAGCATGTTATAAACAATTAGGTTAATGATCAAAGAATTAACATTTGACTACACTCTCTTGCTGGAAGATTCCAGTTCATACATATCCCTGAAGAGGCTGGCACCCTGGAACATAGCCTGGGACCCACGAGTAACATTCCAGTTCTGGTGGTTCCCAACCAGGCTCTGCCTATTTCTTCCCTTCGACCACCATCAGCTCTGGCCTTTCCCTCTACCGATTCCCAGGGGTCTGCAGTGTCTACTCACACTCTTCCTCCTGCCTGACTCTCCCAAGAAGCCTTCCCAGACCCAGGATTAGGCTACCTGTTTGCCTTCCATTGATCCTTAAATTTCCCCGAGCTGCCCTCTGTTCTGGGAGGACCTCGGCTAGTGAAATTCTGTGCTTCCGTGTCTGTTTCCCTGTCATGGGCATCTCAAGGGCTGTCCTGCATTTTTAGTCACCTTGGTATCTTCAGCAGTTCATACTGCCCGCATTCAGATTTGTCATGGTGAGTCTTTAAAAATTGTTTGACTGTGGTATCTTGGGTTGGCTCCTGGAACAGATGAAGGACATTGGAATGGAAAATTAGGTGAAATCCCAATAAAACCCATGGTTAGGTTAATAGTTTGTACCAACTTAAATTTCCTAGTTTGAATAATTGTAGCATGGTTGTGTCAGATGTTAGCGTTAGAGGAAGCTGGGTGAAAGTTATATGGGGACTCTTTAAATCACCTCTGCAACTCTTCCATAGATCTAAAATGATTGCAAAGTGGAAAACTGAAAAATAAGTCATTAGATGGCTTTTAGCCTAGTGTTCAAGATCACCCTTTTGAAGTCAGACAGAGCCAAGTTAAAATCCTAACTAAACCATTTATTACATATTCTGTATGATCTTAGCAAATCAAAGTCACATAGTCCCTCTGAATGCCATTGCTAAATGGCTTGAACAGTGGAAACAATAAATGGTAGTTGGTTTTGTTACAATATGATATTCACAATGATAGTGTTTTTGCTGTAAATTTTATGAAAAATATCACCTGAACTTTCTCTTTCAAACTTCATCCCACTGCACACCTCCCAACATCCTTACAAACCCTACAATTAAGCCACAAACACTCATCTACCCAACAAATATGTCTGGATGTTCTGGCCACTGTTCCCGTGTTAGATTTATGGCAGGGAATGAAACAGACAAAAATCCCTGCTGCAGACAGCTTCCATTCTAGTGGAGACAGGCAATAAATAAGGAAAATTTATAGTGCATTGGTTCTCAAAGTGAATCCCAGGCCTGCAGCATCAGCATCCCCTGGCAGCTTGTTAAAACATGCACATTCTCAGGCCCCAGCCCAGACCTGCTGAATCAGAGGCCGGTTTTAACAGTTTGAACAAGGCTTCCAGGTGATTCTGGTTAGTACTTGGGTTTAAAAACCACTGATACCGTATGTCAGTGATAAAATCCGTGTTTTAGAGAACACTAAAGCAGAGGACGAGGTTTAAAATTTTAAACAAGGTGGTCAAATCCCTTTAATCCAAAGGTGACATCTTCTCAAAGACATAAAGGTGAGAGAGTGGGTCCTCCAGGATATCCAGGGGGAGAAAATTTTAGGCAGAAGGAATGGCGAATGCAAAGGCACTGAGGCAGGAACAGGCCTGGGGGCCTGTGCCAGGAACTGCAAGGAGGCCAGTGCAGCTAGACGAAGTGAACAAAGGAGAGAAGCAGGAGAAGTGGGAAAGTCATGGGGCTCTAGACTGCATGGGGAGTTGTAAGCCACCACAAAGAGTTTGACATTTGTATTCTGAATCATGGTTCTTCCAAAGACACTCTGCCTCGGGGGCGAGAGGCTCTTGCTGAGCCCCAAATTCACCTGCCGTGCCTACCGTGGTGCTAGCCAATCCCCTTCTCTTCCTTAGAGTTCCCCATCCCCCACTGTCAGAAGGAGCCTCTCCCATCCCTAACTTACACAGGAACTTTGGTTTATCCCAAGCTACAGCACACCCTTGCTGGAATATGGAGTCTGCCCGTATTTTTCCCTATCGGATTGTGTCCACCTGAAGCAGGAACCTTGTCTTTTTCCCCTTTTATTCCCAACACCTATCATAGTGTCTTTGCATCTCAGTGCTACATCCATATTTGCTGAATCTCTGTGAAGGCATCAGGATGGAAACCAACATATTATTGGCACTTGATAGGTATTACAGATGCTGCCAGTGATTTTTCAGTTTCTTCTGCCAGAGGTCATAAGAAAAGAAGCTCATAGATTTATTTTCAAACCACCAAAGCCTTTTGGATGCAGCTGCAGGATTCATTCGGGGTTTGACTAAAATCAGCAGAGCCACTTCTTCTTCCGAGCTGCTTCCCTTGCTGCCTGATGGCCTACCTAGTTCTGTGTTGGCTTTGGCTCTGAGTATTGGCAGAGAGTTGCATCCATTTACTGCTAGCCTTGGACCAAAATGGACCGAGGTGGGAGGAGGCAGGAAAAGAAGATGGGCACAGGAATCAGCCAGAGCTGGGTTTGAATTCCAGCTCCAACACTCACAGAGGGCTCTTCCCTTCTTTCCTTTCCTTTCTTTTTCTTTCCTTCCCTTCCTGCTTGTTTATTCTTTCTTCCTCTCTTTCCTTCTTTTAAAACTATCATGAATCCCTTTAGCATCTGGTGAAACCTGTGGGCTGTCTCCAGATTTGAAATTTTCCAGTGCATGAAAGAAAATGATAAGATTAGAGAGGAAAAAAATTTTACTGAAATTCAATTGAAAGTGTGCTGAAAATTATCAGAATTTTTAAAAATTAAGTTGTTACAGTAAGAGTCTTGCCTCTTCATTAGTTCCGGAAGTACACAATTTAGAGGCAAGTTTGATATGTGCCAACATTTTGACATAATGATAAACATAGAGATTTGGAGCTACCCACTGCTGTAACATGATTTGAAGTTATGTGCCGTTCCTATTTCTGACATAATACAGGTACTGCTATCATTACGGTGGCTTACGGTTAACATTCATGATTGGGGAGTTCCCTTAGTGGCTCAGTGGTTAACGAATCCGACTAAGAACCATGAGGTTGCAGGTTCGATCCCTGGCCTTGCTCAGTGGGTTAAGGATCCGGCGTTGCCGTGAGCTGTGGTGTAGGTCGCAGACGCGGCTC
>PVHT020000034.1:8709909-8721606 GCA_004024745.2 Catagonus wagneri | reverse complement strand
AAAATAAAATAAAATAAAATAAAAATAATAACATTCATGATTGGGGGAAAAGCCAAATTTTAATTTGACTCTGATTCTAATTCTTCGAGAGGGAGGAGTTTTTTCCTATCCTATTTGATTCTGTATACTGTGCAGATCTGTTCATAGCCCCAGAATGTAAGTTGAAATAAATTACTTCAGTTGTCCAAATTTCAGTGTCCTTATCTGTAAAGTGATACTTAATAGATGACGCTTTTTTTTGTTGCTACTTTATTAACAGCAGTAGTGGTAGCTAAGACTCCCTGGGAACAGTCTGTAATAAACTCTGACCCACTTCATGGTCCTAGCCAGAGCCAGCTCCGCAAGTTGGCCCATTTGGCATTCATCTTTTTCAGTGGAGGATCCCCGCTCCCCAAATAGTCTTTATTGGCTTGAAATTTCACCTTTTTAAAACATTTTTTAAATTTTTGACTGCACCTGTGGCATGTGGAAGTTCCCGGGTCAGGGACAGAACCTGCACCACGACAGTGACCCCAGCCACTGCAATGACAATGCCGTGTCCTTAACATGGGCTGCCACAAGAAAACGCCTGGAAATTCCACCTGTAGAGAAATATATATACCTTCAGGGCTGAAAGACTTGTGACTTCCAGAGACTCCTAACCAAAAGTAAGTACCGATGAACAGTCACCCTAGACTCCAGCCATACCCATCCCCAGGGCTAAGTTAGGGAGTGGGACATCGTCCACTCCCTAGCCCAGCAAGAGATGTGGGTGGCCAAAAAAAGGGGGGGGTACATACTTGGGACAATCTACCCCCAATTCATCCTGTTTCCGGCGAATGCTTTACAAAGTCCAAATTCTTGCCAAACAAAATCATATTGAGTCTACAGACCTGGTCTCAAAGAGGATTTTCCTAAAACTCAGCAGTATGTTTAATTATAGCTTATATGTGCGTGCATAACCCCCATATGTTAGTTCATTTCCCAGTTAATTTCCATCTGAAAGTAGTATCTTTACTATCTCTGAGTGATACTAAATTGGTTTTCAAGCACTTACGAGAAAGGTGTTTCCTTTGGGCCAGCCCTCTTGGAATTGCTTTCTTCATGGACCCTGTGATTTCTTCCAAGCTCTGTAGGGCTTCTCAAACTTGGGTGTGTGGCAGAATTATGTGAAGAATCCATTAAAACACAGGCTGCAGGGTCCCTCCCCCAGAGCCCTGAGCAGCAGGCCAAAGGGTAGAGCCTGAGAATTTGCATTTCTAACTTGCTCCCGGGTTCCTTACCTCCAAGAGCCCAGTTTCTTTAGAAATAAACCAGGACAACAATACCTCCCTTATTGTTTGTTTGTTGTTGTTGTTTGGTTGCACTGCAGCATGCAGACGTTCCGGGGCCAGGGATCGAACTCTCGCCACAGCAGCGACCCAAGCTGCTGCAGTGATAATGCCAGATCCTTAATCTGCCGCACTACAAGAGAACTCCGATAAGACCTCCTTTAGAGGGCTGCTGAAAGGCTTAGAAAAAGATATGTAAATAAAATACCAAGCCCCTAATAGAAATTTAATATTTATTCATTCCCATGACAGGGCATTATTGTGGAGGGAAGGATTTCTGGAGAGCAGTCTTGAAGCAATAGAAATCTGCTGAGGAAGAAGGGAGTGAGAAGTGTTCCCAGCATGGAAAGCCATGTACAAAGGCTGTGGAGCATGGAAAAAAAAAAATAGCTCACTCAAAAAGCTGTGAGAAGTTACACTGGGCTAAACCAAGTTCATCGATCATGTATGTATGTGCAGGGGACCCTGGCATTCTGTGCTATTCCAAAGGGTTTCAACTCTCTTCTCAAGGAGATGGAAAACCACTGAGGCTGTTTAAAGCCGGCAGTGACATGGAGCTGGTATTGCACAGGTGAGGAGTTATGGGTCCAGGCTGATGACTAAGTTTATCTCTTGAGTCACGCATAGGTGATGGTGATGAAGCTCCAGGAAGTACCCAAAGAAAACGCTTGCTGGGAGGAGGTGGTAACGAGTTGCACGTGGAGTATGTCAAATTCAAGGTAACTGTAAGACACCTGCGTGGACATACTAAGGGTACACATGTGAATCTAGATATTTTAAAGAAATCTTGAAACATAGATTTAGAAGACCTCAGCCCTTAGATGGAAATTAGATCCACAAGAATAGATGAAACAGCCCAAGGAGGAGATAGCGTGAGAGAAGACTTGAGGATGGAATTCTGGAGGGCAGTCATTTCTAAAGGAGCTCCAGTCGAGGCAAATGACAGTCAGCAGAGCCTGTGTTTCCTCTTCTTATATTATCTGGATACGAGCCAACTCTGGTCTCAGTGGACACTGAGGTTGGCCTTGGTCAGTGGTACCCACAGCAGCCAGTGCAGCACTCAGGTGGTGGGAGCTGCAAGGGAGCGTGACCAGCATGGTCCATAGGGACCATACAGGGAGATGGAAGGGAAGGCACAAGCTGAGAATAACAGGAGGTGAATGGGGTCACGAGTACTGCCCCCTCCTCGTTACTCAGGTGCCATCATCCCCAGAGAAGTGAGTCCAGGAACAACTGTCCCAACTGGTCATCCTCTAGAGACGGGTCTCTTCTCCAAGAACTTTTGCATGAGTGAGATCCTGAGATTTTCAAAGCTCAGGCATCCTCTGCTGGGAGAAAGACAGTGGGAATTGAGTCACAAAAATAAATACTACTTCCTTTCCCTTAAGACGCACAAGATACCCACATGAATCCTGTTTCACGCAGCCGGAGCTTCCCTGCTGGGCTTGGCCAAACCACTGCAAACCAGCAGGATCCTGTGTCAGCCCAGACCCGAGCACTCGCCTTTCCGGCCACGGGCTTCTGAACAGTCTGAGCCACGGAGAACACTTGCAAAAGCCCCGCCCTGCCAGCCCAGGTAGGAGGAAGGTTAGGGAAAGCAGAAATCTAAAAGGGAGTCTGGGCCCTTTTTAGGTGGGACCGAACAGCAGAGGAGCAACTGGGGACTTCTCGGGGAGAAGGAGACGCTCCCCTTATGCGGGAGGTTGCATTAGACCACCACCAAGGGTGTCCATGTGTATCCTCATCTCCCCTTAAAAAATTCAGTGCTTACAAAAAAACCCAAGCCTAGGAGTGCCCATTGTGGCGCAGCAGTAACGAACTCGACTAGTATCCATGAGGATGTGGGTTCCATCCCTGGCCTCGCTCAGTGGGTTAAGGATCGTGTGTTGCTGTGAGCTCGGGTGTAGGTTGCGGGTGCAGCTCGGATCCAGTGTTGCTGCGGTGTAGGCCGGCATCTGCAGCTCTGATTAGACCCCTAGCCTGGGAACTTCCATATGCTGCATGAATGCGGCCACACACACACACACAAAAAAAATCCAAACCTGTCAGATGTACTGGGGCCACCTCAAGTGTATTATTCTCTTTTTTCCTCCCTAAAGAGAGAATTCAAGTATGAGTTCATTCGCTCTCATTTTAGGAAATACATTATGCCAAGAAAAAAAAAAATGAGGCACGCCTGCCTGGGGACCTAGCTCTCCAATAATTAAGAAGGCTAGTCATCCTCAAAGGTGTTTTTGTAGGAAGAAAACCTGTGGCCTCGCTCTCATCCTGGCTTCACAGGGACGGGGCCTGAGGTGTGGACACTCAGGAAGGGGGGCTGGGGCTCGGACAGCATTGTCAGAGGCGAGGGCAGCACAGGCAATGTTTAGTCGGAGGGAACGAAAACACAGTGTACGGATGGAAATCTGATCTCCGCAGGCCTATCTTTATTATAGCTTGGAGGGGGTGGGAGAGAAGCAAATCTGAAACCAGCAGAGTGTTAAAACAGAACTGCAGTGGGGCAAACGCCTTCCTCCAGACAGAAAGTGCCCGTCGCGCAGCCGGTCAGCACCTGCGCGGGCCCGGAGCCCAGGCACTCGGGCCTTAAGCGCCTCTGGCTGGACAACAGCCTGCACCTGTGAACCTTCTGGAGAGGCCTTCGTTCCAGTTTGTGATGACGCCTAGGAACGTGCAGGCTTTATTAGCTTGGGGTCTAAAGAGACCGTGTCCCAAGGCAGCGTCCCACAGCAAGAGAGGGGAGAGGAAAGCCACCGCTGGCCTGGCTCCAAAGGGGATGGCAGGGGTGGACCGGGGCTCCGGGGGCGTCCCTCTGCCCCTTCCTTTCTCAGCTTCCCTCTGAAGCTCCCCACGTGGGCTTGACCACCAGTCTGCCAATCAAAGGCTGAGATTCAAGGCCGAGCCAGACAGCCAGAAAGGCTTCTCTACCGTGTTCTTTTGCAAAGTAAGGATGTCTTAATGGAGGAGAACGGCTCTCAGACCCTGTGCCGCCTGTGCTGGAGGTGGAAAGGAGCTGCTCTCCTCGGGACTAGACGCCGATTCACTCCCGATTGCCTGGCCTAGGTAAGAATGCGTGTTGAGAAGGCCGAAAGCATTGTTTTGTTGGTTCCTGTGTTTGCGCGGGCTGGTTCCCCCAAGAAAACCTACACTGAGCACCACATACACACCCAGCGGCTCAGGCTGCATTAGAAGCCGGAGGTCCTTGTTCACTTGCCTGCTGGGCTCCTCCAGGGTCATCTCTAGGGACCCCCACGCTCCTCTGCGCTCAGCTGAGAAACGCTATGATGAGTAGTATCACCAAGTGTCAGCTTGGATTCGCCCGTGCTTTGGGCTCCTTGAGCAGAGTGGCTTGGTTTGCAGAAAAGCCTGGCATGTTTTAGCTGAATTGTCAGAGACAGCCTTCAGCTTCACGGTGGCCTTGAAAGGCCTCTAAGAACATGCCCTTTAGGGAGTCCCCGTTGTGGCTCAGCGGGTTAAGAACCCAGCTAGTATCCATGAGGATGTGTGTTCAATCCCTGGCCTCGCTCAGTGGGTTCAGGATACGGCATTGCCTCAAGCTGTGGTGTGGGTCACAGATGTGGCTTGGATCTGGCGTGGTCATGGCTGTGGCGTAGGCTGGCAGCTATGACTCCGATTGGACCCCTAGCCTGGAACTTCCATATGCTGCAGGTATGGCCTTAAAAAGAAAAAAAAAGAGAGAAAGAGACAGAGAAAAAGAATATCGTCTTTAGTAAACCAGTAGCTCCCACCCCAGGGCTCTGGGTGGGTGTCTTGGTCTCTGCATTGTACCAGCCCCAAACCAGCAAGAGCCTCCTCGGGCTACCTCCGTGGATTCCTTCTGATAGTCATTGTCAGCAAGTATGAATAATGCCTAAATTATAGAACTGCACCATTGAACAAAATTAATCTTCCCAAGAATGAAGATGTCCTTACTACTTAGTTCAAAAACTAATTAATGCATTCTGGTTTGGGAAAAAGCAAAAAGGGTTACCTTATTTCCAAGAATCTTGTGTCAACAACCCACTTTAGGTTTCTGTAATTGCCACTCCTGAATAATTAAAAGTCAAGGTCACGTGGGTCATGGAAGAAACCTATAATTAACGTCTAAGCATAATCATTAGTTTCTCTAAATTGACTCAGATTGTTCTTAAAAGGGTGGTAGAGGAGAGAGAGCTTGACCTAGGTTGTTTTTTTTTTCTTTTTAGAAAAACTAGCCTTTTGTGTTTTCAAAAAAAATTTTTTTAAGGAGATAAACATGTATTTAAGATCAACTCACTGATTAAATGACCCAGCTGTTTTATAGATGGATATTGCAAGGTTTTGAGAAAGTTGCAATGACTGATTAAATGACCCAGCCATTTTATAGATGGATATTGCTATTGTGAATAGTGCTGCAGTGAACATGCGTGTGCAAGTGTCTTTCTCCAGGAAATTTTTGTCTGGATATATGCCCAAGAGTGGGATTGCTGGGTCATATGGTAATTCTATGTAGAGTTTTCTAAGGTACCTCCACACTGTCTTCCATAGTGGCAAGGAGCTCCAACTGTAATGCACGGAGAACTATATCTAATTACATGTGACAAATCCATATATGTACATGTAATCGGGTCACCACATGGTGCAGTTGGAAAATCTGACAGAAATCTGTAAACCAGCTATAATGCAAAAATAAAAAATAAATAAATAAATATAGATGGATATTGCAAGGTTTTGAGAAAGTTGCAATGACACGATCTACCAAGTAGATAGCAGAAGGAATGTCAGATGTTATCGGATCCTACACCCACATTCTTTCTCAAGGTACAGAAGGTGAAGTCCAGGTGGGTAGGTGACTCTCCTCACAGCACAAAGCTAGCCGCTGGGCAGGCCAGAAGGAGGACCTCCTTGTGTGTGGCTCCAGAGGCAGGGCTTTTCCTCCCTCCTCAAGCAGTAACAGCAGGGTCAACCGGAAACATCTCTCAGAATTGCTGTTTTGCTTAGGGCACAGTTCAAAGACTGTTCATCAGACACATTTCGACAGCTAACCGGGAAAACCCGCATCCATTTATGCCCTGCACCCAGTTGTTGTGGAAGGAAAGAGCCTCAGGCTTTCAGATGTCTCCTTCATCTGCTGGTCCTCTGCGGACCAGCTGGGCTAGGGGTTGTACTGGAGTGGAAGGGAGGCGGTATGGTGTAGCCCAGAGATTCTCAACCCTAGACGCATTAGAATCACTCAGATTTTGTAAGGTGCCAGTGCTGGGCTTCACCTCCAGGGATTCTGATTTATTTGACCTGAGCTGGGACCTGGCACTGGCATTTTTCCGAGATTCCTTTGATGCCATATGTGTGCAGATAGGATTGGAAACCATTGAAGAGCAAAGTCTTGGTGTCAGAACTGGGCTGAAAATCCCCCACCTTGAATATGCCTATTTTTTCTGAAATCCCCCATATATATATATATATATATGTATGTGTGTGTGTGTGTGTGTGTGTATATATATATATATATATATGTATATGTATATATTTTCCTCTTTAGGGCCACACTTGCGGCATACGGAGGTTCCCAGGCTGGGGATCTAATCAGAGCTACAGCTGCCGGCCATGGCCACAGTCACAGCCACGCCGGATCCGAGCCGCATCTGCGACCTCCAGCACAGCTCGCAGCAACACCAGATCCTTAACCCACTGAGCAAGGCCAAGGATCGAACCTGCAGCCTCATGGTTCCTAGTCAGATTTGTTTCCACTGCACCATGATGGGAACTCCTACATATTTTTTTTTTAAATAAAAGAAAAAAATCCTAAGCCATTGGGTGGCTGTAAGCATTAAATTAGATGAGTATACAAAGCATAGAGAAGTTTCTCAATGAATTTGACTCTTCTTTCCTTTCTGCATTTAAATGGCAATAGCAAAGCAGTAGCATGAAGCCACCGAGTAAAGGAAAACAAGAGTGAGGCTAACTAGAGGGGCCTGACGTTGTGAAAGGCGTTTGATCCAGGATCCATATATCTGAATTCTTCCCTGCCTTCGCTGGTTCTTTTTTTTTTTTTTTTTTGCTGGAATAGATATCTATGTAAATCTGTGGGTGGGTACACTTCATCCCCCAGGATGTGGATCTGTCCACTCGATGATTTGCATTACTTTGTTCAGGTGGGGCAGCTTCCATGGACCATCTGTTTGTGCAGGTTTTCGGCTTGTAAGCGCTAAGCCATCAGGGCACTCTTTTTAGGGAGGAAGAGATTGTCTAGGGGTGGAGACGTCTCTTCTCTCAGTCAGGCACGCTTTGTGCCACTTCTGCCTGCATAAGGTCGTTCTCTGCCAGCCCAGCCCTTAGAAGATGCCTCAGTGTGTGTGCAAATAATTCCACACGGTCCTGCCCAGGAGCATCAGATACCATTTCCATTCTCATCTCTGAACACACAGCATATGGAAAACTCTGGTGCCACAGGAGGCAGAGCATGGAGCTAGAATACATAAATAACAGCCATCAATGCCTTTTTTTTCTTTTTTTTTTGTCTTTTTTTTCTTTTTTGCCACACAGGCAGTATGTGGGAATTCCTGGACCAGGGATTGAACCTACGCCGCACAGCAGCAACCAGAGCCACAGCGGTGAGAACGCAGGAGCCTCAACCCGCTAGGCCACCAGAGAACTCCCGCCATCAATGCCTTTGATTCTTGGAGCCACCCAAGTGACAAAAGCAAAAATGGGACTCCTGGCTTGGTTTTTCTTTATCCCACTTGAACTTCAAAGGCTGCAAGAAGTGAAAAGAAAAAAACAAAACAAAAATCCAGAGCTCTCACCTCCTGGACACTCGATCTTCTCCTGGCAGCCCTGCCTCGGACCACTGTTTGGCATCAGCCTATGTCCACTGACGGCACAGAGGGGCCCTCACCTGCCAAGGAAGCCACCTGCTTATTCTTGGACCTGCCTTTGAGTAGCGCTCCTGCCCAGGCCCTGGCCAGCTCTCTGGTTTGCATTTCTTTTCCATTACCCACACCTTGTGGGACCCACCTCTTCTCCACCTGGTGACTGAGTTTCCCAGTGTATCGGAGGCAGGAACCTGCTTCGCGAAGGAAGCTTTGTCCCCTGCACATGGCGGTCCAGCTCAGGCAGGGGAGGCTGGCAGGAGCATGGTGTGTGGAGGTGCTGGTGGGCTTTGCTGCAGCCCCTTGCTAAGGAAGGGCCGGTCCACCATCATTCTGCCTCCTGCTGTCATTCTTGTTGGATGACTCTCTGCCATTGCTGTCTGTCTAGAACATTACACAGAACCAGATGGCTCTGGGCCCTCTCCCCGGGGGTTCCTCGCCCTTCTCCTTCCTCTCGCCCAGCACTCCCGGGCCCTTTCTCCTGCGCTCGTGGAGCCCAGGAGCCATTCAAGGGTGCAGCTATTTTTACTAGAGTGTGAAAGATTCTCAGGGTACAAACTATATTTAGCAGAGGTTAAAGTTTACGTTACACAACCAGCGGGGCACACAATTCAATCATTAAACAGCCTGGTTTTAGTCTTCCTGCTTCACTCCTTTACAGATGGGCTTTTCCAGTCCTAACGCCTCTCCTTTCACCGCAGCCTATGGATAATTCAAGGCCTTTGTTGCCTACAAGGAAGGGACTTCTTTTCTTTTTAGGCCTTAAGTCCCTCTTCCACCTCAGACAGAGATTGTCTTACGGCCGTCAGAGCCTTTGATTTAGCAGGACTCTATAAAGAGATGTTAAACGGAACCCTTCCAATGTTGGGAAAAAATCTAGCCTAGAATTTTTTTTTCCCCCTTGGCTGTGTCCTTAGCATGCAGAAGTTCCCAGGCTAGGGATCAAACCCACACCACAGCAGTGACCTGACCCACAGCAGTAACAATGCGGAATCCTTAACCCACTGAGCCGCTAGGAAACTCCTAGAAATTCTTAAAAATTCAAGCTACCCACTTAAAGTCTCAAATGGACACACATTGGCAATGGTAGTTGACTTTTCAGGCCAAGGTCTGAGGGTGTTGAAATCAGCATGAAAACGAAGAAGAGGACTGAAAGCTAACTCGACTCGAGAGGAGCAGGTGCCTGGGTTCCAGGACTGGGTGTATAATGTGACACACAGCCCAGCTGGTCCTTCAGCCCCTGGAAGCACTGCGTGCAAACAGCCCGAACTACCAGCCCTGTATGGGAGGGGCCTCAGATGAAGAGTCCCCTCGATGGAGGTGACACCCCATCCTGGGGCAGCCTGCATCCCCAGTGACTGCTCAGGGCTGGATATATAGGTCCAGCCCCTCACGTCCTCTCAGGACAGCTCTAGACAAACATCCCTTCTGAGCTCCAGGGTTGAACAGTCTTGCGTTGAGACTGCCTCCTGCACAGATGGAAATTTCAGAGCACTTCCTCATTGCACTCCTGCGTGCATCTCCATCTCAGCCATCATTTCTCAGGGAACCCAACCAGAGATGATGACCTGAGAAACCTACTGACCTTCTCCTGATAAATGCTTTGGGGTAACCCTAGGTTGCTGCATTGCTGTGAAAGTGCTGTCAGCAGACTCAGCAACATCCATATCCAGGGACAGCACTATAAGATCTCAGTCCCCATCCCAGGCCAACAAAGTCAGAGTCTGTATTTTGTCAAGATCCTCAGACGATTCATGTGTAGATTAATATTTGGTAAGCACTGGCCTCCATGATAATGAGATGAGAAACGATTGAGCAGGAATGATTACTGGGAGCACAGAAGTTTTCTGGTCCAGTGGGAATGATCTGCTTTTAGCCCATAAACTATTTTTCCCACTAAAAGGAGTTTAAAAACCCATTACTTTGCCACAACCCAACCACAAAAGAGCAGAAAACAGAAGCAGACAGTCAAACAACAAATTGCTCAAGTTAGGAAAACAAGCTGCAATATTAAGCAAACAAAGAAAAAGCAGGTGTGTAAAGTCAGTCTGTAAAGTGAGTGCCCCATGTCGTAGTGCATAGAGGAAAGATGAGATGCAACTCAGTAGATGAAATCTGAAGACAAACCTTGACTTAGAACTTTCCCAAATGACCACAAGAGAACTAGTAGAGGATAAGCCTCCCCACCCCACAGAGTTTCCTGGTGGTGCAGCAGGTTAAGGATTCAGTTTTGTCACTGCTGTGGTTCAGATTAGATCCCTGGCCCCAGAACTTACATATGCTGCCAGTATGGCAAAAAAAATTATATTTATATTTACATTTATATTTATATTATTTATATTTATATATAAAGCTTCTCCAAGCGCAGGCACACCCACATAGGTAGGCAGGGGCATGAATTCACACTCACACTCCCTCTAAAGATATCTACCAGATCTTCAGTGAGAAAGAACTGGTTTATGTTAGAATGGCAATATGTGTTGTAGAAACATGCTAACATATTAAGGGGTATTGAAGTGCTTCCCTGGTTCTTGTTCCATAGGAGGTTTCACTCATTCTCAGTAGATCCTTTTGTGCTTATAAAACACTGCCTTATGCTGTCTCTCTGCACTTCATTCTAGATGCGTATCGAGCCTGAGTTTGGCCTCCATGTGTGTCTTCCGATAAAACTTCTAGCACACAGAGCTGGAAAGAACAGGTATGTGGCGCCATAAGGAATGTCGTGTCACCATGATCAGTTTATGTCTGGCTGTGGTCCGTTCTCACTGAAGGGCAGCAAGGAAAAGGGGAGCTGTCACGTGACTGGAACCCCTGAGAAAAAGTGAGTGTCCACAGATATCAAGGGCAGAGTCAGGGGGCCCAGTTGTGGATGAAATGAAGCGAACCCTTCCCACCCCGTCCCTCCTGCTGAAGGCAGCTGTGAAGTCTCAGCAGAACACATGGAACAGCCTATGTGAGGCTCTTCGGGGTGAATGGCAGCAGGGGGGTTGAGGACAAAGACCAGAGTTCCACGTGCCACTGAACCAGCCCTGAGCGTCCCGCTTGTCATCCATGTCCCCAGTCTAAATGGGAGGCGACCCCGAATCCCCAAATGAGCAACAGGTGTGGCTAGAAAGAGCCCCCTCTCATGCTAGCTAGCTCCAGGTGCAGTTAACACTCGGAGACAGTGGGGCAGTCCCTGTTCTTTCTTTGCTCCATTCTCCCCCCACCCCTCAACGCCCCAGGCGGTCAGAGCGGTAACAGTGGGAGTGGCTTCTGTACAGCCTACAGGGGACCCTTCCTCTTTGTTTGGAGGAGCTGTTTCCCAAGAGAATGGGGGAGCCCCCCAATCCTTTTCTTCTCTCTCACTTCTCCCCACCTGGCCCCTAACGTGGGCATGTTTGCAGGAAGTGTGCAGCCCAGTAGGGTGCACAGAGCACTAGCTTTCTGTTTGGGGTCAGGGTAGGGGGAGCGTGGAGCACTGGAAGCACTAGGAAGATCACAAAAAGAGAGGGACTTGGGCACGGGGATCCCATAAAGCTGTTCACAAACTCCTGGGCTCC
>PVHT020000034.1:8624637-8709809 GCA_004024745.2 Catagonus wagneri | reverse complement strand
TCAAACTATAATCCAATATGACTTGATGTATTAGTTTCCTGCTGCTGCTACAACGAATGACCCCAAACTAAAATAATAATAGTTGTTTATTTTTTTTAAATTATATAGGTCAGAAATCCAAAATTAGTCTCCTTGGGTAGAGTCCAGGTGTGCATAGGACCGGCTTCTTTTAGAGACTCTATGGAAGGATTGTTTCCTCGCATTTTCCAGCTCTGAGAGGCTGTCCTTATTCCTTGGCTTGCAGACCCTTTCCTCCATCTTCAAAGCAAACAACAGAGCATCTCCCAGACCTTTCCTCCACGGCCACCTTTCTCCCGGATCATAATCAGGAAACATTCTCTGCTTTTTTACCTGAGTATAAATGTTCCACCAGTATAATCTCCCTTATCTCAAGGTCCGCATCTAGTGAGCTATCTTAATTGCATTTGCAACCTTAATTCCTCCTGCCATGTAAGGTAACATATTCATAGGTTCTGGAGATTAGGATGAGGACATCTCTGAAAAAGGCTTTATTTTACCTTCCACTCTCAGCATATGAAGAACCATCAAATCTCAGCTCACATGGAAACAATCAGCAGATGTTAGCACTAAGGTGATGCAGATGTTGGGATTTTCTGACAGAGACTTTAAAAAAGCACATATTATTAAAATATTCTAAGAAGTAAGGGACAACACTCCTGAATGGAAAGAGAAATTTTTGACAGGAAAACAGAAGGTATAAAGATCAATGTAAGTTTTAGAATTTAAAACATACAATAACACATTTTAAAACATTAAAGTTATTCAATCTGAACAACATAGAAAAAATTTTTTTTCATGAACAGGGCTTCAGGAACTAGTGAGATTATTCCAAAATGTTTTAACATTTATGTCATTCAAGTCTCAGAGGAAGAGAAAAAATGCGAGGCAGAGAAAATATTCTTTAAAAAATAATGACTAAAAACTTCCCATATTTGGCAAAAGACATAAACCTACAGATTCCAGAAGCTCACTGAACTCAAAATAGGAAAACCACAAAAAAAATCCATGTCTAGACACAGCATAATCAAACTGCTGGAAAACCAAGATGAAAAGACTCTTGAAAGCAGCCAGAAAAATAACATGTTGCCTATAGGAAAACAATTCAAGTATCCGTGGGTTTCTCAGCAGAGATCAGGAATATACAAATATAAACAAGCTGCAAGTGTTTGCCCAACAAAGTAGCAGAAAATTTTTTACATTATCACTATTTAATGTTAAGATATAAAAATGTTAGTGGGAAAATAAATGAGAACAATTGTATAAAAAGCAAATTAATATCATCTACCAAAATTTTAAATCTACATATCTTTTAAACCCCATTTCTACTTCTTGAAATTTATCTTACAGAAATATTTGTGCAAGTGCTCAATGAGGTATATGGCCTTGTGTATAATGGCATATAAATACAGTAATTAATAAAACATTATAAATTCTTTTTTTTAAAGCATTATAAGTTCTTACTGATGAGCTATTATATAAATAAAATACAGAATGCCACACTATGGGATATAGTGTATCTTTTGGACAATTAGATTAGAGTCAAGTCTATTGGCATTAAAAGCATACATGATATAATGTTAAGTGATAAAGACATTTGTCAAATATCACACACAAACACCCCCACACGCACACACATATGAGTTGCGTTTTATGATTGTTTGTGTGTCATTATAATTGACTGGGAAAAGATCTGGAAAGATAAAAACCAAACTGGTATCCTCAATTGTTGCAAAGGAATAAGGTGGGAAGAATCAAAAAGGTACCTGTGCTTTTCACTTTATACATCTGTGTGTGAATATGTGTGTTTTATTTTTTATTTATTTTATTTTATTTTTTGCTTTTTAGGGCCTTCCCACAGCATATGGAGGTTCCCAGGCTAGGGGTCGAATCGGAGCTGCAGCTGCCCACCTATGCTACAGCCACAGCAACTTGGGATCTGAGCAGCGTCTGCAACCTACACCACAGCTCACGGCAATGCCGGATCCTTAACCCACTGAGCAAGGCCAGGGATCAAACCCACATCCTCATGGGTCCTGGTCTGTTTTGCGAACTGCTGAGCCACGAAGGGAGGTCCCTGTAGGTGTTTTTTAAACAAAGGACAGGTATTATTTTTGACATTAAAAAAAGTGGTAAATGGCCTCTCTATGTAAGTTTCATAATAGCATCTTCCAGTATTCTGATCTTAGAAATTCACTAACTAGCCTTTCACTCTTTTCTGGGAATTTAGCATTTTATTCACTTCCCTTAAGGAAACCCAGTCATCATATTCACCATCTCCTAGTGCGTAAGTTTTTTTTTTTTTTTTTTACTGCTGCATAACAAGTCACCTCAAAATTTACCATCTCAAAACAACCAAGATTTATGATCTGGTATAGTTTCTGAGGATCAGGAACCCAGGAGTGTCCTGGTTGGGTGTTTCCAGAGTTTCTCATAAGGTTGTAGTCAAGATGCTGGCCAGGGCTGTCATCGTTGGAAGGCTTGACCAGCACTGGAGGATCCTCTTACAAGCCCCTTGTGTAGATGTTGGCAAGGGAACTTGGTTCCCCAGTGGCTCCGGTTAGAGGCCTCAGTTCCTCTTCATGCCTCCCTGTTTGTAGGCTACTTACTGCATGGCCATCGGCTTCTCCTAGAGCAACTGGTCAAGGAAAGATTGGCAAGATGGAAGCTGCAATGGCTTTTATAACTCCATCTTAGAAGATATATACTACCACTTCTGCTATAGCCTATTGGCCACACAGATGGACTTCAGTACAATATAGCAGGAAGAATACACAGAACGTGGATATCAGATGTCAGAGACCACCAAGGGCTATCTTGAGGACTCACTACCGCAGTTAAAATTTCCCCACTACTTCTCCTCCCTAAGTTCATAGGCTTTCTAAGAGCATAGAAAATGCAGCTTTATCCCACAGTGTTACTGATGAATTTAGGGATCCTAGAGCCTCCAGTCTCTCCTCAAAAGAAAACTCTAGGGAGAAATAGGGAATTCCAGCTCCCAGAGCCCCAACCTTTTCCTGTGAACAAGGAAATTTCCCTTGCCCAAAAGAGTCATGATTAAGGAGAGCTGGAAAAACTGCACATGTAAATAGTTGATCAAAGAGGTAAACATGGAGAAAAAAACAGGTGCCTCAGAAAGAATCTCTTCAACAAGGGATCGCTTGTTCCCACCCTGCAACCCAAACTTTAATCTTCATAAGTCAGGACAGTCATCTCTTCGCCCAAGTGGAAATTCCCATAGGCTGAGGCACTAAGGGAGTAGAAATCTTGCCAGCTTATAGATCCACATAGATGATGAGACTCATCTGTTACTGAGAAAATATTAGAACGCAATTGATAAAACCAGGAGGCCCAAGGATAGTATGTCTCTATGGAAGAACAAAGTGAGGTACTTTAAGACACAGTGTATCTGAGAATTTGGAAGAGGATTTTCTGATGGATATACCTGATTCCAAAAGATATGTATTGTATTCCTAAGAGTATTATTTGAATATATCCTCTATTATGTAGGTTTTGCTAAACACTTGTCTTTCACAATATTTCCTTGTAGATATGCTAGAGAAATAAAAGTAAGAATTGATTCATCACAGGTTGAGCAACCTTATACAAAGTGTATTGATTAAATCGTTGTCAACTTGGAGCAAGTAACATGCCTCAGGGCTTCGAATCTGGCCTTGCCTCATTCAATATTTTTTATAAACTATCTGGGCAAAGGCAAAGAAAATGTACTTATTATATTTTCAAGCATTATAAAGTCTGACAGGAGAGCCAAGAAGCCAAATATAATAAAATCAGAATTCCCAAAGATCTCCAAAAGACTGAAATGATAGGCCAGAACCCATGGCATAAGAATGAGTGGGAAGGAAGTGGCATAAAATCTGCCCAAGTACAAAATGAGACCTGGCACAATACCAGTTAATGCAGGAAAGCTTTAAGTGAACTGCAGGTTTATTATGAGTCAGCAGTTTGCCAATCCTGCCAAAAAGGCAATGCAGAAAAGTAGTCTGTACTGTAAAGAATGCAGTGCTCAGCACCATGGAGATCTTGAACTGATAAACCCCACACCGTGATCGTGTGGATTCCTGGAATGGTCAGCAGATTCCTCCATGACCATATGTGCCTTCTAACTCCAAGATTGCATTGTCCTCCTTTTACAACATGCCCCCGAGTGACAGATCTCATAATTCTATCAAAAAAAAAAAAAAGGAGATGACTTTGTTGTATTCTTTAGTAAGTAATTCAAACAATATTTATTGAGAAAGCAGTACCTGTCCGGTACTCTGCTAAAAGCCAGGAACACAGAGATGCTTAGGACACACACACCTTTTCCCAGTTATTCATCCAAACACAAATGTAGGGGCTGATGTGGTGGGACTTGGTCCATGTAGTCAAGGTTGCAGGTCAGCTGACCTTGAGATAGAGAGATTGTCTGGATGGACCTGACCTAATCGCTTGAGCACTTGATTTTTTTTTTTTTTTCTCTTAATGGATTTTATTTCACTTATAGGTGTGCATAAATCGATTTTTTTTAATTTAATTTTATAGGAATATAGTTGACTTACAATGTTGTGTTAGTTTCAGGTGTACAGCAGAGTGATTCAGTCCAACATGTAAATAGACCCATTCTTTTTTCCCATATAGGTTATGACAAACTACTGAGTAGATTTTCCTATGCTATCCAGTAGATCACATGAGCACTTTAAAAGTAGAGTTTTCTCGGAGTTTCCACCATGGCTCAGTGGTTAACGAATCTGACTAGGAACCATGAGGTTGTGGGTTTGATCCCTGGCCTCGCTCAGTGGGTTAAGGATCTGGCGTTGCCATGAGCTGTGGTGTGGGTTGCAGACGTGGCTCGGATCCCGCATTGCTGTGGCTGTGGCATAAGCTGGTGGCTATAGCTCCAATTAGACCCCTAGCCTGGGAACCTCCATATGTTGTGTCGCCAGTGTGGCCCTTAGAAAAAGACAAAAAAAAAAAACAAAAGCAGAGTTTTCTCTGGTTGGTGACAGAAGAGTAGGTCAGAAGTTCAAAGCATGAGAAGGATTTGATGCACCTTTGCTGACTTGAGTGACGGAGCCACTTGGTAAGAAGTGTCCGTGGCCCCTAAGAGCTGAGGGTGGCCCCCAGGTGACCCCAAATGGCCCCAAGCCAGCAAGGAAGCAGTCTTAGAGCCTCTAGGAAATGAATTCAGCCACAAGAATGAGCTTGAAAGAGGACCCCAGAGGAGACCTGCAGCCCTAATCAATAATTTGATTTCAGCCCATTGAGACCCCAGCAAAAAGTATCCAGCCCCCACACCCAACCGTCTGACCTGCAGGAACTGTGAGGTAATACATCTGTGTTGTTTTACAACACTAAGTCGGGCCAGTTGTTATTTAGCAATAGAAAACTAACACAGGGTAAATAAACAGCAGCCACCCAATGAGGTAAGTGCTCTGTGAAGCAAAGCTACAGTGCACGCAGTTGGTTATTGACTCAGGACCCATTTTTTCCCTTCTACTTCCCAAGCGAGTCTTGCTTTTGTTCAAGTGGCCACTGCCCATCCATGCTTTCATTCATGGCTGCTACCTGCACGCCAAGCTCCAAGCATGAGGTAATTAATCTAAGTCAGGGTTTCTCGATGTTGGTACCATTGACACTTGGGCCTGGATTGTTTTTTTTTTTTTTTTTAATTGTGGAGGAAATGTCCTGCGCTTTGTGAGGTGATGAGCAGCCTCCCTGGCCTCTGCCCACTGTATGACAGTGACACATGCTTCCCTTGCCCCCCAACAGTGAGAATCAACTGTGTCTCCAGATGTTGCCAGATGTCCTGGCATGGGCAGGTGGAGAAGAAAAATCTCCCCCGAGACGAGAACTTTGGATCTAAAGGTAAGCTCACCCACCTTGTTAACAATTGCTCCAAGAATGCATACATGATCCCTTTAGGAAAATGAGCTGTGAAGAGAGCTTTAGGGGCTGGGGGAATCCTGAGACAGTCTCATTCTTCAGGGAAGCCACTGGCATTGACCCTGCCTTTCTTCCTGTGGACAGTGTTGCACACAGATTGGATGCCGCAGCCAATCCCGAAACCTGCCTTTCCTTTAGACCTCTAAATTACGTGAGCTAAGTTCCTTATTGTTCGGGAGAGGTCAAGGCATACCTGGGGTTTGCGGTCCAGGGTTGCCTGGCTGGTACCAATGTACAAGACTATCAAAGCTCAGAGGCAGGTTCAGTTCGTGAAACTGAGTCAAGAAAAAAAAAATGGGAGGTAGACCCAGGAGAATCCAGCTACAGCGTGCTTTCACACCACGTTATTTTTAAAGACCTATTCTCATGGCAACCTTCAAGTATATAATACAGTATTATTAACTTTAGACACTTGCTGTGCGTTACAGCCCCAGGCCTTATTTATTGTAACTAGAAGTCTGTACCTTCATCTGCTTCACCCATTCCCTACCCCATACCTCTGGCAACCACAAGTCTGTTTTCTATATCTGTGAGCTTGTTTTTTCTTTTCTTTTTAGAGTCTATATATAAGTGAGATCATACAATATTAGTCTTTGTCTGATTCATTTAACATAATGTTCTCAAGATGCATCCACATTGCCACAAATGGCAAGATTTCAGTCCTTTTTATAGCAGACTAATATTCCATCGTGTCTCGGTGTATATGTGCGTGTATTCACATTTTCCTTATCCAGTCACCCATCTGTGGACATGTAGGTTGTTTCCACGTCTTGGCTATTGTGAATAGTGCTGCTGTGAACACAGGGGCGCGTGTATCTTCTTGAACTGTAGTTTAGTCTGCGTATATGTTTAGGACTGGGACGCTGGATCACATGGTAGTTCTACATTTAGTTTTCTGAGGAAGCTCCATGTTGTTTTCCATAATAGTTGTACCAACTTACATTCCTGCCAGCTGGGTAAGAGGGTTCCCTTTCCTCCACACCCTCTCCAGCATTTATTGTTTGTGGACTTTTTGATGATGGCCATTCTGACTGGTGTGAAGTGGTAGTTTTGATTTGTGTATCTCTAATAATTAGTGATGTTGAGCATCTTTTCATGTGTTTTTTGGCCATTTGTATGTCTTCTTTGGAGAAATACCTGTTTAGATCTTCTGCCCATTTTTTGATTGGGTTGTTTATTTTTGCTTTTGTTGCCTTTGCGTTTGATGTCAAATCACATCAATCATTTTCCTAACACTACCCTGGCAGGATGTGCAATTACTCTCATTTTATGTCTCAAGAAAGTTAATGGCATTTCCATTGTTAAAGGGCAAGGATGCGTCAGAGGTCAAACCCAGGTCTTCTGATGTCAGGCGTAATTTTCCTGATATTTCTTTGAATTATGACTTCCTTCTTATCATCCTCCTGCTCAAAAATATTCAACATATTCCATTGCCTCTAGGAAAAAATTCAAACTTTTGGGCTAAGGATTCAAAAATTTCCATAAAGCCCCAAGTTCCCATTGTGGCACAGCAGAAATGAATCCAACTAGTAACCACGAGGATGCAGGTTTGATCCCTGGCTTCACTCAGTGGGTTAAGGATCCGGTGTTGCCACAAGCTGTGGTGTAGTTCGCAGATGCAGCTCAGATCCGGAGTGACTGTGGCTGTGGCATAGAACAGCAGCTGTAGCTCCCATTTAACCCCTAGCCTGGGAACTTCCATACGCCGTGGGTGCGGCCCTAAAAAGAAAAAAAAATCTATAAACCCCCACTTCTATTCATCACCCCCCATCCCAACTCAAGTTGGGTCGTTTCTTGAGCTTCCCCCAACCGTAGAAGTATAGGTGATTGTCCTTTCTTCTCCATTTGTCTTAATTCATTATTTTATTTTATAAAGTCCAAGTTTATTCCTGAAACTATGTAAAATAGCCTCAAGTTTTTGGTGAGATTTCTTTCTTCCTGTCTTGCCTTTTTTTTCTTTTTTCTTTTTACGGCTTCTCCTGTGGCATGCGGAAGTTCCCAGGCTAGGGATCAAATAGCTGCAGCTGCCAGCCTACACCACAGCCACAGCCACACCAGATCAGAGCCACATCGGCAACCTACATCACAGCTTGCAGCAATGCTGGATCTTTATCTCAGTGAGCGAGGCCAGGGATTGAACCCAAATCCTCGTGGATACTATTCAGGTTCTTAACCCACTGCTCCGCAATGGGAACTCCAAGATTTCTTCCTCTTACCTCTTAGAGCATTTACTAAATGCGCTCAGATGTCCTTCAGCTTCACCAGATGGGGCGCTCATAGTAGTTAGCAGTCATTGTAAGAAAGTTCATGACTCTGGTCCCCACCTACTTATATGGATCCCATCACCATACAGCTTCTTCATCCCCTTCATTGAGATCTTCCTTTTGGGGAGCTTTGCCCCCATTCCAGAAACCCCACTCACTGAGAGAATTCCAGTGTCTGTACTAAGTTCTGCTTTCTAATGCCCAGACTCTCAAATGAGCGACTGGTTGTGGCAGCCCACGCTGAAGAAGGAAGGGCACCTCTCTTCGTCTGGGTCACTCTTGGTTACCTGGAAGTCAGAGCACCTTTGTTGGTGCCTCAGCTCATCTATCCCATCCCCTGAAGACAGAGTCCTCTAAAAACAGCTTCTGCAGCTCTTTCCTGTGTTGGAATGGACACAGTCCCACACTGCTCCCTCTCTTCTTTGTCTCTATTTCTAGAAATGATATCAGCTGCCGGGTTTGGACTGCTTACTCTGTCTGGGTCAGGTATTATGCTAGGCACCTGACAAGTTACCCTGTTTAATCCTCCCCACCACCAGATGGAACAGGTGTCTTTATTATACTCATTTTATAAAGGGTTCTCTTATAGCTAAAACAGCTTAAGTAACTTGCCCAAGATCATACAGTTGATCAGTCTGGACTCTACTGAAGTCCTTGCTTAAGTAACGCATCTACCGCTCTCGGTCTGCCAAAGTAATAACTTCTTCCTCCAGCGCCACCAAAATCAAAATCCCCTTCAAAAATGAGTTCCCTTCTCTAGCGCCTCATTGGCAGATGCTCTCAGATATGCTACACGTGCTGTTACAAGTCATGGTTGACATGTACTGAGTACTTAGTAAGTACGTGCCAGGCACTCTTCTAAACTCTTTGCATCATTAATGCATTTAATCCTCAAACAACTCTGCTGGGTAAGTATTTTCCCCTATTTCACAGATGGGGGAAAAAAGAGTGAAGGCACTAAGAGGTTAAGAAAGATGTGTGAGGTCACAGAGCTAATAAGTGGCAGAGCTGGAGTGAGGACGTAGCAGGCGGGCTGGTGCCTGAGCCCACTTGTTCACACTCTGCTACCAGTTACTGAGCATCCGTTAGGTGCCAGGTACCGGACCAGGTCCTCTGCATGCGCTTTCCCTAATCTTCACAAACTCCTGCCAAAGGGTTATGGCTCTAGGTTTCCAACCAAGGGACCTGAATGTCAGAGAGATTAAATGCACTTGCCCGAGACCTTGGTTAATCAGCGTAAACATCCAGGCCTATGCTGAGCTGTAAAATCATTTGCCTTTTCATGCACCCGTTTCTTCCATAGCCCCCACCAGCTCCTCTCCTCCATCTTCCCAGACCTCCCTGGGTTTTAGCTCAGGTCTGTGTTCTGGGCTTAAAGAGGAGGAGGGAGAGAAAAGAAGGTGGTTGGCTGCCAGCTGCTGCTTCAAACAAAATATATCCACATTTACAAAGGCACCGGGACTGGTTGCCTAGCAACAACTTTCTGCCTCCCCAACCTGCTCCACCCCATCCTTTCCCACCACACATTACACACACCCCTTGGCCTGCGATGCCCTCAGAGACGGTCCCCTTCAAGGCTGCTTTTGTTCATTTTAACATGATTTGCCGGGCAAAGGCTTGCAGCTTGCAGGGAGTCCAGGAAGCACACAATTGGGATTGCAGATGGCCTGAGAGAGGCAAAACAGAGCTGCCTGCCCTGCACAGCCCATACCTTGGCGCTCACAGGGTATCTAAGGCTGTGGGAAGGAGAAGGTCTCATTTCAGGCTCTTTGTCATATCCCCGAAGGTTTAAAAAAAGAGTCTTGAGTTTCACATATGTCAGGTCCTTTAAATAGTTCTCTGAAATAAAAGTTTGATTGGGATAGAACTGAAGTAGACTGTCTGGATTTCTTTTTTCATCTTATCTCCCATGTTTGAAGCTGAGAGCCTCTTAAATTTAAACTTATCTTCAGTTCAACCAGTCCAAAAGGCCTCGGGGCTATTTTTGTCCCAGAGTCTTAAAGGGAGGTGAGGACAAGGCAGACTTGGTTCTCTGAACTGTTCTTTCAAGCATAACTAAAAAGAGACAGCATTAGTGCAGCCCCTGTCAAGCCCAGAAGCTTCCAACTCCATGGTGAGAAGGTGATGCTGACTTAGCCCCAGGGCCGCCTTACCCCGCTCATGCGCCCCTTTGTCCATAAAAAGGAAGAGCAAGTATTCACCACCGCCTTTCACAACTATGCCGGTCCAAACACAAGTAGGCTGTATTCATTACTATATGTTCATTATGTTTATTACGCTATGTTCATCTTCTTTCTGATTTAAAAAAAAAAAAATTAGAACATTTTCATGGGCCCCCAAAAGGATTGTCCAGGCCACTGCACCTGTTGTGCCTAATGCCAAGAGCAGACCAGCACACACAAGCGTTATTGGGATTGGTGCCCAGCTCTGTGCTCATTCGGGAGGTTAGAAAAAACATGAGTTGTGGTGCCTGCACTCAAGAGGGCTTCCAGCCTAGCTAGGCAGAAGAACAAAGGCAACAGCTAGAATCACTGAACCATAGAATCTCATCCTGATGGCCACCAAGAAAATTATCAAGGCCCCTTTTTTTTGCTGAGTTGCATTCCCGTTTAAATGAATAATACATTTTAAAGACATAGCTGACTGCGAAAAGTCCAGAAAGGTGTGCCGCAGCTCTGACAAGCATGGTGGTGATTGGATACTGGGGATAAGACAAATTAAGGAAGATTTCTGTTTAGGGGGACTTGGAGGCCAATGTACATAGACGGGAAATACTGAAAGATGAATGGATTGAAGGAGGCAGCGATGAGCCTAGTGCTGGGCAGGTTGAGTTTGAGATGCCTTTGGAAAGTAAGAGGCAGAGACCAGGGCTATTTTATTGCTCATTAGAGTCCTGTCTCCCTGTTCATGGCTACAGGTTGAGAAATCTAGTGACCAGTTGCCTGTATGGGTCTGGCACCCAGAATGGACATCTGGGCTATAGTTAGACACTAGGGTGTGGCAGCAGCTGCTGGCCCCTGACATTAACTCTCTACCCAAAAGCTATTTATATGAACACCTGCATCTCCCTGCCCATTCTGGCTTCAGGAATAGATTTGGCTCATATACAGGACAAGCTGGAATTGCCATAGAGTTACTGTCCCAGAGTAGCCCTCAACCAGTGATGGAAAGGAAGTTGATAGATCAATAACCCAACTTCTGGAGTACCCGTCGTGGCTCGGCAGAAACAAATCCCACTAGGAACCATGAGGTTGCGGGTTTGATCCCTGACCTCGCTCAGTGGGTTGGGGATCCGGCGATGCCATGAGCTATGGTGTAGGCCACAGATGTGGCTCAGATCCCACGTTGCTGTGGCTGTGGCACAGGCCGGCGGCTACAGCTCCGATTAGACCCCTAGCCTGGGAACCTCCTTATGCCGCGGGTGCGGCCCTAGAAAAGACAAAAAAAAAAAAAGGCATTTTGAGATAATTTTTATATATGGTGTGAGGGAATGGTCCAACTGCATTTTTTTGGCATGTGGATAGCCAGTTGTACCTGCCATTTCTTGAAAAGACTTGTGTTTGCTCCATTAAGTTGTCTTGGTACCTGTGATGAAAATCAACTGACCATAAATGTGGAAGTTACCTTCTAGTCTCTCAATTCTATTACACTCAGCTAGATGTCTGTCCTGACACTAGTAGCCCTAGTGCCATGCTGTTAATTGCTGTAGCTCTGGAGTAAGTTCTGAAATGGAGCAGTGTGAGTGCTACGCCTTGTTCTTCTTCTGCAAGATCACTTTGACCATTCTCAGTGCTTTGCCCTTCATTTTCATTTGAAGTTTAGAATTCATTTGTTCCTAGCTGCAAAAAAAAAAAATCCACAAAGGCATCTGAGATCTGGAGTTCCTGGTGGCCTAGTGGTTAAGGATCTGGCGTTGTCGCTGCTATGGCACCAGTTCAGTCTCTGGCCTGGGAACCTCCGTGTGTCATGGACACAGCCAAAAAAAAAAAAAAAAAAAAAAAAAGGGACACCTGAGATCTTAGGTAGGATTGTGATTTACCAATACATCAGTTTTGGGAGTATTGCCATCTTAACGGTATTAAGTCTTCTAATCCCTAGACCTGGGCTACCTTTCCATTTATTTACATCTTATACACCTTTTGTTAAATTTGTTCCAGTATTTTACCCTTTTTAATGCTATTATAAATGAAATTTTTTTCTTAATTTTATTTTTTTTTTGGATCGGTCATTGTATACAAGATTTTAACTTCTGCAAATAGAGATAGTTATACTTCTTCCTTCTAGCCTGGATGCCTTGTATTTCCTTTTCTTGCAGAATTGCCCTTGCTTAAAACTTCATGTGGAACAGAAGTGGTGAGAATAGACATCCTTGTCTTGTTCCTGATCTTAGAAGAAAGTTTTCAGTTTTTACCGTTAAGTATAATGTTAACTGTGAGTGTCACATAGATGTCCTTTATGAGGTTGATGAAGGTCCCTTCTACTCCTAGTATGTTGGGTGTTTTTTCATGAATATGCCAGATTTTGTCAAATGCTTTTTCAGCATCTATTGAGTGATTATGTAGTTTATGTCTGAAATTAATTTGTTTTCATGTGTTAAATCAAGCTTTCGTTCCTGGAATAGATCCTACATGGTGATGACGTAGAATCCCTTTTAAGTTGTTGTACTGGTTTTACTGATATTTAATTGATGATTTTTGCTTTCGTATTTATAAGATATATTGATCTGCCATTTTCTTTCTTTTCTTTCCTTCCTTCTTTCTTTCCTTTTCTTTCTTTCTTTCTTTCTTTCTTTCTTTCTTTCTTTCTCTTTCTATTTATTGTTATTACTTTTTGGTAATGCCCTTGGTTTCCATAGAAAAGTAATACTGAGCCTCATAAAATAATTTGTGTTCCCTTCTCATCTATTTTTGGAAAAAGTGTATGAATGATTCGTGTTAAGTGTTATTTAAACCCTGGGTGTAATTCATCAATGAAACCAATTTAGGCCAGGGTTTTCCTTTGTAAGCAGTTGTCAGAGTTTTTTTTTTTTTTTTATTGTGTTGTGTTTTGTTTTGGTTTTGTTTTGATTCAGTCTCTTGTTATAGGTCAATTCATATTTTCTAATTCTTCGTGAGTTCGTTTTGGTAGTTTATCTTTCTGGGAATTTGTTCATCTCATTTAGATTGTCTAACTTTTTGGCATGCAGTTTTTCCTTGTATTCCCTTATAATACTTGGTATTTCTGTAAGTTTGGTAGTGCTGTTCCCTTTTTTATTTCATTTTCATGTTAGTAATTTGAGTGTTCTCCCACCACCTTCACTGCCCTTTAGTAAGTCTAACCAAAGTTTTGCTAATTTTGTTGATGTTTTCAAAAAACAATTTTTTGTTTTATTTTCTCTAATACTTTTTTTTTTGTCTTTTTGCCTTTTCTAGGGCTGCACATGTGACATATGAAGGTTCTCAGGCTAGGGGTCTAATCAGAGCTGTAGCCACCGGCCAACACCACAGGCACAGCTGTGTGGGATCTGAGCCATGTCTGCGACCTACACCACAGCTCATGGCAACACCGGATGGTTAACCCACTGAGCAAGGCCAGGGATCGAACCCGCAACCTCATGGTTCCTAGTCTGATTTGTTAACCACTGAGCCATGATGGGAACTCCTCTAATACTTTTCTATTTCATTATTTTTATTATTTCTTCCTTTCTGTTTCCTTTTGGTTTGGTCTTCTTTTCTTTTTCTAGTTTCTAAGGTGAAAAGATAGGTTATTAATTTGGGCTCTTTCTTCTTTTTACGTTTATAAATTTCTCTCTAAACACTGCTTTAATTTCATCTATAAATTTTGGTATGCTGTGTTTTCATTTTCATTCACCTCAAAGTATTTTCTGAATTCATTTATAACCTCTTTGACCCAATGCTAATTTAAGAGTTTGTTGTTTATTTTCCATATATTTGAGAATTTTCCAAATTTCTTTGTCATTACTTTCTAATTTCCTTCTATTGTGGCTAGAGAACACGTTTTGCATAATTTCAATACTTTTCAACTTATTGTGGCTTTCCTTATGGCCTAGCATATGGTTATCCTGGAGAATGTTCCATGTGCACTTGAGAAGAATATGTATTCTGTGCTTATTAGATGGAGTGCTCTATAGAAATCTGTTCAGTGTAATTGATTTATAATATTATTGTAACATTATTCAAGTCTTCTATTTCCTACTGATCTTCTAGCTGGTAGTTCTAGCCATTATTAAAAGTGAAGTATTGAAATTTCCAATTATTATTGTTCAGCTGTTTCTTCTTTCAATTCTGTGTGGTTTTGCTTCATGTATTTTGAGGCTCCATTAGGTGCATATGTGTTTATAATTTTTATATCTCCCTGATGAATTGACTCTTTTTCATTAAAAAAAAAAATCTCTTTAGTAACATTTTTTTTGGAGTTCCCTTCGTGGCTCAGTGGTTAACGAATCCGACTAAGAACCATGAGGTTGCGGGTTCAATCCCTGGCCTTGCTCAGTGGGTTAAGGATCTGGCGTTGCCGTGAGCTGTGGTGTAGGTTGCAGACCAGCTCGGATCCCGCGTTGCTGTGGCTGTGGCGAAGGCTGGCGGCTACAGCTCCTGTTAGACCCCTAGCCCGGGAACCTCCATATGCCACGGGTGCGGCTCTACATAAAGGCAAAAAGACAAAAAAAAAAAAAAAGTAACTTTTTTTGTTTTAATGTCTGATATTAGTATAACCTCTCATATTAGTGTCCTATTGCCTCTATAAAAAAATTACTCCAAATTAGTAGCTTAAATGACACAAATATATTATTTTATAGTTGTGGGGATCAGAAGTCCAAAAATCAAAAGGTTGGCATGGCTGCATTCTTTTTGGAGGTTCTAGGAGGAAATCCATTTCCCAGCCTTCTCCAACTTCTAGAATTTGGGTTTTTTTAATTTATTTTTTGTTTGTTTTGTCTTTTTTAGGGGCAGACCCATGGCATATGGAGGTTCCCATGCTAGGGGTCGAATCGGAGCTGTAGCTGCTGGCCTACACCACGGCCACAGCAACACCAGATCCGAGCCTTGTCTATGACCTAGACCAGAGCTCACGGCAATGCCAGATCCTTAAACCACTGAGCAAGGCCAGGAATCAAACCTGTGTCTTCATGGATATGAGTCAGATTCAATTTTCTGCTGAGCCACGACGGAAACTCCAACCTTCTCCAACTTCTAGAAGTTATCTGCATCTTTGGCTTGTGGCCTTTCCTCCACGTTCATAGTCGGCAGCATGAAACCTTCAAATCTCTTGACCTCTCCTCACTGACTACCCCCCCCCACGTCCTCTGCTTGTCATCTGACTCTCCTGCCTCCATCTTATACCCTTATGATTACATCTGGCCAAACTGGATAATCCATGATAATCTCATCTCAAGATCCTTAGTTTAATTCCCTCTGTAAAAATCGACTTTGTTATGTAAAGTAGCCTTTCCACAGGTTCTAGGGATTCAGAGTTGGACATCTTTGTGGGGGCATTATCCATTCTACCATACTATCTCAGCTTTGTTCAGATGTTTATATAGCATATCTTTTGGTTTTACTTTTGGCCTTCCAAAACAGTCATGATATTTCCCCTTATTCTTCTGTCCACATGAACTAATTCCTGTGACCACTAACCGTTCCACAAATGACATGGTGTTGGATTTTTCATCATCTTGTTTCCAGCTCTGACGCCTTAAAGATGTTGGAATAATAATCACTGTAAATCAGTAATAAATGCTCATTGAATACTTGTTCCATGCCAATAACTATGCTAACCTCTTGACATGAATTGTGCCATTAATCTTTATAATAAACCTACAAGATAGATACTAATAACTGCATTAGGTATAAATGAGACTGAGGCATAGAAATACTAGAGAATTTGCTAGGGTCTTATAGCCAGTAAGAGGCAGAGCCAGAATATGTACCCAAATGGTCTGACCTGGGAGCCTACCTTCATGTTCATCTCTTAAACCTATTCCATCAAATTTAAGCAAGATCCTATTTAAGTTTAACCCCCCAAAAAGCACATACAGTGTGATACTATTTTGCAAAATTATTTTTCTCCCATTGTCTAATTGCCTCTCCTTCTGGTTGTCAAGGTATGTAAAGAGATATCTAGAATGATATTTCCCAAGTGTTGACCATGTTATTCTGGATGATGAAATTTGGGAGATTTTGGTTATGTTTTCTTTGTTATTTTTTATTTTATTATCTTAAACTTTTTTATATCTTGAGTTTTCATCATTTTTTGTCATTTTCTTTTTTTTTCATTTTTTGTCCTTTTCAATGACATTACTGAGATAAAAGTTAGACAGCATTAAGTTCACTCATTTCAATTGTATACTTCAATGCATTCTAGTATATTGGCAGAACTGTAAACTAATTTTAGAACATTTCCATCATCCTAAAAAGAAATCTTGGGCCCATTTATAGTCACTCCCAGTTTCCCCCTCCCACCCTATGCAAACACTAATCTATTTTCTGTTGCTACATATTTTCCTTTTGTAGACTTTTTGTATAAGCGAAATCATACAATATGTGGTATTTTGTGTCTGTCTTCTTTTACTGAACATATTTTTGAAGTTCATCTATGTTATAGCACATACTAGTACTTTGGTTCCTTTTTACTGCCAAATAGTATTCCATTACATGGATAATCATCTGTGAAATGATTACCACAATCAGGGTAATTAATACATTCATCATCTCACATAGTTACCTTTTTAAAAAAATCCATTCATCAGTTGATGGACTTTGGGTTGTTTCTTTTTTTTTGAGTATTATGAATGATGTTGCTATGTATATCTCTGTAAACAAGTTTGTGGACAGATACTTTTATTTCTCTTGGATAAATATCTAGGAGTCAAATTGCTGGGTCATATGGTAAATCTATGTTTAACTTTTTCTTTTGGCCATACTCTTGGCTTATGGAAGTTCCCAGACTAGGGATTAAACCCAAACCACAGCAGTAACACCACCGGATCCTTAATCCACTGAGCCACCAGGGAACTCCTATGTTTAACTTTTTAAGAAACTGTCAAAAATATTTTCCCCAAGTAAATGCACCATCTTAACACTTCCACCAGCAATTTATTTTAGTGTTTGTGAAGTACTATTTCATTGTGACTTTGATTTACATTTCTTACAGCTAATGATATTGAGTCTTCTTATGTGCTTACTGGCCATTTGTAAATCTTTTTTAAAACATGTATTATCTTTATAACAATCAAAACTATTGTTTAAAAAGATTTTAGTTTCTAGCATTGGACATAGTCATCCATCAGAGCAGCACAGAGAACAATAAATGTGGTTGCCTATGACTTACAGCTACACTTTCACTAATGCAGGCAAAATGTTGGACAGATTTTATAACAGACACATTATGTTATAACCTCAAATTAAGCCTGTGGTTAACTAAATACCCCAGATCCTGTTTTCATTGATTGTTGTAGAGCTAGGTTTCTCCCATTCTCTATATGAGTAATTGATTTTATTGAGCTTAAATCCTGGAGCTAACATTTATCCCTGTTGAATTTATCTCATTATAAACCCAATATAAACCTTTTAAAATACTTTAAATCTGTCATCTTGTTTTACCTACCTGGCAATCTTATTTTTTATGTCAAAATATCCCAAAAGGGGATTTTTTAAAATCATTACATTTTTGTTTTCAGAATCAAAATGAATTTGTACCTTCCATAAGCAACACAAAGAATTAAAGTGGATGAGATTTTTTTCAAAAGTAACTACCTCAAAGATAAAACTAATGTAGAAAATTAATAAAAATCTACTTTTCTTTCTTTTTTTTTTTTACGGCCACACCCAAAGCTTATGGAAGTTTCCAGGCTAGGGGTCGAATCAGAGCTGCAGCTGCCAGCCTACGCCACAGCCATATCAACGCCAGATCCGAGCTGCATCTGTAACCTGCATGGCTAATCCACTGAGTGGGGCCAGGGATCAAACCTGCATCCTCATAAATACTAGTTGGGTTCATTACTACTGTACCACAATGGGAGCTCCTTACACTTTTATTTTTTATAATCAACACAGGGACATATCTGTAATACATGAAAAGTTGTTAAAAGTAAGACTTGACATTCAACTTTGCTTCATGGTGATAGCCACTTTTAATGAGTTTATGTTTTAAAAAATGAGCCTGGAGTTCCCATTGTGGATCAGCAGGTTAAAGACCCAACATAGTCTCCATGGGGTTGCGGGTTCAATCCCTGGCCTTGCTCAGTGGGTTAAAGATCTGGCGTTGCCCCAAGCTGTGGCATAGGTTGCAGATGTGGCTCAGGTCTGGTGTTGCCTTGGCTGTAGCATAGGCCAGCAGCTGCAGCTCCAATTCGACTCCTAGCCTGGGAACTTCAATATGCTGCACGTGCAGCTGACAAAGGAAAAAAAAAATGAGACTTATGAGAAAAGAAAAATATATACAATGTCACTGAAATGCAAACCTTTCATATATAGGGTATTCTGTTACATTTTGAATCTTTCTGTTTCACCCTGAATGGGAATTTTTTTCCTGAAAATGCTGGAAGCAATGTGCTGGCATTTCATACACTAATTACTTTACTCATAACCCATTCACATCCCACTTCTTTTTTGAGAGGTCTTTTGGGTCTTCCCAAACCACTCCGATCTCGTCCCTTCTCTGAAGTTCCTATGTAGAACTGAATTACTGATTCTCCTCAGTCTGAAGCATATTCTTCATGGTTTTGCATGCCCTGTCTTTGGTTTATTTTCTCCATTTCACCCTCATCTTCAAATCCCACTTCCCTTCTCCAGCACCCACTCTGGTGCATGTAATGTATGGCCTTCCAGTCTGACTTGTATATACTTGTCTAGATAAATGTGCATCCATAAAAAGTGGTTTGTATGTTTTTAAACTAAGTAAATAATATTGTGCTCTAAACCTTATTTTAGTTGTTATTTAATCCTCCAACACGTTTTTGAGAGACATCCACATGTATGATTCCACCTGTTGCATACAATTCTATCAAATGCACATAAAGGGGTACTTACCCATACTCTTCATGATGGACCCTCAGGTCGCTTCCAAAACACTAATATGAACATTCAGGTAAACTGACTGTACTTACATTGTTCTCTATGCTGGTCAGAGAAATTGTCCATCAAGAGAAATCTGCAATTTCTCCTCATAGACAGCTTCTCTGAGGTATGCACTCAGGATGCTGAGTCATGGGATCATGCAGACATGACTTCAGACGAGATCCAGCACGTTCCAGGTGGTATGGCCGTAGACAGACATGACTTCAATAACAAAAGCTAGATTGCTCCTTATAAGAGCTCCAGTAGTTCACCTTCCTGCACCAATGGTGCAAAGGTTTGTTTCCAGCCATTCTCACCATCACTTTGTATTGTCAGACTTTATAGTTGTGCCCAGTCTAATGACGTGAAGCAACATGTCAGTGGTGCTCTACTGGGCTCTTCTCTAATTGCTGGTCAGGTTGAGCATTTATCTCCTTATACGATTTTTTTTTAATAATGATTTTTATTTTTTCCATTAAACTGATTTACAGTGTTCTGTCAATTTTCTACTGCACAGCAAGGTGACCCAGTCACGCATACATGTATACGTTCTTTTTTTTCACATTATCATTATCACAAGTGACCAGACATAGTTCCCAGTGCTATAGAGCAGGATCCCATTGCTTATCCATTCCAAAGGCTATAGTTTGCATCTATTAACCCCAAATTCTCAGTCCCTCCCACTCCCTCCCCCTCCCTCTTGGCAACTGCAAATCTGTTCTCCATGTCCATGATTTTCTTTTCTGTGGAAAGGTTCATTTGTGCCCTATATTAGGTTCCAGATATAAGTGAAATCATGTGGTATTTGCCTTCTCTTTCTGACCTTTCACTTAGTACGAGTCTCTCGTTCCATCCATGTTGGTGCATATGGCATTATTTTGTTCTTTTTATAGCTGAGTAGAATTCCATTGTGTATATATACCGTATCTTCTTAATCCAATCGTCTGTCAGTGGACATTTAGGTTGTTTCCATGTCTTGGCTATTGTGAATAGAGCTGCAATGAACATGCAGGTACATGTGTCTTTTTCAAGGACAGTTTTGTCTGGGTATAGGCCCAGGAGTGGGATTGCTGGTCCCTATGGCAGTTCTATGTATACTTTTCTAAGGTCCTCATATGATTATTAAACATTCAGAATTCCTCTTCTGTGATATGCCTCTGCATATCCATGGTCCTTTTTCTCTGTCTTTTTATTGCTGACTTGAACTCATTCTCTGTACATGTTGGCTATTAATACCTTAAAGATTTTAGATATTCCAAATATCTTCTAGTTTGTCACCAAGCACTTGTCACTGTTAATTTTGATTATGATGTTCTTCATTGAACACAAGTCTTCCATTTTTGGTGATCAGATTCATAAGTTTATTTCTCGTCACCCTGAATTTCTGAAGTTCTTCAATTTCTCTACCATCCTAGGGCAAAAAGGTATTCCCCAGTATTTTCTCTTGTTAGCTTTACAGTTTTACTTTCACATTTTGAGGTCTTTTTAAAGTGGGTCAAGATCAGGATTCAAGCTTATTTTTCTGCATACAGTTTGACTATTTTCTCCCAAATTTTCTAAAGTCTGTCTTTTTACTACACACTTGTCTTCATCATATACTTCTCCATAGATGCATAGTCTCATTTTGAGACTTCTCATTCTTTCCATTGGTGTATTTGCTTGTTCTGCACCTAAACCTTATAACTTTAGTTACTGTCTTTCTCAAATGTCTCATTTTCAGGTAGAATTGTTCCCCTTTTTTGTTCTCCTTTTTCAAAGTTGCTTAGTTATTAAAAATATCCTTTATTCTTCCATATAAAATTTAAAATAAGTTTATCATAGTCCCAGAAATTCCTGCTGTAATTTTGATTGCAATTTTAATGAACTATAAAGCAATCTGGGAACAACCAACATCATAGCAATATTAAATTGCCCCAGTCATTCCTCTAGGTCTTTTCTTTTTTCCTTTAATAAAGCAATAGATCTAATTTTGTTTTTTGCAATAAAGGTCCTGTGATTTCTTTATTAGGATAACACTAAATATTTTAGTTGCTTTTGTAAATTAGATCATATGTATATAATTTTAATAAAGTAATACTACACTTTCTATTTGTATTCCTGGGGCCTTTTCAACGCTGCATTTGAAGAGAGGCAGCCAATACCTGAGGGTATATTTAGTATCAATATATTCAAGTACACATTCCATGTCTCTAACCTAACATTTCATGGGTGTCTAGTGGCTCCAATGAGATGGTAATTGTCATTAAGATGGTTACCTTCCTTCGGGATCTAGCTCAGTGCTGTATATATGCATGGAGGTGGAAAGAGACAGCTTCAGCCTCGGAGGCACACAGTGGACTTCGAATCAGAAGGCCTGAGTGTAGTCCTTCTTCTGTCTTTGGTTTTGAACTGATCCCTAATCCCTCTGACTCTTTCCTTCCCCATTCCTAACACAAAACTAATGAAGTTGCCACAGAAATTCAAAGAGGAAATAGATGTATCTTGCACAGAATGTGGCAGGTGGAAACAATACCTGCTATTTGAAACTAAAGGCAAAAAATACTTAAACAGCTATAGCCAAAAGAGCAATGGCAGGAATGAATGAAGAACTCCAAACACTGTTCCCAGCAACTAAAAACCCCTACCAAATTTACTCCAGCTAAGGACCTCAAAAACAATTTATAATCATGTCTCCAGAAACCAAATGCTTTCATCAGAGGTTTTTTACATGTGTGGCTAAAAGGAGAAGCTCTCACCCCATGGACAGAGGGTAAGTATTTCCTGGGCTGCTTTAGAAAGTCCACCTCTCACCTGGGCTTTCTAAAGCAGCCCAGGAAATATTTACCCTGGGAATGCAGTCTTTTGGGTGTGGAGGAAGCTGCTGTGGGTGACGAGATACGTTTCTACAAAGAGTTCTAGCAGAATCCCCAAATATCTAGAGTTATCTTAGATGCTAATACCAATGTTGCACATGTTTAAAGCAGAGTTGAAACAAATAGGAACCCGTCTTTCTGTATAGTTATTGTTCATCTTCTCCACAAGGCTAGAGACACCCTAGGAGCAGGGACCTGGTCTGTCTCATCCGTGTGGTGCCATGACCTGAGTGGGTACACAATGAATGCCTTCTGAATGAATGAAGGGAGCCCCGATCTATCAGAAATGGAGTGATAGTTCCTTCTTGTTTCCTCACATCACACACGGGCATCAGCCGACCTTTGTGGCAGGAAGTGGAGTTGCTAGAGGGAACTTGATATAATAAGCAGCTACTCAGCCAAGTGTGATCTCAAGGAGCACTTTGAATTGGTCTGCCTGGAGTTCTAGCATTAAGAAAGATGAACGCCCATTGGCCCTGACCTGACTTAACTCCTTAGTTCCATTGAATCCACACATTCCTGAGTTTATCTCTCAGATAAACTAAGTAATTTGAGACAGAGAGCTTATGGCAATGGTCTTGAATAAATGAGTAATGCAACAAGTTACAGAGTTCTTAAAAGAAAATTTGAGGCGATCTCCTTATTCTCTTGGGCTTTTCCAGCCTCTGTTCATTGCATATGGTGGCGGGTAGGGGGGAGATTTATATAAAGTAGTAAATTGGTTGTTCTATGTTTCCTTGGCGCCTACCCTCTTGCTTTATTTTTTGAGAGAAAGAATGAAGAGGATAGGTCAGGAATGGTGGCGGATTTCTAATAAAATCACAATTCTTTTTAAAAAGAAAACAGTAACATTAAAACCATAAGGCAAACCAGTAGGGGGTGTTAAAGATTACCACTCAGAAGTCAATGAAAATGTAGTTATAGGCAATTATTGCATGTTCTCTGTGTCCTTTGTAAGTGAATTGACCTTTAAAAATAAAATTGCTCTTGATTGCTTTTTAAATCTCATTTTCTGTGCTTCTGAGATTGTCTCCAACTGTTATCTGTATATTTTTTAAATCTTCAAATATACTGGCATAAATAATAGTAACCAGTGTTTCTGGGGTTATTAACTTTTCCTTAGGTTTTTCAAATATTCGTATGTATTATCTCACTATGAATAAATAAATCATGCTATTGCCATAAAGTAGAATATTGTGCAACCCTTAAATAGTATCTTAAGGGAATTTCAAGATATATGGTAATGCCCATTATATAATCTTATATTTAAAAAATAGGATAGAAAACTGCATATAGAGAATATTCTTCATTTGTGATTTTTTTTGGTTGTTGTTAAAAATAGTGATTGTGGGATTATGAGTGTGATTATAGGTGAGTTTTATTTTCTCCATTATAGTATATAGTTATTTCCCTCTAATTTCCATATTCTGTTAAATAAATGTCACTGTCATAATCAGAAAAAAAATATATTGAGATGCGCAGGTATTGTTTCAATAGAATTTAATTTGCCTTTAAGGTATCTTGTTTGTTTGTTTGTTTGCTTGTTTGTTTAGGGCTGCACAGGTGGCATATGGAAGTTCCCAAGCTAGGGGTCAACTGGGAGCTGCAGCTGCCAGCCTACACCACAGCCACAGCAACATGGGGTCCGAACCTCATCTGCGACCTACACCACAGCTCACAGCAATGCTGGATCCTTAACCCACTGAGCGAGGTCGGGGATCAAACCTGCATCCTCATGGATGGATTCAGTCCTCATGGGTCGGGTTCATTACTGCTAAGCCACAACAGTAACTCCTTTAAGGTATCTTTCAAGGTAGGTAGGGAATAGATACACTTTTTCTTTTTTCTTCTTTTCCTTTTTTTTGGCTGAGCCTGTGCCATATGAAAGTTCCCAAGCCAGGGATTGAACCTGTGCCACAGCAATGACCCAAGCTGCTGCAGGGGCGACACTGGATCTTTAACCCACTGTGCCACAAGAAAGCTCCCCATTTTTCTAGTTTACTGAGGCATCATGAAATGCCCTGCTTCAAATCACAGAATTCACGACAAAGAACTGGAATCTGAAAGAGCAACCAATCTCTTGGTCTTTGTAAGAACCCGGTGAGCAAGGCAGGGCACAGGGTCTCTCCTCAGAGCCTCTCGGTGGCTCGCTCTCGGGGTCTACCTCCCTCTGCACTGACCGCACCTGGACGAGACCCAGGAGCTGAGCTGAGGCTCCCTTCTCCTGGGTCAGCTCCCTCCAGCCTTTGGCTAAAAGAAGGGAAGAGTCCTGAAAGTTACCTCTGGTTGACCACAATTTCTAAATAACTAGATCGGTCTATTGAGATCATTTCAGATACAAGTGCTATTATCAGTAAAGACCAACATTTCTGTGTCTTAAGTTACCGGGAGCCTAACTTTAGAGTCACTCCGCTCCTCTCCCCTTCAGCACGTCATAAAAATAGACGCTGTGTCTGTTCTTTCCCAGAGTCTCCTAGGCAAATTCCTAATACTGAGACATTACGCTAGTCATGGAATCTTTCTAAACACTCATTAACTCCCTGACCATCAGCCTTAGAACATTGTACCCTGAGGGCACTAGTTCACATTCAGACCTGGAAGACAGTAGATGAAATATGCAATGTCTTATTACCATATGAGATGACTCACCCATCGTTGTGGGATCTCTAACTTTCCACTTGGAGAATCAATAAATCTTATGATTTACTTTCAAGTGGTTCTTTTTTTCTCCCCCCCCCCAACCTCATCAACTCATCGTGGCATCTCAGGTCCCAGATGGGGACTGAACCCAGGCCTCAACAGTGAAAGCACTGTGTCCTGACCACTAGACCATCAGGGAACTCCCTCAAGTGACTCTTTTAAGTGTTTGAAGTGCCAGATAACCACTATTTCTTTCTTTTGATCATAGCTTTTGATAAACAACAACCAAAAAAAGTGATTACCTGGGCTCATCTATAGAGATTTGCCATCAACTTGTCACCAGTGGGGCCTAGGCACTGGTTTGTTTGTTTACTTTTTAAATCTTCTTTGATAATTCTGATGCTTAGCAAGGGTTGAGAACTACAAATTTAAACTCTGAATCTTTGCCTCGATGACATATTTAGTATCTGATTTATCTGATGCCAAGTCTTTGGTCAGGAATGCAACATCCAGGAGCTCCTGTCGTGGCTCAGTGGTTAACGAATCCGACTAGGAACCATGGGGTTGCGGGTTCAATCCCTGGCCTTGCTCAGTGGGTTAAGGATCCGGCGTTGCCGTGAGCTGTGGTGTAGGTTGCAGACACGACTTGGATCCCACGTTGCTGTGGCTGTGGCGAAGGCCAGCGGCTACAGCTCCTGTTAGACCCATAGCCTGGGAACCTCCATATGCCACAGGTACGGCCCTAGATAAGGCAAAAAGACCAAAAAAAAAAAAAAAGCATGCAACATCCAGTTATAAACACAGATCCCATGGGTAAGATCAGGTTTAGGATTTTCCATGTGGTTTCCAGAAATGTACTACAGCAATAATCAAGCATTGTTGGATATTTTGTATTTGTTTAATACTCCGTTACCTTCAAAAGAAGCACCTATAAGAAGCCTGTTTTCTTAAACCTATAGTTCAATTTAGGGAGAAGGACTTGTTTGCAATCGTGAGTCTTCCAGGTCATAAACACCTTTCTTGCATTTATTTAGGTCTTCTATCAGTCAGGGTCCAGTGAAGAGATGGAAACCAGACAAGTACTTTGAATAGAAAATTTTTTAGTATAAAAAAAAAATTTTTGTAGTTCTCATTGTCACTCAGCAGGTTAAGAATCCGACAGTCTCCATGAGGCTGCAGGTTGGATCCCTGGCCTCACTCAGTGGGTTAAAGACTCGGCATTGCCATGAGCTATGGTGTTAGTCACAGACATGGCTCAGCTGGCGTTGCTGTGGCTGGGCTGTAGGCCAGCACCGCAGTTCCTATTGGACCCCTTGCCTAGGAACCTCCATATGCCATGGGTACAGTCTTAAAGAGACAAAAAAAGGGGGGGGGGGATGAGGCTACCAAAGAAATCTCTGATCCCTGTGTTAAAAAAAAGGGAGGATTTTGCTGCTAAGCCAGCAGCTCTTGTCCTGAGGGCACTGGGGCTCCTGGGTCCTGCTGACGCCCTGCAGAAAGTTCTAGAATCAGTACTTCATTGCCCACCACTCCTACTGCAAAGTACTTTAAGTGTGATCCAGATGCAGGCAGGCAGTTTTCCTGATTTGACTTGTCAGAGGAGCCCCAAGCAAAGGCTGTCCTGCATAAAGGCAGAACTTAAGGTAGATGCATGTTGTGGCAGCAGAGAGAGAAACAAGAGTGAGCGAAGGAACAAGGAGATTTGAGATGCTGTCCATTTGGCAAGAAAGATGAGCATAAAGAGACAATAATGGCTCAGAGGCTATAAAATATTAGTGGTTCTAGATCAATATTGAAAGAGCCCTATTAGACAGAAACTGGTCTTGAAGATGAAACTGGAACTTAACTGCTTCAGGACAGGATATGGGGCATGAAATAATCTGATGGCACTTTTTCAAATTTAGGCAAGTGCCCCTTTATTGGATTAAGAAAAGAGATCTGAGCCAGGCCAAGGGAGCCTAAGTGAGCCTGCTGGGAGTTGGAACAGGCTCCTGGAGGCTGTTCTGGCTGCCTCGGGAACCCCCTGGACCTCTGCTGTCGGCCCAAGCCTCACCCCAGCTCCACACCCAGGCCCCGGCCCCCATGCTACTGCCCTCTGTTCTCTTCAGAATGTCCCTTCTCCATCAGCTGGCAGGAGGAGGAGGAGGAAAGTCTGGGGATGCTGGAGCCAAGACAGCCATGGAGTGGAGCTGGGCAACGTCACCCAGCAGCTCAAGGAAACCCCAGCCAGGTATGATGCAGGATCTAGGAGACTGTCATTGGAGGAACAGACTTCCTAGGAAATGAGTGGAGGAGGCTTGTTCCGAGCCTGGGAACCCTGCAAGGGGTTTTCATTTAATTGATACCATTTTGCAAAAAGGAAGAGCCTTCCTTAAATTCTCTCAAATTCAAAACAGTAACGTGTGTGTCTATGTGTGTGGATATATGTGTAAGCGTATGCGTGTCTTTGGATGCAGCTCCCTTAAGAAATGATTGAAAAGAGGTTGAGTGAGATTTTTAAGATGAACCTATATGAATACCCAGACCATCATGGAAAATTCTATTTAAAAAAAAAGCTGGTACTGGAGTTCCCATTGTGGCTCAGTGGAAACAAATCCGTCTAGGAACCATGAGGTTGTGGGTTTGATCCCTGGCCTCGCTCAGTGGGTTAAGGCTCCGGCATTGCCATGAGCTGTGGTGTAGATCACAGATGCAGCTCGGATCTGGTGTTGCTGTGACTGTGGCATAGGCTGGCAGCTGAAGCTCAGTTTGACCTCTAGTCTGGGAACCTCCATATGCCGTGAGTGCACCCTTTAAAAAACAGAAAACAAACAAAAAAAAAAACTGGTTCTTTAAATTGCATGTATTGGATAACCCTCATTTTTTTGTTTGGAAGCAAAATATCTCTGCTTGAGTAGATGTTTTCGAGTGGTCCTAAAGCTTAGGAAACAGCATGGCATGGTGAAAAGAGAAGGGGGCTGGGGTCGTTTCGACATTAAGCAGTTGGTCTATGTCGCCCGTGGGAGCGCATATAGCCCGGAAGACTCAATTCCTCTGAAAAAGAGGAGGGCCGACCACGTTATCTGTAGTGTAGAATTCTCATTCCTTAAGTTTATTGTGCCTTGTAAAACCCAAATTGCCTGCAAGCAAGATTTCTGTCCAATGCATAGCTCCCCTCCCGACTCAAGCATCACCTGTTGCCTGAGCCCAGCTCCTAACTGCACTCAGTTCTGCTGCAGACATTTCAGATACAGGGAAATGAACTCAAAGGGAAGTACAAGGACTTTCCTTTGTACTCAAGGCCGCCCAAGTTCCCAGCATCCTTTTTCCTTATCTATCTGGTCCTTGCCAGCCCTCCTGCTGGACCCCAGCTCTGCCCGTGCTTGTACATGGAGGGCCCACTTGGCCCAGATGTCCTGCCTGGTTCGTACTGCTTGATGGTGCCCCACTTCGGGGAAAAGGAGTTGCTGACAGCTGAGAGGGCTGCTGAGAAGGGCAGGGAATAGCATCTAGCCCATAGTAAGACCCCTGATTTTCTTCCCAGGCTGCCCACCCCTCTCTCTACTACTTAAGAAGCTAGAAATACTCAGCCTTCTGAATCCTCTAAGAGAACAAGGTGATTTCAGTCATCCATATTTCCATGACATGGACTGCAAGTAGGAAGCCAAAGAAAACTGGCTTTTCGTTTTTTTGTTTTTTTTTTTCCTTTCAAGGCAGCACATGGCTAGGAAAGGACAAGATTAACCTGCTTTAATTCTAACTGTCTGCAGCTTAAGAAATCTACCATGCGCTGAGGTAACCCGATAGAAAATGGCTTTCGCTCTTCAGAAATTAAGGTGCCTGCCCTGCACGTGGTTCATGAGCCCGTGTTTAGAAGTCAATGCAGGACCTTAGCTGACACTTCCACACCTGCCAGGAGCTGCTGACGAGAAGCGGGTGGCCTGCTTCAAGCCGAATTCAATTACCCACATGGCAACTGTTTCTGAATTCAAAATTTTAATATCACCCTTTCTTCTTCTTCTTCTTCTTTTTTTTTTCCTATTTTGAAAAAACAAAAGGGGGAAGAGAAGACATTGAATCTGAGTACTTCTGGTTGATGAGATTTGAGGCACGTGAGAGAAGTGGATCCCTGGCCGCCCAGCTCCCCTCAGCTCCAGCCTGCGGCGAGGGGGCCTGGCAGACTCGGCTGCTTATTCCAGGAACAGGAGTGATGGTCCTGAAAGCCAGCCTCCTCTTGGGTCTGTTCATAGGAACATGTAAGAACTCTCCCTTGCCAATTAGCGATTGCATTAGCAGATGGTATCTTTCTTTTTTGGTGTTTTTTTTTTTTTTTTAAGGGAGAAATAAGAAAAGGCTTTAAAGGTTTTAAATTGCACTTGGAGACAAATGCTTTCTTTTTCTCGAGGAGGTTGTGTTGCATCAGCCCCTGCAGTCCAGAGCATGTGTCTTCAGGCTTCTTCTGAAAATGAAATTTTCTCAGCCAGGCCGGCGCTGCAGTGTTTTAGTGTAAGTAAGGCTTATTTCCCTGGTCCTCACCTGCGGTTTGGTGGTAACCAGTTCAGACAGGTGGAGTGTTACCTGGCCTCTACTCACCTGGCCCTTGCAGTCTGTACTCTGGTTTCTGCCACAAGCTGGCTGTAGACCAGTTGTTGGATACAGAGGTTGGTGGGGAGAGGAAAGCCAGCATAAAGCAGATTCAGTGCTCACTCCCTCCTCTTCTAGAAAAATTTCCGTGCCTGCCTTCATCCTTCCTTGAACCTTGTTTCCCCCAGGTGGAGTATGAATTTGAAATCAAGACAAGATCATCCCCTGTACATTTTGAATAGTTACTGTGTGACAGGCGGTGTTTTCTTAAGAGTATCATGTCAATTGGTTCTCACAGCAGGCAGGCGATCGGCTTACAGATAAAATAGACTCATAAGCCTCGTGTGAATAAGGAAGATGCTGTTGCCTGAAGGAGGTGTTTGATTGGCATCCTGTCCCTGGATCCACTGTTTCCCCCACACACACTTTACCATCACTGCCATCTCTCCCCCCACTTCTGTGAGCATCACCCGGCCACCACCTCCACCCCCACCTTCACTGCCAGGTCCACCGCCAGCTGCTAAATGTCAAATGGACAGGGACTTGCCACAAAAATTGAGAGACGAAATTTATTGACACAGGGGTATCTTTTATTGTAATTATCTGGACCATGGAAGCCAAATTATTCCTTAATTTGGCCTCTTGCTCCACTCTATCCTCTAGAGTTCCCATCTTTGCATGTGAGGTAGGGAATCGGGTGGCTTGAGTTTTCTTTAGTCAGTAGAATTGCATGAAGAACTGGTCTCTGAGGCGATCCTGTTGTGGCGCAGCGGAAACGAATCCAACTAGGGACCACGAGGTTGCAGGCTCGATTCCTGGCCTTGCTCAATGGGTTGAGGCTCCAGCGTTGCCGTGAGCTGTGGTGCAGGTCACAGACACGGCTGGGATCCTGCATTGCTGTGGCTGTGGCTGTGGCCGGCAGCCATAGTTACGATTCGACCCCTAACCTGGGAACTTCCATATGCCATGAGTGCAGCCCTAAAATGCAAAAAAAAAAAAAGAAAAGAAAAGTAAAAAGAAAACGGGGTAAAATTCATGTACCTTCCCAGCAAACTGAACATCTTCCAGGGGCAGGGACGTGTATACTAACAGGCTGTTACCATTTTGTCCCAGTCCCAGTTTTCCACCATACCCAGCAATTTGAAAGCCTCTGTTTGGGGGGAAGGAGTGGATAATTGGGATTATCATGGGGATGCAGACATGCATGTGTGTGCACAAAAAAGGAAGAAAATAAATCAGCATGCCATCTCAAAGCTACGTGGGAAAACATAGATGTCTTGAGATTCTGAATTCGATAAGCTGATCAGAAAAGCTTTGGCAAATGCACTGACTGTGAAAGCTTATCCCATGGTTCTGGTACTACCAGAACAATCTTTCCAAGCACAAATCTGATCATGCCACCTCCCTGCTTCAAACCCTGGAGTGTCTCCCGACGACCTGCAGGATAAAGTCCAAGCCCTTAGAATGGCATCCAAGTCCTCCACAGTCTGGACCCTGCTCACCTCTCCAGACTTATCTCCTGCTCTGCTCTCACTCGCAGCCTCCGCACCAGCAATTTTAAACTACTGGCCAGTCCTCCAACAGACCACGTTAGTCCAGGTCCTGAAGATCTCATGCCTACTGCTCGTGTTGCTTGCAGCCCCCTCCACTACAAAAACACTTACACACTCACACACGTATACACACAAGAGACTCTGCTTCGAGAAGTCCCATCCATCTCTCAAGATCCAGACAGGGAAGCCTTTCCAGCTCTGCAGGCAGAATGAACCACTTCTTCCTTCATGCCCCACGATAACGCTGCATAGAGGTAGCACCTCTCACTGCATCGCAAACATCTCTTTGCCTGCCTTTCTTCATGCCAGAGGGCGAACTAGATGAGGGTGGCGAAGGTGTCCTGGCGTTATATGCTGCACTAAGCACGGTGTTAGCCTCAGCAGATGTGTCCAGTATGGGCTGCTCTGGGTTTTTGTTTTTGCTTTTTTTCTCGAGAATTAGCTGTTACTTCTGTTAAACAGGGTAGAGTGCCAGAAGCAGGGGCTGGAGAGAGGAAGAAAGAGCAGGAACTCTCCTTAGGGGCTTATCAGTCAGAGTCCACATGTGGAGGTTACCCGTCAACCACATGGCAGCCTCCAGAGTAAAACCTAAGCTGTTAAAAATGAATTGAGCTGGTTACTATTTTTGTACCTGACCTACTTCGGGGTTACTTTCCCCAGGTTTTTCTGTTATAAAAAGCCCCCAGACTTTTGTAAATGCACCAGACCACTTTTTGATACTTTTGTATTCCCTCCTCTTAGGCTGGCTTTTCACTCCCCTGAAGGGAAAATCTTGCACAGTCCCTGAAACTCTTTTGAGTACAAAGGCGTCTGCGGAACAGTACTGTTCTCAGTGGAACTGGCTTTCACAGAACTTTCTCAACTGTTTTTCCATGGAAGATTTAAAGGCTGAGAATAGCACACCTTTCCACCCAAAGGTAGGACTCATTTCCTTTGTGCTCCTGGCTGTATTCCCCTGAGACCAAGAAGGGTTAGAAGACAGTTATCTCCTGCCTGCCGCCTCTTCTCTGCCTCTGGCTTGCCCAGGCTGGGTTGCAAGCCTGCCCGAAGCCACATCTCTACTGTCTGGGTGCAGAGAGGACTCTGGCAATAGGAGAATTTTCCTTCTAGATCTCAATTGTTGCCATTTATTTATTTATTTATTTATTTATTTATTTTTCTTTTTAGGGCCTCACCTGCAGCATATGGAGGTTTCCAGGCTAGGGGTTGAATTGGAGTTATAGCTTCCGGCCTGTGCTACAGCCACAGCAATGCCAGATCCAAGCCTCATCTGTAAGCTACACCACAGCTCAGTGCCACGAGGGATCCTTAACCCCCCGAGCGGGGCCAGGGATCAAACCCACGTCCTCATGGATACTAGTTGGGTTCATTACCCCTGAGCCACAATGGGAACTCCCATGTCGATATTTAAATTTTGCTTGCAATGCCCCAGTGGTTGGTGCTTCCAGCAAACAGAGGGTGGGTTTTTACAAGCCAAGATACTGTAACATTTAATAATGTTTTGAATGGGGTGAGGGGAGGAGCAGTGGGGTAGGGTAGGGAGAGAGTGCTAGAAAAAGAAGGTCCAATCCTGGCTATTAATTTCAGGACCTGGTGTAAAATACTTGGGAGACAACTAAAGAATCCTTTATAACTGTTTTATGTACAAAGACCGCTATTAATAAGAGCAGAGTATTGAAGTGGCAGTTGAGTTGAAGGAATGCTGAGGAAGAAGAAAGACTTGACTCACTGTGGTGAATAACAGCCCCTAGGATAAGCACCAAATGTTGACTTTTCTAGATTTCCAGAGGCAAAACTTATGGGCTTCAAAAATCATCAGCAGAAGAAAATATGTTTACGAGAGCTTTAAAGGGGAGTTAAGAGATAAGTGGAAAACTGGGGAGGAAAAGTTTCAGGGGTCAGAATGATCTAGCTGATAGATCTTCGATGGTCAGTTGTCTGTCTAGAACTGGGCTTTTAAAGCAGGAGATAATATACCTGCTGCTAGGTGGGGGCCGGGCAGGACGTTGGCTAGGAGGAAGTGTGGAATGGTTAGAAGAACTGATTTTAATGCAGCTAAATGGCAGCTAAGTGGCTTTCTTTGTACCCCCAAGGAAATGATAAAAGATAAAGATGTTGGAGTTCCCTTGTGGCACAGCAGATTAAGGATCTGGCACTATCACTGCAGCGGCCCTGGTCCCTGCCGTGGAGCGGGTTCGATCCCTAGACTGGGAACATCTACACACTTCAGGCATAGCCAAAAAGAAAAAAAAAAGAGAGAGAGATAAAGATGCATGTCTAAGATTATTCCCATGCTACCTCTAGTGCAAGCTGGGCCAAAGAGACTTCTGTCTTTCCAGATCCTTAGCTCATTGATCTCCAAATGTTTGCTTCCAATGGAAAATGCTAACTTTATGTAGGCTCCAACTCTTATTCTAAAGCCCTTAATTGCAATGGCATGTTTATTCATTTCAGCAAGTACTTACTCAAAGTGCTAGCACTCTTGGCTCAAAATACTGACTTGCATCATATTTTTCAGACATCTGCTGACTATTCACAATGACTGGGCCAACCCTCTGTGGTTGTGTCAAATCCTCCACACTTGGCAGCTTTGAGGGGGCTATAAGTGCCCAAGTTGCTGGACCGATCAGTTTAATTGTTCCCCTAGCGAGGTGCTTAATCAGAGCTGAGAGGATAAAAGGTAGATGGAAGAGAGAGGCTGAATTTGCCCCATCTTCTCTTCTGGATTTTTACCCTCTTCACTGCTCTGGGGGTTCAAAAAGGTGCACGATAGGAGTTCCCATTGTGGCTCATCAGGTTAAGAACTCAAATAGCATCCATGAGGATTCGGGTTCAATCCCTGGCCTCACTCAGTGGGTTAAGGATCCGGCATTGTTGTGAGCTGAAGTGTAGGTTGCAGATGGGGCTCGAATCTGGCGTTGCTGTGGCTGTGGTGTAGGCTACAGGTGTAGCTCTGATTTGACCCCTAGCTTTGGAACTTCCATATGCCAAGGTGCTACCCTAAAAAGCAAAAGAAGAAGTGAGAGAGAGAGAGGGGAGGGAGGGAGAAGAAAAGGTGCACAGTAGTTCTACCAATGTCCTGGGACTATCCAGTGCCAGTCACTCCCCTGGGCCACAGTTCCTTCATGTAAAATAAGGGAAGTGTTTGCACTCTAAATTTCTATTCAAAAGCCTCTCCCAAGAGGAGGAAAGAAGCCTGCTCCCTGTCCCCCCAGAGGGATATTTCCCCTTTGGTCTTCTGTGTCCCAAGGCATCTCTCTTGCACCTGACACTTCTGTACCTCGGTTCTGGCCATGGCATCCCTTTGTCAATTTTATAGATATGTCCAGGGCTCCATAGTACAACCAGGCAGGGATTCTTTCCACCATTCTTTCCCATAAAAAGTTTTTTTTTTAATTTTCCCATTGTAGCTGGTTTACAGATTTCTGTCAATTTTCCAACTGCACAGCATGGTGACCCGGTTACACATACATATATGGATTCATCACAAGTGATTAGACATAGTTCCTGGTGCTATACAGCAGGATCTCCTTGCTTTTCCATCCCAAAGGCAATAGTCTACAACTATTAATCCCAGACCCCGCTACCATCCCACCCTCTTGGCAACCACAAGTCTGTTCTCCAAGTTCGTGATTTTCTTTTCTGCATAAAGGTTCATTTGTGCAGTCTATTAGATTCCAGATATAAGTGATATCATATGGTATTTGTCTTTCTCCTTCTGACTTACTTCACTCAGTATGAGGGTCTCTAATTCCATCCATGTTGTTACAAATGACATTATTTTATTTTTTTTATAGCTGAGTAGTATTCCATCATTTATATATACCACATCTTCCTAATCCAATCGTCTGTCGATGGACATTTGGGTTGTTTCTATGTCCTGGCTATTGAGAATAGTGCTACAATGAACATGCACGTGCAAGTGTCTTTTTCAAGGAAATTTTTGTCTCGATATGTGCCCAAGAGTGGGATTGCTGGGTCATATGGTAGTTCTATGTACAGTTTTCTAAGGTACCTCCATAGTGTTTTCCATAGTAGTTGTACCAGCTTACATTCCCACCAACAGTGCAGGAGGGTTCCCTTTTCTCCACACCCCCTCCAGCATTTGTTGTTTGTGGACTTGTTAATGACAGCCATTCTGACTGGTGTGAGGTGGTATCTCATGGTAGTTTTGATTTACATTTCTCTAATCATCAGTGATGCTGAGCATTTTTTCATGTGCTTGTTGCAATTTGTGCTCCTTTACCATATTTTTCCCTTCACCTCTTAAAATCTGTCCTCGGCACCTGACAATACACTTTACCCCTAAAAACACCCCAGAAAATTGCCCAGATGAGCTTTGTTTGTAACACTTGAGTACAGTGTTTATAGAAACATCAGCTTTAGAGGAGCAATAGCAAGGCCTTTGTGATAATCTGAAATTTTCTGTTTCAGAGTTGTTTCTTTCAGTAGGACTGAAATGAAAAATGGCATTATCAAATGACTTGAAAAAGGAATAGGGGCATTCCCGTCGTGGCTCAGTGGAAACGAATCTGACTAGCATCCATGAGGGTGCAGGTTCAATCCCTGGCCTCGCTCAGTGGTTTAAGGATCCCGCGTTGCCATGAGCTGGGGAGATGGCAGACGCAGCTCAGATTGCTGCAGCTGTGGTGTAAGCCAGCGGCTTTAGCTCTGATTCGAACCCTGGCCAGGGAGCCTCCATATGCTTCAGGTGCAGCCCTAAAAAGACAAAAAAGAAAACAGAATAGGATTTGCCTCTAGAGATGGGATCAGGTGGGTCAGAACACAGGAGGGGGAGTGTTTGTTGATCTAAATCAGACATTTCTATAAAACAAATGGTTTTCTGCCTTACGGTGAGACACAACTGATGGACGAAGAGCTGGAATAGGCAGAAAAGGCTCTTGTGCAGGTCTTCTTGCTTGTGGAAGAGGAGACAGGCACGTGGAAACCCTCCATATTTGTGAGGACGGCAATACTGAAAGCAGCTGCAGGAAATCCACTGCAGCTCAGCAAGTCAAGGACCCGGCATCTCTGGGAGGTCGGTCCCTGGCCCAGCCCAGTGGGCTGAGGATCTGGTATTGCCACAGACTGTGGCTCAGGTGGAAGGTGCGGCTTGGAGCTGGTGTTGCCATAGTTGTGGTATAGACCACAGACAGCTCTAGTTCCAATTCCACTCCTGGCTCGGGAACTTCCATATGCCTCAGTTGTGGCTGTAAAAAGAAGAAAAAAAGAAAGCAACCACAATTCTCCCACCCAAACTTCCTCAGTGCTAGGTTCAGAGAGCAAACTTTACAAGTAGGAAGTGCTTCCCATCTTGCAATTTTGAGGCCAGGCTCTCCCATCACTAGCCTTGTTAGAAGAAAGTCCTCAAACCTCCAGTTTTCCTCACTCTGTAAAATACAGCTAAAGCCTTTTACCTCTGGACTTGTGAGAATCCCAAGGACTGTTATATGCAAAAGTGTCTGTGGAGGAGAAGGCAAAAATACAGATTTTAGTTAATATTTCTGATACTTTTCTTTTTCTTTTTTTTGGGGGGGGGGTCCTCACTTGCAGTATATGGAAATTCCCAGGCTGGGGGCTGAATTGGAGCTGTAGCTGTCAGCCTACACCACAGCAACAGCAATGCTGGATCCTAGCCACGTTTGCAACGTACACCATGGCTGATGGCAATGCCTGATCCTTAACCCAGTGAGCAAGGACAGGGATCGAACCTTCATCCTCATGAATACTAGTCAGGTTGGTTAATGCTGAGCCACAATGGGGACTCCCAATATTTCTTATTCTTATGCCTTTTCCCTACTCTGGAATGCAGCTAGAACTCAGAGGCCCTCCTGAAAGATCCTCCAGCAACCTTCAGCTGCCAAAGAAACAGCTGTAGAGACCACAGGAAATGTCTTGATCTATCAGGATTATGCTGCTGAAATAAAAAGAAAAAGATAATTTTACTTATGAAGGGAGGAAAAGTGATCCTTTGGCAGGAGAAATCTACATGGTTGAGATTTTTGCTTTCTGTTATGTTGTTGTTCTTGCTGTGCTTTTTCCATTCAGACCAAGGGATAATTAATTTCAAACAAGCTGAGAGATCTTTAGCAAGCAAAAGCCTCCTACAGGTTAGCAGTAATGCGGGATGCAAATAAAGCATTTTCTAGACCCTTGGAGACAGAGCCCTGATCAGGCTCTGTAAATTCTTTCTGTTGAATCAGCAGCATTGGGAACCCTGTTCTGGATCTGGGGGCTCTTTTCCCAGCAGTCATGAATTTGAATTCAGTTTACAGTTCCTTTGCTCTTCAGGGCCTGCATTGATTTAACCAAGCCTGAAGATGGAGGAGGCAGCAGCTCTTCACAGTGCATTCTTGGACAAAGGGAGACTCACGGAAGAAACAGTTTCTTCTAAGAAGGAGCAAGATTTACCCTCATGATCTGATAACACAGTTGCTAGTTTTTCCTTCTTTGTTTTTCTTTCTTCCATCCCTCCTTCTCTATTTCTTTCCAAGCTTCACATCTTTATTTATTCATGTTAAATTAATACTTGATGTCGATAGGGCCAGTTTTAACTTGCTTAGGAAGTTAATGTTTTCCTTGTTTCTTGTTGGAATTCCCAGAGACACGATTTTCTCTTGCAAATCTTGCGCTTTCCCAGAGTATGCCTGACTTCCTGAAAACATTGTTAATAATACTTTGTTTTTTAACTGCTGGAGACCTCCAGCCACTGCGGCCTCTGCAGAAGCTGTACTGGGAGGAGAGCGACTCAGCAGAGCCAGGCCAGGGCTCTTGGGCCGCGGTGTGGGAGGATCCTGGGCTCCTCACCACACTGCAGGCACAGGTCAGCCACTGCTGGGGCAGAAAGAGGTCCTGCTATGCCAGATGGCAGGCAAGGAGAGGCATGAGACAGGCCCGCTAACACCCCCCCTCAAGGAGCCCCTTTTGCTAAAGACATTGGCCTTCAGGTATTCCTTGCCTCAAAAGCGAATCCCCAATCTGGACAAACAGCTTTCATTCACAGAGTGGCATGAATTAATTCATTGCAGGCCCTTTGGATTGACATTTGGGGGTCTTGAAGTAAAGGGTGGGGTGGGGGTGGGGGGGTCTTGTGACCTCTGGCAAGGCCAGCCCAGGCCCTGCGGGATGTGGATAACTGAGACCCTAAGACCAGAGAAGGCATTCAGAGGGGCACCAAGGGACTGGCTGGGGAGGCCATCCGCAGGTGGGCGTGGGGCCTGGCCTCCGCAGGAAGGCAGAGTCCCTCCTGCGGGCGCTGGCGGCAGGCACACCCGACCCCCATCCCCGCGCTTCTGTTAGTCCTAGAGGAGCTCCCCGATACAAACAAATGCTCCCGCGCGAGGTTTCTGCCCCAGGTCCAAGGAGATTCGGGGGCCCAGTTCTGCAGACGTCCCCGCACCCACTGCGGACTTTGCGTGCCCTCCAAAGCAGGCCGGTCACGCAGGGAGGCAGGAGGAGAGACGCGAGAGCTTCAGGGCCTCCGAGCTCCCGCTGCGCAGCCAGTCGGCGCGCCCCGCAGTGGCGCTGCCGCCGCCTCTCGGGACTTGGGCACGCGCGCCCCGGGCCCCGGCGCCCTCCTGCCGGGAGCCCCGACCGGCCGCAGCCGGCGCGGCCCCGGCCCTGGGGGGGTGGGGTTTGGAGCGGGGGCGGAGCCAGGCCCGCGGTCGGTGTCAGGTTGCTCCGGTAACGGTGACGTGCAGCGGCGTGGGCGGGGCCAGCACGCAGGTTGCATATTTTAGGAAGTGAGGAGGAGGCGCGGGCTTGAGCTGCGGCGGGGTCTGGGGCGCAGAGCAGCGGCGGGAGGAGGCCGACACGTGGCAGCAGCAGCGGTAGCAGCCCCGGCGGCGGCGGCGGCGGCGGCGGCAGCGGCAGTAGTGGCATCGGCCCGAGCCGCCGGCCGTCTTCCCTCCTTCCCGCCCCGCAGCAGCCCTAGCTCCCTCCTCTCCGCTCCCCCGGCCGCTCCTGCTCGGCCGGGAGCCGCTCTCTTTTCTGTCTGATTCTCAAGCAACAGGACCCGGCGCGGGACACAGACCACCGCCACCATGGGGAAGGGGGTGAGTGTCCAGCGAGCCAGCGGAGGGGTGCGGGGAGCCCTGGAGGGGAGGAGGAGGAAGAGGAGGAAGTCAGGAGGGCGACCGCAGCCAGCGGGAGGCGGAGGAGGAGGAAGCGGCGCGGCGCGGAATGGGTTGGCAAAGCGGAGAGGCTTAAAAGACGACGCACTTTGGAAATGGAGGGAGCGCTGTAATAAGGGACGGGCGGGGGAAGGGAGAGCCAAGGGCCCGAAGCGGGGCAGCCCCGAGCGGTGCGCAGAGCCTGGAGAAGGGCTGCGGGCCCCCGAGCCCGAGCGCGCCGCGGATCCGCGGCACCTGGAGGCGGCGCTGGGGAGTCGCAGGCCCGGGAGGCGGAGGGAGGACGGCCGCTGGGCCGCCCCGGCAAGGAGCGGGCCGCCGGCGGCATCCCCTACCCGCTCCCTCCTCCCTTCCCTACCCTCCCTCCGCCCGCCCTCACCTCCCGTCTCTCGCCTTCCTTTTTCCCTCCCCTCCTTGCCCCGAGAAAAGGCGTGCTCCTCCCCTTCCCCTGGGGCGCTCTGCCCGGCCCCTTCTCGGGCTGTAGTTCCCGCCGCCGCTCCGGCCCGGGCGATGGGGGGCTTCCGACGCGGGGGCAGCCTTACGGTCGCAGGCTGCTTCTCCTGGAGGCTCCAGGGCTTAGCCAGTTGCCCGGAGAGGTGGCCGCCCTCCCCCAAAGGGAAAAAACTGGCTTCCCGTTACTGCGGAGCAGGTCGGGCGGGCTGGTGCCAGAAAGGGTGTGTCTTCGCCCTATGACGGCCTTTAAGGTATACTTTTGAGAGCTTTAATGGGCCCCTTTCCATTAAACACAGGATGCGCCCGGGAGGCAGCTGGAGCCACTGGTGTGGTCATCTTGAGGGTGGGGAGGGTATGTGTAAGTTTTTTAGGCTGGAAGGAGCACAAGCAGATCCACCCGGGCCTCCCGGTTCAATAAACCAGAAAAAGAACGGGAAGCGGGGCAACGCGGTGGCAGCGCCCACCCGCGGAAGAGGAGTTCCTTAAGAAACGAGGGGTCCCCGGGGCAGGAGGAGCGAGCGCTGCGGGGATACCAGAACAACGGCTTGTTCCTGCGTTTCTGTAACTGGAGGCTGAGATTACCCGTCACCACAGCAGAAGACTGGGTCCTGGACCCCAATGGGGCCAAAGTGCCTTTGAGAAAAATTTATACAAAATAACAATCAAAAGTAACAATTAATGGGATAAAATGGCCAGATCGTGAGAATACTAGTGGGAGAGCATCTGCTCCGTTGTGTCCAGGGCCTGCACAGTCCCCAGCACTTAGTAGGTCTTTGAAGGCTCAGAGGGCTTCTGGGTGTGGAGTGAGTGAGGGGCAGAGAGGGAGGGTGCATTCTCCGGGAACTCCAAGCGCATTTTGAAGGAGGTCATTGAAAGGTTTGGACCTGGTAGGTAGTAAGGAAGAGTGGGAATGCACCACTGGTATCTTTTAAAAGCACAGAAGTGGAGGTCCGGCTCAGGTCAAGTAGCCGAAGGCAAGAGCGGAGTGCCAGCCTCTACCGCCCATGATGGAAACTGGACCACACCGTCAAACCCTAGGTCATTCCAGTAAACGAGCTCTTTAAAGTTCATTTCTGTGTCTCTACCCCCTCAAAAAAAAATCATCTATTTACTGCCAGCCATTACTGGTTTGGGGGAGCTGGAGAGATCGGAGATATGTAACCAAGGCCTAGGAAGGTGAAGTGATTTACTCAAGGTCAAAGGGTTGATTAGTGACAACCAGTCCCTGATTCCTCCTCAGCCTGAATACTCACTCCCTCCTTAACACTGCCTTATAGATGCAGAATTCTCAAGTTATTTTTCAGATGACACTGGCGTGTTCGTGATGCTGAATTAATGGGCCAGATGTTTGAGTTACTGTGGTATATCCATAGACCTATATTTCCCTTTCATAACCGCACACAGGCCCAGTGGTTGTAAAGATAGCAATACACCTGGGTTGTGGAGGCTTAAGCAGTGGGTCTTATGGATCCTAATAAGACAGCTAGTGGCGAGCAAACGTAAAATTGAACTGTAACTGGTTAACACAGGCTGATGTGCTGCTTATATGCTGGATTGTTAGTATTTTGGGAACTCTGGTAAATTGAGCATTAGGGGTTGGCCGTGTGTGTGTGTGTGTGTGTGTGTGTGTGTGTGTGTGTGTGTGTGTGTGGCGTGGTGGTGATTCTCCTGGGATAAAGTTAGCCTTTTTGTCCTCAGTGACTTACCATGATAGTCCAAATGTTCAGGATATTTTATGCTGAAATGTTGGGATTTTTCCACATGGGGATTAAAATGTGGGTGGAGTGGTGACTAAAGCCCTGCTGATAATTGGTTAACCAGGAAGCCTGTGCTGGCAGCTAATTTTTAAGGTCATTGTTAATTTCTTCCCCTCCTCTTCCCACTGCTGTTGGGGGCCGTGGTTTTGACCATACTGCAGGTGATGTTATATCTCTTTGCAAATCCACTTCTAAGCTTTTGGTAAGAAAATGAAAGAGCTGCTCCTGCTGAATCATTCCTGGGTGATGTAGGATTTTGTCCATTTTTCTTTTTCATACGGCGTGTTTTTGCCAGTGACTTGGCTTAAACCCACAGCCAGGCCTACCACCCACAACCCGTTAGCTCACCAGAGGTACCCAAAAAACTTTCCTTTTCTCAGGTTTACAAAAGGAGAGCGGGAAAGGGGAGCTGTCAGCAGGGGTTTCACTGCGGTTCTCCATGACGAGACTATTAACTTAGTTACCTAGAGATCACAGCTTATGGGTACAGGTTTAAAGAGGAGTCGGCAGGGGGAACAGGTTCAGGTGAAGGTTGCACAAGGGATACTCATGTCAGCAGAAATCCTGGTTGTATGGTAACATTATCAGCTGCCCTTTTGGAGCTCAACTTGAAAGAGTGACTAAATCTCCTCTGGCTGCTATAAAGCCAGTACTTTAGACTGAAAACATCGTAAGGCAGAGTCCTCTCAGTGGAAGGTTGCCCAGGCCCCCGGGGCCCCGGCTAGTGGAGTGGTTATGGGAGGAGCTGGTGACCAGCCTTGGGGACAGAGAAGAAGGTCAAGGTTGCGTCACACCCCTGGGCTGTTAAATGTTGAGTGTGTGAATGTGAGGTCCCTCTCGCCACTGCCCTCTCTGTGCCCTGTTCTGAGGGTGTATTCTCTTTGGGTAACTTTCTGTTTAATTTGTAGTGTTCTCTGCCAGTAAGTTTGTAACACTCTGGTGACTCACGTTCGGGTGGGAGGGTAGGGAAGGGGAGGTCTGCATCACAAGTCTGAGCCATGGAGGGTAGGCTAAACCTGACAGCCCCACCCCCTCCTCGCCAAAAAAAATGAAAGGCCAGGTTTAAAAAAAAAAAACACAATTAAATGTTTATTCGGGTAAGGGCTAAAACTTAAAATATCCAGACCCCTAGAAATGTTCATTCCTAAATTGCATTTTAAAATAAAAAAGTGAAGGCAGCTTTATAAAGCACAGTGAACTTGGTTCCCATCCATTCTCCATCCCAGAACCCTTCAAAAGCCTTGTTTTCTGATTAATTTAGCAACAAATTAACAGGTAAGCGCCTCTGTTCTTTCAGGCTGTGTCCTTTTACATAATATATCCAAACTTAAGAATGAAAGAGGCTTCAGGGAAAATAGTTTTCGAAGGATTTTGTATGGAAAAGTAAGTGAAGTGAGTTTCTTTAAAACAAAAAGGTTGGGGTTTTGTTTTGTTGTGTTTGCTTTTTTAAGCCCTGAAGCATCGGTTTCTCACCTTCTTTGGGTAGAATAATCACCAGAGTGAAGTCACCTTTGCTTTGTTTAGAGAGAGTGCAGGGCAGGTGTGAGTGGCTGGCAGCTGTTTGGGCCTTAGAAAGTATTTGGCACTGAGAGAGGATCAGATCTTTATTAAACTGGGGGTTTACTGTGCATCAGTCCTAAGCCTTTTCAAAACTAGAAAACAGTCTTCCTTTCACCTGCAAAACATCCTGAGGATTGAAGAGAATGGGAAATACTATGAATTACCCTCCAGAGGGAAGCTGCGTGGAAGTGTCCGTGGACACTGCTGAGATGCAATTGAATAGCATCTTACGGGTGTTCATCTGCTTTCGCTTTTCAAGTAAAAGACTGTACGTTTTTAGAGTCTTTGTCAAAATCTCGTGAAATAAAACAGGGGCCTTTCAGGGCTCTGTGATGGGCAGGAGGGTGAACATTCGTGCTGTGGTGCCTTCTAGCTGCCCAGGGCGCTCTGCCAGCCAGCAGGACAGAAGAAGAAACACGAGTGTCACATCAGATGGGCTCGCAGTAATCAGAGTGGCTGCTTTTGGACAGGAAAACACTGGGCAGAATGTTTCCCATCCGTGCCAGAGCTGTCCAGTTCTGGGTTCCGCTGAAATTGCATGTCCGCTAAGTGATAATGTGAAGGACAGAGAATTTTCAAATCAAAAATTAAAATTTTTTTTTCTAACTCCCCTTCATTTTTTATATTTTGGGAAAAGAAGACAGAACCGAGTCAGGTTTGAACTTTCTCGCATTGCTCTGAATTGAGTGTGTGTGAGAGGAAGTATGTTCTTTGGCTAGAGTCATAGAGAGACTGTTCTTTGCATATGAGTCACCTCCTTAGTTGTGCTTAAATCTGTCGTCAGGATGCCTCAAGAAGTCAAGAAGTCGTTCACATTTATTTGACTGATGTGCTGATGTTTGGGGTAGCAGATTCCATCTGTGAGAACAGAAGCACCCAACTCCACCCACCCCCCGCAACCCACCCTGCAGTTTTTCTCTCTGGTTTCCTTTGGGTCTTGAGCCAAGGGACCTTTGGCCAGTAGACCCCATTCCTTAGTTCCTTTGTGATGGATTTGGCAATGAATTATATCTGACCATCAGTTATCTCTGTATCTGGTTTGATTCAAACCCCGTTTAGTGACAGCTGTTAGATACTTGCTGTTGGTGATCTGAAAGCTAGTCCTGATGGCTTGAGATTGTGTTTCAGGGGCCTGTATGGTTGGGGGGCCTGATCATCAGAGTTTTGGGATCAGTGGGACTTTATCTTCCCAGCTTGTCATCCTGGGGTGGGCAGGGCCTCATGTACTTTGGAGTGTTAGCCTCCTGTGTTTTCCTTCTGTCCTCCACATGGTGCCTCCATGGCGCCATATTTGTTTTACTGTTTCAACTCCGGGGACGGTTCTCAAGGGCCTGTCACTGCCTTTGTCCTCCTTCAGCCCTGCAGCTGTTTTACTTCGTGCCCTAGGCCTCAGGGTACCCACTGAGGAGTGACCAGAACTTAGTGGAAATTGGTTCAGTCCCATTTTAATGCTTGTGCCGGTTATTGATCTGTTGTCTCTCAAACCAGCAACTTCTTCGTTGTTCTTGGTGAGTAACACTAACCAAAGAGCGGTCTGACGAAACCAAAAACGGGGTGAGGAGGGCAGCAAGCGGGGGGAGCCGACAGATAAACACTTCCATTCCACTCTTCATAACCCAGGTGCCTAATGTAGATGGAGAAAAGCCCATTGAAAAAAAACCTTTTTTTGTTTGTTTTTAATGAGTGAAAAGTCACCTTTTTAAAGAGGTAGCGAGTCTATAAAGTGTGTTATTTAGATATTTAAAATTTGGAACGATCATGGATGTATATTAACAGTTGCAGGTAGGGTGGGCCGGCAGGCGGGCTCGTGAAGGTTTCACATGCAGGTAGAGGCTTTTATACGCGGGGAGGAAGGTCAAGCCTTGTTGATTTGGGGCTGAGGGAACCCGCTGGCCAGAGCTGGAGCTGTGTTCTTTGCCCCCTGCTGGCCGATGGGCTGCAGCCCAAGTTTGGACATACTGAGCTGGAGTCCGGGAGACCCACTGCTTTGGCCTCTCAACAGGCTTAGGTGAGTGAGAGAAGGAATGTGAAGGCCTGGGGGTCCCTCGGGTCGCCTCCTGTGCCGTCTGCTGCTCTGGGCTGCCAAGCAGTGGCGGTGACCATCCTCCCGCAACCCCCCCACCCCCCGAACTCGAAATTCCTTGTTTGTGAACTAAACTACGTAGTCATTTAGGAGTGACTGGAGGTAACTGGACTCGGGCTTCTCTTATATCTTCTTTGAGTTTCAGCTGACCTATGAAATAAAAAAAAAGATGCCCCAAACGAGATGGTTTTTGATTTTTTGAGGGGTTTAAAGAGACTTCATGGTAAGGAATGGCAGTGATTTAAGCCAAGTTGTAAAAACCTTTCTGTAGCACTGGACAGATCACCTTCGCTTACATGATCGTGATAATAATGATTGATAATGATAATAATGATTTGATAATGATTTAATAATATATCATCCCAGGAAGGCTGGGAAGCCTCCATCTCCCCCCCCCCCCCCACATAACAGAAAGGTGTAGCCCAGACTAGGCAGTGCCTCTCGGGGGCCTCTAGGCAAGAGACCTTCCCTCCAGCCTCCTTGCTAGGATGGAATTGGCCAGATTGAGGTCAGGGGTGCCTCTTGTCCAGCCCTCTCAGCCAGCTTTGAAATGGGCTGCATTAGGGGCAGCTACTTGTACCCTCCTTCTGGACCCTCTAGATAGTCCCTCTTGATCTTTAGTTTGTTTGTCGGTTTTGGAAACAGTGCGGTTTTTAGGAGGTGTTTTTTGTTTTTGAATTTAATGGCAGCCCCTTGATTCATCAAAGCATCAGAATCCTTTTCTAGAGTCTTCACCAGCTACACCAAGTATCATTCCCTTTTTAGGCATGAGGAACCTGAGGCTGACTCTTCAGGGTCCTGTGCCTGGCACGTGGCAGAGCTTATATGACTTGAGGCTGATGTAAAAGCATTGTCAGTAGTCCTGTCCAAAGGGCACGGATGTCCCAGCTTCCAGGTAACTTCTAGACTTTCCTGGCAGCAATTTCTGGAGTCTGAAGGATACTGAGCTCCCTACTGGCCACAGGGCATTGTGCTGATAGGGTGGGAACTGTGGCCAGCAGTCCTCGCTGGGCAGCTGAGAAAGCCTCCCAGGCCCGCCCTGATGAGGGCCGCTTGAGATGCGCCTGGAGGCCTCGAGGCAGCGTCTGCTCTCATGGACCTCAAGTGACTCACCCCTGGGATGGAAGCTTCTCTCCTAAACTCATGGCACCGTCTTTGTGGGCCTTTTTAAAAACTGGGATAATTTTCTGCCACTGTCATATCTCCCTCCCCCCTTTAAACTGTCAATTACCGAAGAGGAGGACGGGGCGCCTCCGGCCCTCGCAGGGCTCCGGGCTGCCTCGCTCGCCCTACGCCTAGGGTCTGCGTTGTAGGCAGTGAACGGTGGGGTCTCGGCCCTGGGAGCTGAAGCGAGGGCATCGCCCCATGCCGTGTGCCAGCCCCGCTCTGCTCGCCACCGTGCCGAGGTTCACAGACAAACACGAATGGGTGACAACAGAAAAGGGTGTTGGAACAGTGCGAATTGGCAATTTTGCACAGGAAGCTTTGGGAGATGTTGTTGAGCAAAGTCTGCCTGAAACTGAGACAAAATTGAACCAATGAGGAGTTGGGTGCATCCGGAAAGTGGGAGAGCCGGCAGTGAAAGCCCCTGAAATTAATGACGCTCTGGCAGAGAAGCCAGGGCTTGGGGACACATCTCATTATGAATGACAGGGAGGGTGACACTCAGTAACCCTTCAGAACTAGAGGAACTAATGCGGAAAGGAGCATATGAGAAATACAGAGACTCTATTGAGGAGTGAAAATGGACCCCTTTGATAAACTGGCTTGAAACAACTTATAAAGGTAAACACGTGACCCCTGCTCCATGTCTTACCCTCGGCTCCTTTGTCAGGAATCTCCTCTGCCATCTCCTGAGCACGCTGTGCCTCCCAGATCAGATGGTGACAAAACTCATCGTACTGAACCTTTGAGAGGATGAAACCCCTGGGAAGCACAGGGTGAAGTAATAACACTTTGTGGGCTCTGACACACTGGGCAAGCCCCTGCCCTTGTGACCTCCCACTTCCTAAATTAGAACGGTGGGGAAAAAAAGAACCCAACTTACCTCATGTTCACAAGTGGCAGAGGGAGGTGGTAAGTAGAGGAGCCTCCTCGTCCCCTTTCCTCGAGTCCTCACAGCGGCTCCCGGGGGTGCCATCCCACGGAGCAGGGCGGGAGTGACTGGGCCTGGTCCCTCCAGTCCTCCGGGAAGAGGGAGATGAATCTCCTAATGGCAAAGTCGGAATCGTGTGCCCAGGGCCCAGAGGAGAGGGGAGGTCTCTGGACCGTAGAGAGACCGTAGCCATCGTTCATTGCCCTTGCTGCGACCTTCATCTTTCGCAGGTGCTTTCTGGAGAAATAAATAAGGAAACGTTGTCTTTCCCATTTTTAGGTTGTTCCCTGTCCTACCTGCACGCCCTGCCCCCAACACACACATTTTTTTTCTGCTTTGGAACTAGTAATTGATGGAGACTGGTAAGACCCTAAGTCATGTTTGGTTCCCATCAAGATAAGCTAGTATTATTGTGTTGCTGGTAGAGCTGAATCCCCTGAGCTGCCTGGTCTTCTGGACAAACATTGCCTAGGGAGACAATTAAAATCTCAAAGGAAAAGAACTCTCACTTGCTGATACTTGGCACTCCTCTTTCTTCAATGTCTTCCTGTAAGTCTACGCGTTGTACACCATGAAGTGATGAAGACAGGGGACAGTCACTAGGGAGCCTCAGTTCCCAGCCACCTTAACCGTGGATAACTGTGAAGCCCCAGGCAAGACACTTCTTTTGTAAGTGGGGATAAAGCTTTGGAACATGTCCAAGGCCCAGCTGCAGCACTAATCCTCTCCCCCTGTTTTGGAGTGGAAAATATTGAAAGTCTGAGGGTAATCAAAGCATACGGATGGCAAGGCAGAGGGATTTTTAACTCTGATTTTCATATATTTGAATTAAATATAGCTTAATGCTACTCACCTTGCTTAAAGAGAATTTGTGAACCAGATTTTAAAAACCGGTACAAACTGGCCGCGTGAGTCTCTTAGACATCCCTAGTCAGGGTCTTTTATGTGATTTTTCAGGGTTGTGCTTCCTCATTAAATATAGAAAGGAAATCCCACTCTGAACTGTGGTTCCTCTCCAGTGGGAGTTCCAGTCTCTTGCTTCATTCATCTGTGTGCTTTCAGTTGCGTGTGATGATTTTCCATTTTAGCTCTGGTGAGAGCCCTCGGCGCCAAGGTGGTTGTTCCATGGCGGAGAGGTCAAGAATGTTGACTGTCTTTAGGCCTCCTTCATTCTTAACCGATGAGATATAGACGCTAAAGAACACCCTGAAAAAATTAATTGGCGAGGAACAGCATAAACGTGACCACACAAGTTGAGCGACGTGAATGCTGGAAATGTCCCTACATGTGGGCAAGGCCAGCTAACCTGGGGCAGGATCTATCGCTTTAGAATCTTTAAGAGGGTTTTCAAATTCAGGTGAATCTTGTATTTATTTGTAGCCATGTCAGCTGTGACTGAAAGGCACCTGTACACCTCGAAGGCACCTGTACACCTCGATTTTTAAATTTATTTTCAGCACAGTAAAAATTCTCTAGACAGCATTTCTACTCATTGCTTTACTAGCTGGTTATGTTCTGCTAAAGGGGAGAAGGAAGTAAGAGAGGCACAAAGGAATAGAAGGGGCACCCCCGTAGCATCCGTTGTAAGAAAAGTGCTAATATCACCTTTCTTTGCCCTTGGTGGTTGCGGGGGGGCTCCTCTGGAATGAAGGGCCTCTTCTGCTCCAGGGACGGACAGCACTTGGGAGCACCGGGTTCAGGCTTGGTGTAGCCGAGCCCAGGCATTTGAACAGGAGGTGGGGGAGTGGAACAACCTAAATTTAAACTATGGAATCAACGGTTTTCTCTAAAAATTGTTCCAGTGTTCAAGAGGCGTAGGTGGATCCTGTGAATTGTGTGATAACGCACATGCTTTTCCTACATCCTGCCTGTGTCAAAACATTTCCAGGGACTTTCATTTGGGGGCTTTATTCTCAGGCTGCAGATTGGGGTGGGGACTCTGTTTTTTTGTTTTTGTTTGTTTTTTTTGGCTTTTTTTTTTTTTTTTTGGTCTTCCATGTAAGGAATTTGAAGGCCTCTTGGGCTGTCTTAGTTTTTTTTCATGAGATAAAAAGGTTAGTGCTCTAAAGATAAAGTTGGTAAGTAATGACTTCTTTGCAGAGATAAGAATTTAAACATCACAATGAAAGTAATTAGCCTTTAGATGTATATGATTTAATCCTCTCAAACCATGCTTGGAAGAGGAGAGTGGAACTAAAAAAAAGTAGAGGTAGTGACTTGCCCAAGGACCCAGCGCTGCTGGGTGGTGGAGCCCAGCCTTTGACGTGATTGGCAGTGCAAGCCTGCAGTGCTGTGCTGCACTCTGAGTTAGCCATGCAAAGAACGTTGAGTTCCTGCAGAGGAGCAGATAAAGGGCCATGGTATGGAGATGCTGACAGCACAACCCTCTGCCCGTGTTCACCCCCAAAGGGAGCAACTGGCAGAGCCACTCTGAGGCCTGACACAACTTTCCCTCAGGTCTTACCCCTGTAGGGTGCAGATGGTCTGTCTTGAGCTAAGGACAGCAGTCTTGGTAATAGATTGATGTTGACTTTGCAGCATGAATGTGTCCATTTCCATGGATATTAGCCCAGTGCCTATTCAAAACGATGGCTATCCTGAAACTGCTGGAAGGCCTCCTTCCTCCACACTTTTGAGTTTGGAGATTCTGTTCCTGGTTCACAACCACAAGTCTCCCTCCATTCTTCTCTAGGTTGGACGTGATAAGTATGAGCCCGCAGCAGTGTCAGAGCATGGTGACAAGAAAAAGGCCAAGAAGGAGAGGGATATGGATGAGCTGAAGAAAGAAGTTTCTATGGTGAGTACTGGGGGAAGGTTGCTTTTTGTTCCTCTCAGAAATTGTGTCTTAGGTCCCTGGAGTATAACCTCCTCCTCCTTCCAGCCATCCTGCAGGGATTTGGTTCATTCTAAAAGTTAAGAGATTGCAGCTGTGGCACCGATTTTTCTGAACTGTAGAGGTGGAGGCAGGAATTTTTATTGTAAAAGCCACCAGAAGGTTGGTCACGTGGTTCAACGCAGCGTAACCAAAGGTCCACAGAGGAGGTGTGGCTGATATCAGGTGCCTTGGCTTTAATCTTCTGGATCACACCGCAGACGCCGCCTGTCCAGAGCCTGCCTGGCCATCAGTGAAGGCAAATGAGGTCTAACCCGGTCTCTCAGACGGGTGGCGGACCGTGGAGCTGCCATCGCACTGCTTGGGCCATTCTCCACTGAACACCACCCAGCAGATAGATAGCTGTGTGGTTGCCAAGCCACTGGGCAGCAGTGGAAAATGTACCTACTCGTGCCCGGAAGAAAAACTTGTTTTCAGAGCCTGATGATAGTGATGAGTCACACTGATGCTTTTTTAAAGCTTTTTTTTTTTTTTTTTTGAGGTACAATGTTTAATTCTTTTCTTTCTGTTTTCCCTTAGGATGACCATAAACTTAGCCTTGATGAGCTGCATCGCAAATATGGAACGGACTTGAGCCGAGTATGTTCTCATTTGTTACCCAGAATCCTAATTTTCTCTGTCACCTGCTTTCCCTGGTTTCACAGTCCTAACCTTGGGGAGGAGAGTAATGGCAGCCACCATCTGAGTGCCTGCCATGTGACATGCACAGAGCTTGGACTTTTATTTATTTATGTATTTATTTAATTTTTAAATGATTTTAATTTTTTTCCGTTATACCTGGTTTACAGTGTTTATCAATTTTCTGATGTACAGCAAGGTGACCGGGAGCTTGGGCTGTTGTACTGTTTTGCTTCCCGTGAAATTTGATGGAAGTAGGCATGATTTTCCCCATCCTCTAGCAGGTGACAGCCAATAAGTGGGAACCCCAGGATTTGAAACTGAATAGCTCCAAAGTCATGCTCATCCCCCCATAGTTACAAATGCTTCCTTTATTCTTCTGCGTTTCTTAAATGGAGTAGAAACTTTCAACTAGTGGAATTTTCCACAGTTCAGGTTTTCTGCACTTTGATCAGCTAGATCCTTGCAGTATGTAGAACGTTGGTTATTCTATTATTTATGTGAAACTGGTTCTTTACACAGATCAAAGAAGCCTTTCAATGAAATATGGGTTGTATAGTCTTGTTATCTAGGGAGTTTTGATATTAACTTTGCTGCAAACAATATAAAAGTAAACAGGGCCAGGGGTGGAGTTTGTTATTTTCTAGACAATCACTAAAAAAAAACCTCTAGGGAATGACCTGAGTGCCAGCTCATGGGCGGCTATTGTTCCAGTGAATTATCAAGAAATCGGGGGCCTTGAGCTGAGAGGAGGCCTGACTCCAAGATCCAGCAAGCAGTTACCGCTGGCAGTCCCTCTCTGAGCATATCACATGGGTTTTCTCACTGAAGGCTTTTTTTTTTTTTTTTCTTCCTCTTTTGGCCTCGCCCTCGGCATGTGGAAGTTCCCAGGCCAGGGATCAAACCCACACCACAGCAGCAATTCCAGCAGTGGCAATGCTGGGTCCTTAACCCACTGCACCCCAAGGGAACTTCAATTAGATTCCTATGAATTGTGTTCTCTGCAACCCTAAGTCAGTTACTCAAATGCTATGGATCTGTTTCCTTACTTGTAAAATGGGGTTAGTGATACCTAAAAAGGGTTGTGGTGAGAATGACACAGTTCATTGGAAGCACTGGATTCAGTGCCTGGCACTTAGAGACAGCTCAGATAGCTGCTGTCAGCGGTGGTTATTCTCTCCAGGGATCTCATCACAAACTTGAGGCAGAGGTCCTACAGAAGTCCCTGTTTTCCTTGAACGGCTTGATGTTCTTTATTTTCCTTTCCTGGTACTCCCTAGTTAACTCCAGTATTAAAAATAAAAGGAAAACAAAAGTAGATATACACACAGGCTTCAGGCAAAAATGTCTTTTCTGTCTTTTTTCTGACTTGATGGTATGTTATGAAAGCAGTCACATTTTCCCCTCATAGTGGGAACCTTATGTCTGCTGTCAGCACATCTTGGTTTTAAGGACCATTAGAAAACAGCAGGGCCTCATGTACAGTGGACTTTGCCAGTGAATACTTTTCAGCTGACAGGTGTACTGGGGGGTAGCTGAAATATTCACATGTGTGACCCCTCTCCTACCAGGCAAGTGTTTTACTTTTTCATCCAGAGAATAAAGTTCTATACAAAACTTGGCAGTTAACCCAATAATAGGCTGGATTGCCTAAAGAGATTTTTTTCCCTCCTTTGATACTTCTAGAGTGTTCCCCTCCCCCGACAGATTGATTGCAAAGGAAACTCAAAGCTCTTAATTTCCAGAACTGAATCGGTTAGTTAAAATTGATATCTTTTTTTGGTAAAAATGCAGTTTGGCGGAAATTCCTTAAACTCAGAAGAGATCAGGCCAGATTCCAGTCTGTTCACAGATCAGTTTTTTGTTTTTTTGTCTTTTTAAGGGCCGCACCTGCAGCATATGGAGATTCCCAGGCTAGGGGTCTAATCGGAACTGTTGCTGCCAGCCTACGCCGGAACCACAGCAATGCAGGATCCGAGCCACTTCTGCAACCTGCACCACAACTCATGGCAATGCCAGATCATTAACCCACTGAGCGATGCCAGGGATCGAACCCGCAACCTCATGGTTCCTGGTCGGATTCGTTTCCGCTGCGCCACGACGGGAACTCCCACGGATCAGTTTTAGAAGAATTTTAATCTGGGTGTTGTTGGTTCTTTGGGGAACTCCGTGCTCTCCTTTGCCTGAACCATGTCAGCGGGGGCGGGGAATCACCGTCAGAGTTTTCCAGCTTCTACGCTGGCCCGGGATATGGAGCTTTCTCCCCAGCTCCTTTATGGCAGGTTTTCAGCCATCAAGCCCTGGAGCAATGTGTCTTATTTCTCTTCTTTTATTTCTCAGGGCTTAACAACTGCTCGAGCTGCTGAGATCCTGGCCCGAGACGGTCCCAACGCCCTGACGCCCCCTCCCACGACCCCCGAATGGGTCAAGTTCTGTCGGCAGCTCTTCGGGGGCTTCTCTATGTTACTGTGGATCGGAGCAATTCTTTGTTTCTTGGCCTATGGCATCCAAGCCGCTACCGAAGAGGAACCTCAAAATGATAATGTGAGTGCAGTGGCTCCTATCGGGGCTGATTAGATGTGCATAAAGTCCTCTCCATCTTTGCCACCCGCTTGTTTTCAGTTCCCACTGGTTGCCTGATGGTTTTAAAGGCTGGGGAAAAGTAGCATTAGCAACGGTTGCCTTCCATTCTTCCTGCTTTGTTTCAAGCTCGCTTTCCATCTCCTGCCCTGTGTGTGGATGCTCTTCCAAGCTGGACACCTGCCCTGTGTATTGCTGCCATCAGCAGGCAGCCCTGCTCGGGCCCTGGCCCATGGCCAGCTGCCACTCAGTGGCAGGGCCAGCTTTTAATGTTGGCATGTTACACGTGACAAGAAACATTTGGTAGCCATTCTTCAGAGGTCCCAAGGTGTCTTGAAAGTATCTTGATTGAATCAAGCAGGAGACACTGATTCACTTAGACCATTCTTCAGGGTCTGTCAAGCTGGTGACCAAGCGTGGCTCCATGTCTAACCCTCCTTTACACGGTTCTCTAGGAGGATAAATATGAAGACTTGAGTTCTGTATTTCCGAAGGCCCAATTCCTGTTAAAAATCTATTTTTTTATTCAGTCACAAATTAACTGCCTCTTCCCAATTCCTTACTGAGAGCCACACATCCCAACTTGTTTGTTCCCTCCCAGCTGTACCTTGGTGTGGTGCTGTCTGCTGTCGTCATCATAACTGGCTGTTTCTCCTACTATCAAGAAGCTAAAAGCTCAAAGATCATGGAATCCTTCAAAAACATGGTTCCTCAGGTACCTGCCACTTGGGCCCCTCCATCGGGTGACGGGACAGCCCCAAGACTGTGAACTGGTGTGAAGTTCAGGTTTTCGGGTGTTCAGTGGCCCCATCAGCGGTGGGATGCCTTCTCTACCCCCCCCAACCCCACCCTGCACCCGATCCCTTGTTGTCATGCCCCACAGTGGGATGGTCTCGCCTCTGAGCGTACACAGGGAGAACTAGCACGTGGCCACACAGGGACTGCCGCAAAGACTGGCGCAGGCTTTTGTAACTCAGATCCAAAAAAAAGCTTTTGCCAGACGTTCACACGGTGAGGATTAGGGGTCATTTTATGCTTCTTGTTTGGACACCACTTGATCTGAGGGCCTGCTGTCAACTGTCTTTCCCTTCCAAAGCAAGCCCTGGTGATTCGAAATGGTGAAAAGATGAGCATAAATGCAGAAGAAGTTGTGGTCGGAGATCTGGTGGAGGTGAAAGGAGGGGACCGAATCCCCGCCGATCTCAGAATCATATCTGCCAACGGCTGCAAGGTGGGTCTAAGCAGAGGCTCCGCGCTTGGGGCAGAGTGAGCGGAGGCGGCCGGAGCAGGGCCCGGTGCTCACGGGCCACGTCTGGCTTTTCTCACGGGCAGGTGGACAACTCCTCGCTCACCGGTGAATCAGAACCGCAGACCAGGTCTCCAGATTTCACCAACGAGAACCCCCTGGAGACCAGGAACATCGCCTTTTTCTCAACCAACTGCGTTGAAGGTAGGCCGTTTTAAAGCACTCCTCAGCATGGCATGGCACGGCGGCACCCGTCGCGGGCACTGACAACCACCACCCAAAAAGCCCACAGACGCGGATTTCTCTTATTTTTTTGACCCCGTTTCTGACCATGTCAGTCCGGCACAGGGCAGAAGCGGCTGGCCGGCTGGCAGGAAAACCCGGGAAACCTCGTGGTGTTTTCCCACTTCCCTCCACCCTCAGCCTGCCTTTTCTCTTGGCAGCGCCTGAGGCTACGCTGGGATGGAGTTTGTAACTACTGTCCTGCTAATGGAGAGAAATCCCTTTGCCAGGGTCCCCGTAGTTGAAAATAAACAGCATATACCACCAAAGAGCTGGCCCTTAAAACCATGGGGTTTTGTCTCATGTGTGTGCACGCACGTGTGCGCAAATTTTGCAGCTTGGAGCTTCCTGGTAGCTCAGTGGGTTAAGTACCTGGCATTGTCACTGCTGTGATTTGGGTCACTGCTGTGGTGCGGGTTCGATCTCTGGCCTGGGAACTTCTGAATGTCATGGGCGTGGCCAAAAGAAAAAAAAAAAGTGAAGCTATAAATCCATTTAAAAAAAAATTCTGTGGCTTGGTTAGTAAATATTGCTACGTTCCCCTTCCCCTCTTAAGGCACTGCACGTGGCATTGTGGTGTACACTGGCGATCGCACCGTGATGGGCAGAATCGCTACCCTTGCTTCTGGGCTGGAAGGGGGCCAGACTCCCATCGCCGCGGAGATTGAGCATTTTATCCACATCATCACGGGCGTGGCCGTGTTCCTGGGCGTGTCCTTCTTCATCCTCTCTCTGATCCTCGAGTACACCTGGCTCGAAGCCGTCATCTTCCTCATCGGGATCATTGTAGCCAACGTGCCGGAAGGTTTGCTGGCCACCGTCACGGTAAGAGGCTTGGGGAGGGCCACGCTCGTTTCCCTCGGATGGCCCAAGTGTAAGACCCCACCCACCACACTCCCGGAGGGCTGTGACTTTGATTTTATTGCACGTGTGTGTGTGTGTGGGTTTTCTTCGGAGCCACCTGTCTGCGGGGCCAGACGGTGAGAAGACCTCAGCGTGTTTTTCTCTGGACGATAGTAACTCAGAAGGATAGATTTCTTAAGTTATCGCATGACCCAGAACAGTGTAGCAGAGAAAGGAGAACTTGGGGAAACAACATGCTCAATCCTGGCTATTTGCACGTTTCTTAATATAGTGGTTTTTGGAGGGGGGGTGGGGACGCCCCATACGTGTTACCGTTATTATTACTTCTGACTTTGGGGAAGGGTTGCAGCGATTTGTTTTAGACAGATTTCTGCCACGTTGGGGGTGGAGCGGGGAGATAAGCCGGAGTTCGTACAGAACGTCAGCCTAGTTGGAAGTAACGTGGCTCCCAACGCTTTAGGTGTGCTTGACCCTGACCGCCAAGCGCATGGCCAGGAAGAACTGCCTTGTGAAGAACCTGGAGGCTGTGGAGACCTTGGGGTCCACGTCCACCATCTGCTCAGACAAAACCGGGACCCTCACCCAGAACCGAATGACAGTGGCCCACATGTGGTTCGACAATCAAATCCATGAGGCTGACACGACGGAGAATCAGAGCGGTAAGACGTCCCCCCCCCCGCCCCCGCAACACACATCTGAGCCTCACCTGCTTTCTTGCCTTTAAATTAAAAAAAAAAAAATCTTTTGGAAAAGCATCAAGGGTTTTAGATGTTTGGGTTTTATTTCTTGCTTGTTTTGCACATCAATGCAAACATGGCTGAGAAATGGCTGAGAAATGCCTAACACCTGACTAGGCTCACTTACTGGGCACGTTTTTCTGGGATCTTTACAAAGCTAGCGCATTATTTTCCTCTCTTCTTGCCTATCAGGTGTCTCGTTTGACAAGAGTTCGGCCACCTGGCTTGCTCTGTCCAGAATTGCAGGTCTTTGTAACAGGGCAGTGTTCCAGGCCAACCAGGAAAACCTACCTATCCTGAAGGTACGCTCAGGGGTTCTGTTAGGTTGCCTCTTGGGTATGCAGGTGCCACACAAGAACCACCACCTGCATGTGCGTTTTAAGTCGCACATGACCTTGGGGGGCTTTAAAGTAACTGTTCACCACAGGACACTTGGAACGGTCCATGGGATGCTTGCTTTATGTAACGAGTTGTGTTGCCTGTAGGTCCCAAAATCCTTAGAGTACCCATGGCCCAAATAGGTCAGTGAAGGGGGATACTTGGTTAAAAACTGACCAGAGGAGTTCCCGTTGTCCCAGCGGTCACAAATCTGACTGGTATCCATGAGAGCGCAGGTTCAATCCCTGGCCTCTCTCAGTGGGTTAAGGACCCAGTGTTGCCGTGAGCTGTAGTGTAGGTCACAGATGTGGCTCGGATCTGGCCTTGCTGTGGCTGTGGTGTAGGCCAGCAGCTGCAGCTTTGATTTGACTCCTAGCCTGGGAACTTCCACATGCCGGGGGTGCAGCCCTAAAAAAGACAAAAAAATAAATAAAATTAAGACCAGAGGCGAGTCGGAGGCAGTGGGAGGCAGTCTTTACTGGTGGAAAAACCTCGGTCCTAAAATCCTGTTTGACTGCTCTTGAGTTTATCTGATAATCACCTAACCTAGTGGACAGCAAGGGCTACTTGCTTGTGTGACTCGATAATCGCATTTGCATATTAGGATACAGTAGATTCCAGTAAATCTCTTAAGCCATTTATTTTCTTAAAATAGCTCAAGCTGTTTCTCTTATCTTATTCTTAGCTTGCCTACTGATGATGCAAAAATAAGCTCAGCCTCATGGAATTCACATGAAATTTGAAATGACTGAGATTTTACTGTGTTGTTTAGTAAAAAACTGAGGACCCAGAAAGGTCATGAGCTACACAGGGTCCTTAAGGGCGAGGAGGAGCTGTGTGTGGGGCCCTCTGGGTGGACTCGCTCTCACCAGCGCCCCCTGTGGTGGTTCTGGGTAGAAACCAACTGGTCACAGAGAAGGTAGCTCAGATGGAATTGGGATGCTTAAAGATCGGGTTCCTTTATTCTTTAAAGGAGATCCTCTTGGCATTGACGTTGATTTGAGGAGGATGTTGTTTATCTTGGGATCATGATATGTATTTCTAATTATTTCAGGGACTTGGGACCATGAGGATTTTGTCTATTTGTTTTTTGGGTTTTGCTGGGATTTTTTTTTTCTTCCCCCTTTGTCCATGCCCGAGGCATGGGGAAGTTCCCAAGCCAGTGACAATGCTGAGTCCACCAGGGAACTCCGGGTCCATGTTATGTTAATGGCATTATTAAAAAAAAAAAAAAGGCATGCAGGCCTATTCTGCTTTAATAACTGGCTGTTTACTAAAATGATCCCACTTTCATGCTTTTCACCAAAGCTGGCCACACGTATTAAACAAGGCTGTTGTATGTAAGTGGGCATTACTTTGCTCATCTACATGTGTGGCCTGGCACGCCAGAGGTCTAAAATGTTTGTCTCTGTATAAGTCGGCTATAGCTGAAAATGTTTTTTCAGTGTGTCACCGTGTGTGTCACAGTACATCACATGAAATATGTGTTAGCCGAAGTGGGGGCTTTAACTAAAACGTTAGGCTGATTACATGACTGTTGGAACTAATAATAGCTTTCAGTCCGCATCCTTCAGGCCCAGGTAATTCTGCACAGTGGAATTATGTTTGGAATGTAAAGTCCTCGGCATTGCCCTTGACACAGACAGTGTGCCCTCAGTCCCGAGAACCCAGGGCATCTTCTTTTAAATTGCAGGGCGGTGAAGGGTGCCGCATTTATTCACTCTCTTACTTTCAGATTCATAACCAGAAATGGGTGGTTGGGAATAGTGTTGGCTTGGAGACTTCTCCGCAGGCCTGGAGAAGGTAAAAAAAAAAAAAAGGCCTGTTTGGCCAACAAGGACCTGATCAGTAGCACAGAGAACTCTACCCAATGTTCTGTGATGATCTGTGTGGGAAAAGAGTCTGGAAGAGAATGGATGTGTGTATAATGCAGAAATTATCACAGCCTTGTAAACCAACCTACTTCAATACAACTTTTTAAAGAGACTAGAGCAGGCGTGAAGGGGAGGTGACACCTTCACGCACTAAGTCGGGTGGGGAGGTGGGGGAGGCCAGCAAGGAGGAGGCTGCAGTTTTTGCTTCTGAAGGGCAGAGATGTCTCCGGTCGCTCCCCCAGCCCTGCTCTCCTCGCCCAGCCTCCCCACCTGACTGATGGGAGGATATTCCCGGGTTTGTCCCTCGGCAGTGAGGGCTTAACCGACAGAGCGGTGTCTTTGCAGCGGGCAGTTGCGGGCGACGCCTCCGAGTCTGCGCTCTTGAAGTGCATCGAGCTGTGCTGCGGTTCCGTGAAGGAGATGAGGGAAAGATACACCAAGATCGTCGAGATCCCCTTCAACTCCACCAACAAGTACCAGGTCTGAAGACCCGGGGGGCCGGGGGGCCGGGGGGAGAGACGTAAGCAGTAAGGGCTGTGCTCCCCTTTGGAACTGTACAGGCTTAACTGCTTTCTTAAAACGAGTGATTCACACTTTTCAGAAATGCTTTAGCTTCATGTCTTCCCTTGACTGTGGGTAGAAAATTCTGGTTTATTTGAATAGCAATGGGATAAATGAAGCCTCTTTTAAAATGTAGTCTGGGGAGTTCCCGTCATGGCTTCAACTAGGAACCATGAGGTTGCGGGTTCGATCCCTGGCCTCGCTCAGCGGGTTGAGGATCCGGCGTTGCCGTGAGCTGTGGTGTAGGCTGGTGGCTTGGATATGACCCCTAGTCTGGGAGCCTCCATACGCCACAAGTGTGGCCCTTAAAAAAAATAAAATGTAGTCCGGGCCCTTCTGAGTTCTCAAGGTGGGGGTCGAAGTGGGCGTGGTGTGAAGGGAGGGGCTTGGCAGGGCCGCGGGTGCACAACTGTGTGCCAGTCCCTTCGTGCTGGATTTTCTTCAGGAAAATTCTGCACCCGAACGTGTGTCAGGGATATATGAGCGCCTCACCATGCTAGTTTCCTCTGTAGCATCCAAAGCATGTTGGATCCTGGGTGTTTTTCAAAACAGTCCCTAGACAGTAAGGGGGGGCAGCTGCCTCCCGGGGCCACCGCGCCCAGCCATCCAGCATTTGCATCTCCACCGTCCTTCACAGTTGTCCATCCACAAGAACCCCAACACGGCTGAGCCCCGGCACCTGCTGGTGATGAAAGGCGCTCCAGAGAGGATCCTGGACCGCTGCAGCTCCATCCTCATCCACGGCAAGGAGCAGCCCCTGGACGAGGAGCTGAAGGACGCCTTTCAGAACGCCTACCTGGAGCTGGGCGGCCTCGGGGAACGCGTGCTGGGTATGTAGATGGCCTGGTAACGGGCTTCAGGCAAACCCAGGAGAGACGATTGCACATTATCCGGTTGATCGCTGTTGCTTATTAACCTTGCAGGCATCTTTGGAGCAGCCTTCCTCCTTTTTTTATTTGCCCCCTATTGTTTTGAAAACAATAAGTCCTAGAGACACTGTGGCCAACAGAATCCTGCTGGTTTGCTTCTGACTTGGACTTCGACCTTGGGTTTCCTGCTGGTCAGTACTGTTTGCTCAAAAAAAAGAGGGGAAGGAGAGTTGATCTGGCTTCTCTTGCTCGCCCGTGATCTGTAAACTTAATGAAATTAATTATTCTGAGGCATCTGGAATCAAGCCATTTCCTGACTGCCCCAGTGGTTGTGAATATACACAGGCCCTTGTGCTGCCAGCTCATAAATTAAATGAACGGTAAACTTGGCCCCAGATGCCACCTGTCCTTCCTGCTCCGTCAGCCACTGCAGATTAGAAGAATATTCACCCATTGAGTCATTGGGAAAGTGGCATTTATAATATTTTGTACCTCGACAGATAAAAATTCATTGTTTATATACCTCTGTTCTCCTTAGTTGGGGTAGCTTAGAACTGATTGCCCGGCCCCATACACCTGTTCCTACCTGCTCCCTCGTTGACCTTGAGATATCTTCGGTCTCATCCAACTGAAAGGTCACTCTCAAGCGTGTTGTGTTTTTGAGCCTCCCCCACCCCAAATGGAAGCAGGCTCTCTTCCATGACCCCGCAGATCACCTGCTATCACTCTAAACTGTAACCTTCACACAAGAAACGTCTTGAGTATCATGATTTTCATGTTAATACTACTACTAGATGATAAACCCCTTGGGCAGAATGTGTCAGATCCAAATTTATCCTCAAAGAAGCTGGCACGATGGCCCACATGGGTACTCAGCCGTATGTTTTGGTTAAATGAACAGTGAGCAGAGACGTGGCCTTGATATTTCCAGAGGGAAGCTGAGACAAAGAATGACTTGAAGTGCCAAAGCTAAGTAACCGAGTGGGCAGGTCTGGGAGCCTAAAACCCTGGTGCTCAGAATCAGTCTCTTCTCATAACACAAAGCCTCTTCCTCCGAGGCTCGGTGATGGATTCTGTCTTTTGCATGGACTTTTCTTCCAGGGAGTCTGTATCATTCACCGATGGTCAATAAAACTCATTCAGTTATAAAAGCAGACTCTTAACTTCCCAACTAAACATCCAGGGAAGGGTAGACGATGAGAATCACAAGCTGCCATTGCCTTGCTCCTGCCCGTCACTGGACGTTCTCACAGGCTCCCTGTCCTCTTGTAGGTTTCTGCCACCTTTTTCTGCCGGATGAGCAGTTCCCCGAAGGCTTCCAGTTTGACACCGACGACGTGAATTTCCCTCTCGATAACCTCTGCTTCGTTGGGCTCATCTCCATGATCGACCCACCGAGGGCTGCCGTCCCAGACGCCGTGGGCAAATGTCGCAGCGCTGGCATTAAGGTAGTGCCCCGCCCTCCTTGGCATCGCTTCTTAGCGCCCAGGCGCCCTGCTTGGCGACTTTGCTGTGTGGGCTCCACGTGGCAGCTGGTGTTCTCACCTGGAGTATCAGTCTCTCATCTGCCGAGCTTGAGTTACCACCAGAGGCGATCAGGTAGCATTAACGTGTCGGTGTAAACTGCCTATGCGGGATTTAAAAAAAAAAAATTTATGAGAGCAATGTAAGCAAATTAAAAAGAGCAGACGACTTGGCAAGGTTGTAAATTTTAAAATATTTGCCTTGTAAATTAACACACTTCATGCAGTGAATGGCATGACTTCTGTGTTTTCAGTTAACTGGTTTTTTTTGATGCAGTGTTTGGTGTATTTATTCTGTCTTAAGCTGGAGAGCAGTGTTGAGGGGCGCTGGTACAGTGTGTGTTTCTGCGGTCTCATTCTCTATGATACTGCCCTGAAAAGCGTGGTGAAAATTATTCACTCACCACTTTAACCATATTTTTCTGAATATAACCATTGTGTCAAAAAGCAGTAACATGCTGGAGTTTTTACTGCTTATTGCTTTCCCTCCAAATCGGACCAGCCTGAGACGCTGCCCAGCAACATGGAGCCCCTTGACCCAACCGCATCAGATTCTGCTCCTCTTCCGTTGGTTTTAGTAAATTTCAGTATTTTTATCTGATGGTGCAAAGCAAAAAGGTGTTGTTTATCCTATGTGATTATGCGCCAAGATGAAATCTGGGTCCTGCTTTGTGTCTTTCTGTGAACACGTGTATATATTTTTGGTGAGTTCGCCTTTATCAATTTTTATATTTGCGTTTCTTTCCCTTTGATATTCCAAGCTGAGTCATTCTTAACATTTACTCTTGCCTACGTATAAGACTTCTTAAGGTCATTTGCTTGGCAGCTGCATGCAGAAAATTGTCCTGTTGCTTGTTGCAGGTCATCATGGTCACCGGAGATCATCCCATCACAGCCAAAGCCATTGCCAAAGGTGTGGGCATCATCTCAGAGGGCAATGAAACCGTAGAAGACATCGCTGCCCGCCTCAACATCCCAGTGAGCCAGGTGAACCCCAGGTAAGGTAGGGAGGTCAGAGCGTTGTCGTCGTTGCCTTGAATGTCTACATCGTGGTAGCTGGGCAGCTTCAGCTGGGCCGACACACAGTTCCCTTCTAGGCCAGCGTGAAATAGGCATGCCCTTCTGGTACCGGGAAGCAGCCTTGCTCCTAGGGAGGGTTTTCAATAAGAGCAAGTCTTAGCAGCACTTAGATGGTGCTGACTGCTCTAAGCGCTGGCCGCAGTAGCCCGTGAAGGTAGCTTTTATTCAGGGGAGCTGAGGCTGACTCAGGCCGTCACTCAGCAGCCTCCTTTCTGAGTTCACACTGAGGACCACTGAGCTCTGCGGCCCAGCACCTAGCACCCTGGCAGTTTTCACGGCCACACCAACAGAATAAAACGGGCAGGGGCACAGTTGCCCAGGGAACTCAGGCCAATGAGGAGGAATCTTAGCAATAAGCTAAGATAGATACCTTGAGACAGACTAGTTTTGTTTTTAATGTTTTGTTAAGGTTTAGGCCCACCCCCAGCAAACACTCCTTGGGGTTCGGTGTCTTTCATCAGCTCTGCCGCTGTCTCAGACTTGTTACGTCAGCTCAGTGCATCTCGTAAAGATGGGGAAAGGGAGATGATGGGCCTCCCCGCGGCTGCGATTGATGTGCGTGGAAATGCTGCGTAGCCAGTAAACCTGGTTAATGTGTATGGAAACGCTGCGTAACCAGTAAACCTGGTTAATGTGCATGGAAACGCTGCGTAGCCAGTAAACCTGGCACAGATAATACCTTTTCCATGACGGGGACAGTGCCCTGGCTTGGTGGTGTTTACACTGTGTTCCACGTCATGTAACAACGTCCCCTCTTGGTGCCGAGCGTCAGGCTGGGGAGGTGATGGCTGACCCTCGTTTTTCGTTCCTGACCGTAGGGACGCCAAGGCCTGCGTGGTCCACGGGAGTGACCTGAAAGACATGACTTCGGAGCAGCTGGACGACATTTTGAAGTACCACACGGAGATCGTGTTTGCCAGGACGTCTCCGCAGCAGAAGCTCATCATCGTGGAAGGCTGCCAGAGACAGGTAGGCGCGACGGCCGGGCGGTGCCCGTCTCGTGCCTCCAAAAGACCCGGGTGGGGTGCATACAGGAATGGGGCGCTCCAGAACGCCGCCCCACCAAGTGCAGGGCTTTGAGGAGTCCGGGGGGACAGGGCGGGGAAGAGATTGGCTGTCACTCCTGGATTCCATTGTCAGTAGAGGCTCTGGTGCAGTCGAGGCTGTGCACGTTCCTGGCGCAGAGAGTCCCGGCCCCCGTGGCGTCTCGGTGGGGAGCGGGCGAGGGCACCGCCATTATCCCCATCTCCGGGGCGCACGGCTCCTAACCCACAGCCCTGCTTCTCCCGGCAGGGCGCCATCGTGGCTGTGACTGGCGACGGGGTCAACGACTCTCCAGCTTTGAAGAAGGCGGACATCGGGGTTGCCATGGGGATTGCTGGCTCAGACGTGTCGAAGCAGGCTGCCGACATGATTCTCCTGGATGACAATTTCGCCTCCATTGTGACGGGGGTGGAGGAAGGTGAGAGGGCTCCCCGGAGGCAGATCCTGCCTGCCACGCGGTCCCCAGCCCTGTGCGCTCCGGGGGGCGGTGTGCGCTTTCTGGTCCGTCCCCCTAAGCTACGCAGTGAAGACACTCTTGCTTTCCTAGGTCGTCTGATCTTTGATAACTTGAAGAAATCCATCGCCTACACCCTCACCAGCAACATTCCGGAGATCACCCCCTTCCTGATATTTATTATCGCCAACATTCCCCTGCCCCTGGGGACCGTCACCATCCTCTGCATCGACTTGGGCACAGACATGGTGAGTGACCGTCCCAGCTTCCACACGGCGGTGTTAAGGGGCGGCCGGAGCGCTCGCTGCTGCGCCCCTGGGGTCCTGGGCCGCCCTCAGGAAGAGATTTTCAGTAGCGCTCCCTCCAGCCTCAGCATCAAAGAATCGGCGTTCTCACTGGTGCCCCGGGACCTCCGTCCGCACCTGTTGAGCAGAGGGACAGCTTCCCTTTTGTTAGGATTTTGCCCCCTTTTCAAAGTGGGACTCGTTATCTCATGTCATAAAAAACATTTTTTTTTTTTTTTAAAGAAAGGAGGGCAAGAACTTGAGGAAAAAAGGTCCCCAACCCCAACTCGCTTGTTTCTGATAACGTCACGTCCCTTCCCGGCCCTCCCCAGGTTCCTGCCATCTCCCTGGCGTATGAGCAAGCTGAGAGCGACATCATGAAGAGGCAGCCCCGAAACCCCAAGACGGACAAACTCGTGAACGAGCGCCTCATCAGCATGGCCTACGGACAGATAGGTGGGTGGCGCAGTGTCCGCGGAGGGGCGTCTGCCTCAGACACGGAGGATCTGAAACTCTGTGGGGTGCCTGAAATCTAAGATGAGCCATGACCTAGGGTGAGACTGGGGAGGTTTTTTTTTTTTTTTGAGCTTCCTGGGGCAATACTGTATCAGTCAGTAATTTAGACAGAGAGCTGGACTTTGCAGAGTGTGGAGGTTTGCCCGATAGGTCCCCACCCAACAGTGATTCTGTGCCACCTCCACCCCCCCACCCCTCAACGCTGCTCACCCCTAATGCTTGATTTCTCTTCTGCCAAGTGGAACATGAGCAGCTAACAGCTGGTCCAGGTGGCGGGCAGTGGAAGTGCCCTTTGATCCTAAATCCTCTGCCTGTAGGAGGAGTTGAAGCCACCATAAGCAGCTTGTTCTTGGGGGTTAATGGGTTGCGTTGTCACTGTGAACACTGGGGTAAAATGGGACAGAATAGAACGGCGTGGAAATATGGCAAAGGTTGGTTTGACAGTTGCCAACAGAAAAGTGCTTGGCTGAGGTCCAGAAAGACCTCATTTTGAACGGAAGGAAGACTCGGTGCAGGCAAAATCCCCCCCTGGGGAGCTGAGAGGGGTGTGGGTGGGTTGGATCCTGGGGAGAAGGGTCCTGAAAGTGGGGGAAGAGGAGGATGGGATCAGAAAGTGGCCCGTTCATGATTTCCACAGAAGCTGGCAAATGTGTACAAATTTTGAGAGATGGGGCAGGAAGTTAAAATTTTTCAGAAATTAAAAAGTAGGGCTATGGATTTTTAGCCCCCAAAGGTCATAGCGTGATGGAGCGGATGGTGGAGTAATAGAGAGCAGGGCCCGGTGCCCTCTCTCAAGCTCTGTAAAGGGGCTCCCGGTAGGGCGGGTGCACCCAAGGAGTGTGCCCCAGGCCCTCCGTCTTCTCGGGCACGGCCTGTGAGCTCTCAGACCTCCCACCAGGCCCTCAGGTTCAAGTTGCCCTTCCCACCCTCTCAGGTATGATCCAGGCCTTGGGCGGCTTCTTCACTTACTTTGTGATCCTGGCTGAGAACGGCTTCCTCCCGATTCACCTGCTGGGCCTCCGGGTGAACTGGGATGACCGCTGGATCAACGACGTGGAGGACAGCTACGGGCAGCAGTGGGTGAGTGAGGCCTCCCGCCCGACCGGTGCCGCCGGGCGGGGCTGCTCAGGCCCCGGGGGACGGCGGGCCTCCTGGGCCGGGCCGGGCTCACCCGTCTGCCCCGTACGTTCCAGACCTACGAACAGAGGAAGATCGTGGAGTTCACCTGCCACACGGCCTTCTTCGTCAGCATCGTGGTGGTGCAGTGGGCCGACCTGGTCATCTGCAAGACCAGGAGGAATTCCGTCTTCCAGCAGGGGATGAAGTGAGTGGGGCCGTCGGGGGGTTGGAGGGGGGGGTCTGGCAAGGTCCGAACCCTTTGCACAAAGCCCAGCCCCTGACGCGTGGGGCAGAGTTTCTAGACTATTGTTTGGGGAATGAATGGAGGGAGCCAAATGTTATTTTCTAGGTTTTTTTTTTTCACCCCCTCTGGCCTCAAGTTCCTAAGGACACCCCATACCCGAAGACATTTAATACACAGTATTAGAATATACGCTTCTCTGTGCATTTTGTAACCTTCTCACCACCCCTTGCTTTTAGGAACAAAATCTTGATATTCGGCCTCTTCGAAGAGACGGCCCTCGCCGCATTCCTATCCTACTGCCCTGGGATGGGCGTGGCCCTGAGGATGTACCCCCTCAAGTGAGTCCCCCGCCCCAGCTCCTGTGCTCGGGCACAGTGAGTGGGGCTCCCCCCGGTGACGCGCGGTAGTGGCTGTTACTTTCGGGCATGTGCACAGGAATTCCTCTGGGTTGGAAAATGGCGAAAGTCCGCCTGTTGGGGACACAAGACTAAGCAAATCCAGAGACGTCCCCGTGACGGCGGCCATTGCTTAGGGTTTGACCTTGACGGGAAGGGCTGAGCTGTGGCACTCAGGCCTGCTCCCCTGCCAGCTGCGCTGAGCACACTCCGGTTCTCCAGCCACGGCCCAGTTGTCTTGGGGCCAGCTGGGAGTGTCCTGGAATTTGGGGACACGGGGTCAGATATCTTGGGTTTGCTTACCCAGTCACCGTTCCTCCTCGCACCTGCGCGGGGCTCCGAACCCCCTGCTCTCAAAGGACGGCGGTGGCGCGGCAGGTCTGAGGTCCTCTTACTTGTCACTCCTGGGCGGGTGCTGTGAGAACCAGGCCTAGGGTGCATCAGAGGAGGCCGACCACTGGTTCTAAACAGTGCATGAGTCTGCGCACTTGAATTTTCACTCAGAGGTTTTACCACGAAGTCCAGTAGCATCCTGAAGCCTTGAGTGTGTTTGTGGTGCCTGCAAACTGGTAGAGATTGCAACCTAATGAAAATATGCTAAGCCACGAATAGGGGGCCCTAGGAGTCAAGCTTTTGACCTAAAGCATCATTCCCCCCCCACCCACCGCCCCCCATTCAGACCCCTCTGTACTCTCTCAGCTAGCCTGTTGCCCTCACCTCCTCTCATGATCTCGTCCTGGTGGCTTCCTCGACCTCCTGTCTGCAGTACAAGAGTAGCCTGGCATCCAGGGCCCTGTCACCGTGCCAGCCTGTGCCTAGCCTTCTACCCCTCCAGGCTTACGTTGGGGAATTCAGTACTCCTCTGCCTGCATATGCGGGACGGCTGTTCCTGCCACCCCGTCAGGCCCGATAACTCAAGATTGGCTTTCTGGGGCTTGTCCCCGTGTGCAGCTGCACCCCTCCTTTGGCACTGCTGTCACCTCTGCTCCCCATAGATTATAAGCGCAGAGCAGGACCACAGCACAGATTATAATCACAAAGCATGGACCGCAGCATCCTGACACTGTACCCCCAGCCCCCCGCAGAGCTGGCACAGAACAGGGGCAAGCCTTGTCCGAGCTGAGTTCTGTCACCTCGGGCCATTAAGAGGTGGCCAGGAGGATCAGAGCTCTCTAAAAAGTCAGTGGAAAAAATCTCACCACAGCAGACTGAGGCTGCAGGACATCTTTTGCTGTGACCAGAGAACCTGGTCCCAAGAGGTTCTGTCCCACCTGGAAGGTGGCTGAGTTACTCTGGTGCCCAAGTCACACGAGGTGCTCGTCTGACAGTTGTGCAGGACACACAGGACACACAGGACAGGGAGAGGAGCAGATGCCAGAGCTCCGCCCTGGGCCAGCCTCCCTCGCTTGGTCGCTGCGGGGAAAGCAGCAGCCTCAGGGGGAAGCTGCCCCGGGCGCCCATCTGCAGGCTGGGGACTGGAAGCCGCCCCTGGGCCCCAGAGGCCTCTGATCTCTGCTAGGGCTCAGCTTCTTCCTTCCCTGGCTCTGGGGCGCGGCGCACTCCTGACTGTCCCAGATTCGGGGGTAGGGGGGGTGTGACTAAACTGGTTGTCACCCACACTGGCAGTTCTTTATCTTTAAATGCCAGGACAGCAGACAGATGACTTGAGCTTCTTAAATACTTAAGGAAGAAAAATGCCCCATCGTTCTGGGATTGTCAATTAAAAGAAAAAAAATAGAAAAAAAGATCCAAGCTCACCTACAAACCAGTTGTCATGGAAACCTGACAAAATGGGCGGTTCGCCCAGTACTTACCGTCACTGTGGCCGGCTTCTCCTTCCAGGCTGATCATTGCCTTGTCACTGCGCCGACGTGGTTTCTCTCTCTTGCCCTGAACCGTGTGCACATGTAACGTAGCACCTGCTTCTTTTCCCAGACCTACCTGGTGGTTCTGTGCCTTCCCCTACTCTCTCCTCATCTTCGTCTACGACGAAGTCAGAAAGCTCATCATCAGGCGACGCCCCGGCGGTGAGTACAGGCCTTCTGGGCGGGGGGTGGAGGGGGCGCTGCGGCTGGACTAGCTTTTGCTTTGACGAGTCTGGACTCCTCAGCAGCCGGTCTGCTCCGGCTCCGCCCCTGGGAAGCCAGCTGTAAACTGACCCCGGTAGTCACAGCCCATCCTCAGACTGGAGATCGCAGCCGCGGGTTCGGGGCTGACCAAAAGGCAGACCCCATAGGAGGCAGTGGAAACCTGGTCGGAAATATAAACCACTTTTCCAGTTAACACGCGGACTCTTAAATACAAGCGAGGGTCCCGGATTGAATGTGGGTTAAACAAACAACCCCCAGCGCACCCCCTGCCCCACTGGCTTTGATCCCTGAGGTCCTCCCGTCCCTCCCGCTGCCCCCCGCAGAAGAGGGAGGCTCACCGGCCCCCCGTGTCTGTCCCCGCCCGCAGGCTGGGTGGAGAAGGAGACCTACTACTAGACGCCCCCTGCACGCCGCGGAGCAGCGCGCCGCCTACTCTGCACCCACCACCCACCCCCTCTTTGTGTACTTCAGTCTCGGAATTCGGAATTCTACCCCGGTAGGAAAGCACCGAAGCATGTGGGGAGGCGACATGTCCCGGAATGAAGCATGTAGCTCTTTGGGGGGGAGGGGGGAGGGCTGCCTGAGAAACACCGTATGTGGGAACGACAGCGGGGAAGGTTTTTATGTGCCTTTTTGTTTTTGTAAAAAGGAAAACTCGGAAAGACTGAAAGAATACATTTTATATCTGGATTTTTACAAATAAAGATGGCTATTATAATGGAATTGGTCTCGGGCCCTCCTCACTTCTGTGGTCCAGGCGTCCGGGCAGGACGGGGCTGGAGCCGCGCGGTTCCCGGCGCGCGCGTCCGCGGCTCGCGGCGTCATCCGGGAACTTGTTAGCGCGGCGCAGCCCGGGGCGCGGACGACCCAGAAGCTAACCGGCGGCCTGTTTAATAAGTCTCTAGGTGATTCTGACTCCCACTGAGGCTGGAGAAGCACGGAATACGTAGAAACTTTCCGCCCATGCCCTTGTAAGTCTGAGTAGGTGAGCTTACCTGACCCGTTCTCCCGCGGGCCGCTGCGGGTCGCGTGGCTCAGATTCCTCCACGGCGGACAGACCTGTCAGAGAGGGATTTTCAGGCCATCAGAGGCGGCCCCTCCTCTTCCCATCCTGGTCCCAGCCCCACCTGTGCTCTCAGATCACCACCACCACAGCCTCAAGCGTCTCTAGACCAAGCTTGTCTGAGAAGCAGAAGCCTGTGGGTGTGTCATGGCATCCGTGCGCACATCCCAGAGTGCTTCTCTCCACAACACTTGCTTTAGCATCAACTAGCTCTTTTAGAGAGAGGTTCTGTGCCAGAAGATACTTAAAGTGAAGGAGATCTGTTTATATCAAGGTCGAGTCTAAGAATACCTCTTGCTTTCAAAGAGTGAGTGTAAAAGGCCCCTCAGGCTCAATGCCCAGGACTCCGTGTGGCCTGAGCGCCATTAACCAGGATGTGCCTCGTGCAGACACAGTAAGTAAAGGGTCCTTGTCTCTAGCTCCAATAGTCATGATCCGCCAGGCGATCAGAGACTGGGTTCAAGTTGGTTTTGTTTTTCTCTGAAGAGCTTAATGCATTGTTCACCCCTCTGTGTGCTGTTCACTGGCAAGCTACGTAGACGGGAAGGGAATGGGTGATTCCCAAACACTCACCAGGCATTGCCCCAGCTTCTCCCTCCAGGCGAACTGGGAGGGCAGGGTGGTCTCTGCCTTCTTAGTCCAACCCATCAGCTCTTCCCTTCTCTCTCCGGGCCGTTTCTTCCAGGATGGTCTCTACACCTGCAGGTAAATCATTTTTAAAGAAAGCGTTTTGTTCAGACCAACTTAAAGAGCAAAGACGAAGCTAAGAGCTAAGATCCCAGGCCCAGAGGGCGGGGAGACAGTGGTAGCTGGGGGCTACCACGGGTGCCGTGTGCTTGCACTGGCACAGCCTCGTCAGAGCCATACCCTGCCCTCCCCTGCTCCCCACGCGCCTGTCTTCTGCCCCTCCCCGGACAGCTGCCTGGTGAGCACCTGATGAAGGTCACGTGTATTCCCTGACTCACAGGCATTTGAAGCAGCCTGGGGGTGCAGACCGGAGGTGACCCCGGCTCGCTTCCTGGCCAGTGCCGCTCCTCAGCCACCCTGGACTTCCGGGTGGATGGGGGCGGGTAGGGCAGAGCAGGACAAGGACAGGCCACAACTCTGCCCCCCCACCCTCTTTCCACCAGACTTATCTCTGCCTTTTTCTGTTCCACAATCCTCTGAATAAAAAGTCTACAGGCCTCAGATAAGGGGTGGGGAAACCTGGCCCCGAGCCAGGCCTGAAGGGCCAGATCTGGCCAAGCTTCCTACAGGCAGCAAGTTTCTGGGCCTCTTTTCACCCTTTGAGACACTCAGACTCTGACTCCAGCCCTGTCCGGGGGAGCTACGCCTGCTCCAACGGGGAAATGGCTCCTGCAGACTGACCCCAGCTGCCGTCCGCCCCCGCGCATTGCCAGCTGAGCCCTCCTGACCCTGCCCACATGTGCCTGGGGCCACCTCACTGTCTCAGCTCTTGCCTTTCACTGTCCTTACTGGTTCCTCTTCTCTTTAGCTATCACCTCCCTTCCTTTCAGGGACAAGCTTTTAAGAGGAGTAACCATCGCTTCTTCCCTCTTGCTCACCTCCCGCCATCCCTGCTCACCTCCTGCTGGCTCCCATTAGCACCGGTCCACCGAACCTGTCCTGGTGGCGGTCGCCACTGTTCGTTAAGTCCACCGTGCAGCTCCCCGACGTCCTCCCCTGGCCTCTCCAGCACCTCTGATTCCATCACACGCTTCCTGAAACCAGCTGCCTTATCTTCCGGTCATCACCTCCGCCTGTCCCTTACCCTGTACCTCATCTTCACCGGCCCCTTGGCTGCCAGTTTCCCCAGGGAGGTCCGCACCCCACCCCTTTCCTGACTCATATTCATCCCGGGGTTTCGCAATCAACCACCTGCGTGATGCTTTCCAATTCTCTAAGCTGGTCCCCCCTCCCGAGCCCCAGTCCGGTAAACCCGGTTGTCGCCTCAACATCTGTATTTGTCCAGAAAGAGCACGGCACACTGTAGTCTTAGCACCAGTGACAAACCTGAGTTTGACTCCCTCAAAATGGACCTGCTATAGGCGATGACATCTGTCACCTTGCTGCTCACTCCAGAACCCTGGAAGTCACGCGAGGCTCCTTTGCTCCAACTTTGCTACCCCACCCATCACCAAGTCACCAACCTCTGTTGGTTCCAGTGTGTGGCTGAGAACACAGGCTTTGTGTCATAAAAGCCTGGACACAGTGGCCCTGTCACCGACTGGCCATGGGCACAGAATTTAGCCTCTTTGTGCTTCATTTACTCTAGAATAAAGGTGGTATTTCAGAGTTGTTAAAAGGATTATGGGAGCTTATATACAAAGGGCTTAGCACAACAGCTGGTGCTATAAATTTTTTCCTCTGCCGCCACTGCCCTGCACTTCTGGCCATCTGCAACAGCCTCCTGGCCCGCTGCCTCCACTTTCCTCTAGTTCAGAGGCTCCCAGAGTGTCACCTCTAGACCAGCATCACCTGGAAACTTGTTAGAAATATGCATTCTGATTCACACCTGCTGAATCAGAAGCCCCAGGGGTGGGGGAGAGGACCAGCCATCCGTTTCGATAAACCTTCCAGGTGATTCTGACGCATGTCAAAATCTGCAAACCAAAGCTCCACCCCATCTTCCAAGCTCCACTTGGCTGCCTCTCACCATTCATGTCTTCACCCTGGACCTCAGCACATAAACCCTTCTCTGCTCAGCCTCAAACTCGGCCATCCTAACATGCTCCACACCGCTTCCCCTGCCGTCCTACAAGCCAGGCCCCTTGGCGTCCCTCCTCCAACCCAACCTTGGCCCAACCTGTGTTCTCCTGGCTAATCGACTCATCACCTTTCCAGGTACCGTTCAGGCCTTGCTCCTTGGGGAAGGCCCAGTGGGCAACCTAGGCCTCTGCTTCTTGGCGTGGCCCTTTCCCAGGAACTAGAGTTCCTGAGTGCAAGGTCCAGGCCACACCCTCCCTGACATCTGGCACAATCAGAGCTTACTGAATGCATAAATGAACGCTCATTCTGAGACTTTTTTCTGCCACCCTTGGAGCCATATTTTTAACATTTCACCCTCACCTTGAGTTTGTGTTTGCATCAGCCCTGATATGACCCAGAGAGAATGCGTGCCTAGGCTTGCCAGAAATCTATGAGTTAGGGCCTCTCTCCATCTCTCAAGCCTCTGTCATTGGAAATCAAGAAGTATTAAGAACGAGTCAGGAGTGGAATAAGGATGGTAAGACATGGACTGGGAGACCGTGGCAAATGACACAGAAGGCAGAGAAGATGAGGAAATCTACACAGAGACACCGAGAGAGTCGTATCCTTGGACCAGCCTGGGCTCCAGAGGTTTCGCATCCCTGTCCTGGGCCTCAGATAATCACACAAGAAACTCTACACTCCAACTGGGTTGGAATCTCCTATTAGCACCATTATTAATTAGTACCCTGCTTCTTCACAGAATTCACAATTCTATTACTCAATTAGGTAATAATTTAATACCCATGTTTGCTTGCTAACTTACAAGCTCCCTGAGGTCCCTGGTCTGTTCTTTTCCATTTTATCCCTGATGCCCAGTTTGTTGCCTCAAAAGGAGAAGCCGGCACTTAGCCCAGTGGCCAGCCCTCCCTATTTGAAGAGAAGGGCAGGTTCAGCTCAAGGTGACGATGTAGGAAGATCCTGAGTCCACCTCTTCCCACGGGCATGCTGAACATACAGCTATATATGGAACAGTTTCCTCTGGAAAAAACCTGAAACCTAGCTAAGCAACGCCTGCACACCAGGCAAACAAGAAAAAACCCACCTGGAAGCAGGTAAGAAAGGCTGGGACACGGTCTTGCCATAATGTGATGACCCCCAATCGGGACGGGATCCAAAACCCAGATCTTCTCCCTGCGGAGCAAAGGAACAAACCCCACATCAGGCACCACAATGCTTAAGACTTGCACCTGAGAGAGCCCCCAAAACCTCTAACTTTGAAAATCAATGGGGCTCGCGTCCCCGAGACCCGTAAGGCTACAGTGAACCAAGAAACAGCTCTCAGAGGCCTCGTAGGTTTGGACTCACCCCAGAGACCAGCACAGAAGGAGCTAATTGAGGGGCTCTGTGAAAGGGGCTCATCTGCTTATCTTAAAGCATAAGCCTGCAGGTAGACATTTAATTTAACACACAGCCTTGGCCTGCTAGAGGGGCGCTTTCTGGGGATAAAGCTGGCAGGCACTATCTACCTTGGCACTTTCCATCTGCCTTGCTCCAGCTTGCTAGTATCTCCATGGAAGGAACTTGTACCCTCTTCTGATGCCCTGATTTTTGTGGCTGCCACCCAAGAGATACCTTTAGGCCACCTGGCTTTGGTGGCTGGTGGGGTTTATGGCTTAAGGATCCCAAAAAACTGTAACCAAAGGAGAAAGAGCTTTTTTCTTTTCTTTTTTCTTTTTAGGGCCACACATCCAGCATATGGAGGTTCCCAGGCCAGGGATCCAACTGGAGTTGCAGCTGCCAGCCTACACCACAGCGACAGCCACGCCACATCTGAGCTGCATCCTTGACCTATGCTGTAGCTTGTGACAATGCCAGATCCTTAACGCACTGAGCAAGGCCAGAGATTGAACTCACATTCTCATGGATATTAGTTGGCTTCTTAATCCACGGAGCCACAAGTGGAACTCCAAGATAGAGTTTTTAAACAGCAACCATCCCCAGGGCACAGTGTGAGACCATCGTCCAAGGAACCCAGTATTTGTGTTAAACAGCCTACAGGCTTATCTTCGTATCTATGGCCTGAGGGTCAGTTTTCTAATTAGATACACATCTAAGGTGCTACAGAAATCCCTTCCAGAGGCCTTGGAAGAAGGGTGCTATCTTTATGCTCTCCCTCTGCCACACTCTAGAGCATCATTATCTCCCAGAGGGGAGCTTTACGTTTCTGGTGCCCCAGGTTTCAGGTCTGGCACCCAGGGGATACCCCTGGATTGCCTGGTTCTCGTGGCCAGGAGGGCTTGCATTCCTGAGTCCCACAAGACTGTAAGAGTTAGACAGTGTTTGGCTGACTACCCCCAGCAGCCTAGGGCACAGTACGAACAGCAGACTGAAATATACCCCAACCTTTATGAGAAAGAGACTTATTTGCTTGTGCTGGAGCTTTAGCCCGAGGGACGAACTTCTGGTCTGGCACACGGCGAGGAGCCGGCTGAGGTATACTCCAGAGCTGATGGGCGCCATCTTTGTACTCTCTCTCTTCCCTGCTCCAGGAACCAGTTTTTCTTAGAAAGGAACTTATACAATCATGTAGCACCCTGATATTTTCAACAGCTCCCCAGGGGACATATCCATATCACCTGGCTCTAATGGCCAGTGGGACTTAGGCGTGCAGTCTCACAGGACTGTGTATTATTTACATACTTTAAAGGCTGCTGCCTGAGTGTCTGACTTCTAGTCACCCTGAATCTAGGTGCTGCGATCCTTTCCCTTTGGGACACTGACAGGTCTTGGCACACCCTCAGCTACTAGGGGTCTCTAAAAATAGGCTTCTTAGACAACCAAAAAGGTTTGAGAGAAAACCAAGAACTAGGGCAAAGTTGAACAGTAAGAATGATCTCCTACACAACACTACTCTTTCAAGACTGGGAGAGATGGCTGTTTTATCTAATGCATAAATATAAACACTGATGGAGTTCCTATCGTGACTCAGTGGAAATGAATCCAACTAATATCCATGAGAATGCAGGTTCCATCCCTGGTCTCACTCAGTGGGTTAAGGATCCAGCGTTGCCATGAGCTGTGGTGTAGGTTGCAGTCAAGACATATCTGGCATTGCTGTGGCTGTGGTGTAAGTCAGCAGCTGTAGCTCCAATTTGACCCCTAGCCTGTGAACCTCCAAATGCCATGGGTGCAGCCCTAAAAAGCAAAAAAATAAAAAATAAAAAAAAAGGAAAGAAAAAAAACAACACTGAGATCAAGGAAAATGAAGAAACAGAGGGATATTTCCAAATGAAATAATAAAATAAAAATTCCAGAAAAAGTCCTTAATGAAACAAAGAAAAGTGATTGCCTGATAAGGAGTTCAAAATAATGGTCATAAAGAGCTCACTCAACTTGGGAGATGAAGGAACACAGTGAGAACCTCAACAAAGAGATATAAGAAAGTGATGGATGGAAGTCAGAGCTGAAGAATATAGTAACTGAACTGAAAAATACACCAGAGATGTTCAACAGTAGACTCAAAGTTAAGGGAGTGGAACTCACCAAATCAGAGCAGAAAAAAAAAAAAAAAGAATTTTAAAAAATAAAGGTAGCTGAAAGGACTTAAAGAAAAACATCAAGTGAATTAATATTCACATTATAGATGGCCCAGAAGGAGAAGAGAAAGGGACACAGAATGTATTTGAAGAAATAATGGCTGAAGACTTCCCTAACTTGTGGAAGTAAATGAACATTCAGATCCTGGAAGCCCAGAGATTTCCAAATTAGATGAACTGAAAGTGATCCACACCAAGACACATTATAAGTAAAATGTCAAAAGTTAAAGGAGAAAATCTTAAAATCAGCAAAAGAAAAAAAACTTGTATGTACTAGGGAACCTTCATAACACTACGAACAGATTTTTTAGCAGAAACTTTGCAAGCCAGAAGGGAGTGGCATGATATATTCAAACTGTTGAGAGAAAAATATTTCTAAACAAGAAAACTCCATCCAGTAAAGCTGTCATGCGGAATTGAAGGAGAGGTGAAGAGTTCTTTGATGAAGGAGAGATGAAGAGTTCTTTAGACAAGAAAAAGCTAAAGGAGTTCATCACCACAAAACTGACCTTACAAGAAATATTAAAGGTACTTCTTTAAGCTGAAAAGAAAGGGTGTTAATTATAAGAGGAAACATATAAAATTATAAATCTCACTAGTAAAGGTAGATCTATAATAAAATTTAGAATAATATAATGTTGTGAGTGTGATGGATTAATCACAAAGCTAGTAAAAAAGGCACAAGTAGTAAAATGACTCATATCTTAATTAAGGGATACACAAGATAAAAAGATGTAAAATGTGACATCAGAAATATAAAATACAGGACGGGGAGAGTAAAAATGTACAGCTTTAGAATGTGTTCATACTTGAATTATTATCAACTTAAAATAGACTGTTATAAATGTCAATTTGTGTATGTTAAGCTACCACGAAAACCTATCCTAGGTACATAAATCACAGGAAAAAGGATGTTTACCATAGCATTAAAAAAAATCATCAAATCATAAAAGAAGAAGATCAAGAGAACAAAAAAAAAAAAAAAAAGGAAAAGAGAAACTACAAAACAGCCAGGAAACAATTAGCAAAATGGCAATACATGCATGCCTGTAATATAACTCCTTTATTTTACTTTTTAAATTTATTATTTATTATTGATTTATTTATTTACTTTGCTATTTAGGGCTGCACCCATGGCATATGGAGGTTCCCAGGCTAGGAATGCAGGATTAGAGCTGCATCTGTGACCTATACCACAGCTCATGGCAACACCAGATCCTTAACCCACTGAGCAAGGCCAGAGATCGAACCTACAACCTCATGTTTCCTAGTCAGATTCATTTCCACTAAGCCATGACAGGAACTCCAATCTTTTTTATTATTTTAATTACTCAGTGTAAATTATTCCTTTAAATGTAAATGAACTAAATGCTTCAATCGAAATACAGTGAGTGACTGAATGGATTAAAAACAAAAAAGACCCATCTGTAGGCTGCCTACAAGAGACTCACTTTAGATGTAAGTGACTGAAAGTGAAGTGATGGAAAAAGATATTCCATGCATATAGAAACCAAGAGAAGAAAGCTTATGTAGCTCTACTTACAGTCTTTAAAACAAAGACTATAATAACAGACAAAGAAGGCCACTATATAAAGGGATCAATCCAACAAGAGGATAAAACATTTGTAAATGTTTATGCAATGCACCCAATATAGGAACACCTAAATAATAACAAACCTAAAGGGAGAAATAGATAGCAATAAAACAACAGTAGGGGACTTTAATACTTCATTTACATCAATGGGTGAATCATCCAGACAGAAAATCAACAAGGAAACATTGACTTTAAACAACATGTAAGACCAAGGAGACTTAGACATATACAGAACATTCCATCCAAAAGCAATACACATTCTTCTCAAGAGCATATGGAACATTTACCAGAAGATATGTGGGGCCACAAAACAAGTCTTAATAAATTTAAGAAGACTGATACCATATCAAGCCTCTTTTCTGGCCATAATGATACAAAATTAGAAAACAACTACAGGGAGTTCCCTTTGTGGCTCAGTGGTTAACGAATCCGACTAAGAACCATGAGGTTGCAGGTTTGATGCCTGGCCTTTCTCAGCGGGTTAAGGATCCGGCATTGCCGTGAGCTGTGGTGTAGGTTGCAGATGCGGCTCGGATCCCACGTTGGCTGTGGCTGTGACGAAGGCCAGCAGCTACAGTTCCTGTTAGACCCCTAGCCTGGGAACCTCCATATGCCATGGATGCGGCTCTACATAAAAAGGCAAAAAGACAAAAAAAAAAGGAAGAAGAAAACAACTATAAGAACGAAACTGGAAAATTCACAGAATGTGGAGATTAAACAACATGCCACTGAACAACCATGGGACAAGAAGAAATTATAAAATTATAACAGTAATCCCTATCAAATTACCCATGACATTCTTCACAGAACTAGATCAAACAATCCAAAAATTTATATGGAACCACAAAAGACCCACAATGGCCAAAGCAATTCTCAGGAACAAAAACCAAGCAGGAGGCATAACTCTCCCAGACTTCAGGCAATATTACAGAGCCACAGTATACAAGACAGTGTGGTACTAGGCCCAAAACAGACATACAGACCAATGGAACAGAATAGAGAACCCAGCAATAAACCAAGACACCTACAGTCAATTAATCTTTGACAAAGGAGGCAAGAATGTAAGATAGGAAAAAGACAGTCTTTTCAATAAGTACTGCTGGGAAAACTGGACAGCTGCATGCAAATCAATGAAACTGGAACACACTCTCACACCATGCACAAAAATAAACTCAAAATGGCTTAAACACTTAAATATAACACAAGACACCATTAAACTCCTGGAAGAAAACATTGGCAAAACACTCTCTGACATCAACCTTACAAATGTTTTCTCAGGTCAGTCTCCCAAAGCAACATAAATAAAAGCAAACATAAACCAATGGGGCCTAATCAAGCTGATAATCTTTTGCACAGCAAAGGAAACCAAAAAGAAAACAACTTACAGAATTGGAGTCAGATAATGCAACTGACAAGGGCTTAATCTCTAAAATATACAAACAACTTATACAACTCAACAGCAAAAAAGTCAACAACCCCATTGAAAAATGGGCAAAAGATCTGAATAGACATTTCTCCAAAGAAGATATGCAGATGGGCCAACAAGCACATGAAAAAATGCTCAACATCACTGATTATTAGGCAAATGCAAATCAAAACTACCATGAGATACCACCTCACACCAGTCAGAATGGACATCATTAATAAGTCCACAAACAACAAATGCTGGAGGAGGTGTGGAGAAAAGGGAACCCTCCTGCACTGTTGGTGGGAATGTAAGTTGATATAACCACTATGGAAAACAGTATGGAGGTACCTTAGAAAACTCTACATAGGACTACCATATGACACAGCAATCCCACTCTTGTGCATATATCCAGACAAAAGTCTTCTTGAAAAAGACACTTGCACATGTATGTTCATTGCTGCACTATGCACAATAGCCAAGACATGGAAACAACCCAAATGTCCATCAACGGATGATTGGATTAGGAAGATGTGGTATATATACACAATGGAATACTACTCAGCCATAAAAAGAATAAAATAATGCCATCTACAGCAACATAGACCCTCATACTGAGTGAAGTCAGAAAGATAAAGACAAATACCATATGATATCACTTATATCTGGAATCTAATATACTGCACAAATGAACCTTTCTACAGAACAGAAAATCACGGACTTGGAGAATAGACTTGTGGTTGCCAAGAGGGTCGGGGAGGGAGTGGGATGGTCTGGGAGTCTGGGGTTAATAGTTGTAGACTATTGCCTTTAGGATGGGAAAGCGAGGAGATCCTGCTGTATAGCACCAGGAACTATGTCTAATCACCTGTGACAAATCTATATATGTATGCATAACGGGTCACCATGCTGTGCAGTTGAAAACTTGACAGAAAACTGTAAACCAGCTATTAAAAAAAAGAGTAATATAAAAATACCTTGAGACAAATGAAAATAGATACACGACATGTCAAAACGCAGGGGATGCGGCAAAAGCAGTTTTAAAAGGAAAAATCATAGCAATATATGACTATAACAAGAAAAAAATCTCAAATAAACAATCCAAGTCTATACCTCGAGGTACTAAAAAAAGAAAATATAAAGCCCAGTATTATTAGAAGAAAGGAAATATAGATCAGAGCAGAAATAAATTAGAGACTGAAAAAGGGACAATGAAAAGAAGAGCTGTTTATTTACAAGGATAAACAAAATTGGTAAACCTTTATTTAGCTAGACCCATCAAGGGAAAAAGAGAGAGGACTTGGATAAATAAAATCAGAAATAAAAGAGGAGGGAATTCCCATTATGGAGGAGCAGAAATGAATCTGACTAGGATCTGTGAGGACACAGGTTCAATCCCTGGCCTCACTCAGTGGATTAAGGATCTGGCATTGCCATGAGCTGTGCTACAGGGTGCAGACATGGCTCAGACCTGGCATTGCTGTGGTTGTGGCTTAAGCCAGGGGCTACAACTCTTATTTGACCCCTAGCTTGGGAACCTCCACATGCCACAGGTGTGCCCCTAAAAAAGCAAAAAAAAAAAAAAAAAAAAAAGGAGCGAGAGAGAGAGAGATTATTACAACTGATAAGACAGAGATACAAAGAATTATAAGAGACCACTGAAAATTTATATCTCAACAAATTGGACAACCTATAATAAGAGATGAAGAAATGAATAAATTCCTATAAACATACAACCTACAAAGACTGAATCATAAAGAAATATAAAACCTGAACAGACTGATTACTAATACGGAGATTGAATCAATAATCAAAACCTTCCCAACTAATGTCCAGGACAAACAAGCTTCAGTGGTGAATTCTACCAAACACTTAAAGAAGAATAAATATAAACCCTTCTCAAACTCTTCCAAAAAATAGAAAGAGGAAGGAATACTTCCAAACATATTTTGTGAAGCCAGCATTACCATGATACCAAAACAAGACAAGGATACCATAAGAAAAGTACAGGTCAATACCCTGTTGAACAGAGATGCAAAAGTCCTCAAAAAAAAAATTAGCACACTGAATTCAACAATACTCAAAGGATCATACACTATGATCAAAGAAGATTTCTTCTAGGGATGCAAAATGGTTCAACATCCTGAATCAATAAATGTGATATACCACATTAACAAAATAAGGGATTAAAAACATATGATTGCGGCAAGATCAAGATGGTGGAGGAGTAGGACATGGCACTCACCTTCTCCCACAAACACATTAAAAAATAATAATAATAACCATCTTGGAGTTCCTGTCATGGCTCAGTGGTTAACAAATCTGACTAAGAACCATGAGGTTGCAGGTTCAATCCCTGGCCTTGCTCAGTGGGTTAAGGATCCAGCGTTGCTGTGAGCTCTGGTGAAGGTCGCAGACGCGGCTCGGATCCCGCGTTGCTGTGGCTGTGGCGAAGGCCGGCAGCTATAGCTCCTGTTAGACCCCTAGCCTGGGAACCTCCATATGCCGCAGGTACAGCCCTAGATAAGGAAAAAAAAAAAAAAGACAAAAAAAAATATAATAACCATCTACATGTGGAATGATTCTCATAGAAACATCTACTGAACAATGGCAGAAGACCTCAGATTTCCAAAAAGGGCAAGAAACCCTCCACACAACTGGGTAGAACAAAAGGTAGAGAGAGAGGAGGGGAAAAAAGGAAGAGGGATGGAATAGCTCTCCTGAGAGGGAGCCATGAAAGAGGAAAGGAATCTGCACGCTGGTAGGGGGCACTTAACTGATGGGGAGATCAGCCAGGATGGCCTCAAAGCCTTGGAGAAGAGCCCAGCAGCTGGTCTGAGAAGGGTGAAGCAGAGAGAGAGCCAAACAGATCATCAGTACCACTGCCTGGCACATCACAGCCCAAGACATTCGAGCAGGAGCTGGGCACTGAGACTCAGGCTTCAGAAGTCAGTTCTGGGGAGAAGACTAGGGCTGGCTATGTAGAAACAGCTTAAGGGAGCTAGGGAGTAGTGTTCCACAGCTGAGGCAGAGGGAAAAGGCCTGGGCCTGTAAGAGAAGCAAGGCACACCTTTTGGGGAAGGCAAGAGGAGGAGGAGTGGGACCACCGTGGGAACTCCTTTCTCTGCTCGTGCATGGGCTCTGAGGCAGCTGGGCATCCTTGTCCAGGCTACAGAGTGGGTGCAAACTGCTGAGGTATCTAGGACTCTAGAGGTGGGTGCACTAAGGGTCATATGAACAGGCAGTGCCTATGGTCCCAGTAAACTCAGGGGTCACTGCTGCCATGGAGGGCCCTGCAACCCAGTGCTGCCCATTCCCCTTACCTCCCTGGGAATGCACATACCCTGTTCTTGTCACTGCCAAAAACTCTGGGCACCACCCGCACCTCCCTGAGTGTTACCACCACTGCTCAACGCCCTGAAACCAGAAGCAGTCTGCCTCCCCCACCTCCCCGTGGTTCCCTGCCACTGCCAAGGGCCCAGCAGCCAGGTACTACCTGCAGGTACTGCCCATTGCCTTGACCTCCCTGGTAATATGCACGGGCCATACACCTTCACACCCCCTATCAAGGGGATAATGACCAGCACACACCAAGGAAAGAGACAGCAAGCATTCAAATCAAAAGCATCCCTCACAATAAAAAAAGTAGTAAGTGATCACAAGCTACACTAAACTCACAGAATAAGAAAAGTATAAACAACATGAAGAAGCATAAAAACCATTCCCTGTTTAAAATAAAAAAAAAAAAAAGGAGAATTCCACTGAAGGAGCAAACAATGAAACAGACATCAGCAGTCTAAAGACATCGAGTTCAAAAAGGAGGTAGGAGTTCCCATTGTGGCTCATCAGCTTAAGAACCCGACTAGTATCCATGAGGATGCAGGTTTGATCCCCAGCCTTTCTCAGTGGGTGAAGTTTCCAGCATTGCCACAAGCTGTGGCATAGGTCACAGATGTGGCTTGGACCCCATGTAACTGTGGCTGTGGCATAGGCCTGCAGCTGCAGCTCCAATTTGACCCGTAGCCTGGGAACTTCCAGATGCCATAGGTGCTGCCCTAAAAAGAAAAAAGAAGGGAGATTGGATTAAGGTGGCAGAATAGAAGGACTGGAGCTCAACTTCTCTCCCAAAAAATGGCAAAACTACAACCAAATACCAAGCAACCTTCAACCAAATGGACTGTAAACTTCCAAAAAAGATATTCTGCTCCAGAAGACAAAGAGGAGACCATATCAAAAGGTAGGAGGGGCGATTACACAATAGAAGCAACCCCATACCTCCTGGGTGGGAAGCCCCACACACTAGAAAGTAACTGCATCACAGAGACTCAGCTACAGGACTGAGAGTTCTGAGCCCCACGTCAAAACCCCACACCTGGGGATCGGGCACAGGGAGAAAGAGCCCCCGGAGCATCTGGCATTGAAGGCCAGCGGGGCTTGTGTGCAGAGCTCCACAGGACTGGGGGAAACAGAGACCCCATTCTTGAAAGGCACACACAGACTTTCACGTGCAGTCTCCATAGGAAACCGGATGGAACCTGACTGCAATTCTTGGAGGATCTTCTGGGAAAACAGGGGTGACTGTGGCTTGTTGTGGGGGAAGGGCATTGGAGGTGAAGCTCTGGGGGACATTCAGCAGCCTGCATTTCTCTGGAGGTGGCCATTTCTGGGAAAATCTGGTCCCTCCCATCAGTGCTGAGAAGCCCCAGGCCAAACAATAATCCAGGTAGGATCACAGCCCCAACCATCAGTAAACAGGCTGCCTAAAGACCCCTCAGGCACACAGCCAGCCTCTAATCTCATCCAGAGACAAAGCCCCACCCATCAGTGGGGTAAGAATCAACCCCACCTACCAGTGGGCAGGCATCAGTCCCTCCTATCGGGAAGCCTACAGCAAGCCCCCTCCATACGAACTTTAGCCACAGGGGAGGCAAACGCCAGAACTAAGAGAGGCTACAACTCTGTTGTTGGCAAAAAGGTCACCACACCAAAAACCTATAAAAATTAAAAGACAGAAAACTATAACTCAGATAAGGGAGAAAGAGAAAAGCCCAGAAAAACAGCTCAGTGATGAGATTATCAGCCTCCCAGAAAGAGACTTTAGACTGTTGATGCTGAAGATGATGGAAATAAACTGGAGGCAAAGATTGATAATTTATAGGAAACACTGAGCAGAGAAATACAAGCTGTAAAAATTAAACAAGAAGAGATGCAAAATACAATAGCTGCAATAAAAACTTCATTAGAAGCAGCCAACAGTAGAATACAGGAGGCAGAAGAACGAATCAGCAAGGTGGAGAACAGATTAGTGGAAATCACTAATGCAGACGAGAAAAGAGATAAAAGGTTGAAAGGAAATGAGCTGAGTCTCAGAGAACTCTGGGATAATGTTAAACACACCAACATCTATATTATAGGGGTGCCAAAGGGAGAAGAGAGACAGAAGGGGACAGAAAAAATATTTGAAGAGATAATAGCCAAAAAGTTCCCTAATATGGGAAAGGAACCACTCACTCAAATTCAGAAAGTGCAACAAGTACCATATAAAATAAACCCAAGGAGGAACACCCCAAGACACATATTAATCAAAATGACCAAAATTAAAGACAAAGAGAAAATTTTGAAGGTAAAGAAGCTAGGGAAAAGAAACAAATGACATACAAGGGAACCCCAATAAGGTTATCAGCAGATTTTTCAGCTGAAACTCTGCAGGCCAGAAGGGAGTGGCATGATATACTAAATGTGATGAAAGGGAAAAACTTCCAATCAAGATTGCTTTACCCTGCAAAGCTCTCATTCAGATTTGAAGGAGAGATCAACACCTTCACAGATAAGCAAAATCTAAGAGATTTCTGCAACACTAAACCAGCTTTACAACAAATCTTAAAGGAACTTCTCTAGTCAGAAAAGCAAAGGCCACAACCAGAAACAAAAACACTACAAATGACAAGGCTCACCAGGAAAGGCATATATACAGTAAAGATACTAAATCATCCAGGCACAATTATGCTACCAAAATCAGAAATCATAAGAAGAGAGCACAAATGCAGGTCACTGCAGACACACGTGCAATTAAGAAACCAACAATTTAATACAATCTCAGTTATATATAGACTCCTATATCAAAACTTCAGGGTAAAAAAAAAGAGCAACAAAAACCCCAAACAGTTAATACAGTGGCAATAAGAACATATATATCAATAATTAC
>PVHT020000034.1:8609374-8621628 GCA_004024745.2 Catagonus wagneri | reverse complement strand
TCAACAAAATTGATAAACCCTTAGCCAGACTTATCAAGAAAAAAAGAGAGAGGACACAAATCAATAAAATTAGAAATGAAAAAGGAGAAGTAACAACAGACATCACAGAAATACAAAGGATCATAAGAGACTACTCTATGCAACTATACACCAATAAAACAGAAAACCTAGAAGAAATGGACAAATTCTTAGAAAAGTAAAATCTCCCAAGACTAAACCAAGATGAAATAGAAAATATGAATAGACCAATCACAAGCTCTGAAATTGAAACTGTGATTAAAAAACTTCCAACAACAAAAGTCCAGGACCAGATGGTTTCACAGGTGAATTCTATCAAACATTTAGAGAAGAGCTAACGCCTATCCTTCTGAAACTCTTCCAAAAAACTGCAGAGGAAGGGACACTCCTAAACTCATTCTATGAAGCAACCATCACCCTGATAACAAAACCAGACAAAGATACCACAAAAAAAAAGAAAATTACAGGCCAGCTTCACTGAACATAGAGGCAAAAATCCTCAATAGAGGATTACATTGAGGATTGGAATACTAGCCAACCAAATCCAACAATAGATTAAAAGGACTGTACATCACGATCAAGTGGGATTTATCCCAGGGATGCAAGGATTCTTCGACATCCGCAAATCAATCAGTGTGATACACCTCGTTAACAAACTGAAGAATAAAAACCATATGAACCTCTCCATAGATGCAGAAAAAGCCTTTGACAAAATCCAACACCATTTCTGATAAAAACCCTTCAGAAACTGGGCACAGGGGGAACCTACTTCAACATAATAAAGGCCATCTATGACAAACCCAGAGCTCACATCATTCTCAATGGTGTAAAGCTGAAAGAATTCCCGCTGAGATCAGGAACAAGACAGGGATGTCTACTCTCACACTACCATTCAACATAATTCTGGAAGTCCTAGCCACAGCAATCAGAGAAGTAAAAGAAATAAAAGGAATCCAAACTGGAAAGGAAGAAGTAAAACTATCACTTTTTGCAGATGACATGACACTATACCTAGAGAATCCTAAAGACTCTACCAGAAAACTGTTAGAGCTCATCAGTGAAGTTGGCAAAGTCACAGAATACAAAATTAATACACAGAAATCAACTGCATCTCTATATACTAACAATGAAAGATCAGAAAGAGAAATTGGGAAGCAATCCCATTTACCATCACATTAAAAAGAATCAAATACTTAGGAATAAGCCTACCTAAAGAGACAAAAGACCTGTATTCTGAAAACTATAAGACACTGATGAAAGAAATCAAGGATGACATGAACATATGGAAAGACATACCATGCTTTTGGATTGGAAGAGTCAATATTATCAAAATGACTCTACTACCCAAGGCAATCTACACATTCAATGCAATCCCTATCAAATTACCAAGGACCTTTTTCAAAGAACTAGAACAAAATATTTTAAAGTTTGTCTGGAAACACAAAAAACCCAGAATGGCCTAAGACATCCTGAAAAAGAAAAATGGAGCTGGAGGAAACAGGCTTCCTGACTTCAGACTCTACTACAAAGCTACAGTCATCAAAACCGTATGGTACTGGCACAAAGACAGAAATATACATCAGTGGAACAGGGTAGAAAGCCCAGAATTAAACCCACGCACCCACAGTCAACTAATCTATGACAAAGGAGGCAAGAATATACAATGGAGAAAAAACAGCCTCTGCAGTAAGTGGTGCTGGGAAAACTGGACAGCCACATGTAAAACAATGAAACTAGAATACTCCCTAACACCATACACAAAGATAAACTCAAAATGGACTAAATACCTAGATATAAGACCAGATAATACAAAACTCTTAGAGGAAAACATAGGCCAAACACTCTCTGACATCAATGACAGCAACATCTTCTCAGATCCACCTGGTAGAGTAAGGACAATAAAAAGAGAAATAAACAAATGGGACTTAATTAAACTTCAAAGTTTCTGCACAGCAAAGGAAACCCTAAACAAAACGAAAAGACAACCCACAGAATGGGAGAAAATATTTGCAAATGAGTCAACTGACAAGGAATTCATCTCCAAAATTTACAAACACCTCCTACACCTCAATACCAAAAAAAAAAACCCAAACAACCCCATCAAAAAATGGGCAGAAGATCTAAACAGACAGTTCGCCAAAGAAGACATACAAATGGCCAAACACACGTGAAAAGACGTTCAGCATCACTAATTATTAGAGAAATGCAAATCAAAACCATTATGAGGTACCACCTTACACCACCAGAATGGCCATCGTCAAAAAGTCTACAAACAGTAAGTGCTGAACAGGGTGTGGAGAAAAGGAACCCTATTACACTGTTGGTGAGAATGCAGATTGGAAAATAGTATGGAGATTCCTTAGAAAACTCAAAATAGAATTACCATTTGATCCAGCAATCCCACTCCTGCGCATCTATCCACAGAAATCCACGACTCAAAAAGACACATGTACTCCAATGTTCATTGCAGCACTCTATATAATAGCTAAGTCATGGAAACAACCTAAATGCCTATCAACAGAGGAATGGATAGGGAAGGTGTGGTACTATACACAAGGAAATATTACTCATCCATTAAAAGAAACAAAATAACAGCATTTATAGCAACATGGATGGGCCTAGAAATTATCATGTGAAGTGAAACGAGTCAGACAATGAGACACCAACATCAAATGCTACCACTTACATATGGAATATAAAAAAAAAAGGGACAAATGAACTTCTTGGCAGAAGAGATACTGCCTCACAGACTTCGGAAAACTTATGGTTTCCAAATGAGACAGGTTGGGGGTGGGGGGATGCATTGAGGGTTTGGGATGGAAATGCTATAAAATTTGGTTGTGATGATTTTTGTACACTTATAATTGTAATAAAATTCATTAAGTAATTTAAAAAAGTCAATGAATACATATTTATCTATAATTACCTGAAATGTCAATGGACTGAATGCTCCAATTAAAAAACAGAGTGGCAGACTGGATAAAAAGACAAAAGCCTACAATATGCTACCTATAAGAGACCCACCTTAGGGCAAAGGACACATATAAATTGAAAGCAAGGGGATGGAAAAAGTTATTTCATCAGAATGCAAAGGATAGGAAACTGAGAGTCACAAAACTCATATAGACAAACAAAAGTCATAAAGAAAGATAAAGGACACTATTTAATAATAAAAGGATCAAGAAGAGGATATTACACTTGACAATATATTTGTTCCTAATATAGGAGCACTGAAATACATACAACAAATATTGACATAAAAGGAGAAATTGATGGGAATACAATAAAAGTAGGAGATTTACACACCACCCACATCAATGAACAGAACTTCTAGACAGAAAATCAGTAAGTTCATAGAGATCCTAAGTGACACAATAGAAAAGATAGATTTAACTGATAATTTCAGGACTTTATATGCAAAAAGCAACAACTCAGAATATACATTATACATTATTTTCAAGTGCACATGGAACATTCTCTAGAATTGGCCACATACTGGGACACAAAATTAATGTAAACAAATTTAAGAGTATAGAAATTACTTCAAGCATCTTCTCTGACCAAAATGTCACAAACCTAGAAATCAACCATCAGGAAAAGAAATGAGAAAAAAATGGAGACTAAATAACATGCTACTGAAAACCAGTGGGTCAATGAGGCAATCAAAAAGAAATAAAAAATACCTTGAGACAAATGACAATAAAAACATAACCATACAAAATTCATGGCATGCCGCAAAAGCAGTTCTTAAAGGGAGGTTCACAGCAGTTCTCAAAAAATAAGAAAAATCTCAGATTAACAATCTAACCAACCACCTGAAAGAATTAGAAAAAGAACAAACAAAACCTCAAGTCAGCAGAAGGAAGGAAATCATAAAGATCAGAAAGAAAATCAATAAAATAGAAATTTAAGGGAGTTCCTATTGTGGCTCAGCGGAAAGGAACTCGACTAGTATCCATGAGGACATGGGTTCAATCCCTGGCCTTGCTCAGTGGGTTAAGGACCCAGTGTTGCCATGAGCTATGGCGTAGGTCACAGATGAGGCTTGGATCTGGCATTGCTGTGGCTGTGGCGTAGGCCAGCAGCAGTAGCTCCAATTTGACCCCTAGCCTAGGATATTTCATATGCCACAGGTACAGCCCTAAAACATCAGTAAAATTAAATTAAATTAAAACAAAAGCAATATTTTAAAAAATGGAAAAATAAATTAATAAAACCAAGAGCTAGTTCTTTGAAACAGTAAACAAAATTGGCAAACCTATGGCCAGATTCATCAAGAAGAGAAAACACAAGTAAAAAAAATAAAAAAAAAAAGGAAAAAGGAGAAATCTCAACAGATATTACAGAAATACAAAAAACCGTAAGAGAATACTATAAACAATTATATGCCAACAAATTTGACAACCTAGAAGAAATGGACAACTTTTTAGAGACATACAGCCCATCGAAACTGAATTAGGAAAAAATGGATCAGTTGGACAGACCAATCACTAGAAATCAAACTGAATATGTAAAAAATAAAAACAAAAAAGCCTCCCTACAAACAAAAGTCCAGGACCAGGTGGCTTCACAAGCGAATTCTAACAAACATACAAAGAACTTATTCTGACTCTTCTTAAAATAAAATCTTCCACAATACTGAACAAAAAGGAACACTCCCAAAGACATTCTATGAAGCCACCATCACCCTAATACCAAAAGCAGACAACACCGAAAGAGAAAATTATAGCCCAATATCTTTGAAGAATATAGGAGCAAAAATTCTCAACAAAATTTTAGCAAGCTGAATCCAACCACACATTCATCCCAAGTTCACGAGGATGGTTCAATGGATGCAAATCAATGTAATACACCACTTTTTAACAAAAGTCAAAAACCACATGATCATCTCAATGGATACAGAAAAAGCACTTGACAAAATTCAATATCCATTTATGATAAAAAAGCTAACCACACTGGGTATAGAGGGAACATATCTCAACATAATAAACATCATTTATGACAAACCCACAGCTAATATAATACTCAGCCGAGAAAAGCTGAAAGCTTTCCTGCTAAAACCTCGAACAAGACAAGGACGCCCACTCTCACCACAACATAGTATTGAAAGTCCTAGCCACAGCAATCAGACAAACAAAAGAAATAAATTGGAAGAGAAGAGGTAAAACTGTCACTATATGCAGATGACATGAAACTACAGAGGACTCTCTAAGGACTCCACACGAAAACTACATCTGATCAACAAATTCGGCAAAGTGGCAGAATACAAGATTAACTTTCAGAAATTGGTTGCATTTCTGCATACTAAAAATGAAATATTAGAAAAGGAATATGAAAAATACCTTTTAAAATTGCACCCCCCCAAAATTAAATACCTAGGAATAAACCTCATCAGGTAGGTCAAAGACCTATATGCTGAGAACTAGAAGATACTAATCAAGAAAGTTAAAGGGGATTCAAAGAAATGGAAAGATAGCCCATGCTCCTGGATTGGAAGAATTAATATTGTTCAAATGGCCATACTACCCAAAGCAATTTACAGATTTAATGTGATCCCTTATCAAATTATCTATGACATTTTTCACAAAACTAGAATAATCCAAAAATTTATATGGAACCATAAAAGACCCAGAATTGCTAGAGCAATTCTGAGGGAAAAAAAGAAAAACAAGCAGGAGGCATAACTCTCCCAGACTTCAGACAATATTACAAAGCTACATTAATCCAGACAGTGTGGCACCAGTACAAAGACAGACATACAGAGTAATGGACAGAGTAGAGAGCCCAGAATAAACCCAGACACCTATGGGCAATAAACCTTTTGGTGTTTTTGCTTTTGTTTTTGTTTTTGTTTTGTCTTTTTGCCTTTTCTAGGGCCGCACATGCAGCATATGGAGGTTCCCAGGCTAGGGGTCTAACATGAGCTGTAGCCGCCGGCCTACGCCACAGACACAGCAACGCGGGATCCGAGCCGCATCTGCAACCTACACCACAGCTCATGGAAACGCCAGATCCTTAACCCACTTAGCGATGCCAGGGATGAAACCCGCAACCTCATGGTTCCTAGTCGGATTCGTTAACCACTGAGCCACAACGGGAACTCCAGGGCAATTAACCTTTTGACAAAGGACGCAAGAATATAAAATGGGAAAAAAGACAGTCTCATCAGTACGTGGTGCTGGGAAAACTGGACAGCCACATTAAGTCAATGAAACTAGAATACACCCTCACACCATGAACAAAAATAAACTCAAAATGGCTTAAAGACTTAAACATAAGACATGACACCATAAAACTCCTAGAAGAGAACATAGGCAAAACATTCTCTGACATCAACTGTACAAATGTTTTCAGTATCCCAAAGCAATAGAAATCAAAACAGAAATAAATGGAACATAATCAAACTTACAAGCTTTTGCATAGCAAAAGAAACCATAAAAAAAAGGTAGGAGCTCCTGCTGTGGCTCAGTGGATTAAGAACTTAGTATCCATAAGCATGTGGGTTCAATCCCTGGCCTCCTTCAGTTAGTTAGGGATCCAGCGTTCCTGCAAGCTGCAGTGTAGTTTGCAGATGCAGCTCAGATCTGGCATTACCATGGCTGTGATGTAGGCTGGTGGCTGCAGCTACAACCACTAGCCTGAGAACTTCCATATGCCAATGATGCAGCCCTAAAAAGAAAAACAAACAAAACAAAAAACAAGATAAATTATGGAATGGGAGAAAGTAGTTAGAAAGGTTGCAACTAACAAGGGTTTAATCTCCATAATATACAAACAACTCATACAAATCAACAAAAAAACAACCTAATAAATAAATGGGCAGAAGACCTAAATAGACATTTCTCCAAAGAAGACATACTGAGGGCAAAAGGGAAGATGAAAAGATGGTCAATATCACTAATTATTACAGAAATGCAAATCAGAATGAAGTACAACTTCACACCAGTTAGAATGGCTGTCATCAATAAGTCCACAAATAATAAATTCTGGAGAGGGTATGGAGAAAAGAGAACTCTTCTACACTGTTTCTGGGAATGTAAATTGGTACAACCACTATGGAAAACACTATGGGAGTTGGGGGTTAGTAGATGCAGACTATTACATTTAGAAGGGATATGCAATGAGGTCCTACTGTACAGCACAGGGACAGACCATGATAGAAAATAATATAAGAAAGGGAATGTATGTATGTGTGACTGGGTCACCTTGCTGTACAGCAGAAACTGGCACAGCATTGTAAAACAACTCTACCTTAATTTAAAAAAAAAGAAAAATATGATTATCTCAAAAGATGAAGAAAAGGGATTTGAGAAAATTTAAAATCCATTTATGATAAAAACTCTCAAGAAAGTGGGTGTAGAGAGAATGTACCTTAACATAATAAAGGCCATATATGTCAAGCCTGTAGCTAATACAGTGAAAATCTGAAAGCTTTTCCTCTAAGATCAGGAACAAGGATGCCTATTCTCATCATTTTAGTTCAACACAGTATTGGAAGTTCTGGCCAGAGCAATTAGGCAAAAAAAAATAAGAATACTTTTTTTAAAAAGGCATTCACATTGGAAAGAAAGTAAAACTGGCACTATTTACAGACGACATATTATTTATAGAAAACCCTATAATGGATGCCACCAAAATTCCAAAGGCATTTTTTTGCAGAAATGGAAAAAAAATCCTAAAATTTCCAAGAAGCCACAAAAGATCCAGTATAGCCAAAGGAATGTTGAGAAAGAAGAACAAAGTTGGCGGTATCATGCTTGCTAATTTCAAACTACATTACCAAGCTATAATAATAAAACAGTAAGTACTGGCATAAAAACAGACATATAGATCAATGAAGCAGAATAGAAAGCCCAGAAATAAACCCATACATACATGGTCAATTAATTTGCAACAAAGAAGCCAATAATTACAATAGGGAAAACTTTCTCAACCAATGGTGTTGAGAATATTGAACAGTCACATGCAAGATAATTAAACTGGGCTACTATTTTATGCTCCAAGCACAAATTAACTAAAAATGGGCTAAACATTTGAAAAAGCCCTGAAATCATAAAACTCTTAAAAGATAACATGGGCAGTAAGCTCCTTGATATTAATCTTGGTGACGATTTATTGGATTCGACACCAAAAGCAAAAATAAATAGGACACATCTAACTAAAAAAGAGTTCCTGCAGAGCAAAGGAAACCATCAATAAAATGGAAAAGGCAACCTACTGAATGAGAAAATATTCACAAACCATGTATCTCATAAGGGACTTCTACCCAAAATATATGAAGAACTCGTATAACTCAACAGCAAAAAAAAAAAAAAAACAAAAACAAAAAACTGAACGATCCAATTATAAAATAGGCAGAGGACATATATAGACCTTTTTCCAAAGAAGACATACAAACGGCCAATAGGTACATGAAAAGGTGTCCAACACCACTAATCATCAGGGAAATACAAATCAAAAACCACAATGAGGTATCACCTCACACCTGTTAGAATGGCTATTATCAAAAAGATAAGAAATAATGAGTGTTGGCAAGGAGGTGGACGAAAGGGGAGCCTTGTGCAGCTGTTGGTGGGAATGTAAATTAGTGCAGCCATCATGCAAACCAGTGTGGAGACTCCTCAAAAATTAAAAACAGGATTATCGTTAGGACTCTGCAATTCCACTCCTGGTTATTTAGCCCAAGAAGACAAAAACGCTAACTTGAAAAGATAAGTAATAAGTACATAATCTTGTTCACTGCAGCACCACATTTGACCCTTGAACAACATGGGGGTTGGGGTGACAACCCTCCACAGGGTGGGAAATCTGAGTAAAACCGCCAAGTTGGCCCTCTGGACCCAATTTCCCTATCTGTGGATTCAACCAGCTGCAGATGGTGCAGCACTGTATATACATTTAGAGGAAATAAATCCACATGTAAATGGACCTCCACCGTTCAATCCATATTGCTGAAGGGTCAGCTGAATTTACAGTAGGCAATACAGAGAAACAACCTAAGTGTCCATTGATACACGTAAGCACACTCACGCACAGTGGAGTATGACTCAGCCAAGAAGACTGGAATCTTGCCATTTGCAACAACGTAGCTGAACCTTGAGGGCATTATGCTAAGTGAAATTACTCAGACAAATGGTCTCAAAGGTGGGATCTGCAAACCAAAAAAAAAACGGATAATAGAGCTCACAGATAGAGATTAGAGGTAGTCAGAGGCAGTGGGGGGGGGTGGTGGTGAAATGGATAAAAGGAGTCAAAAGGTACAAACTTCCAATGATAAAAGAAATAAATCGTGGGGATTAGAGACAATAATATTGTAGTGCATATTTGAAAGTTGCTAAGAGCCTAACTTCAAAGTGCTCATCACAAGAAAAACAAGTTTGTAATGACCCCTGCGTCTAAGCAGACGTTGTGGTGACTGTTTCACCATATATACAAATATCGAATCATTATGCTGTATGCCGCAAACTACTGTGTCTCTTATACCTCAACAAAAATAAAATTATTTGATCCATCAGTTAAGCAATAAAGAGAAGGGCAAAGTGGCAAAGCGACTTGTCTGTGAGCTCATGTCCCTGAGAAGAAAAGGCAAAGCTTAGCTGGTGGGTTTCCTGCACCTCGCCCTCCGGGAGGCAGACCCGGGCGTGCGGGGCACTCCAGGCTGGGCTCAGGCTTAGGTGTGGGGCTGCCTGGCATATGGGCACTGGGTGTCTTTTCTCTCTTTTTTTTTTTTTAAGGGCTGAACCTAGGGCACATGGAAGTTCCCAGGCTAGAGGTGGAATCAGAGCTTCGGGGCTCACGGCGACACTGGATCCTTAACCCACTGAGCAGGGCCAGGGATCAAACCCACAACCTGATGGATACCCGTCAGTCGAGTTCACTACTGCTGAGCCACAAAGGAAACTCCTAGGTGTCTTTTTCTTTTTTTTTTAATTACTTAATAAATTTTATTACAATTATAGGTGTACAAAAATCATCACAACCAAATTTTATAGCATTTCCATCCCAAACCCTCCCCACCCCCCCACCCCCAGATATCTCTTTATTCCTGTTCCCCTCAGTCCATGTGCCAGGAGGGAAGTGGTTCCAGAAATGGTTTGGAAGCTGTTTCCTTAGCTTAAGACATGGGCAATCCGGACCAGGAACCGATTTTCTCCAGACCCTTCTGTCTGCAAAAGGGAGGCGGGTGCCACCCCTACCATGTGAGGGTGCTGTGAAGCTTAAACGAGGAGCACCAGGCTCTGCGTCAGTGCTCATTAAGGGGTAACTCACTTCCTACACTTGCGCCCAAGCACATCTGCACTGGAGCTCTGCTTCCCACGTCCCCTGAAGACAAACCTAGGAGGGCAGAACTGGTGTTCCCAGAACAGAAATAGGTACTAGTGTCAAGCGTGTCCTCAGCTACAATCATTTTCCAAATGAGAAAACGGAGGCTCAGAGAAGTGGAGTAACTTGCCTGAAGTCACACAGCTAAGTAGCAGCAGAAGTGGGCTAGTTTGCCTCAAACCCGGACATTGGCGCTCGGAGCTCAAGCTCCGAAGACTCTGTACCTGCCCATACAAATAACGCTAAGGAAGAGCTGGAGGTGTGGGGGCTAGTGCTGGGGGCCAAACACTGGAGAAGGGCAGTGTTTTTATGAAAAAACAAACAACAGGAAAGGTTAGAGTTGGTGTTGAAACAAGACTGTGGAAAGTTTCTTGGAAATTAAGCACTGGCTGTTGAAATGTTACTCAAACGGATTTGCCCCCAGGAGCTGCTGGGTGACTAAACTACAATTTGCATAACTAGGCAGCGTGAAGACAGGTGGCTCTAATCCCAGGTCAGCTCTGTGCTGCCTCTCTCATTAGGCTAGTGGTAGGGCTGTGAACGGATGGGTGGCGGGTCCCTTCCCTCCCCGAGTTAACAGGCTCTGAGATAATGCCTGCTCTTCAGTGGTCAGGGATTCTGACACCATCCTTCCCAGCTCTGCCTGCTGTACAAAGCAGGGGTCCCTTCCCCTCCAGCTTTCAGACAGCCCCTGTGTGCACAGGAAAGCAAAATGGTTTAAATAAGCTGTTTGGGGGTTTTTTTTTGTTTTGTTTTTTTTTGTCTTTTTGCCTTTTCTAGGGCCGCACCCGCGGCATATGGAGGTTCCCAGGCTAGGGGTCTAACAGGAGCTGTAGCCGCTGGCCTTCGGCACAGCCACAGCAACGCGGGATCCGAGCTGCGTCTGCAACCTACACCACAGCTCACGGCAACGCCGGATCCTTAACCCACTGAGCAAGGCCAGGGATCAAACCCGCAACCTCATGGTTCTTAGTCAGATTCGTTAACCACTGAGCCACTACGGGAACTCCTAAATAAGCTGTTTGTAATAGAAAGAATCTTTTAGTAGTATAAAGAATTACTTTTTTTTATTATCTTTTTAGGGCCACACCTGTGGCACATGGAAGATTCTAGTCTAGGGGTCGAATCGGAGCTACAGCTGCTGGCCACAGCCACAGCCACGCCAGATCCGAGCTGCATCTACGAGCTGCATCTGGGACCTAGACCACAGCTCACAGCAATACCAGATCCTTAACCCACTGAGTGGGGCCAGGGATCAAACCTGTGTCCTCATGGATACTAGTCGAGTTCATTAACGCTGAGCTACAAAATGAATGCCTAATTACTCCCTTTAAAACATGGTTGCGAGACTGGATTAAGATGGCGGAATAGAAAGATTGGAGCTCAACTTCTCTCCCGAAAAACAGCAAAAATACAGCCAAATGCCGAGCAACCTTCAACCAAATGGACTGTAAACTTCCAAAAAAGATACTCTGCTACTGAAGACACAGCGGGGACCACATCAAGAGGTAGGAGGGGCGATTACGCGATAGAAGCAACCCCATACCTCCCGGGTGGGAAGCCCCACAGACTGGAAAGTAACTGCATCACAGAGACTCAGCTACAGAACTGAGAGTTCTGAGCCTCACGTCAAAACCCCACGCCTGGGGATCGGGCACAGGGAGAAAGAGCCCCCGGAGCATCTGGCATTGAAGGCCAGCAGGGCTTGTGTGCAGAGCTCCACAGGACTGGGGGAAACAGAGACCCCACTCTTGAAAGGCACACACAGACTTTCACGTGCACCGGGTCCCAGGGCAAAGCAGTCTCCATAGGAATCTGGGTGGAACCTGACTGCAATTCCTGGAGGATCTCCTGGGAAAACAGGGGTGACTGTGCCTTGTTGTGGGGGAAGGGCATTGGAGGTGAAGCTCTCG
>PVHT020000034.1:8577295-8593623 GCA_004024745.2 Catagonus wagneri | reverse complement strand
ACCTTTTTGCCAACAATAGAGTGGTAGCCTCTCTTAATTCTGGCGTTTGCCTCCCCTGTGACTAAAGCTGGTATGGCGGGGCTTGCTGTAGGCTTCCTGATGGGAGGGACTGATGCCTGCCCACTAGTAGGTGGGGTTGATTCCTAGCCCTCTGATGGGTGGGGCTTTGTCTCTGGATGAGATTAGAGGCTGGCTGTGTCCCTGTGTCCCTGAGGGGTCTTTAGGCAGCCTGTTTAGTGATGGGTGGGGCTGTGATCCCACCTGGATTAATGTTTGGCCTGGGGCTTCTCAGCGCTGATGGGAGGGACCAGATTTTCCCCGAAATGGCCCCCTCCAGAGAAATGCAGGCTAATGAATGTTCCCGAGAGCTTCACCTCCAGTGTCCTTCCCCCACAACAAGCCACAGTCACCCTTGTTTTCCCAGGAGATCCTCCAAGAATTGCAGTCAGGTTCCACCCAGATTCCTATGGAGACTGCTTTGCCCTGGGACCCAGTGCACGTGAAAGTCTGTGTGTGCCTTGCAAGGATGGGGTCTCTGTTTCCCCCAGTCCTGTGGAGCTCCTGCACACAAGCCCCGCTGGCCTTCAGTGCCAGATGCTCCGGGGGCTCTTTCTCCCTGTGCCCGATCCCCAGGCGTGGGGTTTTGATGTGGGGCTCAGAACTCTCAGTCCTGTAGCTAAGTCTCTGTGATGCAGTTACTTTCCAGTCTGTGGGGCTTCCCACCCGGGAGGTATGGGGTTGCTTCTATCACGTAATCGCCCCTCTTACCTCTTGATATGGTCTCCTCTTTGTCTTCTGGAGTAGAATATCTTTTTTGGAAGTTTACAGTCCAGTTGGTTGAAGGCTGCTCGGCATTTGGCTGTATTTTTGCTGTTTTTCGGGAGAGAAGTTTAGCTCCAGTCCTTCTATTCCGCCATCTTAATCCAATCTCCTATTTATTTTTTTATATTTATATTTTTTTCTTTTTAGGGCCGCACACAGTGTATGGAAGTTCCTAGGCCAGGGGTCAAATTGGAGCCGCAGCTGCTGGCATAGCCACGGGCCACGGCAACGCCAGATGGCCACATCTGCAACCTACACCACATTTCACAACAACACTGAATCCTTAACCCACTGATTAGGGCCAGGGATCAAACCCACATCTTCATGGATACTTGTCAGGTTCATTATGCCTGAGCCACAGTGGAAACTCCTGAATCTTTTATTATTTAATCTCCATTTCTCCTAGCAATTTGATGAATGAATGAAAACTGGTTGAAAAAAATGAATGAATGAATAAGAAAATGAGATGCCTTGTGGTTTGGGGTTACTGCAAAGCACACTAACTTCTACTACTACTGACAGTTAAACCTGATCACAGTTCTCTTCTTGGCTCATTTAGGTTGAAGCAAGCCTGGGGTCCATCCATCTGCTGCCCCAACCCTTCTTGGGAAGCTGAGGAGGCTGGGGTGGGGGGACATGAGTGTCCACCCTCCGACTCACCCAGGAAGCAGAAGCTTGTCTTGACTCTGCAGGTTCTCAGCACAGTGAAGCCCCCACCATCTGACTGACTCACTCCAGGACATGGAGCTGCCAGGAGCCCATAAGACAAGGCCTCCCAAGGATGGCTCCTCGGAGCTGGGCCGCAGAAGTGGAGGGGAGGCGGGGAGCGGCTGCATTCCTCTGACCCACCAGAGTTAAGGGATGCTGGGCAGGACTACAAGGGCCCGAATGTAAGTGTACCGGGTGGGAAGAGAGCAGGTATGGGCTGGTGGCCTGAGGCGCATGCACCTAGCATTCCGATGAGCATGTCGCTGCCCATAATCCAGTTATCAGTAATAAAGGGCTGTGCGGGGACCTGGAGCTCTCATCCCCATGTCATATGTCTCAGCATCTGGGCCTCCGCCTGCGTGCGCACTTCGTGCATCACCCACGCTCCTGCCCTGACCCGCCCTGGGCATCTCAGCCGACAGCACAAGTGCAAGGCCAGCGCCATGGAGGACGGGGAGGCGGAGGTGTCCTCCCAGCTGGTACGAGGCAGGGCCGCCCTCTCCCGCGAGGTGCTCTGGTGTGCATATGCCCAGGTCAGGCTCCTCGCTGATGGTCCACAACCAGGGACGCGGCTGTACGGGGTTCGCGGGTCCGAGCAGCGTTACAGGCGGAGGCTTGGCTACCTAGCGGGGAGCGGAAGGGAACGCCTCTTCCGGCCCAGGCGGTCTGCTCACCCCCCTGCCCCTCACCCTGGCTTCTGACTGCTCTTCAAGGCCCAGCTGCCCCTGGGTGGCATCCTATTGGACTCACATGGCCACTCCCTCCTTCCTGCCTTCTCTCACGCCTTCAGGGGATGAAAGATGAAACACTTGAGGGGGGATTCTCTTTCCATAACAGCTTTCCTGAAACCTTCAGAACCCAGTCCCCAGTTCAGAAAGCAGCAGAAACTTTGCTGCCTCATGAAATCACAGCGATGTCTAATATACCCACAAGCCTGCCCATACTCAGAGCCTCTGCGGATATTTAACGTGGAGTCAATATTGCAGGCTAAAATAATATTTATGTGTTTTATTTTAAAAATAATACATAATCCATGTAGGAAATAAGAAAATCATAGAGAAAGACATAAAAACCATCTAGGGTTTCCCGTTGTGCTTCAGCTATAACAAACCCAACTAGGATCCATGAGGATGCAGGTTCAATCCCTGGCCTTGCTCAGTGGGTTAAGGATCTAGTATTGCCTTGAGCTGTGGTGTAGGTCGCAGACGCAGCTCAGACCCTTCATTGCTGTGGCGTAGGCCAGAGGCCGCAGCTTTGATTCAATCCCTAGCCTGAGAACTTCCACATGCTGTGGGTGTGGCCCTCAAAAGCAAACAAACAAATGAATAAATAAAATGAGCTTGGAAAAAAAAGAAATCTAAAACTCACACCCAGAAATAACTCCTGGAAAATGTTATATGTTATATGTAGAATATATGTAATATATTCTATTATTGTTCTGTTTATATTTATTACTTGCTTCCAATGTTGCCATCATAATGTACATGATGTTTTATAACATGCTTAACATATTACGAATATACCACAATGTCATAATTTTTTGTAATATCAATGGCTTGTATGTATAATATTCTATCACATAGGCTTAATATACTTTAATCAATGTCCCAATGTTCCTTATACTGACTACTTTCGATTTGCAAATGTATAAGTGATGTGACAATAAATAATCTGTGCAGAAATTTTTTTTTTGTCTTTTTGCCTTATCTAAGGCAGCACGCACGGCATATGGAGGTTCCCAGGCTAGGGGTCTAACAGGAGCTGTAGCTGCCGGCCTTCGCCACAGCCACAGCCACGCAGGATCCGAGCCGCATCTGCAACCTACACCACAGTTCATGGCAACGCCAGATCCTTAACCCACGGAGCGATGCCAGGGATCAAACCCACAACCTCATGGTTCTTAGTCGGATTCGTTAACCACTGAGCCACGATGGGAACTCCTGTGCAAAAATATTTTTGCACATTCCTGAATATTTTCTTAGGCTACATTCATAGAAAGGATCAAAAGTTATGACTATTTTTCAAGCTTCTTAAACCCACTGCGTAATTGCCCCTCAGAAGGGTTGTATCAATTTACACGCCTACTGGATTTGCCTACAATTTGTAATAAGCTCAACTTCTGATTGGAAGCTTCAACGTACAAAGAGAAGACAAGGAGTACAATGAGCAGGCCCTATGACATCAAAAGCAGAGTAAGAAAAACATAAAACTGGCACATTGCTGGATAGAAGAGAAAGGCCTGCCTACACCAAGGTCATTTATTCATCAAGAAAATGTTATACCACAGCACACGCTCTCCACCCCCAGTGTCCTCTGCTTCGAAAGGCAGGGAAGCAGGAATTCCCTGGTGGCTCAGTGGGTTAAGGACTAACGTTGTCACAGTATTGGCACAGGTTGAACCCCTGCCCTGGGATTTTTCATACGCTGCAGGTTCAGTCAAAAAAAAAAAAAAAAGGCAGGCATGTATATAATATATTTTAGAGAGACTGCCTTTCAAAGCCTTCACAAAAGCAAGTAGCAGCACCGTGGAGCGAGGAGGATACTTAGCGTCAGAAGTTTCAAGGCCCACCTCGTCTGTAAGCCCCACGGAAACACATTGAGTCAGGTGTCTTCTCGGGCCCTCGGTTTCCTCATCTGTAATCATGAAGAATATTAAAAGCTACCAGTGGGGTTTGTGCAGCATCAGACACAATCAAGTATATCAACATATTTTGTAAACAGACCAGTGCTGACCTTGTTGCTAAGACTGGGAGCTTGAAGGAATAAGCGCTGTTGTGCTGAATGGAAGGTGTAATTTCCCTGGAGACGTGGGGAAAACCAGAGTTCGGCTGCCATTCGTCCTGTTCCCACAGCATCTGAAAACAGCCAGACCTCCCACCAGTACATTCCTTCAACAATGAGGAGACTGAACAAGATCTCATTTCTGTGAGTCACAGGAGGAGAAAGGGAAGGCCTTTTCCTATTTAAATTCTGACTGCAAGATTTCGCTCTACACATAATCAGCTCAAGGCTTTTCTTGGTCCTTCAGGTCACGGGTTTTTAACTGCTCTACATTTGCAGGAAGCCTAATTGGCTCTGCTGCTGGACGACCTGCTCCTGCCATCTTCCTCTGCCTTCGTGGCAAGCCTCAGAGGAGAAACTGGAAATAATAATGTCCCAAGGTGAAATGAGGTGATGGGCCGGAAACAGCTTGGAAGAGTATACAACGCTTTGCAAAGGTGAGCTCGAATCCTCATTCGGTTGTGATGCAAGCACCAGCTGTGCAGGACAGCCTGGGGAGCAGAGAGTCAGGAACGTGAATTTGGGGGCAGAAAAGTAGGACGTTGTGTCCTGGCTCTGCGCCCGCCTAAGCATGACCTGGGGCATGTTATTTGATTCATCAAAACCCCCATTTCTCTCCACTTCATGACATTTTTCGCCCTCTGAAATTGTCCTCTTTCTCGTGTGTTTGTTACCGTCCCCTCTCCACTGGAAGGGAGGCACCGGCAGTGCAGACATGTACCTGGTCCGGTTCACGGGTAGGTCCTTAAGACCGAGAAGGGCATCCACCTCCAAGGTCTCTGTCAAATAAATGAGGGATCCTGGCATTTCCTTAGGATGCCACCTCTAGGGATCTGTCTCTGTCCCCCCAACAACTTCAAGGGCAGCTGGATGCCCAGAATAAGTATAAGTCAAGGGCGTCGGTGCCAAAAGGTAGGGAAAGGAGGGGCCACGACTGGAAGATGGATTTTCTTACATGAGTATAACAGCATCTTCCTTTAGGAAATGACCCACTCCATTTTTTAAATTTACTTATTTTTTGTTTATTTTGCTTTTTAGGGCCACACTGGCAGCATATGGAGGTTCCTAGGTTAGGGGTTGAATCTGAACTACAGCTACCGGCCTATACCATAGCCACAGCAATATCAGATCTGAGCTGCATCTGCGACCTACACCATAGTCACAGCAATGCCAGATCTGAGCTGCAACTGTCACCTACACCACAGCCATTGCAACGCCAGATTCAAGCTACATCTGCGACCTACAACACAGCTCATGGCAACACCAGATCCTTAACCCACTGAGTGAGGCCAGGGATCGAACCCGAAACCACATGGTTCCTAGTAGGATGCGTTCCCGCTGCACCATGACAGAAACTCCTTGATTTATTTTTTAAAATAAATTTATAATTGATTGACAGTGCTGAGTCAATTTCTCTTAAACAGCACTGTGACCCAGTTTATATGTATATATATTGTTTTTCTCATATTACCGTCCATATGTTCTATCCCAAGAGACTGAATATCATTCCCTGTGCTATGTAGGACCTCACTGCTTATCCATTCTAAAGTAATAGTTTGCATCTACTAACCCCAAACTCCCAGTCCCTCCCACTTCTCCCCTCTCCCCCTTGGCAACCACAACTCTGTTCTCTGAGTCCGTGAGTCTGTTTTGTAGATAGGTTCATTTGTGCCATATTTTAGATTCCACATCTAAGTGATGTCATATGGCATTTGTCCTCTTTCTGACTTATTTCACTTAGTATGAGAATCTCTAGTTACATCCATTTTTTTTTCCAAAAAATGTTAACTGGTGAAGAGATTGTGATTTTAGCATGTTCTAAGACCCCATGGGCAGTAATTACTCTTTAAAAGGACTGTTCATTTGAATCATAAAACATCTGTTGCTTTCCAGGTACATATACTCAATAAAGATCAATTCTCCATCCCTGACCCCCAAAAAGTTACAGACTCAAAAAAGCCAAAAATCACCATACAGGTCAAGATTTTCTCTTCATCAGGATAGCACTTCTTTCATCAAGACTTCCTTCATCTCTCACCCAGAGCCTCCCTCTCTCACCTTCAGGAGGCAGCCAGCTGCGGCAGTGTGGGGTGTTGGGGAGCCAGTTTTTCCCGATAGAAAACGCAGGAGCTTATATCTAGATCTTTAATCCATTTTGAGTTTATTTTTGTGCATGGTGTTAGGAAGTTTGGGATACAAAATCTGTAAAATTGACTTGTGATGATTTATGTACACCTATAATTGAAATAAAATCCATTAAGAAAAAAAAGAAAATTTGAAATAAATTAAATAAATAAATAAATGAAAAAGAAAACGCAGGAGCTGCAAGTGCTCAATCAAATCCGGGCTCGGCCTCCCTGCTGGGGTTTCCACGGTAACCAGTAGCTCCCCGTGGGGTGGGCAACACTCAGGACTGGTTCAGCTCTGTGCCCACATTCCCAACATGTTGAATGAATGAATGAAGAAGGGGCAGCTGGCCGGAATGAATGAATGTGTACTGAGGGCCATGTCCCTGTCAGGTACTGCAGGAGGCACCCATTTCTCCATCATCTTCCCAGCAACAAAGTGATGCTGGAATGATCACTCTTATTCAAGGTAAGGAAGTTGAGGCAGTTTGCCCAAGGACCAACCCAGCGTTCAGATTGTGGTTTAGAGCTAACAGACAAGGAGTTTATAAGTAACGTAAGATTTTTTTTTTTTTAAGGTGGGAGTAGATAAGTTTGGGCATGATTATCCTTTACGCAGGGAGGGTCTCTTGGCACTGTCCTCCTTGGCCCTAAGCTAATCAACATCTGGAATGTAGACCTAGAGCATGTGTCACAAGATTTGTAGTAACAACAACAACAAAACCTGAGAGAGTAACTATTCTAAATGAAAGGATCAAGATCCAGAAGATCTTGAGGGTTTAAATGAGGAGCTGGATCTAAAATGATGCCCACCCCCAGTTTATTCAAGTCTTGTCAGAGGCAGTTTCTCTCATGGCTCAGAGGTAATGAACCCAACTAGGATCCATGAGGACACGGGTTCAATCCCTGGCCTCTCTCAGTGGGTTAAGGATCTGGTGTTGCTGTGAGCTGAGGTACAGGTTGCAGATGCAGTTCAGACCCTGTGCTGCTGTGGCTGTGGTGTAGCCTGGCAGCTGTAGCTCCAATTAGACCCCTAGCCTGGGAACTTCCATATGCCACAGGTGCAGTCCTAAAAAAATGAATAAATAAAATCTTGTCATATTCATAAACCCAACTTTACGAGGAGGAGAGGGGGAGCTCACTTAGTAGTGATTTATGTAATTTTTTTTTTGTCCTTTTGCCTTTTTCTAGGGCCACACTCAGGGTGGCATATGGAGGTTCCCAGGCTAGGGGTCTAATCGGAGCTGTAGCTGCCGGCCTAGGCCACAGCCACAGCAGCACGGGATCCGAGCCACGTCCGCAACCTACACCACAGCTCACGGCAACGCCGGATCCCCAACCCACTTAGCAAGGCCAGGGATCGAACCTGCAACCTCATGGTTCCTAGTCGGATTCGTTAACCACTGAGCCACGACGGGAACTCCTGATTTATGTAATTAGTTGGCTAAGCAATGACACTCACCCTGTTGTATTCTCATTACTGAAGAGAAGGAGGGCAGAGAACTGTGTCCACAGGTAAGGGCACGGACCTAGCAGTAGGGCAGTCCCGGCCAGCGGTCCCAGCGACAGCACACCTCCCACTTACTAGGTCTCTGGAGGAAATCACAGAAGGTATATGGAGGTAACTACAGTGCTTACCAGGTAATAATGATTTCTATCTTATAGAGATGTAGTGAGGATTCGATAAAATAATACTAAAAATTTCTTGGTGCCCAGCAGACAGTAAGCACTTAATAAATCGGAGTCACTGTTATTATTTCCAATTCTTCTGTATTGTAAATTTCTGTGTTGCACATTTTCCCCTTTAGGTTTATTTTCTTTAGCTGAATTCCCAGAAGTTAGATTCCCAGATCAAAGGGGATAAACCCTCTTAAGTCTCTTCATACTTTATGTGTATTGCCAAATTATGTTCCTGAAGAATTACGACAATCCACCACAACCAGTCACAAAGAGACCAGATTTTCAGTACCATTGTTAAACTTCGTATTATTGGGTTTTTTAAAAAAAATAATTTTTTTCCTTTTTTTTTTTTTTTTTTTTTGCATTTATCCCACTATGGGTATCCATCTAGAGAAGGAATGGGCTGGGTTCAGCTGGGAACAGGGCAGGGCCAAGCACCTGGTCTGGAATGAACCCAAAGGCAAAAAAGGGCGGAGGAGAACAGAGATAAGGAAACCAACAAAAGCATGAGTGTTCCCAGGTGCTCACAGCTGCAAGGAGTGGGGCTGCAGGATGCACTTTGACCCCCCTAGGAGTGCTGTGTAAGAGTGATAAAAAGTATATGCATAAATGAATCACTGTGCTATATACCTGAAACTAGCACATTATAAATCAAGCCAATTAAAAAAATAATAATTAACATATAAAAATAAAAGACATGGGAAGCTTAACCATAAAATTATAGAAAAAATGCGTCAAATAAAGAATAGGAAAAAACCATGAAGGTGATGGTTTAAGGTAATCGATGCCTCAGTATAACATCTGTGTGGAAAAGTGTAGAGACCCAAATATACTGCTTGCTACATTTCCATAAAGAGAAGACACAGAGCAATAAATTTCCCTCATGAGAACTTCCAGGCACTCTCTTTCCCAGAGGATAACCATTATTTAAGCTTCTAACGCTATGAATCCGTTTTGTCTGTTTTTGAACCGTTTATAAGTGGAATCACATAGTGAAGGAAGAGGGGGAGGAGGGGGTGGGGACAGGGGGAGGGGGAGGAAGAGGAAGGAGAAGGCGGCCAAGGATAAAAGGAATGTCCCCAAAGCACACTTTGGGGAGAAATTAGGGGGGAAAAAACCTGTTGGGAGATGTAGAATCCCACTATCCTTATGAGGAGGAGGCTTTCCCAAAAGACACGGTGCGGTAGGGTGGACAGAGGGAGAAAGCAAGACACTGAAATTCCTAAGCTCAGAGGTCCCGAGATATTCTCTCCTGGGTGTGTTGTTTTGGGAAAGGCGATGTGCAGGCACCTGTGTGTGACCAGGCCACGAAGCACAGGTCTCCCAGCACTCCCAGTGCTCAGAAATCTGTGGTCCTCACACATCATCTCTAATCCAGACACTGCGACCCAGGTTCTGATATGTAGGCGCATTCTCAGGAAATAGTGCAAAGTGTTTAAAACTGGGACTGACCAAGAAATGGGGGACCGAGAGTCAGTCACCTACCCATGGTGGAAAAAAGTGATTTTCAAAATTTAGAAGGCCAAAGAATAGTGTGTTTGTGTGTGTGTTGGGGGGGTGGTTATTAGACATGTGTTGTTGGTTCAATGCCAGTTCCTAGGCAATGGGGTAGGACCGAGTGGAGTCCAGAGATCTGTGCCTTAAACCAACATTCCTGATGATTCTGCTGTAAGTGACCAACGGGCTGCCCTTCGAGAATCATGGCTGTGGTGCGTTTGGTCTCTGTGAGATCTCTGGATAGCCTGGTGTCCCCAGAACTTGAGTTTGACACTCACACACGCCTGATGTGGAGCTCGCGGGAGGGTCCTGGCCATTCCAGAGTCAGGGCCGTGGGCCCCTCTGCAGAGGTTGTGTCTATGGCCAACCCTCAGAATGTAGCTGCCGACTTGCAGTTACTGGGGCCGTAACTAACCAAGGGTCCCAGTGCTACGTCTGAAAACCTACAGCTGCACTTGTACCCAATTACCCTTCCCAAGGGCTGTTCCTGGGCAGTGACCGGGCACGTGGGAACACTAAGGCACACCCAGTCCTGGGACACCCTGACTCCTCTGACAGCCGACTTTGACCCGGGGACCGCTGATGGCCTTGCTGAACCTTCCTTAGACTGTGGGGTTGTCCAAGATGTTTCCACTCCGTCTTCCGTCTCTCTCTTTCCCTCGGGGTCAGGCACACGGGGCGTGACAGGCTTCTAGCCTTCGCCGACTCCCTATCTGTTTTATTTTACACAGACGGTTCCCCTGCTACAATGCTTGCAACTTTTCAAATTTTTTGGCTGTGCCCGTGGCATGCAAAAGTTCCCTGGCCAGGAACTGGAGCCACACCGCAGCAATGACAACACTGAGTCCTTAACTGCTAGGCCACCAGGGAATTCCTCCTCCTTGCGATTTAATCGCATCTTACCACCTGCTTCTCAGAGGACCTGCACTAACACAGTGGCCCCAAACACCCCCACTGAAACACCCCATTCCATGGATGTTACCTGGTCAGAAAACGGGCCGTGTTTCCAGGAGGCCTGGGTGGCTTGATCCACATCAAGGAGGCCCAAGCCACACTGGAGAGTATTGGTTTATGATGTGGCCCTGAGCTTGGAGGGGCTCCTAGGGCTAAGAGCACTGGCGACAGAGCCCCGGGGGAGTGTTGCGGGGTGGGGGGTTCATCTTCCTGGGACCTGCCCTCAGAATGACAAGCAGGATCCTGTCACCCAAGCAGATAACCTCAGACCTTCAGGAAACCACAAGAGGAAGTCTGCGGAAATAAAGCAAGAACCTTGGCAGGAGTCCCCCCCTTCCTTCCGCACCCTCACTTCTCTGAGGACAGAAGCCCCAGGGACCGCAGGTGGCCTGGAGGTGGCCTCACCCCAGAGCCGGGCTCTGCTTTCCTAGGCTGGCAGATCAACAGGAGATGCCAGCCTTGCAGGGAGAGAGACAGGGTGGCCTCCAGAAACGCAGAAGGGGCGGGTGGCGGGGCGTCTGCTGGCTCTCCTGTCACTCCAACAAGCCCGGGGGACGCCGGTCCTCTCACGGATGTATGACTTGCAACCTGTGTTGTGTTTTCTACGAAAATGCCAGTCCTTCTCCTTGACAGGCATGGGCCGGACTGTGTGACGGGCCAGCTCCGCTGTGGGCAGCAGTGCGCTTGCAGGTGGCACGGCAGTATGAGAAAGGTACCTCTTCTCTGCGGATGAAAGGGGCACTTTCCCGGAGAAATCGCATTCCTTCTAAGGAAATCAGGGTGTGAGTGTGTGAGTGTGTGTGTGTGTGTGTTTCCAAGCTCCCCAGCTGTAGGTTCCATCCTGCAAAGACCTTGACGGAGCACTTAGCCCACTGAACCCATTGATTTGAGATCAGTAACACAGTGCTTGAGGACTCGGCCCAGAGGAGAAAGGTGAGGTGAGAAGAAGGGGTACAGGCTGGCCCCTTGGGAACTGTTCTCTGCTCTGGAGGAGCAATAGTTTAGAAATTAAAAAAAAAAAAAAAAGGAGTTCCTGGAGTTCCTGTTGTGGCTCAGCATGTTAAGAACCCAACTAGTATTTACGAGGATGTGGGTTTGATCCCTCAGTAGGTCAAGCATCTGGCATTGCTGTGAGCTGTGGTGTAGCTCACAGACGTGGCTCAGATGCTGCACTATGTGGCAGGAGCAGTTGCAGCTCCAATTTGACCCCTAACCTGTGAACCTCCAATACGCTGCAGGTGCAGCCCTAAAAAGAAAAAAAGAAAAAAAGAAGAAGAAATCTCCCCCACTGCGCTGAAGTGCCCTTAAGGTTTTCCAGTGCTGATGAATCCACTGAGCTTCAAGCTCCCACGGTGGAGAATAACAAGGCGGCAGCAGGGAGGCAGGTGCCCCCCAGGAGTGGCCAGGTCGTTCCCAGGCGCTGCTTCCTAGATTTGTGCCCAGCGAGCAGGGCCCAGGAGGGCTTGGGGCTGTGGTGGGGCTGGAAGCAGCAGCCAGGGGTGTGAGGCAGGAGGGCCGTGGGGCAGCCAGCCCCCTGCACACGAGAGAGAACCCCCAGAGAGACTGGTCATCCGTGTAACACCGAAGTCACAACCTGTCCTGCCTTCTTGGCTTCAGACCCTCAGATGCTCCTCGTCTCTCAGAGGAAAAGCTGAGGCACTGACAGCAGCCTGCAGGGCTGGTCCGGATAGTCTGTGTCCCTCCAAGAACACAGGTCGGAGTCCTCGCCCCCAGCACATCAGCACGTGGCCTTATTTGGAGATAGGGTCTTTGTGGAGGCCAGCGCGTGAGGCTGGGCCCTAATGACGAGGGGAAGTTTGGGCACAGACACGCAAACCAGAACAATGGCACAGGAGCCTGGCCCTGCTGACACCCGCCTCGCAGACCTCCGGCTTCCAGAACTCCACACATTGCTGTTGTTTAAGCCTCTCCACTTGCGGTCCCTTGGGGTGGCGCCCCTCGCAAACCAACACAAAGGCCCAGGCCAGCTGGGCCCCACGCCCACCCCCCGACCCCTCACTCTCTCCCTGGCACGGCCGGCCTCCCGCTCTGCAGACTCCTGGGTGCGCCCCCACCTCAGGGACCTCACAGAGCTGTTCCCTCTGCCTGGAACGTTCTTCCCCTAAAAATCTGCCGGGCTCCCTTCCTCCCCTCCCTCAAGTCTTTACAAAAACGTCACCCCCTCGGTGTGGCCTCTCTGCACACCGAGTTACAAAAGGACCCCGTCCCTCACCAGCACCGCGGGTTCCTCACCGGCCTCTTTCCTGTCATTGCACTTGTCACTTCCTAACACGCCTCTGACTTTCCTTAATCATCACCCTTACTGATTCTTCTTTGTCCGCCCCGCATTAGAAGTCGCCCTCTCACTGGGGGCGAGATTTGTCTGTTTCCTAGTTTGTCCCAAGTGCCTAGCACAGGGCCCGGCACACAGACGGCACACAATACCTGAGCGAACGCGTGATGCTGGGCGGCCGCTGTGTGCGCGTGTGTGAAGGGGTGTGTGTGTGTGCGCGTGTGTGAAGGGGTGTGTGTGTGTGCGCGTGCACACCTCAGTGCTTAATGACGGGTCCACCCCATGCTAAGCGCCGCCTGACGCCCATGACGCTCTCCACGACCCACAGCGTAAGACCCACAGTCCTCGTTTTACATAAATGAGGAAACTAAGACTCACAGAGGTTCGCAACCTCACCGATGCTACTGCGAGCCAGACTGTCAGAGTCCGTGTTCACGTCCCAGGCTTTCTGCTCGATGCTGTCCTGGCTCCTCACTGGGCGTTGGCAGGGACCCCGTCTGGGAGAGAACAGTCCTCGCCTGGTTTCCTGGGGGTCAGAGTCGGGGGCCCAGGGCAGCTGCCTCTCCACTGCCCGAGGAAAGTGACCCTGAGCCACGGCTGGCCCCTGCCCAGCTGGTTCTCTCTCCAGCGGCCCGGCTTGGCTCCCCAGCAATCAGCTGGGTCCAGATCACCCTGGATCTGCCACTCACACGTGTGCCGGGGAGGGTGACAGAAAGAGAAGACGGGAGAGGGCAGTGAACGAGGGCAGGGAGAAGCAGGCTGCTGAAATTCTAGACTTGCCGAGAGCCAACTGGGCCGGGAGGCTGGCGTTACTGGCTGTGCTCAGAGGGCACCCAGTGGGCAGCAATCCCAGGGCCCCGCTCGCTCCCCTGGGCGGGGGTAGAGCGGCGACTGCAGCTCTGTAGCGGCATTGTGATGGCGAAGGAGGAAACAAGAGCAGCTGATCCAGCCTGGATCGGGAGTGCCCACGTGCGCACACACAGGCCTTTGTGTCCCAGGCCCAGACAACAGGCCGCATTCTTCCCCCACCTCAGTGACGTCCTTCGCGGACATGTCCCCAGAGCACATTTTCAAAGGCTTAATCAGCTACGGATCAGATGACACGGCATTCCCCCTGCTACCTCCTCAGGCAGCACCTTCTCTCTGTTGGCCGACCCCAGCCCTGCCCTCGGTCCGCTTACAGTGGTCCTTGCACAGCTGCAGGCCTCATGACCTCAGGCACGGGGATTCAGCAAGTCCAGCCCCTGTTTTTTTTTTTTTTTTTGTCTTTTCAGGGCTGCACCTGCAGCATATGGAGGTTCCCAGGCTAGGGGTCTAACAGGAGCTGTAGTTGCCGGCCTACGCCACAGCCACAGCAATGCAGGATCCGAGCCGTGTCTGCGAGCTACACCACAGCTCATGGCAACACCAGATCCTTAACCCACGGAGCAATGCCAGGGATCAAACCCACAACCTCATGGTTCCTAGTCAGATTCGTTAACCACTGAGCCACGATGGTTACTCCAAAAAGGCTTCCAGAACATCCTGGAGGTTTTCTGTTAGTTTGGTTGCTTGGCTTTTTTGTTGTTGGGGGGGATCTTTTTAGGGCCGCACCTGCAGCATGTGGAAATTCCAGCCCCTGTTTTAAGGGAGAGGCACTGGAGTCAGAGATAGAGCCACACAGGGCCCGGGGCTCCTGCCCCCAGGGCAGTGTCCTCCCAGAAGCAGGGCTAAGCTGCCCCAGGAACCGGGCTGTTAGAGCAGCCCGACTTAAGGCCTGGATCACCTCTCAGAGGAGCCGGAAGGAAAGGGGATTCTTCACGAAGACAGAGCTCTCACTAGGTGGATTCCCAGGCCTGCCTGACTGGTTTCCAAAGCAGGTGGCTTTACGTGCTCAAGTCCCAGGCAGGAGACAGGACGCACCCAGGATGTCGCTTGTCTTGCTGCGAGTCCCTGAGGGGTCAGCTACCTCTGCAGCGCGCTTTCTCTGGATGTCAAACCCATCCCTCAAATGCTGATGTGGCTCCTGCTGTGGACTGAACGTCCGTGTCCGTCCCAAACTTATATACTGAAGCCCTAGCCTCCAATGTGATGGCCTTTGGGGGTGGGGCCTTTGGAGGCACTTAGGTTTAGATGAGGTCGTGAGCGCGGCGTCCCCGTGATGCGACTGGTGCCTGCTGGGCTGTACGTCCTAGGCCTGCAAGGCCTGTGCTTGCCCAGCTTCAAGACCCTAAGAGCCCAGAGTCAGCAACAGAGACATCAACAGTTTAACGAGTAGGTGGAGCTCATGTGTCTGAAAGAAGGGCGACACCCCACTCTGCGTGGCAGAGGGCAGGCAGGACACGACACAGGCTTTGCTCCCAGAGGGTCAGGGGAGATAGCCAGTGACAGGGGGAACTGACATCAGGTGGGCTCACCGGTAGACAGGGGCGCCCTTCGCCACCCCTTTGATAAGAACGATTGCTAGCTGGGGCCTGGGGCAGCTATGTCCGAAGGCCGGTCTGATGAAGCAAGCACCACGCCTGCGCACAGGAGCAGGAGAGGTCCAGAGAGCAAGAGAAGAGCCACCTTGGGTGGTCTGACCATACAGTGACCTTGTAAGAAGAGATGGAGGCCAGGTCTCTCTCTCGCCACCACGTGAGGACACGGTGAGAAAGCGGCTGCCTGCCAGTCAGGAAAAGAACCGCTTTACCCCAGACACTGAATCTGCAGGCATCCTGCTCTCAGACTTCCAGCCTCCAGAGCTATGGGAAATAAATGGCCGCTGAAGCCAGCCGGTGTGGTATTTTTGTTACCGCAGCCTGGGCAGACTAAGACGGCTGCCTTCCCCGGTACTCCTGGCCAGGCTTTCTTTCAGAGCTGGAAGACCTGGGGGTCTGCTCCCGGGTATGGCAACTTCAAACTGCAAGATCTTGGCAAAGCAGGAACCCTCTCTAACCCTTCAAGTTTTTACCGTAAAATGGGGTTTCTGATCTCTGCCTTTGGCCCCAGCAGGGACCACTGTGAAGGTCAAATAAAACAATGCATGTGAAATACTGTTACGACAGCAAAAATGACTACAACTACTGCTGTTAGCACTACTGCTGCTGCCACGACCACCAACAACAGGGGCCAAGTTCGGAGTGGCCGCTTCCCCTGCCAGACATTCTCTCACTGATTTCTCAAGTGCACAGTCCCTTTACGCTTGAAAATATATAAAAGGTAAAGCTAATTTTAAAATAAGTATTTTTAGGAGTTGCCATTGTGGCGCAGTGGAAGCAAATCCAACTAGGAACCAGGAGGTTGCGGGTTCGATCCCTGGCCTTGCTCAGTGGGTTAAGGATCCGGAGTTGTCCTGAGCTGTGGTGTAGGTCATAGTTGCGGCTCGGATCTGATATTGCTGTGGCTGTGGCTGTGGCCGGCAGCTGTAGCTCAGATTGGACTCCTAGCCTGGGAAACTCCACATGCCACAGATTCGGCCCTAAAAAGCAAAAAAAAAAAAAAAAAAG
>PVHT020000034.1:8496657-8576295 GCA_004024745.2 Catagonus wagneri | reverse complement strand
TTGCTTTTTAGGGCCATACCTGCGGCATATGGAGGTTCCCAGGCTAGGGGTTGAATCAGAGCTGTAGCCGCCAGCCAACACCACAGCCAAAGCAACACCAAATCCGAGCCACGTCTGCAACCTACACCACAGCTCACAGCAAAGCCGGATCCTTAACCCACTGAGCGAGGCCAGGGATCGGACCCGCAACCTCATGGTTCCTAGTCGGATTCATTAACCACTGAACCACGATGGGAACTCCAAGACAACAACTTTTTAATATTAAAGCAAAGAGAGAGAAGGAAGAGAGAAGTAAAGCAATCAGCTTTCTGCCTGCTAAGTACGCCTCCTGAGGCTCAAACAGGTAGTCTTGGGCATATTAGGATACTTTCCTTTCACCAAAAGAACTCACAGAAAACTTAAAGTGCACATTCCATTCCCTTCATGACTCAGAAAATCCAATAAAGTAGGACACTGGGCTTGGACATTTGATGAGTACTTATTTTCAACTACAACCTCCTGGATAGCAGGGACTGTGTCTACTTGACTTTGCTTTTTCCTAGAACCTAGCACTTTTCTGCAATCATTCAAATAATATTTTTTTAGTTCCCATTTTGTGCCAGGCACTGCACTCTGTACTAAGAATACAATGATGAATAAAACAGAGATTGGTCATGGACTCATGTAGCTTTCAGAAGAAAGCCTAGAATACAGTAGGTGTGTCTGTGCCAGGCTTATTTTTACATTTCCTTTCATGTTAAAAAAAGCTCCCCCTGGAGTAAATTGCCTTTAAAAATGTTTTGGTCTGGAATTCCCACTATGGTGCAGTGAGTTAAAGATCTGGTGCTGCCATAGCTTGTGGTATAGGTTGCAGCTGCAGCCTGGATTTTATTCTTGGCCTGGGAACTTTCCTATGCTGAGGGTGTGGGGGAAAAAATAAAAAAATTAAAAACTGGTCTATTTCCATATTATCTCCTTTAATTAAACCCTCTAACAATTATACCAAATTCCTGGCAATACTTTTCATATCCTTAAACACATCTCTCCCGTTTTTTCCTGGAAACATCCTAAGGAAAGCCCTCTGTATTCTTTCCCAACTGGACCACTTCCTCTCCAGGACTGTGGCACAGTTGTTTTTCTAGGACTTCTTTTCAATGCTCTCCTATGTTATAGCCCAGGTTCCTGGATACCAAATATTTTTCTTTTTAATTTACTTCTCTTTTTTTCTGGAGTGCATTCTCTGGTCCCTTCTTTGAAAAGAGTATGTGTGATTTTTAAAACCATTCAAGTCCCCAGATGAATCATTCTATTCTCATATTTGATTAATAGTTGAGCTGGATAGAGAAACCTAGATTGAGAATAATTTTCCCTCCAAGTTTTTAGTGCATTTCTTCATAGTACTCTAGCTTTTCGTGTTGCTGTTGAAATGTCCGATAACTTTCTGATTTTTGATCTTTTGCATGGACCTCTTTTTCTCTCCAGAAGAATACAGGAATCTTCTCCTTATCTGCCGTGTTTCTGAAGTTTAACAATAAAGTGCAGGGGTCTGGAATTTTATTCATCCACTGTGGCAGATGTTTCATGGCCTCTTTTATTCTGAAGAGAGGTGCTTCATGGATTAAGATATGGTACATATACACAATGGAATACTACTCAGCCATAAAAGGAACAAATTAATGCCATTCCCAGCAACATGGATGAAACTAGAGATTCTCTTACTAAGTGAAGCAAGTCAGAAAGAGAAAGACAAATACCACATGGTATCACTTATATGTGGAATCTAAAATATGGCACAAATGAACCTATCTACAGAACAGAGAGAGACACACAGACATAGAGAACAGACCTGTGGCTGCCAAGGGGGAGGGAGTGGGATGGACAGGGAGTTTGGGGTTAGTAGATGCAAACTATTACATTTAGAATGGATAAACAACGAGGTCTTACTCTATAGCACAGGGAACTATATCCAATCTCCTGGGATAGACCACGACGGAAAAGAATATATTTTTTTGAAAGAATATGACCGAGTCACTTTTCTGTATAGCAGAAATTGGCAGAACATTGCAAATCAACTACACTTCAAAAAAATTTTTTTTAAAGGTGCTTCGGTTTGGGGAAATTTACTTATACCATTTTTAAAATCATCTCCTCTCTTCTAGTTTAATTCTTCTTTCTTTCAGAAACTCCTTTTAGCCTGATGTTGAAGACTTTTAAATAACATATACCTGGATTTATGCAGAACAGGGAGGCAACATGCCAACAAACCAGATCCTAGCTAGATTTACCTCCTTGTCTCTCTACTCTCCACTACTCCCCCATGTTACTTCTCAGTAACAAACTTTTCTTTTTCTTTTTTGGCTGCTCCACAGCATATGGAATTCCCAAGCCAGGAATCAGATGTGAGCCACAGTTGCAACCTACTCAGCAGCTGTGCCAACGCCAGATCCTTAACCCACTGTTCCAGGCCAGGGATCCAACCTGTGCCCCAGTGCTCCAGAGACACCGCCACCCCTGGTGCGCCAGAGCAAGAACTCCTCAGCAATAACCACTTTAAAACGGAAGCCACAGGAGTTCCTGTTGTGGCTCACTGGTTAACGAATTCGACTAGGAACCGTGAGGTTGTGGGTTTGATCCCTAGCCTCGCTCAGTGGGTTAAGGATCCGGCGTTGCCGTGAGCTGTGGTGTAGGTCGCAGACGCAGCTTGGATCCCGCGTTGCTGTGTCTGTGGCGAAGGCCGGCGGCTACAGCTCCTGTTAGACCCCTAGCCTGGGAACCTCCATATGCCGCGGATGTGGCCCTAGAAAAGGCAAAAAGACAAAAATAAATAAATAGATTAATTAATTAATTAATTAATTAATTAAATGGAAGCTACAGCAGCCCCATCACATGGCTTGATGTCAGATTTTCCAGTTCAGAGTTCATTTGTCCTGCCATTCTTTTGTCTTCTGATCATCTCCTTAGGATTTCCTTTAGGGTAAGTTTCCTTGAAGCATCTTCAGCGTCCTGAGGGCTCTGAGAGAAATGATTTTTCTAGCAGCCAATTGGGAGTGAGGGTTGGCGGGAGGGCAGTGTGTCCCTGCTGGCCCGCTGTGATGGTGACGGCAGGAGACCTTGCCCGGAAGTGGGCAGAGGCCTGAAGGGACGCCAGGGAGGGGGCATATGAGGCCACTGCGCCCTCCTGCTCCTCTGCAAGGTGGCCCCCAGCCTGTGGTTTGGATGAAGAGTTCTGGACCTTTTGAAAGCAGGTTGTGAGCCCTGACTGTTAAAAATTGCTCCTGCCACCCTGCCTGACCTCAGTCCCTGGGTTTGGATAATCCAGGCTCTCATCTCCTCCTTAGCTCTTGTTCCAACAATCCCTGTAATAAATTCTTTCAGTAAATTTGTGTCCTAGAGGTCCGAGCGCTTCTTGCTGGGGAAGGGCTCTGAGGGCTGTAGGAAAGAACAAACCGAGGGATGGGCCGGCTGAAGGTTCCTATAAGTGTGAGGTGCGTCTTGAGCTGCTCTTGGATCGCCCACCTCGAAGCAGAGCTCTCTTACTTTCCCGACTGCACATGGCTAAAGAGCTCCGTGCTGGGAGTTCCCACTGTGATGCAGCAGAAACGAACCCGACTAGTATCCATGAGGACTCAGGTTCAATCCCTGGCCTTGCTTCGTGGGTTGGGGATCTGGCATTGCCATGAGCTGTGATGTAGGTCGCAGACTCGGCTCGGCTCCCGTGTTGCTGTGGCCATGGTGTAGGCTGGCAGCTGTGGCTCCAATTCAGCCCCTAGCCTGGGAACTTTCATATGCCGCAGGTATTGCCCTAAAAAAAAAAAAAAAAAAAAAAAAAGAACTCTGTGCTAACAGTCAACTCCATTTCTAGATTAACCCGAGTCTAATTCAACACATGCAAGGGTTACTCAGAACCCTTGGGGGTCAAGGCTGTGCCCCTAACCGCATGGGTTATTTCTGGGCAAAAGTTCTAGAAAGGATAGGCAGTATTTTCCTGACCCACTGTGGCCTGCCCTTGGCCTGTAGAAGACCCTGTAGCAAAGCAACACCCTAAATTCAGCGAGATCCTAAACTTGACCTCCAGCCCATGCCCCATAATAAAACATTCAGAGGCAACTTACAGAACCCTGGCTTATGCTCAGGATGGGCTGAGTTTCCTGCAGTGTCTGAGCGGCAAGTAGTCACAGCCCAGGGCTGCAGATCAAGGCCTATTTCTACTCAGCTGGGCTTTGCCATTCGTTTGCTGTTCACTCTTCAGCCCAAAACCAAACCACTCAGCCTCGGTTTCCTCATATGAAAATGAGGGAAATTTCCTCCCAACATTTGGTTTGCAGTGAGCACAGGATTCAGTTTGAATCTTAGTATTTTTACCTATTAGCTGTGTGCCTGAGGGTGTGTTTATTCATTTTTGGTGAGGCTCCATTTTCGCATTTCCTCATCTGCACAAACGTAGATAATAAGCACAGTAAATACAGAGTTGCTGTGAGGAGTACAATAGTATCACAGGCTCTTTGTCTTTTTAGGGCCGCACCTATGACACACGGAGGTTCCCAGGCGAGGGGTCTAACTGGAGCTACAGCTGCCGGCCTACGCCACAGCAATGCAGGATCCGAGCCGCGTCTGAGACCTACACCACGGCTCATGGCCACACCGGATCCTTAATCCACTGAGTGAGGCCAGGGATTGAACCTGCAACCTCATGGTTCCTGGTCGGGTTCGTTTCTGCTGCATCACAACTGGAACTGTGTATCACAGACTCTTGACTCAAGATTACAGTAACTGTAATTACCCACTTCTGGATGACTCTAGCCCTCTCCCCTCTCCCCACGAAACACTAACATATATGCTCCTCGCTCCTCCTGAATTTAACTTGACATATGAGTCTTTCCTTGCATACATTGAGTGAATTGAAGGGGGCGAGGAGGCCAATACTTTTTCTCAAATACTAACAGCGAATTCTCAATATTTTGTATCCTTTTCATTCTCTTCTGTCTGTTATATTTGACTCTGCTTGGTATAGTGTCAAATATGTGTTTGGCATTTTAAAAACATCTGCCAAATGAATGGTTCAATGAAGATACGTAGAGAAACGGAGGTGAAGCTATATAGAATTATCTAATATGTAAGTATAAATGAATCAAACACAAATACGTTACTTGTTTTGAGCACAGAGTTTGCTCCCATCCATGGAATAGGCACAAGCCAGAAACCTGGGTATCTTCCATAGTCCTCCCACCCTGCCACTCTTCCTGACCATTTGAGCAACACACGTGGTCCATTCTGCCGCTTAATTATTTCTCACGATTATCTCCTCCACTCCAAAGTCACTGCTGCATCCCAGATCTGCTGCCATGGCCTCCTCATTAAACAACCTGCATCATCCTTCAAAACTCAAGCCTGCACCTCCCAATCCCCCTGTTAATATCTTTCAGTGTCTCCCCTGTCTCTCTACAAATTGATTTCCAAACTGAGCTAATTAGGAAGAACTTTTCCAAACTCAAATCTCCGATTGTGGGTCTTGGGATCTCTGGGCTTTTTAGGACCACACCCGCAGCATACGGAAGTTTCCAGGCTAGGGGTGGAATCAGAGCTACCACGGCCAGCCTAGGCCACAGCCACCAGTGACTAGGGATCCAAGCCACGTCCGTGACCTCCACGCAGCACACGGCAACACGGGAGTGAGGCCAGGGATCCAAACCACACCCTCATGAATAGCAGTCGGGTTCGTTAACCTGCCGAGCCACAATGGGAACTCTCTTTTTTTCACCCTCTGAATTACGATTCCTTTATTGACATAGCCATCTCTGCACCTGGACTGAGAGCTCCCTGAGGACAGAAGGCAAGAATCCCCAGCACGCTCCTAGTGCTTTCACCCTCGCAGAGCTATACGGAAAAATGACACGTCTATGAACCGAAGGCATTAAGAAAAAGCGTCAGGGCAGTGGCGGTCACTCCTGCTACCATTCTTCCTGCTGAGAATGCACAGTGCTCTGCTATTGACCTGCTTTTAACCAGGTAGGGCGAGGAACTGAATCGACTCTGATCCTGCCTCTCATTGCCTGAGAAAAACTGACTGCATCCCGCAGCTGAGGCTCCAGACTCTGCGGCCCCCCTCTGCGGGCTCTGGACGCCCAGTGCCCCCCACCCCCACCGGTAGCGGCTCTTCTGATCTCACCCCACGTAAACAACACCGCCCAGAAGCTTCCCTAGGAATCACCGAGTTAGCATTTGCTCCCTGTCTTCCATTATTGCTTAGCTGGAAAAAAACAGTTCACTGCTCCAGGCAAGTCATAAAACAGCAGCAGCAAAAAATTTTTCAAGGCTTTTAGGACCAGGAGGGGTTCCTGTGGCCATTATAAGCTAAAAGCAGACCCACACCTTGGCAGGGGTGTCCAGCTAGCAGAGCTCTCCTAGGATGCTCCTTCCCCTCCCTGCATCTTCTCTGCTTTCACCTGCGTCCTTTCAGGAGACCCGCTACTTGCAGGTACCTGAGTACTAAGGCTGTGCACATCTTTTCCTACCAGCAAGACTAGCTTTGGGGACAATGGCCATTGACAGCTCGGTGTATGTCTGTGAATAAGTCAGAAGCAGCTCTGCTATAGTGAAAGAATTCTGGACTTGAACCATAAAATCTGGGTTTCAGTTCTATTTCTGTCCTCTGCTGTCCTTGGTCAAGTCACGCTAATTCTCTTGCTCTCGGTCTCTTTATATAAACTGAGACATGAACATGGCGTTCCCCACACATTGCCGTGAGCGTTCACAATGCCAGAAGGTAGCACAAATGATTTACACACTGTAAAGTCCCACCCAAATGTGAGGAGTGGTAACAGTAGTGTGAACAGAAGTCCACCTTTTCAAGGAGCGATACAATATTGTGCCAATTTCTGCTGTAGAGCAAAATGACTCTGTCATGCAAACGCATACATTCTTTTCTTATATTATTTTCCACTGTGGTCTATCCCAGAAGACTGGATATAGTTCCCCGTGCTATGAGTAAGACCTTGTCGTCTATCCATTCTAAACGTAATAGTTGGCATCTACTAGCCCCAAACTCCTAGTCCATCGCACTTCCTTCTCCCTCCCCATTGGCAACCACAAGTCTGTTCTCTATGTCTGTGAGTCTGTTTCTGTTCTGTAGATAGGTTCATTTGTGCCATATTTTAGACTCCGCATATAAGTAGTATCATATAGTATTTGTCTTCGTCTGACTTACTTCACTTAGTATGCTAATCTCTAGTTGCATCCATGTTGCTGCAAATCACATTATTTTTTTTGTGTGTGTGGCTGAGTAGTATTCCCTTGTATATATGTACCACATCTTCTTAATCATCTGTCAATGTTTGTTTCCGTGTCTTGGCTATTGTGAATAGTGCTGCTATGAACATTGGGGTGCATGTATCTTTTTGAATCATCATTTTGTCTGGGTATATACCCAGGAATGAGATTGCTGGGTCATATGGTAGTTCTATTTTTAGTTTTCTAAGGAACTTCCATACTGTTCTCCATAGTGGTTGTACCAATTTTTATTCCCATCAACAGGGTAGAGGGGTTCCCTTTTCTCTACACCCTCTCCAGCATTTGTTATTTGTAGACGTATTAATAATGGCCATCCTAACTGGTGTGAGGTGGTACCTCATGGTTTTGATTCGCATTTCTTGAATAATTAGTCATGTTGAGGATCCTTTTGTATGCCTACTGGACATTGGTATATCTCTGGAGAAATGTCTGTCTAGGTTTTCTGCCCATTTTTCAACTGGATTGTGTGTTTTTATTGTTTGTATATTTTGAAGATTAAGCCCTTGTTGGCTGCACTGTTTGCAACTATTTTCTCCCATTCCATAGGTTGTCTTTTCATTTTTTTAATGCTTTCCTTGTTGTACAAAAGCTTATAAATTTGATTAGATCCCAATTTGATTTGCTTATTTTTGTTTTTATTTCTATTGCTTTGGGAGACTGACCTAATAAAACATTTGTATAGTTTATGTCAGAGAATATTTTGTCTGTATTCTAGGAGTTTTATGGCATCATGTCTGATGTCTAAGCCTCTGAGCCATTTTGAGTTTTTGTGCATGGTGTGAGGGTGTGTTCCAGTTTCACTGATTGAATGCAGTTGTCCAGTTTTCCCAGCACCACTTGCTGAAAAGACTGTCTTTTTCCCATTTTATATTCTTGCCTTCTTTTTCAAAGATTAATTAACTGTAGGTATCTGGGTTTATTTCTGAGCTCTCTATTCTGTTCCATTGATCCAAGTGTGTTTTTGTACTAGTACTATACTGTTGTTACTGTAGCTTTGCAATATTTGTCTGAAGTCTGAAAGAGTTATGCCTCCTGCTTAAGTTTTTGTTTTTGTATTTCTCTCAAGATTGCTTCAGCAATTCTGGGTCTTTTATGGTTCCATATAAATTTTTTGAATTGTTTGCTCCAGTTGTGTGAAAAATGTCATAGATAATTTAACAGGGATTACATTAAATATGTAGGTTGCTTTGGGTAGTATGGACATTTGAACAATATTAAATCTTGAGATGAGATTAAGATGGCAGAACAGAAGCACTGGAGCTCAACTTCTCTCATGAAAACAACAAAATTACAACCACCTGTTGAACAACCTTCAACTAAATAGACTGGAAACTATTTAAAAAGATATCCTACTTCGAAAGACAAAGAGGAGGCCACACTGAGATGGCAGGAAGGGCGATTATGAGATACAAGAAACCTATACCTGCTGGGTGGGTGGCCCACAGATTGGAAAGTACCTTTGTTGCAGAGGCTCACCCACAGGAGTGAGAGTTCCAAGCCCCACATCAGGTTCCCATGCCTGGGGATCTGGGATTGGGAGGAGGGGCCCCCAGAGCATTTGGCATTGAGGGCCAGTGGGGATTATGCACAGGAGTTCCACGGGACTGGGGGAAATAGAGACTCCACTCTTAAAAGGCACACATGGGCTTTTGTGTGCACTGGGTACCAGAGCAAAGTAGAAATTCCATAAGAACCTGGGTCAGACCTTCCTGAGCTTCTTGGAGGATCTCCTGGGGTGATGGTGGCTCATTGTGGCAGAAGGACATTGGAGACAAAGTTCTCGGGAATAATCATCAGAGTGAACTCCTCTAGAGGGTGCCATTTTGGAAAAATCTGGCCCTACCACCAGGGCTCAGAAGCCCCAGGCCAAACAATAATCTATGTGGGAACACAGCCTCACCCATCAGCAAACAGGCTGTCTAAAGACCCTACCCCCAGGCACATAACTACCTCTAATCACACCCAGAGACAAAGCCCCACCCACCAGAGGGATAAGAATGTTATCTCTCCATCCACGGTGGGCAGGCACTAGTACCTTCCATCAGAAAGCCTGCAGCAAGCCCCCACTTCAGCCACCTACCAGGGGTGCAGACATCACAAGCAAGAGAGACTATAACTCTATTGTCTGGAAAAAGGAGACCATACTAAAATGAAAAGGCAAAGAATAATGACTCAGATAAAGGAACAAGAAAAAAACCCAGAAAAACAGGTAATCAGGAGATAATCAACCTCCATGAAAGACTTTAGACTAATGTTCATAAAGATTTTCTGAGATCTTCGAAATAAACTGGAGGCAAATATTGATAAATCACAAGAAACACCGAACAAAGTAATAGAAGATGTAAAGACTAAGTAAGCAGAAACGCCAAATACAATAACTGAAATAAAAAATTCAGTAGAAGGAACCAACAACAGAACACAGGAAGCAGAAGAATGAAATAAGGAAGGTGGAAGACAGAGTAGAAATCACTGATGTGGAACAAAAAAGAGAAAAAATATTTAAAAGAAATGAAAAGAGTCTAAGAGAACTCTGGGACAACTTTAAATGCACCAGCATCCTTATTATAGGGGTGCCAGAAGGTGGACAGAGAGAGAAAGGGCCAGAGAAAATATCTGAAGAGATAATAGCTGAAACGTTCCTAACATGGAGAAGGCATCACTCACTCAAATCCAGGAGGCACAATGAATACCACACAAAACAAACTCAAGGAGGAACACTCCAAGGCACATTTTAATCAAACTGACCCAAAGAGAAATATCAAAAACAGAGAGGGAAAGAAACAAATAACATACAAGGGAACCCCGATAATGTTATCGGCTGATTTTTCAGAAGAAACTCTGCAGGCCATAAGGAAGTGGCACAATATATTTAAAGTGATGAAAGGAAAAAAACCTCCAAAAAGATTACTCTACCCAGCAAGGCTGTTACTCAGATTTGAAGGAGACATCAAAAGCTTTACAGACAAGCAAAAGCTAAGAGAATTCAGCGCCACTAAACCAGCTTTGCAACAAATACTAAAGGAATTTCTAGGTGGAAAAGACCAAAAGGAATGAAATATTGCAAATGAACAAGATTAATTCTTCCAATCTAGGAGCATGAGATATCTTTCCATTTATTTGAATTCTCTTTAATTTCCCTGATTAATGTTTTATAGTTCTCAGCATATAAGTCTTTCACCTATTTGGTCAGGTTTATTCCTAGGTATTTAATTTTTGGGGGTGTGATTCTTAAAAGTATTGTTTTTTAATATGCTTTTCTAATATTTCACTGTTAGAATACAGAAATGCAATCAACTTCTGAATGTTAATCTTGTATCCTGCTACTTTGCTGAATTTGATCAGATGGAGTATTTTTGTGTGGAGTCCTTAGAAATACTCTGTATATAGTTTCATCTGCATATAGTGACAGTTTTACCTCCTCTTCCAATTTGGATATATATTTTTTTGTCTTTTGTATTTTTTAGGGCCACACCTGTGGCATATGGTTCCCAGGCTAGGGGTCAAATTGGAGCTGTAGCCACTGGCCTACACCACAGTCACAGCAACGCAGGATCTGAGCCACGTCTGTGACCTACATCATAGCTCATGGCAACGCTGGATACTTACCCCACTGAGTGAGGCCAGGGGTCAAACCCGCATCCTCATGGATGCTAGTTGGGTTCATTAACCACTGAGCCGTGACAGGAACTCTCAATTTGGATACTTTTTATTTATTTATTTATTTAGTCTGATTGCTATGGCTAGGACTTCCAATACTATGCTAAATAAAAGTGATAAGAATGAGCATGCTTGCCTTGCTCCAGATTTTAGCGAGAAGGCTTTCAGTTTTTCTCCATTGAGTATTATATTGGCTGTGGGTTTGTCATAAATGATTTTTATCATGTTGAGATATGCCCCCTCTGTACTCACTGAAGCAACAGTTTTTGTCATGAATGGATGCTGAATTTTGACAAATGCTCTTTCTGTATCTATTGAGATGATTATGTGGCTTTTGGCTTTTCTTTTGTTGATGTGGTGTATAATGCTGATTGATTTGCATATATTGAATCCCACGTGGTTGTGGTGTATGATCTTTTTTATGTGTTGTTGGATTCGGTTTGCTAAAACATTACTGAGAAATTCTGCATCTATATCTTTTAAAGATATTGGCCTGTAATTTTCTCTTTTTTTTTTTTTTGGTGGTATCTTTGTCTGGTTTTGATATTAGGGTGATGGTAGCTCTGGGAGTGTTCCTTCTTCTTAAATCTTTTGGAAGAGTTTAAGAAGGGTGGTTATAAATTCTTCTTTGTATGTTTGATAGAATTTGCCTGTGAAGCTATCTGGTCCTGGGCTTTTGTATGCATGGAGGGTTTTATTATTACTACATATTCAATTTCATTTCCTGTGATCAGTCTGTTCAAATTATCTATTTATTTTTGATTCAGTTTTGATGGGTTGTATGTCATTAGAAAGTTTTCCATTTCTTCTAGGTTGTCAAATTTGTTGGTATATGATCATACCATTCTCTTATGCTTTTTTGTATTTCTGCAGTATCAGTTGAGATTTTTCATTTCTTATTTTGTGTTCTCTCTTTCTTCTTCTTGGTGAGCCTAGCTAGAGGTTTGTCAATTTTGTTTACCCTTTCAAAAGCCATTTCTTGGTTTTATTGATTTTTTTCTATTGGTTTTGTGAATCTCTATTTTTTTTTATTTCCTCTCTGATCTTTATTATTTCCTTCCTTCTGCTAACTTCACGTTTGTTTGTTCTTTATCTAATTCTTTCAAGTGGTAAGTTAAGTTGTTTATTTGAGATTTTTCTTGTTTTTTTGAGGAAAGCCTGTATTGCTATTAACTTCCCTCTAAGAACTTCTTTTGTGGCATCCCACAGATTTGGGGTTTTTTTTAAATGTTTAATAATTTTTATTTTTTCCATTGTAGTTGGCTTACAGAGTTCTGTCAATTTCTACGGTACAGCAAAGTGACGCAGTCATATATATATATATATATATATATATATATATATACTTTTTATATTATCCTCCATCATGTTCCATCATAAGTGACTAGATATAATCTCCTGTACAGCATGACCTCGTTGCTTATCCACTCCGCATGCAATAGTTTGTGGAGACTCCTTCCCCGACTCCTTGGCAGCCACAAGTCTGTTCTCCAAGTTCATGAGTTTCTTTTCCGTGGAAAGGTTCATTTGTGCCGTATATTAGATTCCAGACATAACTGATATCATATGATGTTTGTCTTTCTCTTTCTGACTTATTTCACTTAGTATGAGAGCCTCTAGTTCCATCCATGTTGCTGCAAATGGCATTATTTTGTTCTTTTTTACAGCTGAGTAGTAGTCCATTGTGTACATATACAACATGTTCTTAATCCATTTATCTGTTGATGGATATTTAGGTTGTTTCCATGTTTTGGCATTTGTGCATGAACAATTTCTTCATCTGCAGAATAGGAATTAAAATGCTTACCTCACAATGGAACTTTGTGAATTATAGGAAGATGATGCATGCAAAGTGTTTATCAGTGACTGGCAGATTAAAAACTCAAGGAGTTCCCATTGTGGCTCAGTGGGGTAAGTAGCTGACTACTATCCATAAGGATGCAGGTTAGATCCTTGGCCTTGATCGGTGGGTTAAGGATCTGGCATTTCCGTGAGTTGTGGAGTAGGCTGGCAGCTGCTGCTCCAATTTAATACCTAGCCCAGGAACTTCCATATGCCTCAAGTGCAGCTCTAAAAAAAAAAACAAAAAAACCTCAATAAATGAGTTATTTCTTTTTTATTGAAATATAGTTGATTTAAAATATTGTGTTAGTTTCAGGTCTACAACCAAGGGATTCAGTTATATATACGTATTTCATATTATTTTTCATTATAGGTTATTATAATAATTATATTGATATTGAATATAATTCCCTATGCTATATAGTAAATCCTTGTTGCTTATTTTATATATAGTAGTGTGTATCTGTTAATCCCAAACTCTTAATTTATCCCTCCCTCCCACCTTTCCCCTTTGGTAATCATAGGTTTGTTTTCTATGCCTGTCTGTTTTGTAAACAAATTATTTGTATTTTTTTTACATTCCACATATAAGTGATATCACAGGATATTTGTCTTTCCCTGTCTGACTTACTTCACTTAGTATGATACTCTCTAGGTACATCCGTGTTGCTGCAAATGGCATTATTTTGTTCTTTTTTATGGCTGAGTAGTATTCCACTGTGTGTGTATGTATGTATGTATGTATGTATGTATGTATGTATATATATACATATACACACACACACACACACAAACACACACCCCACATCTTCTTTATCCATTCATCTGTTGATAGACATTTAGGTTGCTTCCATGTCTTGGCTATTGTAAACAGTGCTGTTATGAATGCTGGGGAGCATGTATCTTTTCAAATTACATTTCTCTGGATATATGCCCAAGAGTAGGATTGTAGGACCATATGGTAGTTCTAATTTTAGTTTTTAAAGGAACCTTCATACTGTTTTCCATAGTGGCTGTACCAATTGACATTCCCACCAACAGTGTAGGAGGGTTCCCTTTTCTCCACACCTTCTCCAGCGTTCATTATTTACAGATTTTAATGTTGGTCATTCTGATGGATAGGAAGTGCTATCTCATTGTAGCTTTGATTTGCATTTCTTTAATAATTAGTAATGTTGAGTATCTTTTCATGTATCTGTATGTCCATCTGTATGTCTTCTTTGAAGAAATGTCTGTTTAGGTCTTCTGCCCATTTTGTGATTGGACTGTTTTTTTGATATTGAGTTGTATAAACCGTTCGTACAGTTTGGAAATTAACCCCTCATCAGTCACATTGTTTGCAAATATTTTCTCCTGTTCTGCATGTTTTCTTTTCGGTTTATTGATGGTTTCCTTTGCTGTGCAAAAGCTTTTAAGTTTGATTAGGTCCTGTTTGTTTATTTTTGTTTTTATTTCTTTGGCTTTGGAAAACTTATGTAAGAAAATATTGCTATGATTTTGTTGTTGTTGTTTTCAGTTTTGTTTTTGTTGTGGTTGTTGTTTTTGTTTTTTTGGTCACACCAATGGCATGCAGAAGATCCTGGGCCAGGAATCAAACCCAAGCCACAGCAGTGACAATGCCAAATCCTTAACCACCAGTCCATCAGGGAACTCCCAATATTGCTATGATTTATGCCTGAGCATGTTTTGCCTGTGTTGTCTTCTAGAAGTTTTATGGTAATGACAATGATTTTAAAATTCTGCTTCGGAACCAATTTTCCAGCAAATGGTCCTCTACAGGAAGAACCAGACATTGGTAAAACACAAGCAAGTTAAGTTCTATTTTCATCCTCTAAAGATCCATTACGAAAGAGATGGAGGATATCCAGACAAAAGGTGAATTAAGGTACATGGTTTCTTATCAGTCCATTCAGAGTATGGTACAAACTCAAGGTGAAAAGCCTGTACGGGGGGTCATTTCAATAGCCTGAGTCCCACCCAGGGGCACCAGATCTTTCCAAGTGGGGAAAGAACAGAACTTCCAAAGATTTTTTTGACCTAAGCAGCCCCTACCAGGTAGAGAAGTGCTGAAAGCTTCTGCCTGTCCCCAGACACAATCACGGAACATCTCTCACGGGGCAGCTGGATTTCATCTGGATTCTTTTTCTTACTACTATTATTTTGGCCATGCCTGCAGCATGAGGAAGTGCCTGGGCCAGGGATCAAACCTGGACCACACAGTGACCTGAGTTACAGCAGTGATAACATTGGATCCTTAATGCACTGAAGTTCCCAGGCTAGGGGTCGAATCACGCCTGTAGCTGCTGGTCTACACCACAATCACAGCAATACCAGATCCTTAACCCACTAAGCACAGCCAGGGATCAAACCCACATCCTCATGGATACTAGTCATGTTCGTTACCACTGAGCCATAACGGCAACTTCCTTATCTTGATTCTTTTTCTTTTTTTTTTTTGTCTTTTTTTGCCTTTATGTAGAGCCGCACCCATGGCACATGGAGGTTCCCAGGCTACGGGTCTAACAGGAGCTGTAGCTGCCGGCCTTCGCCACAGCCACAGCAACGCAGGATCCGAGCCGCGTCTGCAACCTACACCACAGCTCACGGCAACGCCGGATTCTTAACCCACTGAGCAAGGCCAGGGATCGAACCTGCAACCTCATGGTTCTCAGTCAGATTTGTTAACCACTGAGCCACTTATCTTGATTCTTAATGAGAAGGACCATGCAGGCCATGCACAAACAACTCCCCAAACTTTCAAAAACATTTAGCTAAAAGAAAATTAGGCTCTTGACATTTCAACCACAGCACAGGCACTTAACCCCACCTACCAAATCATAATCACTGTGTCAGCCAGTTTTACAGTTATACCTAGAAGTTCTAACTACTTTGAGACAGTCAAGTAACAAACGGCAGTCTTTTTCTGAAGTGGACTCTGCTAAGGAGCTTCCAGTCCAGAAAAGGGATTATCCTGCCAAAACCCTATAATAGTACATAGTCCATAAATATTTACTAAGCAATTGACTGGTTCATTGATTCCTTAATTCATTGATTCAGCAAATGCACGCAAGGCACTCATTCCTGTCAGGCTCAAAGGCCAGAGATGAGTAAGACATAGTCCCTGATCTCAAGAAGCTTAAAACCCACAGAAAGATGATAAAAAGCTGACTGTGCTACCAGGAAGAATGAAATGGGTGCTTTCGATGAGCTGAGAATGAGGTGCTGCGGGAACTCGGAGGGAGAGCAGTTGCCTGAGCAGAGGAAACAATAATATGAAGTCGGATGCATCTGGTGAGTGGAGACCAAAGGTGAACTGCTGGGCTCCCAACACAGTCTGCAAGGTGGGGTCCTTCGGGCCATTTTTAATCTGTACTCCTCTGCCCACCACAGACCCTCACCTGAGGCACTTGCCAAGCATCAGGTGGCTGGCCCCTCTCAGCATTCTCGGCTCTGTCTCTTTCCACTGCCTTCCGCCCAAGCGCTGGTTCTCCTGCATGGCCAGCCTGTCACACAGCTTTCCAGAACCAGCATCTCATGGACTCAGCCAATAACCCTAAGTGGGCCTTAGGAGTCTCAGCCAACAGGAAAATCAGTTCACTTCTGAGTCCGTTAAGACGAATCCACCCCCCATACACACACACACTTTATTAGACAGAGATCTCGTGGATTTGGAAGATTCTTTTGCTCTGCCTACGAAACAGACTGGGGGGGGGGCAAGAGATAAGGAGTGAGTTATGTATTGGCCTCAGGGATTTTGTCAAGAGATACAGTGTCCAGGAATAGACAGTTTTCCACGTGGTTCCAATGGAATAGCTTGATGACTTAATGTAAGAAAATCCCAGCAGGATTCTGATTTTTCATAATCACTCCTGTCTGGGACATGTCAGATCTTAACGGTTTGAGGTTGCCAAACCATGAGTCTGATAGCAAAATGGACCCAAAGAGGAGCCTTTGGAAGATGTGGTCTCATCAGCTGGGGGCTGCCCTTGATCAAGGAACACGGGGCGGCTCAGGAGACAGAGCTGTGCAGTACCTTCAAAGGCAGAGGGGGCAGTAAAGACCTGGACTGGGGTCCTGGCTCTCTAGATAACGAGACACGAGGCCTTAGACAAATCACTTCACCTTCCTGACTCTGTTTTCTCATCTTTAAAGATGACAAGCTGGGCCAGAGACTCGAACACCATGACATTCTTGTCCAGAAAGCAGAAATCAGTCCAAGGAGAATTTAGAAGCTGTGCATTTGCAGGCTCAAGACCACAGATCTAGGATAGGTTTAGCATACATTAAGAAATCTGCTTTTATTTGCTTTCTTCCTTTTTTTGAGAGTTGAGTATCTCTTAAGACTGCCAGCTCCACTAAAATGAGCATTCATTCTAATTATGCCAGTAATCACTAATACCGTTTATTGAGCCCTTGCTCTATGACAGACCAGCTCTGTGTTAACCTCTCTATCTCATGTAATCCTCAAACCATTCCTATCAGGTAAGAATTTTACAGATAAAGGAGGAACGAGTCAGAGAGGGGAGTGATCTGCCTAAAGTGATCACATAGTTAAGACAGAGGCAGGATTTGATCCCAGAGCTAAGTCCTCCTCAGGGCTAGCACTGGTCCTGAAAACAAGGGCCGGAAGACGGCTAATCCTGAACGAGTGTGACTTTCCCCAGCCATCAAGGATGGAATCCTGAAACATCTCCTTTCCTCACTCTCCTCCTAGAAGCCTTGCCAGAGGGCGGTGGAGAAAAACCCAAGCTTTGTGGATGCCACAAGCCAGCGCTACACAGGCAGCAGGCTGAATAACTGGATTACGATTCCAGCAGCCATATTTGTGGAGCAGTTACTACCTATGCTCAGTACTTAATCCCCAGCTCATTTAACCTCTCTGTGCCAGCGTAAAATTTCCCCCACTTTACAAGTGAGTAAACAGACTGATGGAGATAGAAATTCTACTCTCCAAGTCTGAGGCTCTAAAGCCAATGGCCACTTTCGTTTCTGCTGCCTTCTCTTTCTCTCTCTTTCTTAAATATTGATTTTTACTGAAGATTGATTCCAAAGCAAATTTTTTTTAATTTACTTTCTGGATTTTTCTTTTTCTTTCTTTTCTTTTTTTGGCCAAGGTGTGATACAGGATTTCAGTTCCGAGACCAGGGCCTGAATCCTGGGCCATAGCGGTAAAAGCGGTAAATCCTAACCACTAGACCACCAGGGAACTCCCCCCACTGCCTTCTCTTGAGACTTGAGCCCATGGATTATGTAAACGTGGTCTGTGTAGCCCACCCAGGGCCCAGGCTAATAACGTGGAGGAGAGCTGTCTTCTGGAAACTCACCTCGGGCAGCAAGTACTGTGAACCTCTGTCTTTTCAAATTGCTTGAGATGCGCTGAATTCAGGTCCCACCCCCTGGTGTTACAGCAGCACTGGAGGCAGAGGAATGGAAGAGGCCAGAGAGAGGGCTGTCTGCCACCTGGGAGGGAGGAGGAATGACTCGTGGCCTGGGGGCTTTCAGGCCAGAAATGCGTCTTTTCTGTCAGGACAGACTCAGATTCCTGAGATTCCAGCTGCGGCTTTGAGGCGCCCTCCGCTGGCTGCTGACAGGTCAGGCCAGACTGCAGAGGGCAGCCCTCACCCCTCCCCACAGGAGCCCGTCTCAGTCACCCTCTCGGGCTCAGCCCTCAGTGTGCCGCACCACGCAGGAGATGCCAAGGGGGCAGAGGAGGAGGGACAGAAAGGACAGGAGGGAGAGAGAAGAGGAGCAGGGCCTCAAACAGAGCACAAGCAGAAGCCTCTTGAAGACAAAGGTCCGGTCTGCCTGCCGTGTGTCTCTGAGGCCCAGGCTGGACTTGAGCCCAGTTTGGGGACAGACTAGAGCCAGTTCCACAGGGGCAGATACTTAGTACAGAGTCAGAAATGAGGGCAGCAGGCCCAGACAGGGCAGAAGAGGCTCCAGCGAAGCTCGGAGGCTGGGAGGGTCCAGATCTGAGGCTCTCTGTGGGGAGCTCGGAGGGGCAGGAGGCGGGGGTGAGGCGGCTAGGAAGCAAGACCAGGACAGAGACCTTCCCTGAGAGACTCGTCCTGTGGGGCCGGGCAGGGTCGGGCCCGGGGCGGGGAGCCAGCATTTTCTCCTCTGGCTCCTGCCACTCCGTCCTCAGGGTGGGCCTGGCTGAGGGCAGCGCCAAAGTGGGCGCCTTTCCTTCCTCGCCTCTGTGCAGGAGCAGCACCCTTCCGCCCTCCTCATCCGTTCTGCAGGAGTGCCACAAACAGGTTTCTTCCGTGGCCTTGTCCCCTCGCAGGCTGCCCTAAACCGTGGCCTGCTCAAAAGGGACGTCGGGAGCCGTGCTCTGTGACAAGCAAGTAACACTGCAGTGTTTCAGACCTGGTATTTTATCTCATACCGATGCTCAAACAAACAAACTAAAGTGACAGGAAAAAACAAAATCAGAGACTCAAGATACCCGAGACTAGTTATTTAGGTCAAAACAAACAACCTTTGTTTACTGCTCACGGAACGCGGCCTGGTTTTGAGCAAAACGGGCAATGCTGTCTTCAGCGTCTCTCCCTCCCACACAACCTCAGCACACAGACACACCCTCGGCGACCCCACACTTGACCTTCGCACTGGCCAGTGCCCCAACCCACATGCTGCCCTGGCTGCCCAAGGTACCTCCACCCTGCCCAGCGCCCCATGTTCCCGGTTTTCTAAACCCCTGCCCACTCCCTCCAACGGTAACGCCCGCGGGTCCCAACGGTCAGACTGTCTCCAGAAAGGAAAGAACATTAACTGACTGAGCGACATTCCAGTCACGACAATAAGCATAAGGACATGCCATCAATCCTTATAATGTCACTCTGGGGCAGCTCTGCTGCTTTTTTTTTTTTTTTTTAATCACCTGAACTTTTTCTTTTCTTTCCTTTATTTATTTTGCTTTTTTAGGGCTGCATCTGCGGCATACGGAACTTCCCAGGCTAGGACTTGACTCAGAGCTACAGCTGCCGGCCTACGCCGCAGCCACAGCAACAGGCGATCAGAGCCACGTCTGTGACCCACACCACAGCTCACGGCAATGCCAGATCCTTAACCTACTGAGCGAGGCCAGAGATCGAACCCACATCCTCATGGATACTAGTCGGATTCATTTCCAATGCACCACAACAGGAACTCCAGTAATCTTTTGTTTTATGATTTATCTTTCCATTAGAAGAATAAGCAAGGAGTTCCTGTTGTGGCTCAGCGGTAACAAACCTGACTAGTATCCATGAGGACTGGCCCTGCTCAGTGGATTAAGGATCCAGCATTTCTATGAGCAATGGTGTAAGTACCAGACATAGCTCGGATCCAGCACTGCTGTGGCCGTGGCATAGGCCAGCAGCTGCAGATCCGATTCAACCCCTAGTCTGGGAACTTCCATATGCTGTGGGTGCGGCCCTAAAAAGGACAAAAAGAAAAGAAAAAGAAGCAAATACGTGTACATATTCATACTCCCCCCCTTTCTTAGATAAAAGAGAAAATGGTGCACATTTTTTTTTTCTAACTTGAGTTAACATTGTATCCTGGAGGTAACCGCACAGCCACTGCATAGAATTGTCTTCATTTCTTTTCACAGCTGCACGATGCCCCATTTTCTGGGAAGACCAGAGTTTAGTCAATCATTTCTCTACTGACAAACATCTGATTCGCTTTCAGTCATTTGCTTTCTTAATAGTGATTCAGTGAATGGCCTTGAGTGTCACTGTTTAACTTTTTGCTGTCTTTGGGACAGCATCCTAGAAGTAGGATGGCTGGGTCAAAGGGTCATGTAGCGTTCTGTTGGAAATCGCCAAGTTCTCTTCCACGAGGCTTGTAGCTCAGGTCTCTCGTCATACCTGCCTCTCCCCCCACTGACTGCTTCTTTGCGCACTGTCCAGAAGTGCAGCGCATTGCCGCCTTCCACCCGCACCCCAGAGATGCTGGTACCCAGGGACCAGTCCAAGAGGAGGCAGCATCTCAGAGCCAGTGATGGCTGGCTGGGCAGGGCTCTGCGGTGCAGACATCTCGCGTGCAGGAGCATTTCAAACCTGGACCTGTCCAGAGCTGCCCGGAGTCAGCAGAGTTTTATGATTTACCTCTGAGTTGGAGATAATTAACAACAATACGAATGATTATTCATTTATATTAATAATGATTGGTGATTAATAATAATATGAATATTAATCCCTAGAATGATAATATGTGACTGAGGAGAACAGATAGGCCAGCAGCTACCAAATGTGCCTCCCTGTGCCAAGGAGGCTGGGAGAGCGCCTCCAGACCCCAGCTCTTCTCTCCAGGGGGACTCTGCCATACCCACTTCCTCACGGCCGCTATGGTCACACTCACAGACAAAGCCAGCAAGTTGGACGGCGGCTGCCTGGGACTTATAGCCTATTTATAGCACAAGCTACTCTGACCCCCGCCCCGGTGAAAACTGTGCGAAAAGAACAGCTCCGTGGGATGGGCCGCAGGGCCATCTGCAGCTCTGTTTCCACAACAAATGCCTTGCAGCTGCCTGTCATCTGCTGGGCTCCCGGCAGCGCTGCTGCTCGGGCACTTCAGTGAAGGCATTCGGGGTGCAGCTGGGGCAGGGTCCGTGGAATCCCAGCCCTCTGTCACCTCACCCCTTCCCAGGCCTGATGCCGGCGACAGCCTTAGAGGTCACCATGTGTGCTCCTGACAGTAAAGTTCTGTGACCAGAGCCTGCAGCTCGTGCAGGTACAGACGGCCCTGAGGCACCCTGAGTGGGTAGCTCAGACCCTGCGCCCCCCACCCCTCACCCCGCACCCCGTCCGCAGCAGCTTGAGGCTCCTTTGGAGGCTGGCAGAGCCCCGGAGCAGGGCAGGAAGAGGCATGTTCCCCACTGCAGCCCAGAAGCACACAGTGAGATCTCTCGGCAACAGGGCAAATACACTCCAAAATATGCCTCCTGCTTCGAAAACTCAGAAGACTAATTTTGTGCCCATATTTTGTCACTGATTCTACTACTGAATCAAGCCATTACTATTTTTTTTTTTCCCTTTCTTTTATGGGCACACCTGTAGCATATGGAAGTTCCCAGGCCAGGGGTCAAATTGGAGCTGCAGCTGCTGGCCTGCACCACAGCCACAGCGACACCAGACCTGAGTCACATCAGCAACCTATGCTGCAGCTTGAGACAACACAGGATCCTAAACCCACCGAGCAAGGCCAAGGATCGAACCCGCATCCTCACGGATCCTAGTTGGGCTCTGAGCCACAACGGGAACTCCCAGGCCACTATTTTTAAATTGTCAGGGTCATGCTCCCCTGTAAAAACAAAACAAAACAAAATAAATTGTCAGGAGCAGTCAGGTCCCTTGCTCGGATCTGCTCACCTTAACTCAGGCAGCCAGTAGCCCCTCCCTGCACACAGGCACTTGCAGGCAGTCTGGGAGCTGCGAAGGAAACGGGGACAGCGGGCCCACCTCCACCGACCCCACTCTTCTTCCTGACTCAGCCCGTCAGACACTGTAAAATGTTACTGTCTTGCCCCTCCCCCAAGAGAGGCTTTCAGCGTATCACCAAAAAGAAGCCACTTTCGCCACAGCTGAACACAGCTGACAATGGTGGCTCCCCTGTCACATGATGGTGGCTGCAGCCCAGGGAGGGAGGGTGGCGTTCAAAACTCCCATTCCTTCAGCTGTGAGAGCCTTTGGCGAGAGAAAGCCTTGAAGATTCCAGTAGTTACAGCAGGGGTGGAAAGCCCAGGTGGCAACATCTCTTTCTTCCGAGGCTGGGGCCCATGGACGGAGCATGGGGGACTGGTGGGATGCTGAGGGGCTGGCCTCAGCAGATCCCGGCTTTAGGATCTTCGCCGAGAGCCCAGCGGACCCATTTGTGAACCACACCAGCCCAGAAGGGCAAACCCTGTCTTGACTCTCACCCTATTTGGTGTTTGCCCTCATCTTCCTGGTTCTCAGATTTTTGACTTTGTACCCAGGATCTTTTATCACTTCTGTTGCTCTGACGTGGCAAATCCCCCAATTCTAGCCTTGTGGACGCAGAAGATCTCAGCTCAGCCCACGGCAGTCCCCGCTCCAGCCCCCAGCAATGAAGGAGTACCACTCTGCTCGCCTGAGGCCCCTCTACCCAGATGGGGGGTCCAGCCTTGGGCCTTTTGCAGAAAAGACCTGTACGCCGAGATGCTGGAACCCTGGGTCTGAAAGCAAGTCCCCCTAAAACCAAGTTCCCCTGCCAAGTTTATGATTCACCTCTCTTTCCAAAACTTTATTCTCTTTCTTGCCCTGCCCCGAGTTCCCTTCAAGACTGAGAAGCATCAAAGAAAAGGGGGGATTAAAGCAGAGCAGGACACTGCAGGGTCATCATGAGTGCAAAAGCCCCTCTGTGGCCCCCACTGCTTGTTTGTAGAAAAAGGCTTTAATCTCCTAGACCTTCCTTGAGTTTCAAAGAGTAGGTTCAAGCGGTTACTAATTAGGGAAGGAAGGGAACATAGAAACAAAGGAAAAGCCCTCAAGACACAATAGTTTGTACTGTATGATCCAGCAGCAATCCCACTCCTGGGGGCATATATCCATATCCGGACAAAACTTTCATTCAAAAAGATACATGCACTCCTATGTTCACTGTAGCACTATTCACAATAGCCAAGACGTGGAAACAAGCTAAATTTCCATCGACAGATGAATGATTAAGAAGGTATGGTACATATACACAATGGAATACTGCTCAGCCATAAAAAGAATAGGGAGTTCTCTGATGGCCTAGCGGGTTGAGGTTCTTGCACTCTCACTGTTGTGGCCCTGGCTGTTGCTGTGTGGTGTAGGTTCGATCCCTGACCCAGGAAATTCCACATTCTGTCTGTGTGGCAAAAAAAAGGAAAGAAAAAAGAAATGCAAAAAAAGAGAGAGAAAGAAACTGACTTTAAAAAAAAACAAAATAATGCCATTTGCAGCAACACGGATGCAACTAGAGATTCTCATACTAAGTGAAGTCAGAACGAGAAAGACAAATACCACGTGGTATCACTTATATGTGGAATCTGATATATGGCATCAGTGAACCTATCTACAAAACAGAAACAGACTCACAGACATGGAGAATAGACAGACTTGTGGTTGCTGAGGGGGAGGGAGTGGGATGGACAGGGAGTTTAGGGTGACTAGATGCAAACTATTACATTTAGAATGGATAAGCAATAAAATCCTGCTGCTTAGCACAGGGAAGTACTCCAATCACTTGTGATAGAGCATGATAGAAGAAAATATAAGAAAAAGAATGCATATGTATGGATGACTGGGCCACTCTGCGATATAGCAGAAATTGACAGAACATTGTAAATCAACTATAATTTCAAAAAAAAGAAAGAAAGAAACAAGAGTTTGGCAATAAAACAGAGTCCTAGTTCCTTCTCAAGGGATATACCTCACAATCTGACACAGGCCTTTGAGTTGTTCTGCAAGAAATAAGACCCCCACACCCACCCACCTAGAAGATGGTGGACTGTACTCTGACCACAAGTCCTAGACCCCAGACTGGTTGGAACCAGAAAGCTGATAAATAAGATTCCTGAATTATCACCCTGTCACCTCACCACCAATCAGAAGAAAGTCACACCCCCTGCAACCCTCACTCCACATGTTGCCTTTAAATGTCCTTCCCTGAAAGCCATCAGGGAGTTTGGGTCTTTTGTGTATGAGCTGCCCGTTTTCCTTGCTTGGCACCTACAATAAACACTGTACTTTCCTTTACCATAACCTGGTGGCAGTGAATTGTCTTTGCTGCCCAGCAGGTGGGCAGACCCAAGTTCGGTTCAGTAACAGGTCTCTACCCTACAGGGTAGAGGGGAAGCACTGGACCTTGCAAAAGCCAAGTCTGGAGGAATGCGCTTCCTGCCTCATCCTCAGAAAAGAGTCCTGGACATTCACACCTCAAGAGACTCTAAGAGGCACCAAGATCTGGACTCTAGCTCTGCAGTGAAAAACTCATACTGCCAGTGATGACATCCCTCTGTGCTGCTACCTGTGTGTGTCATGCTTATAGAAAGAGAATGTGCCCACCATCAAGCCACCAGCTTGATGGGAAGCCTGCAGTAATCTGTCAACTCAAGGGAAAATGCACAATGTAAGAGTCAGGAATTAAGTTTTGTTCAGGGAACTTACTAAGGACTATAGCTTGGGAGACAGCCTCTCAGATAGCTGAGGAATCGCTCCAAAGAGGTAAGGGAGAAACCAGGATAAAATGAACTTTTTTGCTGAGAAAAACATGTAGTCAAGCTTTGAAAGATCACAATAAACATCTCAAGTTAATGATGTTAGTGCTTTTCTATTAGGGGAAGATGAAAGAAACTGCGGTCATTTGAAATTGTTCCTTAGATATACGTCTTAACTATTCTAGGGCCAGGATATCCAATGCACAGAATGTTTTTCCTCCATCCTGAATTCGACTTGGGCACATTAGCACAGTCGGCTGGCGACTGAAGTAGCTAAAAGCTTGATCCTTGTAGACCTGGAATGACAGGCAACATTTTTTTCTTTACAAATCCTTTTCTTTCGCTTTTTTTCCCCGGAGAAGAAATGAAAGCATCTGGGATTATGAGGGTCTCATGGTGAAGTAACTGCGTTAAAATTCATTCCTCGTATCCCTTCCCCTGACACAGCCCAAAGGCCAGCCTGAGCCTCCTCTCCAGCCTCCCACATCCCCAAAGCAGTCCAGAAATCTGCTGCCAGATTGTCAAGTTCAAGTCTGCTTGCTCTTCAATGGGCCTCAGACGTCCTGAATTCCCTTCCTTGCTTTATCCTCTGCTCTCCCGTCATCAGTGTTTCTATCTCTTTTATCTCTTTTATCTCTTTTTTTTTTATTTTGAAAAGTTTCATTGAAGTATACTTGATTTGCAATGTTGGAATCATTTCTGCTGTATGACACAGTGATTCAGTTATACATATACACACATCCATGCTTTTTCAGATCCTATGGGTTTTTTCAATATAGAAGGGGGCTCATCAGAACAGCTTCTGGTCAGGCCTGATGTTTAACTTACCGAGGAGCCAATAATCATGCCGCTAAGGAGGAAGAGTAAGAGCAAAGCTATCACCCAAAACAAGGACAACCAGTGAATTATTCTGTGCACATGGTCCCTTTGCCATGCTCACCAAGCTGAAAACAAATATCCTGAAACCACTGACTAGCAGCCAATTAAGTTAAACACCTAATTAAAAGAGAGTGGGAACTGTTTTAAAATTGAACCCATCAAATATTTGCCAAACGCAGCATGGTAAAATTGGGGGTTCTGAGTAGCAGCACCAAATAAAATATTTACAGGTCTCAACAGAAATAAATGCAGAGAGTCTCACTTCTAAGGAAAACGCACACACGGGTGTCTTAAATCCACGCTGGTGGATGCTTGATGCCTCAGAGTAGGAGACCCAGCAGGGAGCTCAGAACACAGGGGGAGGTGCCACTGGTCCCACCCAGCATTTCCTGACGTGGTCATTCCTAATAGAACAAGGAGAAACCTGTACATGGAACTTGAGTAGGGTTACCAGAGGACAACAAATCCTCTTTTCAGTGTAAGTGTGTCCCAAATACTGCATGGGACATACTATACTAAAACTGTCTTTGTTGTTTACCTGAAATTCAGATCTAACTGAGCAACCTGTATTTTTTTTTTTTTTTTTTTTTGGCCTTTTAGGGCTGCACCTGTGGCATATGGAGGTTCCCAGGCTAGGGGTCGAATTGGAGCTGTAGCTGCCAGTCTACACCACAACCACAGCAATGCAGGATCCGAGCCACATCTGCGACCTACACCAGAGCTCACCGCAACACTGGATCCTTAACCCACTGAGCGAGGTCAGGGATCGAACCCACAACCTCATGGTTCCTAGTCGGATTCGTTTCCACTGCACCACGATGGGAACTCCAAGTACTACAGATTCTTGACATGCTTCTCTCATGTCCTGTTCTGTCCTCACACCCACCCCTCCCCCCTTTTTTTTTAACCAACTAGGAAGGTCTATTGTTCCTTTCTGCTTTTAGGAGCTTGACTGGTGAGAAGAGAAAATTAAATGATGGGCAGGAAGGCTGCCGAGCAGGAAGAGGAGACGTCTTGGAGGGTGATGCTCAGGGGTCAATGTCTCCTGAGTAGCACAAGGGATCCTTGCCAGGGTCCCCACTCAGGAAGGACGAACCCCTCACTTTGGGGGCAACCACGATGTGGCAAGAAAAGCACTGGGTGGTACTTCTTGCAGCACCGAAGGCATCAGAGAGACGCGGGGGAGGACGCGGGAGCAAGTGGGCTCACAATGGGAAGTCAAAACACACAGCCAACAGGGTCCACGGAAGACAGAAATCCCCTCCATCACACTTAAAACTGCTTCTCCCTCCGCTGACACGGTGGGTGGCCTAAAATGTCAAGATGTGGAGAAGTGGCCTGGGTGGCGGCCAGCTGTTTTCAGTAGGTGCTTCTCCCAGTCAGCTTTCACCTTCAACCTCTTTCATGTTTTTATTGATCAAAACACTCCGTACTTGGGGACTGTTTCCTAATTCTACTTAATTTCGTACTATTATTTTGACCCAGGCACGGCAACCTTTATACCCCTTCCCCCTAACAAGAGTAAGTTCTTGCAAAATACTTGACTAGGGAGTTTCCTGGTGGCTCAGTGGGTTAAGGGTCTGGCGTTGTCACTGCTATGGTTCAGGTCACTGCTGAGGCACAGTTTCAACCCCTGGCCTGGGAACTTCCACAGGCCACACACACACCCACGAAAAATGAAAAAAAAAAAAAAAAAAAAAAAGATTCTTGACTGGCTCACTTGACTCCTCACTGAGCCTGGCCCTTTTCCCTCTTTCCTTTTTACTCTCCTTTTACTTTGTCAGCAAAACTTGTCTTGACCAGAGCAACTGTGACAGACAGGACCCTGCGAGGCCTTCCCAGCACAGACGCCCGCTATCTCCTCCGCCTGCCTTCCTATCTACAGAAAGACTTTAGTCAAAGAATCAATTTAATCAGAGAAAGAAAAAAATAAAGAAAAAAAAGGAAAACAGTCCAGCAAGACAGGATAATGACGGCTTAGCCATTCAACAAGGTCAAGGACTTTCAGTTAGCTCTTCTTCAAGGACTGCGGGTAATATTCTGAGCTGTGTCCTTGGAGCTGTTTGGCAGGTGCTGAAGCCCCCAACAGGTGGAAGCAGCCAACAGTATGTCACCCATAAGCTCATCGACCCCAGACTGGGAACCAGGTTGATGACACTGACTCCTAATTACCTCATCACCAACCAATCAGGAAAATGTCCATGAACTGATCACGCCCTGCATCTTGAAGACTCTAGGACGCCTCGCTACCCCTCCAAGGTGGCGGTGGGGGGGCGGGCACAGTCCTTGAGGCACTAGCCTGCTGTGTTCCCCTCTTTGCCTGGCAATTAGAGCTGCTTTTGCTGTTTCCTCCAACTCTGTCCCTGAGTTTCTATTCGGCATCGGTGTACAGAGGCAGCCAAGATTTCGGCAATACAGCCCCCGCCGACTACTCGTTCCCTTCCCATGCCCGTCCGAGCTGGTGTCTGAGCTGCTTCTACGCCCATCTCCCCACTGGACTCCCTCCCGCTATCATTTGTCCTTGGCTCACTAGGAAATCAGCCAACATCCTGCAGCTCAGCCCTGGGCGCCACCCCAGGGGGCACAGGGGCGGCTCAGCCCCTCTTTCGCACTCTTGGATCTGAGATCTCCTCGCTTTTGTGTTTGAATGTCCACGCAGAGCTGTTTCCACGTCTGCAGGCCCAAGGGGGCTTATTTGCACGGCGCTCTTACCTAAGCAGAGCTGGTTACAAGCCCCAGGGGCCCCCAGAGGGTTTCCTAAGCCTCCCCAGCCAGGGCGCAATTAGGGAGGCGCAGAGAACCGTGGTTGCCCAAGTCAGATTTCAGCTTCCAAAAACAAGCCTTCTGACCTGCTAGCCAGCCTTTCCCCTTGTTTATGCCAGCGGGTTCTGGAGTCTGAGATTCCCCAGGGGGGCCCAAAGCCTTGGCTGCAGAACTATATTTGTCGTGTATTTGTGTGCGTGGCAGGTTCTGAGCCACCCTCTTAGACTGTATCTCTGAACTCCCGCGGGGGGCCAGGTGAGAAGAGAGACAGACCGGGGCTCACCAGATGCTGCTTTAACCCAGTGATTCTGTAGCTTTCGGGGTGCCCCCAGGGTGCACGAGGAAAGCAGAGCTCCCTTTCTGTCTAGTTAAGGAGACTCTGAAGCCGTAACCACTGGGGCCATGACTGAGTACAGGGTTATTCTTCTGTAAAAGTGGCAGTAAGGAATGACGGCTCGGGTTTTGCTTTTAAGTTGGCGGAATGGGTCTGCTTCATGCTCCCCAATGCCTGGCTGGTATGAAAGGGAAAAGCGTCTGGCATGGACCACTGATTTGGGTTCCTGGGGTTGGAAGTGGTGGGGAGTAATGTTCACAAGTATTAAATACATAATATTCAAATTTTCTTCATCAACAGGTGCTGGTGCCAGTAGGGTGGTGAAGATGATGGGGGGGGGTTGGTGGTGGAGGAAGACGAGGAAGAGGAGGAGGAGGAAAGGGAGGGGAGAGGGGAGGACCTCTTTCTGTCATTCTAGCTTCTGGTTGTGAGATCTTGGCTTGAGAGTTAGCTCCAACAGCATTCCCTTCCACTAGCTGCTCCATTAACTCTGATTTTACCAGCATTCAAAAACATCAAGTTTTTGAGGACAATGGCTGGGATCTGAAAGTGAGACAAAGACAGTCATTGCTCACAGAGCTTCCCAGTATCAAGGTTGCTTGGAGAGAGTTTGATCACTGCAGGGTCATTACTCTTAAGCTCACCTCGTCGCCTTTAGGGACAGGAAGAGCCACTGAGGAGCACACAGTGCTTTGTACCCAATACCCGCTGGAGAAGAGGCCTAGACTTTGGAGTCATGTAGATGAGAGTTCAAATCCCACACTTTCATCTCCTAGTAATTTCTACTGTTTAAGCCTGACTCTCCTCATCCATGAAATGGGAATAACAACACCTTGCCTGACGGAGCTGTGCAGGTCAAAGGAGATGGAGCCTTTCGAGAACAAACTGGTGGCTGCTGAGAAGGAGGGGGTTTGGGGCGGGGGGAGTGGGGGTTTGGGATTAGCAGATGCAGACAAGAGAATGGAGAATCCATTTATAGAAAATGGATAAACAACAAGGCCCTACTGCAGAGCACAAGGAGCTATAGTCAATATCCTGTGATAAGCCATGATGCAAAAGAATACGAAAAAAGTATGTATATATATATATAACTGAATCACTTTGCTGTACAGCAGAAATTAACACTGTAAATCAACTATACTTCAATAAAAACTTTCTTTTTCTTTTTTGGCCACACCCAGGGCATATGGAAGTTCCCAGGCCAGGGATCAATCTGAGCCAGAGCTTTGACCTACGCCACAGCTACAGCAACGCTGGATCCTTAACCCACTGCTCTACAGGGAGAACTCCAAGAAAAAGTTTAAAAAAATTAAAAATGAGACCGTGCCTAACACAGAGTGAGCCTCTTCGATGCCCACACCCTTTCCAGGAAGGGGGTCCAAGGCAAGGCAGAGCTGCTCTAGGCGCTGTCTGCCAACTTTCTGCTTCTCCTCCTGCTAGCTCTCAGCCAGAACCAGTAGGCACTTCCTGTCCCAAACATTTTTTCCTGAGCCGTATCTTCATTTCTTAAGACTCATCTTGATGCCTGTGACTTAGAACAACAAAGCTTCAGACATCAAAACAATGGTTTGAAAAAAAGAGGGAAAACTGAAGCACTCACTGGGGTGTTTTTTCAAATGCTGCCCAACTGTTTTTTTCCACTGGACGGACTGATATTTTGGTTGACTTAGCCACGTGAAATGATTCTCCAACAGTTTTTTTTACACCGTCGGATGTTTTCCTTGGTGTCTGGCCCAAGGTCTTTCGGCTTATGTCACTCCATTACCCCTACTTACGCCGTCCGGTACCTGAATAAAACATCTAGAGTCCACCACTTGAATTTGTTCCTTTCCAATATTTATAAGTCATAGTCCTGACTTCATATAGTCAATTCTATACATATTTAATTTTCCTGGATAAACAAGTTGGAGTTTTCTTAAATCATTTATTTCCTCTTCTGAAATCTTTCCAAGGTTGCTTTTGCCTCACGATGAGGAGATGCCTCTGAGTGGATCGTTACCAAGCGGACTCTACAAAGTAAGTTATTCTGCAGTGTGGGGATATCTTCAAGGTGCGGATTCCCTGACCTCACTGCCAGCGATCCTGATTCTTGGTTCTGGGGATCCGGGGTCCTGGCATGTGTATTTCAACCCACACCTACCCTTACACTGTCTCCAGGTAATTTTAATGTGGGCTCCCTACAGGCCACATGTGGAAGCATAGTGTCGCGTCATAGCTGGTACAGTAACGTGACATATAAGCCATCAGGTTCCAGCTTTCTGATTTGCAATCCCACTCAGGCCTATCCTCCTGCGAGGACACCAAGATCACCTTGATTAGTGTCTGAGTGTTCCCAAACCCTACCTTTAAATATGCCCAACACTGCGGTTTACAACTGCAGCTGGCTAAGCATATCCATCAGAGGCAGATTTAGATTCTCCCATTTCCCTGCTCTTCAGGTTCTGGGGTGAAGAGCAGGTGATCATGGAGGGTGGATTTCATGGCCACTCTAATGTTCCTAGAAATGAAGCCATTTGCCTCTTGTCTGATTACTATTCAACTCTCTCTCTTTTTTTTTTTTTTTTTGTACAGCTGTGAATCCAGTGAATAACAATAATTCTTTATAATTGCGTAGCACAATGTAGTGTGCAAAATACCTTCACTCCTACGATTTTATTTGATCTTCACAACAGCCCTGGTGTGATAAGCAGGCCAGGCATTACTGTTTCCATTTGATAGATGAGGAAATGCTCAGAGAGTAACTTGTCCAGGGATTTATAAAAAGTAAACAGAGGACCCAGAACTAAAATGATGGATTCTTTCATGACCTCTACCTTAAGGCCATACTTTCCCAGACTGCTGTGTTACCAAATCTATACTCTTTGAACCTTGCTGATTAATAAATAATTGCGTCATTAAGATATCTGTTACTCAACAGGGCTGTTTGGAATGGGCAGGAAATATTCATCTAAAGTATTTTTAATCTCTCACTTAATCATTGCATTGATATTGCCTACCATTGTAGAATAGTCCTTAATTCCTAGAAGTTTTATTTTGAAAGCTAAAGTAAAAGACAATTCATCCCATTGTAAAGAACATAGGAATTCCCACTGTGGCTCAGCAGTAACGAACCTGACCAGTATCCATGAGGATGTGCGTTTGATCCCTGGCCTCACTCAGTGGGCTAAGGATCTGATGTTGCTGTGGGCTGTGGTGTAGGTCACAGACGCAGCTCCAATTCAAACCCTAGCCTTGGAACTTCCATATGCCGCAGGTGAAGCCCTAAAAAGCAATAAACAAATAAATAAATAGATAACCCAACTATTACACCTCACGGTTCAGTCCATATGGATCCAACTCGCAGGAGAGAGAAGAAAAAAGGAGCTCCCAGTTCTTGAGTACGGCCTAGGCCATGTGTCTAGTTTTTCCAGGCTACTATCAGTCAATAGATCATAATTAATGAAACACATTTATTGGGCATGGTTATAACCAAATAGATAATATTAAAAGAATACGAAAGGTATATAAAATAGAAAACCAACAAGGATCTACTACAGCACAGGGAACTATACTCAGTATTTTGTAGTAATCTATTAAGGAAAAGAATCTGAAAAAGAGTACATATATGTGTCTATGCATATACATAAAACTGAATCACTGGCCTATACGCCTGAAAGCACCATGACATTGTAAATCAATTATACTTCAATTAAAAAAAATAAAGAGCCAATAAAATCACAAAAGGGGCTTCGAAGTGAAAAAAATGAATATACAAGGAATGAGGAACTTGTAAGTCCTTGAACTTGCTGCTCTTACCACCATACACTCATTCATTCATTCACGGAATAAACATCTTATTGAAACTTACTGTGAACCACACCCTGGCCTGCATGAGGGCTACAACAGGGGACAAGACAGACTCATCCACGCATCACGAAGCTAACAGCCTAGTGGTGGAGACACACAAAAACCGTGGCAGTCATGGGCAGTGTGACCAATGCAGAAAGAGGGGAAGGAAGGGCAAGGCGTCCTGCGTGCACTTACACGGGGCAGCCAGCCTGCTGGACTGAGGGGCCCTTGCCAGGAGACTGTACTTGCATGGCGGGCCCATTGTTTTAATGTGGGTTGTGGTTTAATTTGGAGCAGCCTGCAGAGAGCATACTGAGGGCCGGGCCCTCATACTCCTTGGCACAGTGAGGGCGGTAGGGAGTCACAGCTTTTACCCTTATAGTTCCCTTTGCCTCATTAGCTAAATTCTGGTGCCCACAGGTCCCTAGTCCCCAGCCCTCACTGTGTGGGGGTGGGGGGAGGGGCCATGTCAGATAGTCCACCCCTTCGACACCCTATGCAAATCCTCTAACATCACTGTCATCACCCTCAATGTCCCTCTTAAGGCCCCCTGTTGGGCTGCAAGCACTTGTATGTCAGGCCCATGTAGCTCTGCCTCCCCCACACCAAGCAACGCCTGTCACACAGTAGGGGCTTGACACCCGACTGCTGAACGCTCAAATGAGGGAGTGCCTCTAACCTTCAGCATCTGTTTGATGGGGAGGTGGGAGCTAAGCATATATAAGTGAAGCCATTTGCAAACAATTGGGCACAAATCAACACTTCCTTGTGTAAAATGAGGCAGCACCCCCACCCCCACATATTCCAGTGCACCTCCTTTCCCCAGAACATCTGCTCCTGAGGGCTGCAGACTGCCCTGGCCAGGCAGGAAATGTGCACACAGGTGGTGTGTGTCTAATCTTTTCAAATGAGAACAGCGTCCGAGAACTACTCAGGACCACCCACGGTATTCCTCTACCCCAAGAAAGACTCAATCACTTTGGAGTGACCCTGGGTAGAGACTCTCAGAAATGTGGATTGAGTAGGAAAGGTGCCATCTGAAAGCCTCTCAGTGGCTGAGGCAAAACCCACGGAGCCAGGACTAGAGGAGGGCGAGGAGACCAAGTCCCACAAGTGCAAGGTCAGGTTGTATCTCTATTTAAATTTTTGACAGTTTGTGCTTTATATTCTTTCATTAATTTTTATTTTTCTTTTAAAAAATAGTTCATTAAAAAATTAAAAAGTAATACAAAAGATTGCATTAATCCAGAAGTTGCTCTCCTTAGCTGTCTCCTAAGATAGCTCATAGAAATGCTGGGTCCTTAACCCACTGAGCAGGGCCAGGGATCAAACCTGCGTCCTCATGGATACTAGTCGGGTTTGTTACCGCTGAGCCACAACAGGAACTCCTTGCTTATTCTTCTAAAGGAAAGATAAATCATAAAACAAAAGATTACTAGAGTTCCTGTTGTGGTGCATTAGAAACGAATCTGACTAGCATCCTGGCCTCGCTCAGTGGGTTAAGGATCTGGTGCTGCCGTGAGCTGTGGCGTGGGTCGCAGACGCGGCTCAGATCCTGCGTTGCTGTGGCTGTGGCCGGCAGCTGTAGCTCTGATTGGACCCCTAGCCTTGTCCGTGTGTCACAGGTGTGACCTTAAAAAGCAAAAACTAAAGTAAAATAAAATAAAATATTGCATTAGGATATCATTCATTTTGATGACCAAGGCTTTTTTTTTTTTTTTGCTACCCCCATATATTTTGTGCCCGCTCTCACTGCCAGAGATCCCATGGGGTCTGCCTTCCAGTACCTGTGTGGCAGGTGCCACCCAGAGTCCTTCTACGGGAACTTGGCATCAGCGACCACCTGGGCTGAGTAGCTGCTCCTGTTTCCCTGGTTCTCCACCTTTACGTTTTTGCCTCCCCAGCAGTTTGAGGCCCCTGAACACCCCTCTCACCTCCGCCTCTCCATCCCGCCCTCTCTCAGCTCATCACCGCAGTGTCCACACTGGGGCTGCGGGCTCTCCACGGTCTGCTCTGCTTTACAACGGAAGGGGCGCTTTAACACCTGTGAAATCCTGTCATCTGGGCAGGAAAGGACAGGCTCCTGGGCTGAACCATCAAGCCAGCTCCCCTCTCCCGTGAAGAAAGGCCCCAAATCCCCTGCAGATCTCTTTTCTGTTTCCCTCTCTCAAAAGCGTCCCCCGGGGCCCCGCAAAGAGGGCGTAGGACAAGAATTCGGGCCACTTGCCGGGACTGACCACAGGGCTCCGATGGTCGCACCCTCCGGGCCTCCCTCCCACCGTGTGCCGGGCACACACTCAAAGCCACCACCTCTGACGACCACCGCACCCACACCCCTGTCCGCGAGGCCCCGACAGATGACATCACATCAATCAAACACATAACCGACCAGGGACAAAACAGAGGTTTGAACCTAAGATTTTCGACCCTCAGTCCCACGTCCATTCCATCATTCTATGAACTCCGCCCCCTTCGCTGTGCTCCCCCGCCCCTCACGCCTGCCCCATGAAGTCACCTCAGTCCCTGATCAACGGGCATGCGTGGGCCCATGGGCATGTTTTAAATTGCAAACTCTTCGGCTTCATAATTTCAAGATACTTTCAGGTCCCCATAGACACATGCAACCGCTCAGAGAAAAAATTCTTTCCGTCTTTTCCCCTCTAGCCTGAATTTATTCACCAACTTTTCTCCAGCTCCGCTGCAGAGCCTGGTACAAATCCCTACTTGCAACACCGCTGCCCTCCCCAGCCCACCGCTGGGAGCGTTGAAAACACAGACACTGCGCCAGTGAGTTTGCGTGTGTATTCTGTTTCTCAGCTGAACAGCCTCAGAAGCTGGAGACCTTTCTTTTCCATGCCAGCACGTGGGCTTTGTGGTCCCTGAGCTCGTGGAAGGCCACAGTCCTGCAAGGAGGCCACTGTTTTCCATGCCTTTGCTGATAGCCTGAGGTCAGCTAAATGACAATGGCAGATCTCCAAGCCCAACCAAGAGAGCCACCAGGGGGTACAGTAATAGGAAGCAGTAAATTATAGAAGATATTTGTCATCCAACCAATGTGAATCGTGCTTTTTCTGGGAAACTGGAGCACAGAATGCTTGACTGCCTAATGGGTTCTGAGGCCCCAGGAAAGTGGATGGGGTGGGTGCCAGGAGCAAATAATCGCTGTGACCACAAGCCACTTCAATCCATATTTGAGATCCCCCCACCACCAAAGGGCTGGAAAGGCTCCAAGCTCTGGCAGCCTAAAGCCATTGGAAGGCCCTGGGGAAAGCCCATCCTCAGTGCCCTCCAGGCGGCATCAATCACAGCATGACCTTCTGTCAAACACAGATAGAGGCGCTTCACACGTGTCATCTTGGTGAATTCTCATCACAGCACTACTGGGGCAGGTGTTACTATACCTCTGTTTTAAAGACAGAGAAACAGACTCAGAGAAGTTAACGTCATGCATCTATTAAGAGGGCAAAATCCAAACGAAGATTTTCTTTCTTTTTCTTTTTAGGGCTGCACCTGTGGCATCTAGAAGTTCCCAGACTAGGGATCGAATCAGATCTGCAGTTGCTGGCCTGCGCCACAGCCACGCCAGACCCGAGCCTCATCTATGACCTATACCACAGCTTATGGCAACAACGCTGGATCCTTAACCCACTGAGCGAGGCCAGGGATCAAACCTGCATCCTCGTGGATACTGGTTGGGTTCTTAACCCACTGAGCCACAACAGGAACTCCCAAACTCGGTTTTGTCTGACACCAAAGCACATGCTCTTAACTACCCCGCTCTGCTGGCATCAGGGCCCCGGGGCCCCAGTTACACCAAGCCCCTCTAGCTAGAAGTCAGCTTCCCTTCATTCACTCAATACGCAACACTATGCAGTGAGCACCTACATTGTGCCAGGCCTTTTACTACGTATTCAGGCTTCACTGATGAAAAAGACACGGATCATACCTTCCTGGAACTTGTAATGGGTGAGTGCAAGGTCTGTACTTAAGGTTGGGCAGGCTGGGCCCTGTGCAATGCTCTTGGCCAAGTGGGACAAGCGGGTATTGAAACCCAGCTGACATTCCACTACATGCCCACAGCACAGCAGGCTCCCGAAGAAGCAATTTTTCAAAAAACTTTTTTGGCCACGTCCATGGCACGTGGAAGTTCCTGGACCAGGGATCGAACCTGAGCCACAGCAGTGACAACACCGGATCCTTAACTGCTAGACCACCAGGGAATGCCCCAGGGGAAGCAATTTTTAAATATTTTCCTAAGACATCACATGGGCCATCTGGTAGTGCCTACCTTCCCTACAGTTTCGAGTTCCTGTCACTTTAAAAGAGCCCCGTGACAACCGTCGGAGCCCAGGGAACAGGAATCTGCACCAGGGCAGATTCTAGACAATAAGGAGGTCAACAGCAAATCCAAAGAACGTGTAGCCTGAGCCACGGGACCCCGCCAAGGAAGCCCACACCTATCTTCAAGGAATTCTGGCTAATCAACCAGGGTTTGAACAATATCCCCCCGAAAAGTACCTGGATGAGAAAACTTCCAGTGACTCCCAAAGACAGCACCCCCTCTTTGCAAAGGGCTGAGCCCCTGCTCGACCATGCACCTGCGGGCCTTGTGCCCACAACTGTCAGGCCCAGGGGAGCTGTGAGGAAGGTTTCTTGAGACACTGACCGCAGGGAACAAGCGAGAAGAAAGGTCAAGCTGACATCAAGTCCAAAGCCCAATAATAGGAGGAGAATATCCCTGTTAGCAGGGACAGAGGCTAAAAGATTAGCTCCTCGTGTGCGCCAACTTTGAAGTTAAAATCATATAAGAGCTTATATTTAAGGAGACTTTGTGTATGAGATATGGTGTGTAATTCTTACCAAAACCCAGCAGGATTCCCTTTGGACAGGTGAGGACCGGACACCCAGAGAACTCACTGGCCAAGGTCAGGAGGCTGGGGAGGAGCAAGCCAGAAAGTGGCAAACGTGGGTGCACTTGACTCAGAAGACATGTGATGGACTTGTGTCCCGGCTTCGAAGGAGATGTCCCCAGCCCTAAGACAAAGATAAGGGAAGTGAGATAAAGGAAATGAGGGCAAGAAGCAGGGAGGCAGGCGGAGAGGAGGGGAAGAAGCAGAAAGCAAAGGCAGCACAGGACAGGCCCTAATAACATCTCATAGACGATAAAGAAATACGTTACTACGACTGGTTATAAATGGACAAGACTGGTTGCAGCATTTAGGGCAGAAAATGTCCCATCCAGAAAACATCTTTTTTTTTTTCTTTCACAAAAGGCTGTTCTGTTTTTGTCCAACCCCTCCTTTTACAGCCAAGGGAACAGAATCCCTAAGCTGACTAGTGTCTCCCCCAAGACCCCTCAGGGCTGTTCTAGAGGCAGAGCCATGGCCGAGCCCCAGGTCTCTGCTCTCGGGTCCGATAATTTCCATCCCTCCTCCTCAGCTGAGATCAGCATCACCAGTGACCATGATGCTATAAACAGCAGTGGTCACCCACTGTCCAGTTCCTAAGCGCCCGCCACCCTGGCACCCATCTTCGTGGTGGGGCTTGAAGAAAACACCACCCTGATCACATGAGCTTCGGAGGAATGGAAAATGCCAGGTCGGTGAACAGCCCTCCCTCCAGGCATCCTTCTCCATCGGCCCTGCCTTCAGAGGCTCCCAGGCCCTTTTGTCCCACCACCAGTTAATATTTCACTTCGGTGAGACTTCAGGGAACAAAGGACACGCGCTGGCCTTGAGGGGCCAAAGGTAGGCAGCCAATGGCGCCTGATGTGGCTCATAAATAAGAACAAATGTACTTTGGATAAGAACCAGGCTTGGCCTCCCGCAGAACAGCTGGGGAGGCTATTCATAGGAAAGTGTGCTATTTGCGTCTGCCTGGCATTTGAATTAGGCTCCCCTAACTGCACTGCCTTCCCCGCAGATGTGAGTCACGAGCCCCATTCACGAGCAGGGAGTGGCCGGGGCAAAGGACACTTGGCTCGCCAGGGCAGCTTGGGGCACACGCAGCCAGGAGGGGCATTTCCAGGATGTCCCCTGCTCCAGCTTAGAATCCTGAGAGCACCTCTGTAGTGGGACCAGCCTGATTCCTCTCCATGTGGGAGCCTCTGCGGGTCCTCGGACCCTCCCTGATCGCCAAGCTCCTGGGTAAACACAGACCATCCACAGCCCGCCCCCCCCCCTCCGGGAGGCCAAGCCCCCACAGGTGGCTCAGGCTGTGATCTAACACCTTGGGTTTCCCAGGTGGGAAAACCTATCAGAGCCGCCTTGGAAGGGCAGCTCCCAGGTGTCGCACTGAGCCCCCTGTGTCACCTGCTACTTGGCCACCACATTACTAGCTCACGTGCTGTAAACTAAAGCCCTAAGCTCCTGGGTGAGGCTGTGTGTGAGCTGAAGGGCGGGTGATACTTTGCCATGCTCAGCACCAGCCATCCTGGGAGACGGTACCACCCCTCCTTCCTTCCATACAGTTAAGCATAATTCCAGCTAGTCCTGAGGCAAGAGTATGCCATAAGGAGAGTCCAAGGTCACCCACCCCAGGAGGGTCAGCCCAGGCCTGGGCATTCCTCACCCAGATGCTCCCAGGGCCTGGCTGCAGAGTCAGCTCTGCTCAAAAGTGACCCCTGATGGTTCACATCCATCTGGGGCCCCAAAGGAAACCTCCAGCTGGGCACCAAAAAAAGAAGCGGTGCCATTTAAGTCCGTCAGACCCCAAGCGCCAGGGATGGGCCAGGTCCTCCTTTCTGCTGGCCTCCTCTTCCCTCCACTGCCTTCCTCTCTCTTGCTCTCACAGACCTGGGGGCCCCCGAGGGTTCCGCACACCGTGCTGCTGGCGCTGCAGTCGGGGGCCCGTGCATGCCTTGCCTCTCAACCCGGGGTGTCTGGAGCTCATCAAGCCATCAGCCTTTCCAAGGAACACGCTGTGCCTTTAGCTCCGTAGCCCACACGGCGGCTCACCGTGGGCACCGCACCAGAACTTCAGACCTACTTAACGCTTGACCACATAGCTGCGGCCCTTAGACTTGGCTCCTGGAGGGCGGGGCCCTCTTATCTCTGCATTTCTACACAACCTAGTGTCAGCTCTGACACCGGGCAGGTATGGGTGCACTGTTGCTGATCTGACTCACTCAATTTGAGGAAATAAGTTGGCAAATGGTTTGACACTGATGTAATGGACCCAGACAAGACCATCTGATACATTTGAAATTCACACCAATGGACATATAACGGCAGATGCTGTGGATTCAGGGACTGATAAAAATTCCACCTTCAAGCAGCTGGTAACCTATGTAGAAATGATACTTTTCCAGCAATCCCACTCCTGAGCATCTGTCTGGAGAAAACTCTAATTCGAAAGAACACATTGGCCTCAATGTTCACTGCACCACTATCTACAAAGGCCAAGATTTGGAAGCAACTTAAGTGTCCATCAAAAGATTAATGAATAAGATGTGGTATATACCATCATGTACACACACACGCAAAACAGCATATGACTCAGCTGTAAAAAAGAATGAAATAGTGCCATTTGCAGTAACACGGATGGACCTAGAGATTATTACAGTAAGTGAAGGAGGTCCGGCCGAGAAAGACAAATATCATGTAACATCACTTATATGTGGAATCTAAAAAAGGGAGACAGATGACTTTACTTACCAAACAGAAACAGACCCACAGACTTAGACAACAAACTTATGGTTACCAAATGAGAAAGTGGGGGAGGGGGAAAAATAAATTAGGCATTTGAGATTAGCAGATACAAACCATATAAAATAGATAAACAAGGTCCTACTGTGTAGCACAGGGAACTATATTCAATAGCTTGTAATAAACTATTGTGGAAAATAACCTGAAAGTTTTATATATATATATAAAAATATATATCCAAACGATATACACAGTTATATATATATAACTAAATCACTTCGCTCTATAGCAAAAACTAACACAATATTGTAAATCAACTATACTTCAACTCAAAAAAAATTCTTTTTAATTATACTTTTTTATGATTCTTCACGAGCAAAGATGATGCCTATGAAGAAGACATGGCATTTAGGCTGTTTTCCCTAAATGATCTTCCTGCCAAATCATTCCTTCATCCCACGTTCTCTGATGCGCCAGGCTGGGTACTGAAATTAAACAAGCAGAGGTGGGCCCCGTGCATGGAGGGCTCAGAGGCCAGCGGGGCCAAAGCCATGTTTACAACCAAGGTAACGCCCTGGAACGGGTGCTGCTGAGAAGTACGGCCTGGGCTCTGCGGGGTGAGGATGGAGCAGACGAATTCCTTCCGGGACCAGGAAGGGAAGATGAAGCTTGAGAAGGTCTCCCAGAGAAAGGGCCGTTTGAAGGCTGGACGGGTCCAGATGGACAAGTGTTCCAGGCCCCGGGGGTATCAACAAAGGCAGGGAAACCCAGCTGTGCTTTTAGAATGGAACTGGCTGTCCTGCTTCTGCTCTGGGTGACGGCGTGATGACAGCCCAAGGTCAGGTGGCACCTTTGGCCAGGAAATGGGGCCTCTGCTTCTCCCAATTTAGTCCCTCTGTCTCAAGGCCTCCTCCTGTCCGAAAACCGCTGCCTGGACCCACTCCTGCTAACAGTCCCAGTGGCTAGAGTTGGGTGAACAGGCTTTCTGGCCCACAAGGTAGACCTCGTCGCTGGAAAGCCGGACCTGCAGCATGACAAGGGACACCCTCGGCACCTGGCAGGAAGCCATGCCTCACCACACCTGAGCTCTAACTGGCTAAGGCAGGACAGACCCTCTGTAGTTCCTCCCCTCCCCCCATGTGACTTAGAAGCTCATAACAAAAGCCGTAAAAACGCCAAACTTTAACCTTATCAAAGTCACACTGCTCTGGTCCTGGCCACCCAATAGGATTTTACAACTCGGTCTCTACAACCAGAGTCCTTGAACGCCCAAGGTCTGTCCGAGTTCCTGATGGGTGACTAATGCCTTCGCGGCTGGAGCCCACCCGCGGTCCCACCCTCCCCTCGCCAACCCCCCACCCCGGGCTCACGTGCCCGTCCCTAATGGCCTCCTGGTTTGTGACAAATGGAAAGTGAGAAATTTCCACTCTCCTGGACCCTGGGAAGAATGTGCGAGTGTACCCTGCAGGGCCCATCAGCTCACGAGGTATTTTCCTCTGGATTAATGGAGCACAGTGGCATTCTTAGCTGTGTTGCAATGATTAATGTGTCAAATCAATACCGCAGGAGAGGCGGACAGGCAAGGTGATGTGGGAGTGAGTTCAGGAGCAGGGAGAGAAAAGGTGGGAAGAGAAGAGGCAATACAGGGAAAAGGAAGCGAGGAGAAAGAGAAGAAAAGGGAAGGGCCGGGAGAAAGGGGGCGGGTGGCTGCTGGCGGACCTTTCAAACAGACCTGAGCACGCTTAGGAGGCTGCTGCTGCCCTGGGCCCCACTGGTGGCAAGTCGGGTTGAGTTGGTTCTAAGGTCCCCGGGAGTGGTCATTAGAAGGCCCTGCTTATGCTGTGTTACAGGAATCTTGGGCCCGTGAAGACTGGAGGATGGGTACGAGCTTTCTCCCCAGAAAAACAGGCACAACAGAAGCTGCACAACTAGTGTCCAGGGGCTCCCTTAACCCCCGACTTTCCGAAAAGACCCAAACAAAACAGCCCTGCGCCGAGCCTTTGTTTTTTTTCAAGGAGCCTGCCTCACGACTGCTTCCCTCCCGCCACAGCTCCAGCCACGCTGCCCCACCCTCCGCTGGGGAGGCTGCTGGGTTTGGAGACGCGGTCCAGGGTGCGGGGTCTCAAGGTAGTTGCAAGGATGTTGGGTCGTGGCTGCTCTTTGCTTCCATCTTCGTCTCAAAATGCAGACTTTCCAGGTTTCCCAGGACGAGGAGTCAAAGGCTGGGAAGGGAAGGTCTAGATATGGGAGGGAAACGGACGAAAAGGCACCTGGGTTGATTTCCCCCCAACCCTCGGGCAGTTTTGATCCTGTTCCTTCCTGTCTGTGCCTAGAGAGTCCCCGGACGCCCTCGGCTCCACCCGCACCCCACTCAGCCTGCCCTTCTCACCTCCCCTGCTCCTGTCTTTTCTGTAAGAAGGCCCACCTCGCCCAGAACACGAAATTCTGTCCCAGGGTGTGGGAACTAGGCCAGGGCTGTCGGGCGGAGGGCAGTGGGAACTGGAGGTGGGGAGGAAAAAGAAAGGACTGCTGGGTTTCTCCCTTTCCAACCTGGCTCCCGCTTCTGGTCAAAGAGCTGAGGTGACAGGGAACGTGGCTGGAGCTCACTTAGAAGGGAAACAGTGGTAGACCCTGGCTCCTTGAAAAGAATAAAGGCTGTTTAAACCCGAGGGACCAGCCCACCCTCCAGGATCCCAAAGGTGGCCGCTCCGTAGATGCACAAGACACACCACTTTCCATGGGCACCATAAAGGTGAGCGAGGAGCTGCACCTGCATCTCCTCTCTGCCTGCCTCCTTCCAGGTATTTTTACATGCCTTAGGCTGAGCATCAGCTGCCATGGCCTCTGTGCAAGACAGGATCCCTTCATCCTAGAAATGAAGGCAGTTCCTCCTCTGACACCACTAAAGGCTCTCAGCATCCCCTCAAAACTTCAGCGATTTGAAGACACTCCTCCCTTAAGAACCGCAGTTGCTCCGCGCGCTGTCCAGGACTTGGCTTACCTGGCTAGCTCCATGTCACACACCTAGCATTTCTTCAGTTAACCCTATATTCACTTACCATTATCTTGTGGCTGGAAATAACTCAAACTCCTGCCCTTTGTTCTTTAAGGTGAGAGATTATGCTTAATAATACAACTGCCAAGACCTAAGAGTCCCTCTGGAGGCCCCTGGGGTTAATTCAGGCGCCAGCAAACCCAAATGTTGGCCTGGAAATGGCAGTCAGCAGAATTTCACCTGCGTGGTCAATTTTTACCTAGAATGGGGCTATGCCTGCATTAATTTGTCACCAGTGGAATATAAATGGCACCCGCCAAGAATGACTGATTTTGACGGGGAGCAGTGGGTTTTTCAGAAATGTTGCAACCAAAACCCCAGAGGTCTGTATTTCTCAGCACCGGTAGTCCTTCCTAGCCGGGTGACAGGAGAAGAGCTGATACCTGCCACACTGCAAGTGTCCTCATGTCCGTCCCTCCTGGTGATGTGGTCCCTCTGTGCCCTTCCCCGCGGAAGCTGCAGTGTCAGCCTCCCACAGTGGGTCCTAGGACCACCCCATCTGAGCCAGATCCCACCTGCTGTTCTGGTCCAGGCAGAGGGGGCGGCCTGAGTGAAGACACCAAGGCAGGACAGAGTGTGGCATTTCTAGGGACTGGCGGACGGCCAGGGTGACCGCCACCCTGAGGGCTGGGGAGAGCAGCACAAGGTAAGGTTGGGAATCTGCAGGTTTCCTGCACTGGTTTAAGCAAAGCTTTCTGGGCAGGTCAGTGTTTGCCGAGCCCGACCCGCTGAACCAGCCACTTGGAGTAGAAGTGAACCGTCCAGAGGATTTGAGAGCGATGAAGCAGATAAGCCACATCACCATGAAGAAGGCCCGCGGTCCTGCCTGGAGTTGAGGGGACAGGTTGGGGGTTCCAGGGAACCCCGGGCTCCCCTGGGCAGCTTTCACCTCCAGGTCCCTGGTAGAAAAGCCTCTGCCTGCCTCGCCCCTCCCCTGGCCTGCCAGCTTCACCAGCCCTGCCGCCGTCCCCAGACACAGCACCACCCTCGCCTGGAACACTGAGTTCCCTGTTGTGGACTCTGGGAGGGCCCCGGACCAGGTGCAAGATATGCTGCGTCGGGGGCGGGGGAGGAGAAGCCGGAAGGGGGGTCAAACATGGAGAGAAAGAGGGGGCAAGAAGGGGCTGCTCTCGAGCTCCCCCCTCGAGCTTTCCAGGCTTTTCCTCTGATAAAAAGCAAAAGGAGCAGGGTTTTTTTTTGTTTGTTTTCTTTGTTTTTGCTTTTTTTAGGGCCACACCCGCGGCATATGGAGGTTCCCAGGCTAGGGGTCAAATCAGAGCTACAGCTGCTGGCCTTCACCACAGCCACAGCAACGCCGGATCCTTAAGCCTCTGAGCGAGGCCAGGGATCGAACCTGCGTCCTCATGGGTACTAGTCAGATTCATTTCTGCTGAGCCAGCACAGGAACTCCATGGTGGGTGCCTGTTTTCATGATGCCACCCCAGGCCAAGCCTAAGCCATCAGGATGGGCAGGCTGGCAGTGGTATTGAGACTGGGCTCTCTCCGTCATTTGCTAAGGTTGTTCTCATTATAGCAAGCTGCAGGAGGCTGTCCACTGACTCTGTAGGCCAAGGTCAGCTAAGCACAGGCGATCTGCTCGCCCCTCTGGGCCTTTCTCTTGGTGACACCGCCTCTGGCTCAGAACAAAGGCTCCTCATTTTGTTTGGGCACCTGGTGTTGAATGAGAGTGTGCTGCCACCTGCTGGCCACAGTTTTCAGGAGGTGAACTGAAGCCTCAGAGCGACCACGATATGCGAGCCCAGGGGTTGCTGAACACAGAGGCCACAGCAAGGCCTCCCAGAGTGCCCAGGCCAGACCTCTAGGGAGAAGCAGCCAAGGACCCCCTCAAAGGTGCACCTGGAAGAGCACTGGAAGCCCCCAGTGGCTTCACTCTCTCGGTCCGGCCCTGGATACTGAGAATTCCCAGCTAACATGAGCACTCCACTCCTTAAGCTACAATACAATCCTCTGGGCCCAAGGGGTGTGCTGGAAAGGGCTGCACAGACGTCGATGACTAAATATTCAGGAATTTTACACGCTGCCATAGCAGCCTGAAACTGATCACGGTGGGAGCATTTACACCATGGAAATTGGCAAATGCCACAATTAGCGCTCTCCCCACCCTACCCCCACCCCCGCCAGTGGATCCGTCAGCATGCCCCTGCAAAGCCCCTGCCAAGTTTCAAATACTGTCACCCGGGAGAGAGAAAGTATCAGCCTGTTAGCGCCGGTCTTCTCAGATCAATCACCAAGTATGGAATCAGTGTCAGAGAGAAGAGATATATTCTGATAAGAGAGAGCTTGTAGGGAAAACTTTTTTTACACTCCCTAAGCACAACTATTTAATAGCTGATGGCCCTGGCATCAGACACACCCGGATTCAAGTGACAGCTCTTCTACCTGCTAACTGTAGGACAGTAAGCAAATGGCTTCACCTCTTTAGCTCCCAGTTTCCCTCTCTCTCAAGTGGGGGTAATATGAGCAGCTACCTCAAATGGTAGTTGTGAGGTGACAATGCTTAGCACATGGCCAGGCGCAAAGTGCTCAATGCACGTGCAATGTTATCAGTTATTGATTAGAATCACAACTCGGCACGCATGGCACTGATCTTGCCATCTCCCCACTAAAACCAGTTTCACCTCTACGTGTCCTTAGCAGAGTTGGGGGGTGGGATTGGTCCCTCCATCCTCCCCAGGAGCTGAATTTTGACCTTCCTTTTTTTTCCCCCCTTTTTAGGCCCACACCCATGGCATATGGAAGTTCCCAGACTAGGAGCTGAATCAGAGCTACAACTGCCAGCCTACAGAACAGCCGTAGCAATGCCACATCCAAGCTGAATCTGCACCCTACACCACAGCTTGCAGTAATGCCATATCCTTAACCCACTGAGCGAGGCCAGGGATCAAACCTGCATTCTCACGGACTCTATGTTGGGTTCTTAACCCGCCGAACCATAGGGGGAACACCCTAGCAGCTAAATTTTGACATCAGCCTCACTTTTGGCTATTCATCTGTCCTTGTTCCCTGCAGTTAGTACACAGGACAAGGTATCCCCTGGAACACAGACACAGGTGATAAGGCAGCACCTAATGGAAAAGCATTAAAGATGCAAAGAGTGGACACGGCCAGAACAGCTTCTGTAAATGGATTTCTGACCAGTTAAGGTGTCTAGTATGTAAGTTCAGAAAGGGCATGATTCAAATCTGATTATAACTACAAGACTCAAATCCTCCTAAATCGTATTGCCTTCTAGCCAGCAGGAAACCAAACGTTGACACTTCTGATTACAAATCCACTGACCACACTTAGTCACGGGACTACATCCAGATGCAAGAAAGGTGGGAAGTGTCTTTGTTCAAAATGGGGGCAAGAGGCAAATGTCTACCTAAAAATTAGGGGGTTTGTTTGTTGGTCTTTTTAGGGCTGTACCCACGGCATATGGAAGTTTCCAGGTTACGGGTCGAATTAGAGCTACAGCTGTCAGCCCACACCACAGCAACGCCAGATCCGAGCTGCATCTGTAACCTACACCACAGCTCACAGCAACACTGGATCTCCGACCCACTGAGCAAGGCCAGGGATCGAACCCACATCCTCATGGATACTAGTCAGATTCATTTCCACTGCACCACACGGGGAACTTCTAGGGGTTCTTTTTTTAGGAAAGGAAGAGCACGTCTTGGGGAGCAACCCACAAATTCTACCACAGGAGGTGAATTTCTCAAAGCCTGCTCACTTCCTGACCTCAGCGCACTTCCGGATGACAATCCTCAATAAGCTGCCATGAGCCCGTCCAGGCAGGTGGCCGGATTCCCGCTGGAACATTCTCTCTGCTTTGGTGCGACACCACCTCCGGATCCCATCAGGCACGGAGCCCCTCGGCTGCCTCTACAGCTTCCTTTCAAAGTCTCCCCCGCTTTCCAGTCCTGGTCTCCCCACAGCAGCTCAGGCCTCCATGACTAGCAATCTGAGTTACCGTAATAATCCTGCGTCGTTCTTTCTGCCTCCACTCTTCTCCTGCAAGCCCGGCAGTCTCCGGGTCACCCTCCTGCAAGTACAGATCCCACCGTGAGACTCAAGAATGCCTGTGGTTCCCCAGTTCCTTCCCCAAAGTCCAAATTCCATAGAATTCAGAAGATTTTCAATACCTAGGCCTTTGCCTGAAGTCCGAAGCTCACCTCCCTCAACCTGGGGAGCTCCGGCGACAAAGGGCTGCTCCCCGTCCCTGGGACATGACTGTGACATCGTGCCTCTCTGCCTTGGCTCCCGTCTTCCATCTGTTGCCTCCTCTTCCCGTCTCAGCCCCAGTCCTACGCATCTCACAGAGTTCAGGTCCAAGCCTTCTTCCTCCGTGAAAACTTACCAAGCTAGAACCCTCTCACCCTCCCAAGCGTTGTTATAAGACTTGATGCTTCTAGTGCGCTTGCACTGCATTTCTGAGTTCCCTACTAGAGGATAAAGCTCCTGCCGGGCTGGGGCCACGCTGGCTGGCTCATCTTTGTTCCCCTCTGAGCCGCCAGCTCTAGTGACTCAGAATAAATGTCTGCAGGACCGAGCCGCAGAGCGGGCTGCTGCTCCGCGGGAGAGGTGCACCTGGGGAGTGGGCATGCACTGGAAGAGCTCACGCAGTGACCCATCTGAACTTACAAATGTGGGTACCCCTGCCACAAAAGGGGAGCCCCATCCGGGCTTGTGTTTGATGGTCCGTGCGAGGGAACCGAGTGGGGCTGGTAAGGATGGCTGGCATCTCTCCCTTTTTTAAGGATCAAAGGGTGAGTAGCAATGAAAATCAAAGCTTGGCGGGCGGAGGGGGGTGGGATTTAAAAGGAAACGAAATTATCTAGACAAACCTTTCATCTTTCAGTTGAGGAACCTCAGTCCCAGAGCGCAAGGAGACTCATGACCAGACCGTCATGGCACTGAGATTGACCCAGTTCCCTGTTATTTTTCTGCGCCACCACACGAGCTGTCCAGATTAAAGGCCATCAGTTCTCAAGGCCACATCGAGTCTGGAAAATACAAGGTGGTAGAGGTTACATGGAGACCTGTGTGTTTATTTTCATGCTGGCCATCATAAAATTATTGTATGCTTCTACAACCAAAGAAGAAAGATGTGCTGTCAATTTTCAAAGTTTAAATTCTAGGGGTTCCTGCTGTGGCAGAGGGGAAAAGAATCCAACTAGGAACCATGAGGTTGCAGGTTCGATCCCTGGCCTCGCTCAGTGGGTTAAGGATCTGGCATTGCTGTGAGCTGTGGTGTAGGTCGCAGATGAGGCTTGGAGCCTGCATTGCTGTGGCTGCGGCATAGGCTGGCAGCTGTAGCTCCAATTTGACCCCTAGCCTGGGAGCCTCCATATACTGCAGGTGCGGCCCTAAAAAGCAAAGAAAAAGAAAAGTTTAAATTCTATACATCTTTCCATTTGTTATTTAGATTTTCCCCTTCTCTGTCCACTGTCACAGTCTTTCCCTGGGAAAATATCAAAATGGCTTTTCCTTAAAAAACTACTATATATAAAATAAATAACCAATAAAGACCTGCTGTATAGCACAGTTTCAATATCCTGTAATAAACCATAGTGGAAAAGAATATGAAAAAGAACAGGTCTACATAACTGAATCACATTGCTGTACACCAGAAACTAACACAACGACATTATAAATCAACTACACTCCAGTTTTAAAAGAAAAAGAATTGCAATGGCTTTTCCAATTTCTGTGGGGTCTGAAAAGTCTCTTTAGGGTCACCCGTTCTCACTCCAGTTTGTATCTGGCTAGATTTTATTGCAATAGATAAGACTTGGGGCCACAGGCTATCGGAAGGCCTTTTGTTTGTGGGCTAAAAGGGGGCCTGCTCAGTTTATCTCATTCCTTATGCGATCCTACTTTTTTGACTTGCAAAGTTAAGCCTGGGGCAAAACACTGACGGAAGGGAACATTAAGCACGGATTTATTCCGACCCACTTTCACCTCCCTTAGCTGGTGAAGGTTATGACTACAGCCCAATTCTCTAGTGACTCACTCCAGGAAAAGGACATGTGACAAGGACCTGGCTCTCATGGGACTGCCGGCCAGCAGGGCCGAGACAGAGATGGCATTGTTCGGGGAAGATTCAGGAAGTCCAACAACCGGAGACGAGCGTGCACGGTCTCCTCACCCCACAGCCTCGAAGAGAATGTATTTTCCCCACTGGCCCATCTGTGTATTTACCCCCGCAAGGGCATTTAGAGGACTTACTGCTGGAATGTTTGCTTCCTTCAGTCACAAATGCAGCGCCATCTTAATGGGCCAGGAAAGGAAGGGACCCCCAATCCTAGAGCCCTGCTAAGGTGCCCAACCTGTTGTCAGGTTTAGCTCCGTCCCCCCAACAGTCCCTTGGGATAAGCTTCCTCGTAACTGTCCTCTCACAGATATGGAAATGCAGGCGCTCAGAAGCTGAGGGGTTTGGCCAGGCCCCGATAGCTACTGAACGGCAGACCCTGAGAGTCAAACCTGGGTCTCGGCTGACACTGAAGGGTACCACCAATGCCAGAAAATGGGGTCCTTCCATGTGGGGGCCCAGCCTTCTGATAAATAATCACCTATTGAGCTATGGGGAAGGCATTCAGGATTATACGTGATTTAACGTGAATTTTTTGTGGCCTCTCAAACATACATTGTACATCTGCTTTAATTACTAAGAAAAGGGCACAGTGACCAGAAGTAAAGAATGTCCTTTTGTTTGTTTGTTTTTAAGGGCCACATGTGTGGCATATGGAGGCTCCCAGGCTAGGGGTCGAATCAGAGCAACAGCTGCCGACCTACACCACAGCTCACAGCAACACTGGATCCTTAACCCACTGAGCAGGGCCAGGGATCGAACCTGCATCCTCATGGTTACTAGTCGGGTTTGTTACTGCTGAGCCATAACGGGAACTCCATCCATGTTAAAAGTAAAGATTAAATGCCTCTCTTGCCAGGACGCCAATGCTGGTCCTTCTCTGATGATAAGACTCCCTTCCCAGGTGCAAGGCCATGCTGTACCGTGTATGTGCTGGTCTGTTTTCTGGAACCTTGAAGAAATGTACCCCTGACTTGTTTCACGTTCTTTGTCCTGACAAGATAGAAAACTGTGCTGGAAACTCTGCTTCTCCGGGGCAGTTTCTCAGAGTCATCTGGGAAGCAGGCTTCTGGGCCCAGCCTCAGTTTGGTGCAAATAAAACTCTTTTCTATGCTTATTCATTATTGGTTATTTTTGTTGACATTTCCTCTGAGAGGAGTGGAAGCAGCCATTGACTGATTGCTTCTGGAAGCCAAGTCTCTCCACTGCCTTCCGAACACAGCTTTGTTCTGACCGCTTTCTCTCCCTCTGTTGACCCTTTAAGAACCTTGCAAATGACACTTTCCCCCAAAGATTTCCTCAGCAGGTAGTTCCAAGAGAATTCTCCCCTTTTCTCTCTTGCTCTCTAACCGGCTCTGCCTGCGCTTAGCCCTCACCCAGAAATAGTTCAGCTCTTTACACTTTGCACATGCGTATATAAACTCGCAGTGACACTCTAAACTCAAGGGCATGGACCATGGCCTCAGGTGCAGCCCCGAGGAGCTCGGAAGCAAAATCACTGAGTAGTTGCTGGTAAACACGTAACGGTTAATTTTCAGGAGAGGCTCTGGGAATCCCTGTGACTTTCTGAAGTCGAGAAACACAGAAAACTCAAACAGGTGTTTGCGGTCTCTGGCTCTTTAGCCAGGATTCACCTTTGCACCACCGTCTAGAACTTTCCGGTTGAAGGGGCGGGGCTCAGAGGAACCTGCCATTGGCCTGCACGAAATCCACGCCTTCCGCCATCTGCCAGGCTGGGCGGAGAACTAGGGGTGGGGGCACCTGCATACTGTGTCCCGGGCGCTGGGCTGGGTGGGCCCGGTTTCCCCGCAGCCTGGCCTGTCCTCTTAGCCTTCTCCCCAAGTCTGGGTGCTGGCGCCCTGCCCCTCCCCGGGGACTCTGCCACGACGGCCTCACCACACTGGCCACCAACAACACCTCGGATCTCTTCTAGTGACGCATCTGTGTGCACAAACTCCAGACCTCATCCTCTTCCCTGCTGGGATTCTGCGTGTTTTCTTCCCCACCCCGAACTTATTTTCCCGTCTGAGCGGCGCATTTACCTCCAGCCCTGGGAGAACGATGAGGCCCGAGCACCGCCGCCGCCGATATCATGTCTGCTCCCACCTCTCCGCCTCCCGCCCCCAGGTCCTAGGTCACATGGGGTCAGCCCCACCCCTCCACGAACCTTTCTTTCTTCCCTCTCTGCGTTGCCTCCCACGGGTTCCTTCCAGCTATAGCCCGGAGCATGGAGAGAACACCGCAGCAGCCTCCGTGGGTGCCCATCCCAGGCCCTCGTGGGCGCCGCCCACACGCTGCCAGCCCTCCTCCTGGGTCTGAGCATGCGCACTCCTCGGTCTGAGCATGCGCTCGCCTGGCTGCCCACCATCCCCGCACAGCTGGGAGGACCCCCAAAGGCGCCGCCGCCTCTTACTTTGATTGCTGATGTCCAGCCCTGTGATCGCCGCATAGAAGGTGGTCAGTTACAGTTCACTGAAGGCAGAAGTGAGAGACTAATGAATATGGTCTTGGTTCTGCTCTAGGAAAGCACTCGATGCTGCAGATGGATCCCACATTCCCGGTTCAGGCCCTGCCAGGAGGTCCCTTCACTGGACAGGACTTGGAAGCAGGGACTGGGCAGGCCCTGCCTCTGGGTGGTAGGTCCACAAAATGAGGGCCCAACAGGGCAGTGACTTGCCCAGGGTCATACAGTGTGAGCTGTAGATCAGACTGGACCAGAGTCTCTGATGCCATAACAAAGGCAGGGCCTCAGTCATGCCTTCAGAGTAATAATACGCTTGCTTTGCTCCTAAAATACCTTGTGATTCAGACTGTTTTCTCCCAGTGAGTTCTAATTAGTGAGGTTTGTTCTTGGGCTACTAGCCCTAGCCTGCACTGATGAATCCTCCTGGGAAGAAGGCATGCAGGCAGGCAGGGGTGCCGGGATCCTGTCGGGGCCTGCTCCATTCACCTCCGACCGCAGCAGTGCAGCTTTCCCAGCAAAGGAATGAAGAACGGGTGCAAGATTGAGACGACACACTCAAGGCGTTTCTCCCCACCTCCCCGACCTGGCGTTGCTCATCCAGCCCGGCCCGGCCGTCGCCCTTAATCTGCAGCCTGAGAGAGGCCTTGCGGGCCCTCGGCGCCAGCATCGTTCTTGTTGAACCTATTAGGCTGCTGTTGTTTGCAGCAAACAGCTGATGCCTCATGGAAGATTAGCATTTGCTCGGCCCCCCTTCCATTGATTTTGTAGTTTGTACGTTTTCTCATAAGCAGGGGCATTTACTGGAAAACTAGATCTCAGTCACACAGTGGTTTTCAAATGTTCCTTCTGTTCATAACCCACCTGGAGTCAGAATCGTGTCTCTGTGACAGAACAATTGGTTGCTATGGAAACGACTGTACCACTCGGGCTGCGGGCGCGGCAGAGAAGCGGAGGAGCCATGCGCGCAGGAGGCGGGAGGGAGGCCGTGTTACAGAATCCCAGTGAGACCTCTAGCTGGTGTCTGATTTCTCTAGGTCAACTCCTCTGCCCCTTCTTCTGCTGAAACTGTGTGTGGCTTCACGTATCCACCTCCCCCCTCCCTGGCCCACCACCACTAGTTACTCCACCCAGGCATGGAATTTTCCCTACCTTCTCTTGCCTGCCTCCAAGTCCAGGTGAGAGCTCCCTAGTCACTGGGTGATTAACCACACCTGGCCAACCCCTTCTCTAAGCAAAACCTCCCAATTCTAGTGACTCTGCACTTAACTGATTTGTAGGGAATCACTTGCTTGGTTTCTCATTATGCTATTTTATCCGCTTCTTACCAGGCTCCCTCTACTTTCTCTTCCCAACAGAATCTGGGCCCCATGAGCGCACACCTGGGCCAGTGGGGTGCCTCCCCCAGGCCGGGCTCTGCTGACCCAGGCTGCTCCCTGACTCCCAGAGAGAGGACAGATCAACGCTGCCCCCACCCCTCGCCTGTCCAATTAAACCTACTCATCTTACTTCTTGAGGATCAGTAAGCCTGGAGGAATAGGCAAATTGGACAGCTCTGGACATCATCGTGAACAGTGGACAACCAAATGAGAGGGGGAAAAAAATCAAGCTTCGGTTGCCTCAGATACCCTCAGATGATGAAGAATGAAAAAAGCAGTGCTTTGTTATTTAGAAGGGTTTTGTTTTTGTGGGTATTAAAGCAGTTGCCTGTTTCGGTTTTTCTTTAGTCTCATTTGCCCGTCACCTTGACAAACCCAGGGGAACATTTATCCCCCGAGGGCCCGTGACGCCCTTAGGTTAACGTGGCCAGAGATAGCACCCCCCCACCCACGTTCATGGCCAAAGGCTATGCCTGACCACCTGGCAGCCTAAGGGCAGCACCTCGTGCCTGGGAGACCCCCAAGCGCTCCCTGGGGCAAGGCTAACTCACCAGCAGGGGTGGATGTGCCGCCTTCCCTCTGTCAGGTGGGCACCATCCCTCTACCCAGAGGCTGGCATGTGCAGCAGCGAGCTCCCCTCTGGCTGCGTGTGTGGCTGTCGGCACCGGAGCTGGGCTGGGCCACAGGGCGAAGGAGGCAGCGCTGGCTTTGGTGCCTCAACCTCTTTCTTCTGGAGCCTGCCCTCCAGTCCCCTGAGGTGGGAGCAAACGGGTAGAGGTAACCCGCTCAGGCAAGAGAGGGGCCCAAGTCGGGGTGTCCCAGGTACCATCAACCTTGGAGCTGGACCACACCTCGCAGAAACCATCCGGAAGAACTCCTGGGCCGCTGGCCGGGGCCGCTCAGGCAGGCACCGCGGGCCGGGCGGCGAGAGTGCGGCTCCTCCAGCCCTCAGCCCCTGGCTGAGGGGCTCCGTGCCTGGAAGGGGGGTTTCTGGTGCCCAGGGGTTCTGGGCAGGGGTGGGCACCTGCACAGTTGGAAGAGGTCCCGGATGTACCAGGAGCCTACCTTTTTCCCACCCTTGGAGCTGTTGCCATTTTTTGGGGGTGGGTGTCCCCTGAAGCCTGAGGAGGTACTGGCGGGGAGTCCACACCACGCAGCCCCCCAAACACCGAACCTGGATCCCCCCGGCAGGAGGGCTGTGGAGGAACTGCCTTTGGTCCATGGCGGCCAGGAGAAGGGCCTCAGCGAGGGCACGTGCTTGCTCCAGCCCTGTCACCCCAGCACCCTGTTGGAAGGTTGTCCTTGCCCTTCCCGGAGTGGCTGTGTGTGGGTGAAGCTGGGAGAAGCCCTCTCGTGCGCCCTGCCCCTCCCGCGCCTGGCTGAACTCTGCAGCCCCAGCTTGAAGCAAGACCCCCGTTCCCCGTGAAATGAGGGTTTGGATAATAAACACCGAGCTCCTTTCTGGAAAAGAGCAGGGAAGTGCCACAGTGATGTCCTGACTGCTTACATCTATTATAGTCACCCAGGGAGTCCAGGGCCCTCTCCCAAACTAGCCTACTGCGTGGAGGAGAGGCCAGAATTCACACGAACCCAGGGCTCCTTCTGAATTAGCTGTTCTGGAGATGGAACCACGGGCCAGCCTCGGAGCCCAGGGGCCCGCACTCCACACAGAACACAACGGGGAGCTCGAGACAGCCAGCTTCCAAGTGTGCCTTCAGCATCTGTGTGAAATGCTCCCGTCTTTTCCAAAGCACTGAGGTCTTCCAGAAGAGAGGAAAAGCAAAGCTCAAAAACCAGAGCCACAGAAATCGCCTGAGGCTGATTAGCCAGGCCGGTAGCTGTGGTCTCCGTCTGACAAAGCCTCGTCTGAAATAACAGAGGGGCCCCGTCCAGGCCCCCCGCATTTGCAAAACGCCGTCCCTTCTGCTTGGCTTCAGGTTCGGCAGCTCAGGTCCCAGAGTCAGACACCACTCGAGATGGCTCCTTCACAGCACATCCGCAAGGAAAGACGGGCAGGTAGGGCTAGGGCTGTGGAAAGGGGGCTGCGCAGCCAGGAGAGAGAAGGACTGGGCCCCGAAGGGGCGGGCGCCCGGATTGGGTCTGGCTGGACTTGGAGGTAACCGCATTATGGGAAAGATCGAAAGGCTAATAGGAAAGCAGCCGACACTGAAAAAGAACAATTAGGAAGGTTAAGGGGCTTAAGATTAGATTAATGGCTGCCGGAGGATAAAGTTCACAGCTTCCAGAAAGAAGTCTGACTCAGAGAAATCTTTTTAGGTGATAGCTCTTGGTCTAGTTGTGTTGACACATTTTTTTTTTTCCTTCCTGGTAACTGAGAGAAAAATGACCGTTCATTCACATATGAGTCATGCTCCCTCGCTGCCCTCCCCTTTCTGCTCTCTCTCTTTCTGCTTGGAAGTATCTGCTTTGCTTCAGGCTCTGGAATGAATTTTAGGGTCCCACCTGTTCAGCATGCCTTACCCCACCTGTAAGCGTCCCCCTCGGTGAGATTTCTGGTGCCCTGTAAGAATATTTTCTCCAGGAGTTTCTGCTGCAGTGCAATGGGATCAGCGGTGTCGCTGAAGTGCTGGGATGCAGGTTCGATCCCCGGCCCGGCCAGTGGGTTAAGCTGCGGCACAGGGCACAACTGCAGCTCAAATCTGATCCCTGGCCTGGGAACTCCAAATGCCATGGGGCAGCCAAAAACGGTGGAAAAATTTTTTTTTCCTTTGGCGCTGTTTGTATTCTGGGGATATTTGAGGCCACTAAGTGGTTTCATGGAGCATTAGCTCAGCCCAGGAGTGATGTTTTGAGATAACAGATTTAACCCAAGTCTGGGTGAAACCAAGGAGACCGAGGGAGGGGGTTCCCAGCCCAGCAGCAACTCAGTCCACCCCGGGGAGCTTTGAACACGCAGACTCCCAGGGCGCACACTCAGGGGCAACCGAATTCGAGTCTCTGGAGGAGTCCTCTGGGAGTCTGTAAAGGTCCCCAGATAACCTCATGACCAGCCCAGCCTGGGAACCACTGGCCCAGGGTGCAAGGAAGAAAAACAATGCCAGGGGGCCACAGACCCCGTCTGTGCACTGGCTCGTCTGTGTGGTTTCCTAGCTCCCACCCCAGATGGCGAGTCTCCTGGGGCAGACACTTGGTTTTACTCACCTTTATAAGCTCTGCCCGGGGCTGACCGTGTCCTACATGTGGGAGCTGAACTCTTCTTCCTAGGCTCGGAAACCTGCCCGGTGTTCAAGTTCACATTTTCGGAAGCCTTGGAGGGTTGAGATCAAGCCTGCTCTCACGGGATCAGGTTCTGGCCTAAAACAACAGATTGTGAGAGCCAGGGAACCCAGAGACACAAGGGCCCTTTGGGACTCTCCAGTCCAGTGGTTTTCAAACTGCGTTCTTAGGCGTCCTAGGGTTCTGCGGTGGAACCTCAGAGACTGGGAGGAGATGGCAGAAGCGCACAGGGAGGGGCGTCAGGCTCCCCTCCACAGCCTCCCCCTCCATCTAGGGCTGCCCCTCCGCTTCTACAGCTTTGTGTCACCACTGGGGAGAAGCAAACTGGCACCTTGACCTACTGTCATTGAGTTAGAGGGACTTCAGAAGCAGCCAGGGCAAAAAGATACCCTGAATCTCCAGGGAGAGAGGACCTTCCTGGAGTTCCCATCATGACTCAGTGGAAATGAATCTGACTAGGAACCACGAGGTTGCGGGTTCGATTCCTGATCTCACTCAGTGGGTTAAGGATCTGGCGTTGCCGTGAGCTGTGGTGTAGGTCCGCGGCTGTAGCTCCAATTTGACCCCTAACCTGGGAACCTCCATATTCCATGGGTGTGGCCCTAAAAAGCAAAAAATAAAAATAAAAAAAAAATAGAAAGGACCTTTCTTGTACCGGAGGAAGGAAGGCGACCTTATCACCAGAGGCAGGAAATTCAGGGCCCTCGAGGCTGTATACACAAAACTTGTTGCCTGATTTCGATTCTTCACAAATGTATTATTTCTTTGTCTAAAACACAGAGAAGCTCTCTGTTCCGGTCACTTCTCTGGGTCTTTATCCTCTTGGGAAGCCTTCCATGTACATGTAAAAAAAATCCAGAAAATTCTCCCGTTGATCTGGCTTTCTCGGCTTAATGTTCAGACCCAGCCAGGGTCCCTAAGAGGGTGAAGGAAAACCTGGCTCCCCCCCTCCGCGACTGCAATAGCCTAACTGGCTTCCCAGCTTCCTTCTCTGCCGACCCTCAGCCGCAGCCCCTGGCTGGGTCCACAATGGTTATTTCAAAACCTAATGCCAGTCAGTTCTCTCTTCTGTTCACGAGCCACCGTTGGATTTCCGCTTCGCTCTCCCGCAATCCAAGGTCCCCCCATGGCCTTGCCTGGCTGCCCCCTTGCTTGTCTGCTCCAGCCATGCTGGCCTCGAGCATACCAGCAGGTTCTAGCCACACTTCTGTTCCTTTTGCCTGCAACACCCTTCCCCAGATGCCCGCCTAGCTTGCATCCGCTTTTCCTGACCACTTTGCCCTATTCCATCAGCCCCAAGCCCCTTCTTCTGCTCTGCCAAGTGTCTCCTCTCCTAGATTACAAGCTCCAAAGGAAAGGGGCTTTGTTTTGCTCGTGCAGAATCCCCAGCACCAAGCACAGCACTGGGTGCAGAGGAGGTGCTCAATGAAACAACTGTCCCTGAATTCAGCAGGTTGGTTGTCAGTTTAAAACTACCCTCTGTGTTTTCTTCTATATGCTTACATTTTCCCAATTTTCTGCAGGAAACATTTAGCGCTTTTGGTCACAGAAGCAGTAAATGAAGCCTTTCCCAGGACCATTCCCTGGGAGACCCCCTCAGGTCTGAGGGACACCAAGTCCCAGGCCCTGGGAACCATAAGCATAGCGGGAGCAACCACAGGTTCCTGATGGTGGACAGGGAACTCAGAGGCGCCAAGCAGCCCTGTGTAGCTCACGGCATCTTGTCGAGGAAGAGCCGGGGACGGGAGAGAAAGAGGGAAAACAGAACCAGCAACAGCCGTGACCTACGCCCCGCGCTCCCCTGCCCAGGACGCAGGCAGACGCAAACAGCTCCGGCACCTCGGCTCCCAGGCCTCCCGCAGAGCAGGCCCCGCGCCGTGGGCTGCCGTTCCGCTGGCACAGCCTACTCCCTTTTCTTTGGGGACCGTCTCTGGGCCTGGTACCTGCGGCCTTGGCTCCTGCTGGTGAATCTAAAAGAGAGCAGCAGCACGCGGAGCAGGTCTCAGGCCTGACGGGGCCCCGAATCTGGTCTCCGTGCCAGTGCCCCCGCCTCCCCAAGAGGGTGGAAAGCCCAGGCTCCCGTGACTCAGAGTTCCTGTTCACGGGGGCTCAGCAGTTCCAGATGAAGGCACAGCCTCAGACACTAGAAACAATTGAGGAAACGAAAGCCCCTGGCACTTGATTGTCATTTTGTAATGGAATCGTTTCTGATGCTCTTTCAGAGAGGCCCTCGGAAACAGGCCTCTGAAAAGGGAACCCGGAGGCCTTGTTTCCCCCACCTCCTCCAGCCCCAGGCCTCCTGTCATGGGAGTGACTTGGAGTCCCACCCGGCTCCTGCCTGGCTTATTGTGACTTACCAGCCGGGTCCCACCACGCCTGGGGAAGGAGCTGCTGTCTCCTGGGCTAGGACAAGCCTGAGACACTCAACAGAGGGCTCGGTCAACTTCCATAATGAGCCAGATGGTAAATATTTTAATCTTAGTGAGCTATACCTATGGTCTGGTCTCTGTCACCTAGCCTCAGTTTCCCACAACCCTTTAGATCTAATGTAAAAAAATAATAATAAAAATTAAAAAAACACTCTTAGCTCACAGGCCTTACAAAAACAGACTATAAGGGGGGAGCAAAGTATAGCCCATGTGCCAAATCCAGCCCACTGCCTGTTTTTGTAAAATGAGGTTGTCCAGGTACATGGCCATGCTAGTCTAGGTACTGACTGTGGCTACTTTCTTTTTTTTAAAACTTATTTATTTGACTGTGCCCATGGCATGTGGAAGTTCCTGGGCCAGGGATCAAACTCACGCCACAGCAGCAACCAGAGGCACTGCAGTGACAATACCAGATCCTTAACCCACTGTGCCACAGGGGAACTCCTGGCTGTGCCTACCTTCCTGCTGCAAGAGCAGAACTGAGCACTCACAACAGAGACTATAAAGCCAACAAAGCCTGGAATAGTCACTACCTGGCCTTTTACAAAAAATGTTTGTCAAGCCCTGTTCTAAAGTACCCATACGAATGGCTCACAGGTAGTCCAGCTTCTAAAGTGTTTCCCACACATTCTTATTTAATGCGTGAGAGTTTTTTGAGGTTAGTGTTTTGTCCCATTTTATAGACGAGAAAACTGCAGACCAGAAAACCTAAGGCTTACCCAAGGTCATACAGCTAATAGGGATTTTGCGTCAGATAAAACTGCCTTGGAAAGGGCGATCCCCGAAGCCTAGAGGCACTCTTGTTCGGCCCCATTAGAGAAGGAGGCAGCAAGTCCCTTGGTGCAGCAGCCGAGAAAGACACGGGGCCTGGACAGCAGCGGCCGCCCTGTACAGCCGTGCTGAGGATTCTCCTAAAATCGTCCTCGTGTGCCGAGATCTCCAAGGGCATTCTATTCACAGGAAAGCCAGGCTGGCTGACAGAAAAGCGGTCCTTTACAGTCCACGCTTAGCTTCTGGAAACATGTGCCAGGTAGCCACACCGCTGTGCAGAGCGTGGAGCCCCAGCCATCCTCCCACGGGAGTTCTGACCGGCTTCCAAGCTGCAGGGTGCCAGGCCTTCCATTTCCCAGGGAACCCCGAAGGCAGCGCCGTCATCGGTGTGAGAGAGACCCCCAGTGGACGTTGGTGGTATTGCCGCCCCTAAGAGTCGCAGAAACACCCTCCTGCTCCAGGAGCTCACTTCCCAGGCTGGGAGTGACCAAGGCTGGTGTCATCTATGAGTCATTGTCCCACCACATGAAGTGACATGAGTGTTGTCCTCCTCAAAACTCTCCCCGAGGGAGGCTGCTGTCTGCATGTTCTCACAATGCTGCCACTGCACAGAACAAGTTAGGAGGCCCTGTTTTCTGCGGGCACATCTGACTGCTGAGGTCAGTCGGCATTTGTGAAGATCTGTTGAGCTTCCTTCAGTCTAAGTTTGCTCCAGGACCTGTTCAGTGTGTCCCATAATGTTAGTTTTGGATGTTGCTATTGTTTGTAGTTTTGTTTTGTTTTTTTAATTGGAATTAAATACCACAATTGTAAATAAGGATCCCTAGTAATACTGGAAAAGCCAGACGACACTGGTCCTAAGTGTTGAAGCCAGTGGTTGAAGGTGAGGAGTTACTGCCCCTTTTGAAGGATTCTCCAGGGGTCGAATCAGAGCTACAGCTGCCAGCTACACCACAACCACAGCCACAGCCACAGCCACAGCCACACAGGATCCGAGCCACACCCACGACTTCTACCACAGCTCACAGCAATGCTGGATCCCCGATCCACTGAGCGAGGCCAGGGATCGAACCCTTATCCTCATGGATACCAGTCAGATTCGTTTCCACTGTGCCACAATGGGAACTCCCACCCTCCCTGCTATTGATGATATGACCTTCCTGGTCTCTAAGGAAGCTTTATAGTTACATCACAGATTTGGGATATTCACCATAACAACGGCGGCGGCTGCATGACCAGACACCGTGCTAAGCATGGTGCCTACATTTTCTCACTTAACGCAGTGAGCTAAGAATCATTATTCCAACTCACAGATGCAGAAACTGGGGTTCACCATCCCTAAGCAACTTGCCCAGGATCGAATAGCAAGTATCTACTCCATGCAATTAACTACTGTGGCTAGGCAAGCAGGCAGACCTGGATTTAGTGCCACAAGGGAGCAGAAAATTAGATTATATAGATACAGAATATCTTTATGAGCCAGAGGGTTGAACTGAATTCCAGATATGGACATACACATTTTACCTTGTCAGATGGCAGCTCCTCCCATTGGTTTTACGGGCGTGACAGACCAAGTAAAGGCCCCAGTCACGAGATTTTCCACTTTCTATACTCACAAGGTATTCAAGAATGGCTCCCCCTGATCCCAATTATGAAGCAGGCTAAATATCTCTGGCATTAAAACTCTGGACTATCCCCCTCTGTCGCCTTTGATGCCATGTGCCCTGTGTCCTGAGCTCCCAATAGGAGCCTGGGGACCCTGCTGACACAGTGTCAAGGCCTGAACTCTTGAAACATCGCCTCACCTTCCAGATTCTCCTTCTGCCCTTTGTCCATCAAAGCTCCCTCCATCAAAATACCCTCTGCTGTGTCCCAAATTTCCAGATCTTGCTAAGTGACGACTTAACCTGATAAATGAATGGGGAGATAAAGTGGACTTGGTCATTCTTCCAGCAAACATTCGTCTGAGGGTCCATCCCCTCCTTTGAAAACCATCCCAGGATTTCCCATGGCTTCTTAAGAGACTGAAGACAAAAGCCTCAGCAAGACCCCAAAGGCCCTTCTGTCCACCCCCTACAGCTCCCCCACCGCACCCTTCACCCAGCATTCCCACCTACTTCTTCCACTGTCCCAGCACCCCCTGTCCCCCATTACAGCTGGGTCTTCACACTGACCCTGTCCTCTGCCTGGAAATCTCTTCCACCCCCTCTTGGCTGGCGGTGGCCTCCCTGCCCTTCAGATCTCTATCCAGCCATGCCCTCCTCAGAAAGCATTCCCTGGCCTCCTTGGCTTGGTGGACGCCACCGCTAGACTCGTGCAGGCACCATGACCCTGTCCTGCAGGGCACTCGTCAGGGGCAGAATTCTGCATCATTGATGTAACATACTCAGGCCTCATCAGACAGTGAGTTCATGGAGATGTTCGACCTGTTTCTATTCATTTTCCTATTCCTGGTGCCTAGATGCCTAATTCATATATATATATATATATATTTTTTTTTTTTTTTTGGTCTTTTTGCCTCTTCTAGGGCTGCACTCGTGGCATATGGAGGTTCCCAGGCTAGGGGTCTATTCGGAGCTGTAGCCGCTGGCCTACACCACAGCCACAGCAATGCCAGATCTGAGCTGCGTCTGCAACCTACACCACAGCTCACAGCAACGCCGGATCGTTGACCCACTGAACAAGGCCAAGGATCGAACCCACAACCTCATGGTTCCTAGTCGGATTCGTTAACCACTGAGCCACGACAGGAACTCCTAATTCATATTTGTTGAAGGCAAGTGGTGGCTGAGGGAGAAGGGGAGGGAGGAATTTCAAATGACTCTCTACTGTTGACACAGAGAGAACTTAACTGACTTGCCTGAGGTCACAGAGCTTGTCAGTGACACAGCAGAATATTGGACCCAAGTTTCCAAGGCACATTTCTCTTCCACGCTCTCGTGCTTTTCTCCAGGGCCTCTGCGGGCCTCTGTAGGCTGTGATGAATAACTGCACCCTGAAAATTATTGTGGCTTTGGAGGCATGCCCAGCCTGGCTCCAGATGGAGGAGGTGCAGTAGAATTGGGCTGCAGTAGAACTGGGTCACCTTGTCACTTGCAGGGGTAGAGCGGTACAGGGCAGACCCCCGGGCAGACCCCCCGGGTCCCCTCCAGGTGGGCTCCTGGGGCACCAGGGCTGCACTGAGCATGTAGGACCTGGGATAATCAACTGCCTGGAAGAAGAAAGCTGACCGTCTGCCATGCCCTTAGGATGTGCAAAGCCCTGTAAGGGACACTATTTGGCTGACAGATGAGAAAACAGGTCCAGAGACTGAGTCACAGTTGATCAGTGCAAGACGATTTTTAGACTCAATGTGTAAGACTCCTGAGCAATTTTTTTTTTTTTCCATTTTGTCGTTTTAGGGCCACACCCAAGGGCATGTGGAGGTTTCCAGGCTAGGGGTCTAATCCGAGGTGTTAGCCGCCGGCCTACACTGCAGCCACAGCAACGCAGGATCCGAGCCGTGTCTGCGACCTACACCACTGCTCACGGCAACGCCAGATCCTCAACCTGCTGAGCGAGGCCAGGGATCGAACCCACAACCTCATGGTTCCTAGTCAGATTCGTTAACCGCTGCACCACGACGGGAACTCCCTGAGCAAATTCTTATACCAGGATGCAACACAACCTGGCAGAAGAACAGAATTATTCATATTCAGAATATGACACATTCGCGTGAGAAGAATGAGGAGAGAGTGGGGCCTAAGACCCAAGAAGGAGGGGTTGGTCGGGTGACGGGGAACCCGGGTCGCAGGAGCGGAAGAGGACCGCGGACTGGCCAGAGAAGGACCCCGAGCTCAATGCACTGTCCTACTTCTCCGGGCCGCGCCCTTCACTCCGCCCCACTCTTCTTAGCAAAAGCATTTTTTTTTTTTTTGTATTTCCACTCTCTATGGAAACCATAATTCCTCAGCAATCAGCTGTCCTAGATCTGGAAGAAGAAAGTGGCGGGTCCCACGACTAGCTGTCCAGTTCAAAGGACAATGCGGTGATGCGCCCCGTCCTTAGAGCTGTGTCTCCCACCCCCGCCGATTGGGGGTGGGGCGGGGCCGGGGGCGGGCACTAAGCATCCAGGGAGGAGGGGCCTCGGGGCGGGGCGGGGGCTGGCCTGAGGAGCTCAGGCCTCCCACTGGGTGACCTTGGGCTCTTGCTCCGGAATCCAGTGTCCTGCCCTCTAGAGGGAGGGGGATGGGATAGCCTCTTGGACTCTGGTTTTCTGCTTCTCCAGCCTGGGGTGCAGGTGAGTGAGATAAGAACAAAGATCAAGAGTCACCTAAGACTCTTAACACATACACACTGCTATACAGAGAATAGATAACCCACAAGGACCTACTGTATAGCAGAGGGAAGTATACTCGATATTCTGTAATAACCTATAAGGGAAAAGAATCTGAAAAAGAACATATATATGTATGTATGTATATATATGTATACATATATATGTTCTTTTTCAGATTCTTATGGACATGTACATAGAAAGAATCTTTTATGTACATGTATATAAAACTCAATGACTTTGCTGTACACTTGAATCTAACACGACACTGTAAATCAACTACACTTCAACTGAAAAAAAAAAGTCATTTGGGAGTTCCCATTGTGGCTCAGCAGGTTAAGAATCTGACTGATATCCATGAGGATACAGATTTGATCCCTATCTCACTCAGTGAGTTAAGGACCCGGCATTGCCGTGAGCTGTGGTGTAGGTCACAGACATGATTCAGATCCCGCGTTGCTGTGGCTGTGGCGAAGGCTGGCAGCTGCAGCTCCAGTTGGACCCTTAGCCTGGGAACCTCCATATGCCACAGGTGTGGCCCTAGATAAGGCAAAAGAAAGAAAGGAGGAAGGGAGGGAGGAAGAAGGAAAAAAACGAAGTCATCCAAGAGATGATTTAACAGGTGGCCACAGAGCCACTGAACAGCAGGAGATGGTATTTGCAACTTTTCTCATCAGCATGTGTTTCCCTTTTTTTTTTTTTTTTTTTGCTTTTTAGGGCCAAACCCGCAGCATATGGAGGTTCCCAGGCTAGGGGTCGAATTGGAGCTGCAGCAGCCGGCCTGCACCACAGCCACAGCAACGTGGGATCTGAGCCATGTCTGGGACCTACACCGCAGCTCACAGCAACGCCAGATCCTTAAGACACTGAGCGAGGCCAGAGATCAAATCTCCACCCTCATGGATACTTGTCAGGTTCATTTCTGCCAAGCCACAAGGGGAACTCCATCAGCATGTGTTTTGAACGTTGAGATTTTCCCATTGTCAGTGAGCAAGGTGATTGTAGCCTTGAATGGAACGTGGGCGTTGTGTTGCACAGGCCCGGGCACAGTTCCCACAGATCATCTACCCTTCCCCCACGCGCCACTCCCCCCCACTGGGGAGGGTAGAAACCAAAGCGGAGAACGGAGTTCAACTATGAATTCAACTTCACCAAGTATTGATCGAGCACCAAATATTTTGTCCTATTCCTCTGCACCTTCGCGTAGTCACAGCCACATGACCAGCCAGCTGCACAGAGCAAGACACTTACGGTCAGGGGGGCCTTCGGCTCATAAATCTCAAAGTCCGCCTGCTGGATCCAACCCTAAGGAGTCTTTTCACAGATTCCCAGAGACTTCCTGGGCAGATGCGCTCAAGGAGAAGTCCCCCGGGAGAGGACTTAGCCTGGGGGTTGCTCTGGGAAGCGCCGCTCTCATATGGTCATGTTAGCATCCGCACAGTCTTGCAGGTACGGGGCCGCTTCCGGCTGGATGGGAACGCGCCTCACCGTCCACTAGGCGCTGGGGGACCCCTCGTCTCCTTCCTAGGTTGGTTAGTTAAGGCGTTTCTAGCCTTGCCACCCCCGCTCCCACAGGGATTTCACTCACCCACTGTGACGTTGGGGCAGAGTGTTATTAACCTTGGTTTGCGGGTGGGACCAGGCTCAGGACCTTCCCAGACCTGCTGGAGGCCACCCCCATGCCCACCCCTGAGAATCCTTCCTGCCAAGGGGACTCCTCTGGCCTCCACAGGCCCAAGGAGTTCTTGTCACCCAGGGCTGCAGAGAGGGAGGGCTACAGCCAAGGCGCTTGTAAATTCAGGGCCAGCGAGGTCGCTCTTTCTTTCCAGGGACTGAGCCAATAACAGTTCCTTAAATATGAGCATCCTTCAACTTGCGGTGACTTCACTTTGGCCCTGATTACTGCAGCCCAGGGTGGGGTGTGAGAACTAGGGTGGGTGAGTCACTTTATCCGGCTGGTGCTTACATCCAGGGCAGTGTTTTAGGGCGCCTGCCTGCCATGCCGGCCCCAGCTCGGTCTCACGGGCTTGAAACCTTCCACAATGCCCCTCTGGCCAAACCAGTTTCTCAGGAAACTACCCCACCCACTTTCTTGTGACTTTCCCCCACTTGTCTTGTGACCCCTTCCTGGCGCAGCAAGCAAGCCCAATGGAGACCCAAGCTCCTTCATGCCAGCTTTGCCCATACTTTTGACTCCTGGATGATTCTCAGGCCCCGTCATCTATCAGCTAAGGTCTTGGGGTCAGGCAGACCTGGGTGCAAATCCTGTTCCTACCACTTACAGGCTATGCAACCTTAACCATATTGCTACGCTTGCACAAATCTCCCGTCTGTATAATGGGAATAACAGTGCTACCTACCTCCTAGGGAGGGGTGAGAGGCAGCAGGCGAGGCGCTTTGCACAGTGCCTGGCACATAACAAATGTTCAATGAATGGCAGTGTGTGTGTGTGTGTGTGTGTGTGTGTGTGTGTGTGTGTACAAGCACACACACGTGTTAATGTGTGTATCTCTCCCGAGCACTCTACTTTCCTTTTCTGTGTTTTGTCATTACACACTAATTTGAGCACCACGGGGCTAATCATTTCTAGCAATGAGCCTGACTAGTATCCATAAGGATGTGAGTTCGATCCCTGGCCTCATTCAGTGCATTAAGGATCCGGCATTGCTGTGAGCTGTGATGTAGGTTGCAGATGCACCTCCAATTCAACCCCTAGCCTGGGAACTTCCATATGCCACAGGTGTGGCCCTAAAAAAGCAAAATGTGTACATACACACACACACGCCTCGGAATGATTGCCCACTGGGGACCTGCTCTATGTTACACAGAACTCTACCCACTGTTCTGTGATGGTCTGTGTGGGAAAAGAATCTGAAAGAGAATGGATGTGTGTACATGTGTAACCGAGTCACTTCGTTGTGCAGCAGAAATTACTGCAGCATTGTAGATCCACTCCACCTCAATAAAACTTTCAGAAAATACATATACACATATAGCTTCTGACCTAGCATTTCCACTCCTGGGAATCTTCCTCATAGGACTAAAAAGTGCCAGAATGTATGGCTGTGGGCACAAGGATGTAGAATGAATTGGTTTCAGTGGAAGACAAGCAAAACCTAGAGGCGGAGACAGTGTCCTTCAAAGACGGGTTGTTGACTACACCGTGATGTGCTAGGGAATATTCCGCAGCCGTTCAAAAGAATAAATGGGAGCTACATCAGGTGGCTCATACGGAGGATCATGAGTAATTGGTGTGAAAAAGCCAAGTACAGGAAATTGGTTATAAAGCTGTCCAACCTTAAAGAAGAAACCATGCCCCCCTCCTCCCTCCCCACTGTGCACTGGGGCCAGCACACGTGAGCGTGGAGAAAACACGGCGGCCTCCAGGCCCAGCAGGCAGCGTGGCTTCGGAGGGGAGGATAGCCCTGTCTCTGGCAGGAGGGGCATGTAAGGGAGACTCAATGGGAAGAAAGAAAAAAAGACTGCGTTGAAACTAAGGCTATAAATATATATGAAACCATCACATTTATGTCTTAATGTAAAAGTACCTGTGGACGTCGCTGTAAGAGGGAAATTTTGAATTCTACATACACATCTTAAACATTTTGTCAACCGAGAGCATCCAAACGCACATTCCTTCACCAATAGTTTGACGTACAGCCGTGGTCTTTTCTCAGAGAGTCTATTTTCCCTGAGAGTAAGTCTACCTTTTTCACAAAAATCACAGCCTTGATGCATTGTCTACGGTTCGTAATTTCAGTTTCTGTAGAGAGGGGTGGGAACTTAAGAAACTTGGGAAACAGGTTGGGTGCAGGAAACATTTTTAGATACAATGTTTCTCCCCTAATCTATGCCATTGTCTTGCCTACACTCAGTTCAACAATAATCTTGTTTTAGGATCTCTCCTTTATTGTCTTTCTAAAACTGTCGACTTGGTTCTTACAGAAACAATAATTCTCTTTCTGACATTGACATTTCCTCAGCTTGTGTGACATTTCTAAAGGTACCGCTGGCATAAAACAGGCTTGGGAATAAACACATCTATTGTAGGTGACAGTCATGTCAACAAGGAGATGCCATCGTATGTGTCGTCCTGGAAGATGTGGGCACCCTCTGGTGGCACATTCAGTGTGCCCCCGAGAGGGAGCAGCAGTCAGTGTTCTTCATGGACAGAATGCCCGGGATCACAGAACCTGGCCAGTCAGTTATAAGAGGTTTCGCTGAAAACCCTTGATGGGCTGTCAGTTGTTGACCCCTTTTGGGTCACATCCACCTCCCTGATCATGGGACTCTGTCAGTTTTTCAGTGATTGAAATATCTAAGTTTGCAAGAGGGAGTCAGGAGGCATGGGGAATTACAGCTTTCTCTTTGCAATACATCATGTAGCACGTTGCTAATACGGTCAACAGTCTGGGGCAAGGGGCTTGGCTGGGATGGAGAGACCTCAGGCTTACACTCCTGTCTCAGGACAGGCGATGCAGTGCTGGGACAGCTTTGGGCATGTTGTCATCTTATGCCACTACATCTGTTCCCTCGTCTTCAAAATTAGATAGTGTCTAATTCTAATTCACAGAGTTGTTCTGAGGCTCAAAGGAGACGAATGTGCCTAAAAGCACTCACCTCACTGACAGGACCACCTAGGCTATTTGCACATGTGTACCCCTAGATAACATTTGTTATGTAGCAACAGGATGGGGTCAGGAGCTCCATCTCTACAACAAGCAGCAAGTTTTAGAGCAAGGAACCTACCCTTTGGAGGCAGATGGATGGGATCTGGAGGCACTTCCACCAGGAATTCACTGCACATCCTTGGACAAGTCACTTAATCGCTCTGAGCATCGTCTTTGTCACCTGAGAAATGGAGAACAATAGTAGGAAAATCACATCTGGCTTGAGAAGTTATGGTGAAGATTAAACAGAGGTTAGAGTCCAAAGCTATCTGGAAAATAGAAGAGGCTCCATAGATGTCGTTCCTGTGGATATGACTTAGTCCAACAAATAAAGATCAGAAAGAAAGCTCATGTCTTCTAGTTTCTGTAACAACTTATTTCTGACCCTGAGTTCTCATTTCTCTTTTTTGATGGAAAATTTCAGTGCCAGCCTTTCCTGGGGAGCACCTTCACACTGGCACCATGGACTGTGATCACATGTGGTGAAGGAGCTGGGGGTGGAGGACCTGTGTGCTTGCCCTTGGTCTTTCATCCACACAGACGGGCTGGATGTCCTTTGCCCTGTCTATCTGTCCTGTCTCCGTTGCTTCCAGGACACAGAGCACGCAATTATCTTTGTGGCTTGGGAAAGAGAGCCAGGAAACAAATGAGTGCAAGACAATAGAGAAGAGTAGGGCCCGTTGATAAAGCCACGGCCATCTAAAGGCATCCAAATCCACCACAGATATTTAACACTGTGGGGACCAAACTAAACACACCCGTGGGCAAGTGGGCCTCCTTACTGCTCTGCGACCACAGTGGGCCTGCACTCGCCTCAGGGCCTCTGTCGGGAACGCTCATTCACAAGGGGCCGTTTGTTGCCTCTCAGAGTTCTCCGGTAAGGCTGTCCTCCCAACTCTGACGGTCCCTACCCTTTCCTTGTTTTATTCTCCTCTCTAGCCCTCAGCATTGTACTTTCCTTGTTTATCCTGTTCAGTGTCTATCTCTGCCCACGAAAACGCCGCCCCACGAAGGCCGACATCCGTTTTGTTCAGGGTCATGTCCCAAGTGCCCGGTACAGCGCCTGCCACAGAGCAGGCGTTCAATAGATATGTTAAGTGAAAAGATGGATGGATGGATGGATGGATGGCTGGCTTCACTGCTGAATGGATAAATTGCTTTCCTTTCTCCCCTTTCTACGAGCCTTGTGCTTTCAGAAGATTCTTGCCTGGGCTGCAACCAGGGTAGAGTCAGTGAGGCACTCACCTCAGGTGCAAAATTTAAGGGGACATGAAGAAAACTCAGTAATCAAGACAAATGATATTTAATGCAAGAGTTTAAAAATCAGAATTACTGCCAAAATAATCTGGGATGAGCGAAGGCTCAAATTTTTAAATGAAGACGTGATCTAAAAGAAGGTGCAGTGAGCTGCTGCTGGTTGAAAATTATTTAAGACTGTTACTTGATCAAGAGGAATTCTCAAACATGGCAATGTTCTGGATTGAAAATAAGATGAACAAACACGGATATTTTGAAATTTTTATTAACGAGTTACCTTCATTAAAGCCAGGAAAAGAACAATCTAATAGATTATGGTGTTTGGGTATAAAAATAAAATATTTAAGCATGAAATTACATTGAGTTTTAATATACCTACTTTTCAATTTCTCATTTTTTTAGAAGCCATTTTAATGTTCTGGAAAAATATGGCTTGTTAAGAAAAGACAGTTTGTCTTCTTTTGCTCTAGGATTCAATATAGTGGGGTTGGTAGGACAATGTCTCACAGTAGATCTAGGCTGACTAAGTGGTTTTATGAGTCAGCCCTCCCAAACAGGCCTCCAGGGCTTTCACGGCCCACTCTTTCATATAAATAAGAGGACTCGCCATACTGTTTTTTCACAGTGACTGCACCAATACACATTCCCACCAACAGTGTACAATGGTTCCCTTTTCTCCGCATCCTCACACTTGCTATTCCTTGTCTTTTTGATAACAGTCATTCCAACAGACTTGAAGTGGTATCTCCGAGTGGCTTTGATTTGCACTTGCCTGATGATTAATGACACCGAGCGTCCTTTCACGGGCCTGTCGGCCCTCCGTATGTATTCTGTGGTCAACTGTCCATTCGGCTCTTCTGTCCATGTTGTGGTTGGGTTGTCTGTTGCTGTTACGGAGTTGTGTGCTTCCTTTATACATTTCGGATATTAACCCCATATCAGATGTATGATTTGCCAGTATCTCCTCCCATCCAACAGGTAGTCTTTTCATTTTACTGATGGCTTCCTTTGCTGCGCAGATGCTTTTTAGTTTGATGTTGTCCCACTGGTTTATGATCCAGAGATACCACTTTTGGGAATTTATCCAAAGAATCCAAAAACGCTAATTCAAAAAGATCTTTGCACCCCTATATTCATCACAGCATTATTTACAACAGTCAAGACATAAAAACAACCTAAGTTCTCATCAATGGATGAATGGATTCAAGAAGATGTGGTATATATACACAATGGAAAGAGATGGAATCTTGACATTTGCAACAACAAGGAGGGCCCTTGAGGGTATTATGCTAAGTGAAATAAGTTAGATGGAAAAATAAAATACCCGGTGATTTCACTCCTACGTGGTAGATAAAAAAAAGCAAACAGACAAAAAAAAAAAAATAAATGAACAAACTCAACCCAACCCATGTAGATACAGAGAACAGAGTAATAGTTACCAGAGGAGAAAGGAAGGGGGTGGGGCTGAGTGGGGGGCAGGGAGGGTAAAATAAGTAAAGAGGATCAACTCCGTGGTGATGGGTGGAAATGAAATTTTTGGTGGTGAGCATGCTGTAGTGTTTGCAAAAGTAGAAATATAATATTATACACATCAAGTTCATATGTTATAAACCAATGTACCTCAATAAAGAACACATTTTTAAAACATAAAAAAGTAAGAGGTGAGGGGATTTCAGGGGGCTGGTGAGGGCGGTGGTCTTGACTGGAGCACTTTTCAGTGATTCCCAAATCAAGACATGGGTCTACTGCTTTGATCTGGAGTTTTCCCTTGGCATGAAAGGATCTTAACCAAGAAATCTTGAGGAAGAAAAAGATCGAGAAGAGGAAGTGCCTGGTGAAAGAGGAAGGCAGCCTGGGCAACCCACACACTTGCTCATTTTGCTCTCACTTCCGCCATCACTCACAACTTTCAGCATTCTGACCCAGAGGAATGGGTGGCTCCCAAGACGGCTGGCGTCGCAGCCCCTCGTGGGGCACTGAGCTGCAGCCTGGCCTCCAACTGCATGGGCCTCATAGCTAGTACTGTTGCTTCCTGGGGCTGGTATACAAATCTGATCCTTAGTGGGGGACTGAAACTAAGGGTGGATGCTGGGAGGAACCTGGTGTTGCAGGAAAGCACTGGCCTGGAGGTCAAGGTTGCCGGGGTCCTGCTTCTGGTCCTTTCACTGGACTAGCTGTGGGCACCTGGTCCAGGGACTTGCCTCTTTAAGCCTCAGTTTTCTCATCTTTCTGATGAGACCTCCGAGGATCCCTCCAGCTTTGAGTCTAGAAGGTAGAATCTAGCCCGGTATTTACTGCCTTTGCTCTGTGGTCCACACCCGTGGTTAAAAGCGAGCCCTCTCTCTAGAGAATACCTCAATTAAGAATAAGCTCTTTGACCAAACATAAAACAAAACCTGGAAGAGCATTTCCGAAGACTCCAAACTGTACATAGAAAATAGACCACACACATCTGCCTTCTCCCAGCGTGGCCTGGGGGTTGAGAGGCCTCTGGGCCACACTGCCTGGGTCTGAATCCTGGTTCTGCCACTTATAACTCACGGACCTTGGACAAGCGCCCGTGAGTTTTCTCATTTGTGAAATAAGGAGGGTGACTGTACCTGCCTGTCCCCTGGGAGGGCTGCCAGAGGAGACAGAATCCTTGAAGAGAGGCGTGAGACCAAACCACACGGCTGAGCGCTGAGGCTGTGGGGTAGCCTGCTGACGCGGGAGGAGGAGAGAGGTGGAAAGCGGGGGGCAGGGTAGGAATGGGCACAGAAGGCAGATGAAGGGGATATGTGTGCGCTGGACAGAGCGTGGCTAAGGGTGGCGGGGCGGGGTGGGGGAGGGTGGAGAAACACACCGAGACAAGCAGTCTCAAAATTCTATTTAAAAATTTTTTTTTTTTTTTTTTGCTTTTTAGGGCCACACCTACGGCATATGGACGTTCCCAGGCTAGGGGTCTAATCGGACCTACAGCTGCCAGCCTATGCCACCGCCACAGCAACGCGTGATCCGAGCCGCATCTGCAACCTACACCACAGCTCACGGCAACACCTGACCCAGTGAGTGCGGCCAGTGATCAAACCCACATCCTCATGGATCCTAGTAGGTTTGTTTCCGCTGCGTCACAATGGGAACTCCACAATTCTAAATTAAACTCTGGTTTAAGGGGCTTTCATAGACTTGCTAGCTAGTGTCTGAAGCTAGTTCTTTGCTCAGACCTCCAGAGAATGGCTTTGTTACCTGATAACTGCTGGCCCCACGTGGAGGGTGGACATGTAGACAGAGTCCCGAGGAGAAGGAAGTTGCATGTAGAGCCTTTCAGCTTCGGAGAGCTGAACCCAGGCTGAGAGGCTGACGGGGAAGGCCTCTGCAGGCTGGGAACCCAGGCTTCCCAGGGGGCCAGCCCACTTCCTCAAATTCCTCAGGTGCATTTTTTTTTTTTTTCAAGTAAGAAGAATTTTACTAGGACATAATTCAGTTCCTATACAATCCTCCCATTTAAAGTGTACAATTCAATAGTTTTTGTCTATTCAGAGTTGCACAATTACTGCAGTCAATTCTAGAACGTTTTCATCACCACCCAAAAGAAACAGCAGTCACTTCTCCCCCTGCCCAACATCCTCCTCCCAGCCCTATTCTGGAAATTTTGTATAAATAAAACTGTGTAATATGTATAATATGCGGTCCCTTCTAATTGGCTTCTTTCAATCAGCACGTTCTCGAAGTTGCTTTTTTTTTTTTTTGGGCCACACCCGCAGCATATGGAGGTTCCCAGCCTAGGGGTCGAATTGGAGCTGTAGCTGCCAGCCTACACCACAGCCACAGTAACGTGGGATCTGAACTGCATCTGCAGCCTACACCACAGCTCACGGCAATGCCGGATCCTTAACCCACTGAGCGAGGCCAGGGATCGAACCCGCAACCTCATGGCTCCTAGTCGGATTTGTTTCCACTGTACCACAACGGGATCTCCACGTTCTCAAAGTTCATCCAGGCTATGGGCTGTATCAGACCTTCATGCCTTTTTACACTGAACGCTATTCCATTGGATGGGTAGACAACCTTGCATTTTCTCTTCATCGGTGGATAGATATTTGGATTATTTTCACTATTTGGTTATTGGGAATAATGACCTATGAGTATCGGTGTACAGGTTTTTGTGTGGACATAGGTATTTACTCCTCTTAGATATTTACCAAGGCGTGGGAGTGCGGTCATATGATTGCCCTTCCTTTGTCCTTTGCATACACTTCAGACCTGGTACACTGACACCCGGGCTCACAGGTCCGCTGGCCCTGTCACACTATGAGCTTCCTTCATCTCGCAGGCTCACAGAACCTAGCACCTAGGAACAAACCTGGGGGGGGTACCCTGCATCAGATGGTGCTTACAGGCAGAGTAAGACAAGGCCTGAGAACCAACCATAGGTTCTTACAATGAGGGGGCCACTGGGTAGTTTGGTGAGTAGTGGGGGTCAAAGTCTGACTGAAGTGTGTTCAAGAAAGAATGTGGAGAGAGGAGTGAGAGAAAGGAAGTACAGATCATTCTTCTGAGGAGCTTTTTATAAAAAGATAGCAGAAAAATGAGACAAGAGTGGGATGGAAATGTGCAATCAAGAGTATTTAGATTTTTGGAAACTACGATGGGGTACGACCTCACACCAGTCAGAATGCCCACCATCAAAAATCTATAAACAACAAATGCTGGAGAGGTTGTGGAGAAAAGGGAACCCCCTGCACTGCTGGTGGGAATGTAAATTGGTGCAACCACTATGGAGAACAGTATGAAGGTATCTTAGAAAACCCAATAGAGAACTACCATATAATCCAGCAATCCCATTCCTGTGCATATATTCAGGCAAAACTATAATTCAAAAAGATACATGCACCCCTGTGTTCATAGCAGCACTATTTACAACAGCCAAGACATGGAAACAACCTAAATGCCCATCAACAGATGAATGGATTAAGATGTGGTACATATACACAACGGAGTATTAATCAGCCATTAAAAAAAAAACAACAAAATAATGCCATTTGCAGCAACACGGATGTAACTAGAGATTATCATACTAAGTGAGTTAAGTTATTAAGAGAAGGACAAATACCATGTGATATCACTTATATACGCAATCTAAAATACGACACAAATGAACCTATCTACAGATTAGAACCAGACCCACAGACATGGATAACAGACGTGTGGCTGCCAAGGGGGCTGCAGGAGGAAGTGGGATGGACCGGGAGTTTGTGGTTGGTAGATGCCAACCGCTACATTTAGAACAGATAAACAACGCGGTCCTACTGTACAGCACAGGGAACTACACTCAATCGCTTGGGACAGATCATGATGGAAGATAAGAAAAGGAATGTATACATATGAATGACTGAGTCACTTTGCTGTACAGCAGAAACTGGCACAACCTTTTAGTCAAATATGCTTTAATAAAAAAGGAATTAAAGAGTATTTTGATTTTTTGAATTAAAAAAAGGAATTAAAGAGTATTTTGATTTTTTGAATTAAAAAAAGGAATTAAAGAGTATTTTGATTTTTTGAATTATGAGAAATGGTATGTTTGTATGATGTCACAGAAAGGTAAACGCTGAGGATGGGGAGAGGTGGACAGAGAATGATGTCCTTAAGCAGACGGGTGTCGGGGGGTGGCACCCTGTGCCTAAGCAGAGTGAGAATTTCATCCCCTAAATCCACTTGTCCACACCATTCCCCCCCCCCCGACTATATTTGGAAATAGGGCCTGTGAGGAGGTGATAAAAGTTACATGAGGTCCTAAGGGTGGGGCCCCAATCCAATAGAGCTGGTGCCCTTCCAAGAGGAAGAGACGCCCAAGCTCTTCTCCCCACTGCGAGGGAGCACAGCCGGCCAGGAAGAGTCGTCACCAGGGGCCACACTGGCCAGCACCTGATCTGGGACTTCCCAGCCTCTAGATCTGGGAGAAATAAGATTCCGTTTTTAGGCCACTCAATCTATAGCAGTCCAAGCGGACCAAGAGAAGTGGAGAGACTGGTTCGAGGAGGGGCAGGGAGAGTTCACCCGCAGTAAGAAGAGGGGCAGCAAAGCCCACGGGTGCTGATGTAGCTGGGTGTGGAGAAGTGGGGGAGAGACGCTCTCTTCAATGTCCTAGTTTTTACAGTGATTTGGGGAAGCAAAGTGAGCCGTGGAAAACAAGGACGCAGGGTTACTGTCTAAGAGGAGCGATGAGGAGGCAGCGACCCGACCAGGGTAACGCCACGAGGACAGCTGAGACGCAGCGTGAACCCATCTGAAGTCTGCGGTCATTGAAGTGAAATCAATCAGCCTGATGGTGTGCTTTTCTCCAGGACGTTCCGCAGTTTGGGTGCAGGGCGGGAGCTAGGAGAGGCGACTCGAACCGCAGTGGGGGTCTGGCCAAGCGAGGAGGTAAGAGTGAGGGTGGAGGAGTGAACCCTGGAGACCCAAGCAGCGAGGAGAATGACTCGGGGCAGCTGATTGCGGGGCAGAGTGAGGACAGCCGGCTGGCGGGGCCGGTGGGGCGGCGGGAGCTTCGATGTGGGGGCCCTCAAGGGAGCAGCGTGGAGGAGAGTGGGCAGAGGGCTGAGGGGCTGTGCGTTGGGGACGGAAAGGTCGGGAGCAGGGCCAGGGCTGTCCCGGGACAGGAAGACGATGCCAGAGTGTTGGATGTGTAGGTTTTGAAAAACACTCGGATTCCGAAAGGAGCAGCGTTAAGAGAGACTGAGTTCCACCTGGTGCTCAAATCGTAACAAGATAACCGAGCAAAGGACTATCAGGTGGTGACGACCCGCTGGCGGGCGTTAGCATGGAAGCCGGGCGAGGAGCAACGGCTGGAAGCGGCCGAGCCAGGACACCCGCTTCCGCTAGGCCCGTGGTTCAAGGGGCACAGGGGGGCACAGCTTCCCCTGGAGGGACAGGGAGAAGCAGCATGGGTGGGTGCCAGGGTCCGTGAGAACTGAAAGCAGGTGCAAAGATTCACCAGGAATTTTACTGTTGATGGATGGGGTCAGAAAGGACCACACAGAGCACACGGGGACCAAAATCTAGAAGATAAAGGAGGTTCTGGGGGTCCTGGGCTGGAATAAGGGTTTTGACAGGCTTAGTGGAGGACGCTGGGCCGCCGTGCGTGAGGTCTTCCCGAGGCCTCCGGGCGGCCTCCCTCCGCGAGAGCCCGGGTGCGGCCGGGTCACAGGGCCCCCCGCACACACCCACCTCGGGGGAAAGGACCGTCTCTTTCAGGCTGCTGGCTCGCGTGACAGGGATTCCAGGGGCAGAGCCGGCTCAGGAGCGGTGGCCTCCGCGCGCCAACCCGCGGCCGACGTGAAGTGACGTGACGTGACCGCGGCGCAGGGGAGAGCCAGGCGATTCACCGCTTTATCCAGGAGAGGCTGCTGTTCTGCTTTTGTTTTTGTTTTTTTTTTTGAGCGCCCCGCCCCGCTGTTTACGTAGCTCCCGGGGCCAGGGATTAGATCAAGGAGCAGCTGCAGCAACGCTGGATCCTTAACCCACAGTGGGATCTAGGGATCGAACCCTCATCCTGGTGCTGCAGCGACGACGCCAGTCCCATCGCGCCACTGCAGAAATTCCTGCATTTGTATTTGCCTTCGCAGTTTTTAAAGAGTTCTCTGCTGTTTACCTGCCAACATGATGGCTAACACGACAAACCGAGTGGGCTAAGCGATCTTAAGGTGACAAGTCTCCCTGTGTCACGCAGGTTATACAGCTGCGCTGATGATGGGCATGTGGTCTTTCCAAAAGAAGCATTAGACTCGTGTGTTCTCGCCTCCTGTCAACAGGCATGGGCCCAACAAGCCAAAGTGCTTTGTCCATCTTCCCTCTCACCACACTCGCGAGCCTGCAATGGGTTATTTTTCCTCTAAAACAAGAGCGAAGTGGAGTGTAGATTTTAGACAAGCCTTCCTTTCCTACGGTATGTGACTATTTTACTTCTCTGACTTCACACGAAAAAAGGGCCAGGCTATTTGGTCACATATGTACATACTTACATTATTTACAAAAGTTTAGATTTCACAAAAAATTACAATTTACAAAAAGCTACTGAGGGAGAATACAGAGACTATGCAGTGAAATTCAGGGCTGGTGACAGAGCAGAAACTAATGCTTGTTGTTTGTTAGTCCTTGTTTTTTCTACAAAACACTGCTTCTTTTAATTCAGGTTATTAGATGTGCAGAATTTCCTCCAAGATAACGCTAGAACTCCCTTGTGCCCTATCAGTTAATAACTGGGGGCAGCAGCGATAAGATAACACTCAGATGGTAAATCAGATGTCTTCTCAAAGTTGCTGAGATAACTTAGTTACCCGTGGGTTTGACTTCATCTTCTGTTACCAACCAGCAGATGCTAGAAAAGAAATGTCTCATATTAGCATAAAATGCAGTCAATCTGTGTTGTAGTCAACAAGCCTTAATTACCCTCCTATTCCAATGTGAGGAGGCCTTTTCTAATAAACCCTACAGAAGCAAGGGTGCTGGGGGGAAGAGAGGGAGGGAGATCCACCTTCAGTGCATAGCTCTAATTAATGGTTCCACCTCCTCAGACCAGCCCCCTCTTTGAGGGTAACTGAAATCTGCAAATAACAGAGCCGAGCCCTTTAGACACATGTAAGCCCTCACCCCCTTCTAACGGTTATTTCCTTCTTTGTCAACGTGACTCTCCTGGGGGTGGTTTTCTTCCCACCTCAACTTCTCTTCTTGATTATTCATCTCTGGGGACGACAGAAACTCTTGGGTAACTCAGAGGAAATCAGTCCAATCGCCAGGCTACAGCCTTGCTTGAGCAAGTCCTTTCAAACAGGTTTCACTTTGTGGCCTTTTTGGTTCTCCCCAGAGTCTGTATTTGCCTAGAGCAGATCAGTCCCGAGTTCCCAAACCATCTGCATTTGTTTGGTAAGAGGAGTTCATAAATGAGTGTTGGGGTCACAGGCAAAGGGAATCAGGTAGGAGTTTTCCTTATCAAGAACCTCGCAGGGAGTTCCCTTCGTGCCTCAGTGGTTAACGAATCCGACTAAGAACCATGACGTTGCGGGTTCGATCCCTGGCCTTGCTCAGTGGGTTAAGGATCCGGCTTTGCCGAGTTGTGGTGTAGGTTGCAGACACGGCTCGGATCCCGCGTTGCTGTGGCTGTGGCGAAGGCCGGCAGCTACAGCTCCTGTTAGACCCCTAGCCTGGGAACCTCCATATGCCGCAGGTGCGGCTCTACATAAAGGTAGAAAGACAAAAAAAAAAAAAAAAAGAACCTTGCAGAGCATGAACGTGGGTGCTGCGGACGTTTGAAGGGGACAAAGTGGGCACAGGCTGGCCATCTACCCCTGGTGGGCACAGGGTTCTCTGCAGGGCAGCACCGCTCAGGGATTTGCACCCCTGCCCCCCTCTCCCCAGGGGTTCCCCTCCCTGACTCCCACAGCCAGGTCCACCCACGGCCAAAGCATCAGACCTGCATCTCCAGCTCTCCTCTGGGCAGAGAAACCACCTGCGGATCTTTCCTCCCAGAAAAAGGGAGGGATCTGCTCCTTTTTCAACCGGGTTGGGCTTGTGATCTGTATTC
>PVHT020000034.1:8454945-8495657 GCA_004024745.2 Catagonus wagneri | reverse complement strand
TAGGTTTCTCCCCAGGATGTTAGCCTGTATCAGTTTTATCTGCCTAGACTCGTCACCCCAAGCAACACTTTTCATGCAAAACTCTCCTGCTCTAGAACCTACAATGGCTCCCTATTCCCAGATCACTCCATTTTAATGCCCTTGACTTCCAAAGATTTTCTTGCAAATATTGTCTCCTTTGCCATTTGACTCTAGGCAGGCTGACTTTTTTTTTTTTAAGGCCGCACCTGCTGCATATGGAGGTTCCCAGGCTAGGGGTCAAATTGGAGCTGTAGCTGCTGGCCTGCGCCAAGGCCACAGCAACGCAGGATCCGAGCCGCATCTGCAACCTACACCACAGCTCACTGCAACACTGGATCCTTAACCCACTGAGCAAGGTCAGGGATCAAACCTGCATCCTCATGGTTCCTAGTCAGATTCCTTTCCGCTGAGCCATGACGGGAACTGCAGGCTGACTTCTTTATCAAAGAACCATGATAGGTCGAGTTTTCCTCCACGCCTTGGCCTCTGCCGCTCCCCCAGCTGGAAGGCGTTTTGCACTCCGCTCTTGCTTTGAAGACCCAGCTCACATCGTGCTCTTCTTAGTCTTCAGGATTATTCTGGCCTCGTCACCTCCCCCTTGCTGGCTGCCCAGCCCTGACCATTCTGGCCCATCACCATATGCTTCCTGCCTAGGTCTTTCTTTTCTTTTCTTTTTTATTAGTTGATTTACAACATTCTGTCAATTTCTGCTGTCCCAGGTCTTCCTGTTTCTTACACACTCCTCCATTCTCTCCAGTGTGACCATTAAGCATCTCAAGGGTGGGAGCCCTAATATAAGCTTTCTCTGAACCCCACATGTCTATCCTCACTGGGTACACTGACCCCAAGCCCTCGGCCGACACAGTGCCGGACATCGCGTCATCTCCAGGACTGCTAATTGGATAAATAAGGGAGCAAGTGGAAGGACGAGCTCCGAGATGCCCCATCGCCCTCCTCGGTGGCCCTGATGACAACCCTCCCCTGAACGACAGTCCCTGTCACTGTTCGGGATGGCCATGGCTCCACTGTCACCATCTGGACCTCAGTGGAGGCTCTCCTAGGATCCCACCCTCACCTGCCTTGAGCACATGCTTCATCTGAAATGCCCCACCTCGGACCACAGCCCCCTGCTCGTCTGCCTCCCCTCTGACTCCTGCACACCTGCTCCCCACCTCACCCACGGCCGCTCCGCTCCTCCCCACCCCTCTCCACGGGGCCTCCTGGCCCGCCGACACCTGGCAGCCTCACTCCCCCAGCCCTGCCTGCACCCCGCCGCCGGCTGGCCCTAAGAGTCCCTCGCCCCAAGCCTTCTGCTACAGCCAGCTTCCGGGTGACCTGGTCACTGTTCTGGTCAGCAGCTGGCGAGAAAGGAAGCCTCCCAGTCCATCTGGTCCCACTGCCCTGGGCCCTTGCTGCTGTGCGACAGTCTTTCCATCATCCCCCTCCAACCACTCGCCCAGTGGCTTTCATGAAAGTCAGCGACTCGCTCAACCAAACTGAAGCTCTTGCCCGCCGCCTCCTCCTATGTTTCCCTGCAGCTCTAACCTGTAGCCTCCTGCCTCCCACCACTGGTGGGCCTCTGGCTTCTCTTTCTTGGTGAGATCAGCTGCTCAGGGCATCCATTACTTTCGTGCTGAAGATGCTCCGAAACCTGTAACCCCAGCCCCTAAAGCCGCTTCTCCCTACCCACTGCACCTGCTCCCCCAACTCGGCGGGTCAGAGCACAAATACACCTTCTCAAACAAGGACCCTGTCTGACTCCTCTGCTATGCCTGGTAGTGCCACCAAGGGCCAGAAATCCTGTCGCTTCTAGCTTCTTTCTTGAAGAAGAATCATAATCATAATCACGATACCAAACATTTACTGAGCCCCATTATGAGCCAGTCACTCTTCTCAGCATTTTTCTTCCAGTAACTTGTTTGTACATATTGTTATTTCTATGCTCTTATTACCTACGCTGTCATTGTTATTTCTATACTATTATTACTCTTCCTTTCTTCCTTCCTTCCTTCCTCTCTCTCTCCCTCCCTTCCTTTCTTTCTCTCTTTCTTTTTATGGCCGCATCTGTAACATATGGAGGTTCCCAGGCTAGGGTTGAATCAGAGCTGCAGCTGCAACCTATGCCACAGCCACAGCAACGTGGGATCTGAGCCACCTCTACAGCCTACACTGCAGTTTGCGGCCACACAGCATCCTAACCCACTGAGTGAGGCCAGGGATGGAATCTGCATCCTCATGGAAATTATGTTGGGTTCCTAACCCACTGAGTCACAACAGAAACTCCCTGTTATGCCCGTTTTCCACAGAAGAAAACCCAGGTGCAGAGTTGAAGGGACTTGTCCGAGGCCTTTGCGAGATGGATTTGCCATTGAACTGCACTCTCCTCTGAGACCTGGCTCATAGGATGTCCACACTTTCTCTGGCCCTCCGTGTCCGTGTCCGCCCTGACCGCCCTGAGTTAGCCTCTCCTCTGCTGGCTGGGTCACCTCCTTTATCCACTGACCAGGATCCTCACCTCTAGCCTCTTGTCAAATAATTCACCCTTCGCTTTACCATCAAAACGATCTTCCCAAAGCACAGCTCTGCTCAAAAATCCTCAGTGGTTTTCCGCAAAGAGTCACCTAAACTCTTGGCCGCTCTGGGCCTGGCTCAACCTGCCAGTGCAGCCCCATCTTCCTCTGACCCCTGAGAAATGCTGCCCCCAAAGGGATAACTCGCCACCCCCCACCCTGCCCTCTACAGCCCTGGGCCTTGACTCTCCCCTCAGCCTTCGAAGCCCAGCTCCTGGGCCCCTGCCTCCTGCACACAGGAGCTCTGCCAGCATGTTCTGGAGCCTCCTTCTGGCGACTGGCTTCACCCACAGCTGCTTTAGTTGTGTTTGGATCCTCTCTTGTGTTGATGTTGCAGGCCCAGCTCTGACGCTGGCTCCTGAAGGGAACCCAGTCCTTGGCCCAGTTCTCCCCAGGATGGGAGAAGGAGGGAGGCCCTTGCGGTGGAGAAGAGGACAGCCCTTGGAGTTTGAAGACCTGGAGTTGAATCCCAGCTCCATCACTTGGGAGCCATGTGACTTGACTTCTCTGAGCCTCACACCCCCGGTCCCTAACCCAGCTGTAAAGATGTCCTGGTGCAAGGCTCACTAAGACAGTTCAATGAGGTGTCACATGGAGAATGGCCAGCGCAGTGCCTGGCCCACAGTTGGAACTTAATGAACCATAGTTAATGGATCTGCTGATGTACGGATCAAGGCAATGGATCAAGGCAACTAACGGACAGATCAGAGCCCGTGGAAGAGGCTCTCTCATTAGGGCTCTTCCGCTTCTAGAAGAACAATGCCCCTGAGAGGTCTATGGATACTTACCTGGTTCTGTGTGCTTACGTGCTACGATGTGCCAGAAACCCTACAAAGGAAGACAGTTTCATCTCCATTAAAAAACTGAAAAGAGAGGCTGAAATCTAGAGTTACTGACTAGAGACCTGAACTGGAAAAACTCTAAAGCTGAGCCCTGTCGAGCAGGTATTTCCCACTCTCCTAAGTACTGATGTCAAATTGGATCCAGAGTTGGGCCAAAGAGTTGTTCCAGAGTCGGTCATCAGATGATGGCAAAACAAAAACTCTGGACGAAATGTTCTTTCTACAGCAGCTGGTGCAGAAAGCTGCAGAGGAAGGGAGGCTAGAAGGGTCAGAATCAGCGCTGTCCAATAGGAATATAATGTGAGCCACACAGTTATTTAAAATGTTTAGTAGCCACATTATACAGTAAAAAGGAATGGATGAAATTAACTCTCATAACACATTTTATTGATTAGCCCAACTTATCAAAATGTGATTATTTTAGCATGTAATCAATATAAACATTATTAACGAGATACCTACATTCCTTTTTTTACACCAAGTCTTAAAAACCCAGTGTCTGATACTGATGGCACATCTTGGTTTGGACTCTTACATCTCCTGCGTTAAACAGACACATGCAGCTTATCACTGCTGTTTTGGACTGCAGAGGCTTGGACGGTAAGACACAGTGCCACACATAAGCATCAGTTTCCTCCCCATTAAAGGCATGGGCTAGCCGTGCCGGGGTCCAGCAGCCAGCCAGGTCCGCAGGCTTGACTGTGATTATAAAAGTGTTTGTCAACTACAACTAGCCCCAGAACCATTGGCATTCAACCCCCTCCCCCCTTCTGAAGGCTCCATAGCAAATGCCTCATCTTTCTTAATGGCTTTAGGGTTCAGATGCTTACTAAAGTCATTCTTTTTTTCAAACAAATTTTTTTAATAGGGCGCTACCAGTACTGACCACTAGAATAAGTTTTCCTCCACTGAATAAGATTTTCTTTTCTTTTTTTTAAAGTTAAATCAACTAGTTGTTTCAGAATTACATGAGTACTCAGTGCTGCTTTTCTACGGTTCAGGAGATCTGGGGGTAGGACCCCCCCAAAAAAACACTAAGTAGAAGATTATTTTGGCTTCTGGGGACCAATCTGTTAAGGAGATGATTAACTATTGTACTACTATTTGGGGATTAAAAATAACTTTTTTAAAAACAACACTTGAGGGAGTTCCCGTTGTGGCACAGCGGAAACAAATCTGACTAGTGTCTCCGAGGATTTGGGTTTGAGCCCTGGCCTCGCTCAGTAGGTTAAGGATCCAGCATTGCCATGAGCTGTGGTGTAGGTCCCAGGCAAGGCTTGGATCCCGCGTAGCTGTGGCTGTGGCGTAGGCCGGCAGCTGTTGCTCCGATTCAACCCAAAATATTTTATTTATTGGTAATGATAACTTAAAGCTTTATTCCCCTGATTTTTTTTTTAATACTTGTTTGGAGGATCCATCAGTTGAGTGATAACCTATTACTTAGGTATCTCCATGGTATTTGAAACTTATACTATAGAAATGGTGTCTTTGGGAAATCACACTCTTTGCGAAGCCCCAAAGAGTCTGGGTCAGCAAGGAGTAGTAGAGCCTGCTTCAGTGGTGGAACTATTCTTTATTATGGTACCTCCTAGCCACCTGTGGCTATGGAGCCTTAAAATGTGGCTAGTACAACTGAGGCACAAAATTTTTCATTTTATTTAATTGTATTACTTACATATTTAAATCACTACATATGGCTAGTACCCACTGTAGGGAACAGTGCAGGTCTAGGAAAACCAAAACCTAGTTTGTGAACTTGACTCGAGACATTAGTACGAAATAGCATAGACCCTGGTCATCTCGCAGGAAGCTTACTCTTCATTCTCTATGGAAGCAACAAGTCAGTCTTGCAAACTTCCATTAGGTGAAGACTGATATGGAAATTGTTGGCGCTTCAAGAACCTCTACTCCTCACGTTTATTGCCTGGTCAATATCCCCTGCTACTTAAAGAGGGGTTTCTTGTCACCAGGAAAGACAAGCTGGGGCCAGGTCATCAGTTCTCCAGGACATATGGGTTGCTTTCTGGGTTGGCCCAAGATCTCAGGGGACCGAGGAAGGCTCAGGAAGACAACATGGGCACCACTGGATCATTTTTACTCTCTCCAAGTCACCTGGCTCAACAGAAGCTCCTTCCTACCCGGGACCTCATTCTGATCATGACGACCATGGCAGCCAACAGTAAGAGGTCTTTTGCAAAGTCTGGCTTAGAGACCAGAAGTGTAACTATATGTTGGAGTGGACCCCGGACAGGAGGCTGTGGAACAGCCCCAGGTAAATGTGGCTGTGTTCCCACTCCTGTAAAGCTCTCTATGGCCCAAGGATTCAGTCCACCTGAAGACAGTGCAGAACCTTGGGGAACCTGACACGCTCAGCAACCCCAGACAACAAGCAAAACCAAAAAGGTTTTGTGTCTTTTGAAATATCTAAAATTTCAAACTGTGTTTTCATCTTCAAACTCATCACTTTCTGGCCTTTGAAAAACCAATTCAAGTGCGAAAAGTTATTTTTTTTAAAGAAAGTATACATACATTTTAAAAGTATCAAGGCAACTATCACTGCTGGCAGTACTGCGAAAAGCACATATCTATGCCTTGTATTATCTGGAAAAAAAAAAAGAAAAAGGAAGAAATGCGATTAGCTGAACTGACCAAAACAGAGATACAGCGGATCCCCCTTATTTGCAGATTCTGTGTTTGCAGTTTACCTACTTGCTAAAATGTATTTGTGTTCCCCAAACCAAGACTTGCAGCACTTTCATGGTCCTACATGGCCCCGGGTGACAGAATGGTGAAATCTGTGTTGCCCAGCAAACACTTTTCCCGCTGAGGTTCAAGGCAACGCTCTGCCTTCTTGTTTTGGCTCTTGTGCTGCAGACGTGTGCCCTACTTGTGGGCTAGTTAATGGTACATTTCACATTTTTGTGCTTCTTGTTGGCTATTTCACTGTCTAAAATAGCCCCCAAGTACAGTGTGGAAATGCTGCCCAGGGTTCCCAAGTACAAGCGGGCTGTGCGTGCCTTACGGAGAAAACATGCCTGTTAGATAAACTCCATGTAAGCATCAGTTATGGTACTGCTGGCTGTGAACTCACCGCTCGTGCATCAACCATGTATAAACAATAAAGTAGCTTTTAACAGAAACATACGTAAAACAAGGTCCTGGATTGAGTCCCTTCCAAAAATGTGACCAGAGGCTTGCAGGAATCTAACCCTCTATTTCCCCTGGAGGGCAATGGTTCAATATTCACTAATTCGGTGTTTACAGAACATAAGTATCGTGAGCTAAGAGAATCAACTGTATTTCTAAATAAATTTATATATACAATGTTGATACATATCAAGCTCAGTGCTATTTATTAAAAGCAGCAAATAGGGTTAAGAACCTATTGTGGCTTAGTGGGTTAAGAACCCGACTAGTATCCATGAAGATGTGGGTTCAATCCGTGGCCTTGCTCAGTAGGTTAAGAATCTGGTGTTGCTGCAAACTGTGGCGTAGGTTGCAGATGCGGCTTAGATCTAGCATTGTTGTCGCTGTGGTGTAGGCCAGCAGCTGCAGCTCCGATTTGACCCCTAGCCTGGGAACTTCCATATGCCACAAGTATGGCCTTAAAGAAAAAAAAAAAGGCAGCAAATATTCTACTAGAAGCTTTGTTTTTAGCCATCTCATACTGCCAGTGGAAGCCCAACTTGGCATGGTGTTTTTGATAGGGCAAGTGGCAGTGGCTGATACCAAGCCTTGGAAATGTTCATCATAAGGCAGCTGACATGGTGCTAAATGATACCCTTACAGTCTCACTGAATCATTGCAACAACAAAGGATTAGTGCTCTGCCTCTCGGTGCCTCAGTTTCCCTCGGGGGTAAGTGTAAGTGGAATTGTAATAACGCCTTCCGGAGCAAATGTGAGCATTAATTGAGCCAATACACCGAAGAACAGCTATTGGCTAGTCCCCTTAACCTACTGAGTAGATGCTATTGGAATCACTACCAACATCCTAATGGAATCCTGCAGTTCCATTTCCAAGGCGTTAACCTACAGAAATGCTCAGTGATGTGGCCCCCTCCTCCCTCCAAAAACAGTGCAAAGATATTTATTGTGATCTTACAATGTCAAAAAGCTAAAACAACTGAAGAGTCCTCGAAAGGACGGTATGTTCATGAGGCAGACTTTAGCCACCTACTAAAAACGCAAAGGCAGAGTACTTAAGGATGTGGCAAAATGATGACAACACACGGCGAAAGGAGAGGGTAGGGCTGCTAACAGCAAGTACGACATGGATCAGAGAGAAGGGCAGGGAGGAGAGAGAGAAAACCAAAGAATAGATGAGACTATGTACACACAGCCTTTCCTGCAATAGGAACACGGATGGGTTAGGACAAGTAGGCAGTAATCCACTGGTCTGACCCACCCCCATATCCATTCTCCCTTTTTAAGCAAAATAATTCAGATTCTCAGCTGGGCATACTGCTGTTCACCTACAAGATTAGTTTCTCAGCCTTTCTTGTAGCTAGGTTTGACCACGTGACAAGTTTGGGACCGTGAGATGCAAGGAAGGTTGTGTGGTATTTCTCAAAAGTTTCCCCAAAGAGAGTAAGGCAGGCCATTCTCTGCTCCCTTGGTCCCACTGCCCATCAGGGGATGTGGCAGGAGCTGGAATGCATGTGGGGCTCTGATAAGTGCCTAAAGCAGTAATGTGCCCAGGGCTGCCTACCTCTAATATTTTTTTCTTTTTTTAGGGTCGAACCCACAGCAAGTGGAGGTTCCCAGGCTAGGGGTTGAATTGGAGTTGCAGCGGCCGGCCTATTCCACAGCCACAGTAACATGGGATTCAAGCTGCGTCTGCAACCCACACCATAGCTCACAGCAACGCTGGATCTTTAACCTACTGAGTGAGGCCAGGGATTGAACCCGTGTCCTCAATGGATACTAGTTGCATTCTTAACCCACTGAGCCACAACAGGAACTCCTAATTTTTTTTTTTTTAATTGAGAAATGTCAACCATTTGACCTCTTGTTTAAAAAAAAAATGAAGTATAGCTGATTTAGAATATCATGTTAGTTTCAGGTGTATAGCAAAGTGATTCAAATATATATCTTTTTTTCAGATTCTTTTCCATTATAGGTTATTACAAGATATTGAATACAGCTCCCTGTGTTATACAGTCCTTATTTTTATCTATTTTATATATAATAGTGTAAATCTGTTAATCCCAAACTCCTAATTTATCCCTCTCCTCCCTCCTCTTTTTTTTAATTTCAGCATGAAAGAAGTGATCTCGAGTTTTAAGCCACTGGTAATTTTCAAAAAATTCCTGCAGTAGGTTAAGGATCCAGTGTTGTCTCTGCAGCAGCTCAGGTCACTGCTGAGGCAACAGAACCCCTCTGTTTCTTTTTTCTTTTTTTTTGCCTTTTGTCATTTTAGGGCCTCACCCACAGCATGTGGAGGTTCCCAGGCTAGGGGTCTACTCAGAGGTGCAGCTGCCGGCCTTCACCACAGCCACAGCCACAGCCACGCAGGATCTGAGCTATGTCTGCGACCTACACCACAGTTCACGGCAACGCCGGATCCATAACCCACTGAGCGAGGCCAGGGATCGAACCCTCAACCTCATGGTTCCTAGTCGGATTCGTTTCCACTGAGCCACGACGGGAACTCCAGAACCCCTGTGTTTCAACTGGGTACATGGCAAGCCAGCTAAAGATGGTGCTTCCCAGCCGCCTCAGGTTGATATGGCCGTGAACTCAGGCTGCTCGAGGGGGTGTGAGTTACACGTGCCACACTTGATCTTTAAAGGGGGAGGACAGCCTTTATTCCTCTCCTCCTCCCTTCCCACTTGCCATGAAGAAATTAGAAATGCAAATCCCTGTTTGACTCCAGACAGTACACTTTTTAGGCTATAAACATTTTGGTAAATGTTTCCAAAAGATAAGGACTCTTTGTAAAACATAACCCTGCCATTACCACAATTAAAAAAACAATTGTGTGCAACATAATCAAACAGGCGATCACTGTTTAAATTGCTATTTTATTCCTTTTCTCTGTTTGAATCAGGACCAAATAAGGTCCATATATTGTAACTAACTGATATTTTTCTTAAATCTCTTTAAATTCTAAGTCCCCCACCACCTCTCTTTTTCTCTCCCTTATAATTTATTTAAGAAACCTGATCTTCAGTCCTGTAAAATTCCCCACAGTCTATATTATCATTTAACATGGTATGTTTCTCACTAGCCATTGCCTGTTGATCAGTTAAAAATTTTTTTTCTTAATTTTATTTATTTTGAGATATATAAAGAGTCAGGGTGGTGTCATGGAAAAAAACTCCTGAAATCAGAAGACCTAAATTTCAATTCTGTTTCCATTGCTTAAGTGACCTTGGAGAAGTCACTCCACCTGCCTAAATTGCCTCTGCACTCTTAAAAGTAACTCCTGTGCAGCCAGTCTAGGATGGTACGGTGGTGGTGAGGAGCAAATGAGATGGTTATCTAAAAGAGTTGCCAAAGAGCAGCAGGCTCGCCCATGTGAGTTACTTTGCTTCACTGAAAAGCATTAGAAAGCCTGGGAGTTCCCTGGTGGCTCAGCAGGTTAAGGATCCAGGGTTGTCATGCTGTGGCTCAGGTTCTAGCCCTGGCACGGGGAACTTATGCATGCAGGTGCAGCCAAAAAAAAAAAAAAAAGTATTAGAAAGTCTAGATAAAAAAACCCAATACTTAAAAAGAATATTATAGAAACAGGGTGAACTTGAATAGAAGGACTCCAGCTTACCTCCTCTCACAAAAACATCAAAATTACAACTGACTGCTGACCAACCACTGACAAAATAGACTGGAAGCTACCAAAAAAAAAAAAAAAGTCCTATATCCAAAGACAAAGAAGCCACATTGAGATGGTGGGAGGGGCACTTTCACGATATAAACAATCCCATAACTGCTGGGTGGGCGACCCACAGCCTGGAAAATAAATTATATCACAGAGGCGCTCACAGAGAAGCAAGGTTCCCAAGCCTGGGGGTCTGGCATTGGGAGGAGGAGCCCCCAGAGCACTTGGAATTGAAGGCCAGTGGAGCTATACAAAAGGAAAATGCAGAGAATATGAGCCAGAAGGAACAAGACAAAATCTCAGAAGAAAAGCTAAGTGAAGTGGATGGAGATAAGCAACCTACACGAAATAGGTTATAATATCCAATAATATAATAGGATATTATATTATAGGATAATAATATAATCCAAGGCTCAGGAAAAAAAATGGAGGCAAAGATTGATAAATTACAAGAAATGTTTAACAAAGAAAAAGAATAAAGATTAAACAAGCAGAGATGAACAACACAATAGCTGAAATAAAAAATTCACTAGAAGGAACAAACAGCAGAATATAGGAGGCAGAAGAATGAATAAATGAAGATGGAAGACAGACTGGTGGAAATCAGACATGGAACAGAATACAGAAAAAAGAATGAAATGAGGACAGTCTAAGAGAACTCTGGGACAACTTTAATCATACCAACATTCACATTATCTTCGAAAGGTGCAATTTTCTAAGACTGAACCAGGAAAAAATGGAAAAGATGAACAGACCGAACACAAGTACTGACATTGAAACTGTATTTAAAAAACTTCCAAAAAACAAAAGTCTGGGACCAGATGTGGTTTCACAAGAGAATTCTATCAAACATTTAGAGGGGAGTTAACACCTATCCTCCTGAAGCTATTCCAAAAATTTGCAGAGGAAGGAACACTCCCAAACTCACTCTATAAGGCCACCGTCACCTAGATACCAAAACCAAAAATAGTATAAAATAAAAAAGAAAGAAAATTACAGGCCAATATCACTGATGAACACAGATGCAAAAATACTCAACAAAATACTAGGAAACCAAATCCAACAATATATTAAAAGCATCATACACCATGATCAAGTGGGATTTATCCCAGGTATGCAAGGATTTTTCAATATTCGCAAATCAATCAGTATGATACACCACATTAACAAACTGAAAAATAAAAAAACCATATGGTCATCTTAAAAGAAGCAAAAAGTGATTTTGACAAAATCCAATACTCATTTATGATTTTAAAAAAAACCCTCCAGAAACATGAGCATAGAGGAACATACCTCAACATAATAAAGGCCTTATATGGCAAACCCAGAGCTAACGTCATTCTCAGTGGTGAAAAGCTGAAAAATTCCCACTAAGATCAGGAACAAGACAAGGATGTCTACTCTTGCCACTTCTATTCAACACAGTTTTGGAAGTATGAGCCATGGCAATCAGAGAAGAAAAAGAAATAAAAGAAAGCCAAATTGTAAAGGAAGAAGTGAAACTACCACTGTGTGCAGGTGATACTATGCCCAGAAAATCCTAAAGCCACTACCAGAAAACTTTTAGAGCTCACCAATGAATTTGGTAAAGTTGTGGGATACAAAATTAATACACAGAATCAACTACATTTCTATACACTAACAATGAAAGATCATAAAGAGAAATTATGGAAACAATCAAATTTACTATTGCATCAAAAAGAATAAAATATCTAGGAATAAACCTCCTAAAGAGACAGAAAACCTGTACTCTGAAACATGCAAGATGCTGATGCAAGAAATCTAAGATGATACAAACAGATGGAAAGATCCACTGTGCTATTGGATTGGAATAATCAATATTGTCAAAATTAGTATACTGCCCAAAGCAGTCTACAGATTCAAACAATGGCAATCAAATTACCAAAGGCATTTTTCACAGAACTAGAACAAACAAATTTGCACAGAAACAGAAAAGATCCCAAATAGCCAAAGCAATCCTGAGAAAGAAAAGTGGAGCTGGAGGAATCAGGCTCCCTGGCTTCAGACTATACCACAAAGTTACAGTCATCAAAACAGTATGTTATTGGCACAAATATAGATCATGGAACAGAACAGAAAGCTCAGAGATAAATTCACACACCTGTGGTCAACTAATTTACGACAAAGGAGGTGAGAATATACAATGGAAAAAAAGACAGTCTCTTCAATAAGTGGTGGTGGGAAACTAGACAGCTACATGTAAATCAATGAAACCAGAATGCTTTCTATAGAAATAAACTCAAAATGGATTAAAGACCTAAATATAAGACCAGAGACTATAAAACTCTTGGAGGAAAGAATAGGCAGAATACACTCTGACAATTTGTCAAAACTTATCAAAATGTACTGCAAAGTTTATTTTAAACTTAAAAAATACAACTAATACATTTTTTAAAAAAGAATACACTCTGACATAAATGACAGCAGTATCTTTTCAAATCTACCTCCTAGAGTAATGAAAATAAAACCAAAAATATACCAATGGGACCTAATTCAACTTAAAAGTTTTTACACAGCAAAGGAAACCATAAACAAAATGAAAAGATAACTCACAGAATGGGAGAAAATATTTGCAAATATATGCAAATGAAGCTGACAAAAGATTAATCTCCAAAATATACAAACTGCTCATGCAGTTCAATATCAAAAAAACAAACAACTTAATCGAAAAATGGGCAGAAGATCCGGACATTTCTCCAAAGAAGATATACAGATGGCCAAGAAACACTTTAAAAGATGCTCTACATCGGGGATTTCCCATTGTGGCTCAGTGGAAACGAATCTGACTAGTATCCATGAGGACGCAGGTTTGATCCCTGGCCTTGCTCAGTGGGTTAAGGATCTGGCATTGCCGTGAGCTGTGGTGTAGGTCACAGATGTGGCTCAGATCTGGAGTTGCTGTGGCTGTGGCATCGGACAGCAGCTGCAGCTCCAATTTCGACCCCTAGCCTGGGAACCTCCATATGCCACAGGTGAGGCCCTAAAAATACAAAAAAAAAAAAGAAAAAAGAAAAAAGAAAAAAAAGATGCTCAACAGTGCTAATTATTAGAAAAATGCAAATCAAAACTACTACGATACACCACCTTACAACAGCCAGAATGGTCATCATCAAAGTCTACAAATAATAAATGCTGGAGAGGGTGTAGAGAAAAGGAAAGCCCCCTGCACTACTGGTAAGAATATAAATTGGTACAACCACTATGAAAAATAGTATGAAGGTTCCCCAAAAAACTAAAAATAGAACTATCATATGATCCAGCAATCCCACTCTTGAGCATCTATCTGGAGCAAATCATAATTCGGAAAGATACCTGCACTCCAGTGTTCACTGCAGCACTATTTACAATAGCCAAGACACGGAAGCAACCGAAATGTCCATTGACAGAGGAGTGGATAAAGCAGATGTGGTACATATATACAATGGAATATTGCCATAAAAAAGAATGAAATAATGCCATTTACAGCAACATGAATGGACCTAGAGATGATCAGACTAAGTGATCAGACAGTCTAGTGAAAGACAAACTTCATATGATATCACTTATATGCGGAATCTAAAAAAAAAAGATCAAATCAACTTATTTGCAGAAGAGAGACAGACTCACAGACTTTGAAAACAAACTTATGGTGACCAAAGGGGACAGGAGCGGGGAGGATGGACTGGGGGTTTGGGACTGGCATATGCACACTGTGGTATATGGAATGGACAGTCAACAGGGATCTGCTGTGTGGCACAGGGAACTCCACCCAAAATTCTGTGATAATCTATGTAGGAAAAGAATCTGAAAGAGAATGAATGTGTGTATACGTATAATGGAATCATTTGTTGTACTGCAGAAGTTATCACACTAGAAATCAACCATACTTCAACAAAACATTAAAAAATGAGAAAGAAAAGTGAGAGCCCAGTATTTAACCATTACTGCTTCATGGATCTGTATCTGTTAGAATGTGTGCAACTCCATAGAAAAGTATACCAAAATCGTCACAGGAAAGAAAGAAACTCTAGACTTTACTGTTGAAAAGAACCATTAAGCTTATTAAATTGAGGCCCAGACTTGCAGAAAAGAAAAAGGTCCTCCGACATTTGGTTAGTGCTGGGACCCCAAGGATGGGACTCCAGATACACACTTCATGTTCATACGACTCCAGGACTTATAGGACTTATAAGCAATATTCCTCAAACTTTCAAAATCTACAATGTAATGTGCACTAAGGGTTTAGGGAAAAGGTAAAAGAAAGATGAATCATAATTACTTAATAACAAAAAGGGTTGTTTTTCAAATTAATAACACTTCTTCTGTATAAGTGAAAGGGATGCTATTGTGATCATCTTTGCTCAAGTTATCAACAGGGGAGCACATCTTACCTGGGATTCAAGTCGAAGGGCAAAAGAGGAAAACCATGCAAGGACAAAATGCCTAAAAATCTTACAATATTCCATATATTTCGATAGGGGATTTTGAAATTATTCCCTTCGTGTATGTTGACTGTTTGAACACCTGAAGCTTTTTAAGATTTCAACTTCCTTGTTCATTCTGTAAACAGCCAGCTTCTTTCTCCTTCTGTTATGCAGTTACGTGCATCACACACACGTCAAAGCCAAAAACACACCGGTTTTGTTTCTTGTTCCTGCTATGAAGCAACCACCTCGTGGCACACAAACTGCATTTCCACACTGTATGCCTCGGGTGTTATGAAAACCCGGGAAGTGGAATTCATGAAGGAGCATCTGCTCCTAGCCTGGTAACTGTCATTGACTTTGCAGCTTTTGTGTGTGTGTGTGTGTGTGTGTGTGTGTGTGTCTTTTTAGGGCCACACCTGCAGCACATGGAGATTTCCAGGCTAGGGGTCGAACTGCAGCTGTAACTGCTGGCCTACACCATAGCCACAGCAACACTGGATCCTTAACCCACTGAGCGAGGTCAGGGATCAGATCTGTGTCCTCACAGATGCCAGTCAGATTCCTTTCCACTGAGCCACAATGGGAATTCTTACAGCTGTTTTTTAAATCTTCCTGGCAGTTGGGTGACTTGTACAAACGCTTTGAGTGACCCCTCTGTGTGTTTAGTTTCTTCTCTGTTATTAGGGCCCCAATCTACCAGTTTTGAACTGGAAGCCATTTTTGTACTTTATCTGGAAAGACTCATGTGTATTATCCAAGAAGTCACACTGCTTTGTCTGAAAATGATGTCATGACTTTAAGGGCTTTACGTCATTAGTTGAAAAGCTTTTAAAAGTATAATACGTGGTAGACTTAGTGAGAATGGCTTAGGGATCAAATAAAATTCAGGGTTCTTGTGTTCATTTGTTGAAAGCCATCACTCAAAGGACGTGACTGTAAACGGACTGGGGAACTGGACCCAGGAGATGGGGCTGGACACCCGCTCCTGTGCCCGGAACGCACGCTCCACAGGGGTCCTACCTTGGGAACCGTTTTCAAAGATGCAGCCTAGAGAGACCTTAGGGCAGATGAGACCATCTGGACAGTGACTGTGACCGAACCCATGAAGTCCTCTATACAATTCTAAGATCTGGCGGGCAGAGGCGGAGATCTCCTCGTCTGTGGCCCCCAGGACAAGTCTCCTAGGTAAGCTCCCTCGCTTATTAAAACTGCCACCTCCGGGAGTTCCCATTGTGGTGCAGTGGAAACGAGTCCGACTAGGAACCATGAGGTTGTGGGTTCCATCCCTGGCCTTGCTCAGTGGGTTAACCATCCGGCATTGCTGTGAGCTGTGGTGTAGGTTGCAGATGCAGCTCGGAGCTGGTGTTGCTGTGGCTGTGGTGTAGGCGGGCAGCTACAGCTCCGATTCGACCCCTAGCCTGGGAACCTCCACATGCCACGAATGCGGCCCTAAAAAGCAAAAAAAAAAAAAAAAGAAAGAAAAAAAAACTGCCACCGTCTAATGTGGAATGGCCTGCCTCTTTCTCCAGGCTCTCCCTGCCCTCCACGTATAGGGGCCAGTTTAGAAACCAACATCGTTCTGTTAACTAATTGCCCTTTTCTATTTCAGTTGCTTGTTTAGAAAATTACCCTATCCCAGACCAAGGGGGCTCAAATTCTCTATCTACCCTAGAATCCGGTTCATTCTTTACAACTCGGATATTATCCCGAAATCCAGTATTGGCTATTTTTATCTCTTAGGCTTTAAGGAGCCACTTTCAAATGACTGATCCTTCTGTTGGTCAACTAGGGGTATCGCATAAAAAATAGATAACTAAGAACTGTCAAGTGCAAATATACCTGAGACTTAAGCGACATAAAAAGACCATAGTTGAGACAGGTTATCATGCTGTTGACCTAGTGTGAGCCTTCACAAGGGTATCAGTCAAGGGCACTTTCTTGTTGCACATGTGGGATCGTGAAGGACACAACGGTTATGAAGAACCTTAGGAAGCAGTATTGTGAATAATTAGGAACATGGGCTCTGAGGTCAGGTGGCCTGATCTCAAAACCAGGCTCTGCCATTTCCTGGCTGTTGACCTTAGGCAAGCAACCCAAACTACCAAGTACGTCTCGGTTTCTCCCCCTGAAAGAAAGATTATTACGAGATTACTGGGGGGGGGGGGAAATGGAATTAATTAGCATATGTAAGACCATGGTGCTTGACATGCCAGGCACTAAAAAACGTAAGCTTTCTATCTATAATGGAGTGTCTGTGAAGACCATAACTCACTTCACCTTTCAAATTCGTGAACTGTCTGTCAGCCACGACATCTGTGGTCTGAAATTCACGAGCCATCCTTGGTCCATGAGCCCCACTTGTAGATTAGATCTCTACTATGACACACTTACTTAGTCGCTTACTTACCACTGGGGACGCAGGCTGACAAAGATGTTGATGATGTTGTTTTGAATAACGGATTGCTAACGACGCACTGGATGTCCTGTGAAAGATCAGATTCCTTTGTAATATACACTTCCGATGGGTTTGAGGCCACTTGACACGATACTGTTGGAGGGCAATTCCAAGAGTACTGTAAGAGATCCATGTGCCTTATGGACAACTCTTCCAGCATCAGGCATCGGGCACTAATATTCCCATCAGTGAACTCGCAATATAGTTCTGGTGATGGAAGAGGCTCTGGAAAAAAACAAGTAATAGAAAATTGCACTACTTAGACTCCTCATCTGCAAATTCACAAAGAGCTCCCAACTTCCTGAGGCGCTTGAAAAGACCAGCTCCTTGAGCACTAAAGGGAGAGAATTCCTTCACTTTCTGGCTCAGATCTACCTGCTCAGGTTCAGTCTAGGTACAGGCCCCAAATCCCTTCTCCTCAATTTTGAACCACCCCCCCCCCCCCCCGCAAAAGACCTGAAAGACGAAAGACTTTTCACAGGTAATCATTATCACATTTTACTAAAAATATTCACGTGCTTGAGATCAGGTGCTCCCCATAACTACGTGGGGGTGCACACAGGGGAAATACTCATTGCTTGTCTAAAATCTGAAAGCCAAGATACCTGACTCAAAGGACTGCCAAAGGTACTGAGAAGCTGTACCGTGGGCGGGCCTGACTCAGATGGAGAGGAGGGTGTGGCACTTGCCACACCCCTGCCAATAGAGGGGCCTCGCCCCCAGGTTTCCTCTAGAAGCACCAGCACCTCCTACTGGCTAAGGCAGCTGGACCTGTAAGGACAGGTAAGATACCCACATGTCATAACACACCTCCACTGCCCTCTAAAACCTCAGTGGCAATCAGCTCACCCCACTGGTCACTGGTTTACTTATTTATTGATTGATTGATTGATTTTTGTCTTTTTAAGGCCATACCCATGGCATAAGGAGGTTCCCAGGCTAGGGGTCAAATAGGAGCTGTAGCTGCCAGCCTACGCCACGGCCACAGATCCAAGCCACATCTGCAACCTACACCACAGTTCATGGCAACACTGGATCCTTAACCCACTGAGCGAGGCCAGGGACTGAACCTGCATCCTCACGGATACTAGTCAGATTCATTTCCACTGAGCCACAACAGGAACGCCCCACTGGTTTATTTATGAATTCATATACCTTCCCACATCTCTCCTTTCTGCCAAAAACTAACCACAAGAGATTTGAGAAAACATGTACAAAATATATGAAATATACATTTCGTCATGGTAGCATTTGGACAATAAAATGTCAGGATGTTGCAAAGTGAATTAAAGTTGTCCAAGATGATGCGATAATCATGCTGTCATTTAAAATATTTTCTAAGGCAAAGGAACACCTACGCGCCAATTTATAAGCTGAAAAATAAAAGAGTTCAACTCATCTTACCCCCCTCCCCTCCTGGATTCTTCTTGGCTCTGTTAAATGACACACCCAGCCTGCCTTGGCAGAGGCCTGAGTCACACACAGCTTCCCTTTCACTCAGCGCTTCTTCAAGTTTTAGATTTAATCCATCTCATGCAGTTCCTTATAGCCTGCCTTAAAGTGTTTTCTTCAGTTAACAGAACTCAGAAACACACACACACACACAGGCACGAATTCACTGCAGACAACCTGCTATCAGTAAGCAGAGGGACAAGTGGGGAGTCGTGGAACAGGCAGGTGCCGATGAAGCTTGTGTTCAGGCGGAAAGGGACAGGGGAGGTAAAGGGACACTCGGAAGGCTCAGAAGCCATGCTCTGTGATTTGACCAAGACCAGGTCCTGGGCAGGAATGACAGCTGAACCCAGTGCTCAAGCAGCAACTTGGAGCCTCTTCTAGTAATCACTTCTGAGACCCATGGTCTACTGGAAAACCACGGGTAATCCTAGCCACTCACTCAAAGTCACATCTGTTCTCAGCCTTCCAAGAAAGGGAATTCAGACTCGTGCTACAACATGGATGAACCCTGAAGACATTATGCTGAGTGAAATAAGTCAGGAACGAAAGAACAGATCTTATGTGAGTCCACTGCTACGAGGTTCTTAGGGTAGCCACATTCTTAGAGACAGAAAATAGAATGGTGGTTGCCAGGGAACGGAGGGGCGGGGGGCGGGGGGAGGAAATGAGGAGTTAGTGTTTAACAGTCCCAAGTTTCACTTTGGAAGATGAAAGTTCACATGTTCTGGTACAGATTCTAGTTTATTGATTTGTCCAGCCAGTGTCTCACTGCCTATGGGACTGACTGCAGCTATAATCTAACAAATATCAGCTATATTTGTGCCTAAAGCAGCTGGAGAGAGAACAGACAAGATCTAAAGTTACTAGAAGAAAAGAAATCATAAAGATCAGAGTAGAAATCAATGATATAGAAACGAAGAAAACCAAAGAAAAGATCAATGAAACTAAAAGCTGGTTCTTTGAAAAGATCAACAAAATTGATAAACCCTTAGTCAGACTTATCAAGGAAAAAGGGAGAGGACTCAAATCAATAAAATTAGAAATGAAAAAGGAGAAGTAACAATGGACATCACAGAAATACAAAGGATCATAAGAGACTCCTATATGCAACTATACACCAATAAAATGGAAAACCTAGAAGAAATGGACAAATTCTTAGAAAAGTACAATCTTCCAAGATAAAACCAAGATGAAATAGAAAAAATGAACAGAACAATCACAAGTTCTAAAATTGAAACTGTGATTAAAAAACTTCCAACAAATAAAAGTCCAGGACCAGATGGCTTCTCAGGCAAATTCCATCAAACATTTAGAGAAGAGTTAACACCTATCCTTCTGAAACTATTCCAAAAAACTGCAGAGGAAGGGACAATCCCAAACTCATTCTATGAGGCAACCATCACCTGATAGCAAAACCAGACAAAGATACCACAGAAAAAAGAAAATTACAGGCCAATCTCACTGATGAACATAGATGCAAAAATTCTCAACAAAATACTAGCCAACCGAATCCAACAATACATTAAAGGGATTGTACACCACGATCAAGTGGGATTTATCCCAGGGATGCAAGGATTCTTCAATATCTGCAAATCAATCAGTGTGATACACCATGTTAACAAACTGAAGAATAAAAACCATATGATCCTCTCCATAGATGCACAAAAAGCCTTTGACAAAATCCAACACCCATTTCTGATAAAAACCCTTCAGAAAGTGGGCATGGGGGAACCTACTTCAACATAATCAAGGCCATCTATGACAAACCCAGAGCTAACATCATTCTCAATGGTGAAAAGCTGAAAGAATTCCCGCTGAGATCAGGAACAAGACAAGGAAGTCTGTTCTCGCCACTTCTTTTCAACATAGTTTTGGAAGTATGAACCACAGCAATCAGAGAAGTAAAAGAAATAAAAGAAAGCCAAACTGGAAAGGAAGTGAAACTACCACTGTGTGCAGGTGATACTATGCCTAGAAAATCCTAAAGCCACCACCAGAAAATTGTTAGAGCTCACAATTGGGATAAAAAATTAATACACAGAAATCAACTGCATTTCTATATACTAACAACAAAAGATCAGAAAGAGAAATTAGGGAAGCAATCCCTTTACCATCGCATTAAAAAGAATAAAATACTTAGGAATAAACCTACCTAAAGAGACAAAAGAGGAGTTCCCATCATGGTGCAGCAGAAACAAATCCAACTAGGAACCATGAGGTTGTAGGTTCGATCCCTGGCATCGCTCAGTGGGTTAACGATCTGGCATTGCCGTGAGCTGTGGTGTAGGTTGCAGATGCAGATCGGGTCTGGCGCTGCTGTAGCTCTGGCATAGGCCAGCAGCTGTAGCTCCGATTAGACCCCTAGCCTGGGAACCTCCATATGCCGCAGGTGGGGCCCTAAAAAAAAAAGAGAGAGACAAAAGACCAGTACTCTGAAAACTATAAGATGCTGACGAAAGAAATCAAGGATGACACAAATAGATGAAAAAACATACCATGCTCTTGGATTGGAAGAGTCAATATTATTAAAATGACTATACTACCCAAGGCAATCTACAGATTCAAACAATGGCAATCAAATTACCAAAGGCATTTTTCACAGAACTTGAACAAAATATTTTAAAGTTTGTTTGGAAGCACAAAAGACCCAGAAGAGCCAAAGTCATCCTGAAAAAGAAAAATGGAGCTGGAGAAATTAGGCTCCCTGGCTTCAGACTATACTACAAAGCTACAGTCATCAAAACCATACGGTACTGGCACAAAGACAGAAATATACATCAGTGGAACAGGATAGAAAGCCCAGAATTAAACCCATGCACCTACAGTCAACTCATCTATGACAAAGGAGGTGAGAATATACAATGGAGGAAAGACAGCCAATTCAATAAGTGGTTCTGGGAAAATTGGAGAGCCACATGTAAAACAATGAAATTCAAACACTTCGTAACACCATACACAAAAATAAACTCAAAATGGATTAAAGACCTAGTATAAGACCAGATACTATAAAACTCTTGGAGGAAAACAAAGGCCAAACACTCTCCAACATAAATGACAGCAACATCTTCTCAGACCCACCTGTCAGAGTAATGACAATAAAAATAAAAATAAACAAATGGGACTTAATTAAACTTAAAAGTTTCTGCACAGCAAAGGAAACCCTAAACAAAATGAAAAGACAACCCACAGAATGGGAGAAAATATTTGCAAATCAGGCAGCTGACAAGGGATTAATCTCCAAAATTTATAAACACCTCCTACAGCTCAAAACCAAAAAAAAAAAAAAAAAAAAAAACAACCCCATCAAAAAATGGGCATAAGATCTAAACAGACAATTCTCCAAAGAAGACATACATATGGACCAAAAACACATGAAAAGATGTTCAACATCACTCATTATTAGAGAAATGCAAATCAAAACCACTATGAGGTAGCACCTTACACGGGCCAGAATGGCCGTCATCAAAAAGTCTACAAACAGTAAGCTCTGGAGAGGGTGTGGAGAAAAAAGGATCCCTATTACACTGTTGGTGGGAATGCAAATTGGTGCAACCACTGTGGAAAACTATGGAGATTTCTCAGAAAACTAAAAACAGAATTACCATTTGATCCTGCAATCCCACTCCTGGGCATCTATCAAGAGAAAACCATGACTCAAAAAGACACATGTGCGGAGTTCCCTTCGTGGCTCAGTGGTTAACGAATCCGACTAGGAACCATGAGGTTGCAGGTTCGATCCCTGGCCTTGCTCAGTGGGTTAAGGATCCGGCGTTGCCGTGAGCTGTGGTGTAGGTTGCAGACGCGGCTCGGATCCCACGTTGCTGTGGCTGTGGTGAAGGCCGGCAGCTACAGCTCCTGTTAAGACCCCTAGCCTGGGAACCTCTATATGCCGCAGGTGCGGCTCTACATAGAGGCAAAAAGACAAAAAAAAAAAAAAAAAGACACATGTGCTCCAATGTTCACTGCAGCACTCTATACAATAGCCAAGTCATGGAAACAACCTAAATGTCCATCAACAGAGGAGTGGATAAAGAAGATGTGGTACATATACACAATGTAATATTACTCAGCCATTAAAAGAAACGAAATAGCATTTATAGCAACATGGATGAACCTCGAAATTATCATGCTAAGTGAAGTCATTCAGACAATGAGACACCGACATCAAATGGTATCACTTACAAATGGAATCTAAAAAAAGGACACAATGAACTTCTTTGCAGAACAGATACTGACTCAGAGACTTTTGAAAAACTTATATTTTCCAAATGAGACAGGTTAGGGGGTGGGGGATGCACTGAGGGTTTGGGATGGAAATGCTACAAAATGATGATTGCTGTACACCTATAAATGTAATAAAATTCATTAAGTAATTAAGAAAAAAGAAAACGCTAAATAGCTGCCATTCCATAAGTAAACTTATACATCATTAAAAAAGGGGGGGGCACCTACTTCATTCCTAAGGCTACTTAATCAATTTATAATTAATGAACTCACTACTCTGTAAGAAATGAGACTTTCTTACACAGATCTGATGACATCGGTGTACTTCCATAAACTTTAATAAAAAGTCACATGCCAGTTCAGACCATGCAAGGACAGAGCAATTAATTCTGCTTACACCAACATTACCAGCCTCCATGGGATAAAGGTTATTAGAGGAGGGCAAGAACTATTATACGTTGACGGTGGAAATTTTAAGGGGACTTTGAGGGAAGGAGGAAAGCCAGATGTTCACTTATTCAGAAGGACATAGAGGCCCTGAACTTAGGAGATGCAGGAAATCCCCCTGTCTAAAATATCCTTTCTGCAAGGGTCTGGTGTCTCTGGAAGATGGCCCCATCTTACTATTTCAGTTTTAACATACCCTCATGGAAATAGGACTTCCTCATTTCTTAAAAAAAAAAAAAAAAGTATGACTAATCATTTTGACATTTAAATATGTATTTTTATAACCCAAATCTAAATCTAATGGACTCTTTTTGGAAACAGCTTCTGATTCTTTCCAATTAGCTACCACCAACACCTCTGTCTACCTGGTGATCACAGTAGCTTCTAACCTGGCATCTCGACTTTCGAACTCTGCATCTCCACTTTCTAACCCACTATAAATATGTACCATCTGATTAACCTTCTAAAAATATCAAGGCACACTGAGGCATTTCTCTGCTCTGGTATCAGATACGGTGGCTCCCCAGTGCTACAGGCTGAAACCCAGATTCTCAAACTAAAACCTGAAGTCCCACATTGAATATGCCCAGTGTCACTCTCTGCCTCCTGAGAGAAACTGACCCCCCGCCCCCGCCCCGTACCATGCTCCCTACAGGCCTTTGCAGAGTTTCCTAAGGATGACCCAGTTGGTCTAACTACCAAAATCAAGCACCTTTGTTAAGTTACCATAGAATTTTAATTTATTTTTTGCATTTTAGGGCCACACCCACGGCATATGGAAGTTCCCAGGTTAGGGGTCCAATCAGAGCTACAGCTGCCAGTCTATGCCACAGATCATGGCAACACTGGATCCTTAACCCACTGAGCGAGGCCAAGGATCGAACCCGTATCCTCATGGATACCAGTTAAATTCATTTCTCCTGTGCCACAACAAGAACACCCTACCATGGAGTATTTTGCATCAAATTACTTTTAAACATTTCATCAAGCTTAAAAAAAGAGAAACTTAAATGTTTGATCTCAGTTTTACAAACTCTCAAAGGGGCTTTTAAAACGCATTCCATTTTTTTAAATTTTATTTTATTGACATACAGGTGATTGAATTTCTGCTGTACAGAAAAGTGATTCAGCTGTACATATACACATGTCCATTCCCATATAAGTGCCACATAACATTGAGTAGATTTCCCTATGCTTTCCAGCAGGCCCCCGTTAACCATCCATTCCATTGACAAAAGTGTGCAAAGAGCATTCTATTAGGATTTAAATTCTGAATCAATCTTTTTGTTTGCTTGCCCTACAAACTGCCAGATTCCCAACTTGCAGGTTTTAAAGATTCTGCTTCTTCAAAGGCATTGATTGGTTCCTTTAACAGGATGCTTATCCACCTTAACAAGCTTCACTTGTCTAAAAGGAGTTCATCATATCCCGAACAAACCAGCTGTCCAGTCCCAGAGCCCCCGTCGCTGTCAATTGCGTGCCCCACCTCCCCAAACACCCGGTTCCATGGCTTCCACGTCTGCTGAGTGCCTACTGCCTGTTCAGGTGCTTTGCTGGGCACTGGGGCAGCAATGGTGAGTAAGAGAGAAATGACTGTAGACTGTAGATTCTCTGCAGTCCTGGGTAGTTGAACTGGTGAGTGATAGCCGTTCATCCAGCTTGTCACCATATCCTTTTCCACTGAGACCACCTCAGACAGGATGTGGAGAGCTCAGACTTCAACTGCTGTATCAGCTCTGCCTCTTCTCTATCCCCTGAAAACTATCTTACACATATCGGTACCAGCTGGACCTTTCTAAAATACCCTTTAACACAGAGGAAGTCGGCCTTGAGCCACCTCCACATTCTAGGATAAAACAAGTGAAACTGTCAACCTGGCAGAGGGGAGAGAGGCACAGGCTGAGCTGTGAATGCTGCGCAGCAGCACAGGAAGGCAGCCATGAGGCAAAAGCATTACTAGGACATCTGAGAACAGCAAGGAGTGCTCACAGAGGCTGGACCCCACAGCCTCGTGGGCCCCTGGAAAGATCTGAGCTTTAGCTCAGACGGGGATGGGGCCACTGGAAAGTTCTAAGCAGACGAGTGAAACGATTTGGCTTCTGCGTTTAAAATTAAACTGTAGGGGGCAAGGGTGGAAGCTGGGAGACCAATGAGGAGGCTACCGTAATCCTCCGGATGAGAACAAAGCAGTCCTGGAGCAGCACCAGAGGAGGTGACGAGAGGCGGTCAGATGCTGGTTATATTTTGAAGGTAGAATCACCAAAGTTTTCTGGTGGAGTGAATGTGGCGTTCCAGAGAAAGAGAAGGGTCAAGGAAGACTTCGAGGTGTTAGCCTGAGCAACTGCAAGTATGGGGCTGCCATTAACCAAGAGAGGAAACATTCTGGAAGGAACAGGTTTTAAGGGAAAGAACATGAGCTCACTTTGGACAGGTGACATTTGAGAGGCCAATTAGATATCCGAGTGGAGACAAAGCAGGCAGTCAGAGAAACACAAAGGAGCTCAGCGGAGGTCCGGGCTTGAGCTCTAAATCTGTGCGTTATCAGCATGGAATGATGTTTAAATCCCTGACATGTGATAAGCTCACCTATCCGGGTGTGAGTACAGGCAGAGAAGGGAAGAGGTCCAAGGCTTAAGGCTTAAGGCTTGAAGTCACCAATGTTAAGAGTTTGGTGGATGGAAGAGGATGAGGGAACCAGCACAGGAAAGTGGGAAGGAGCAGTTAGTGAGTTAAGAGGAAACCAGAAGAGGGGGGTGTCCTGGATGCCAGGTGAAGGCCGTGTTTCACAGAGGAAGGAGTGATTTGCTGTGACAAAAGCTGCTGAGTGGCTGAGAAAGACGTGGATGGAGAATGGGTCATGGGACTTACCGATGAGGAGGTCACGAGGAGTTTGGGTACAGGAGCAGGGATGAAAGCCTGTGTGTAGTGGGTTGAAAGTGAATAGGAGAAAGGGGTTATAAAGAGCACATACAGACAGCTCTTCAAGTAGATTCTCTATAAACTGAAGGCAGAAAGTGCGTGGTCGCCGGAGGAACAGAGGAGCCAGGAGAGGGCTTGCAATGACGGTATAGATTATCGCCTATGTGTATGCTGATGGGAACGAGCCATGAGCCTGTAGAGGAAATTGCCATGAGCAGAGAGTGGGGAGAATTACAGAAGTGACATCCCTGAGTACACTGAGAGGAGGTAATTCCAGGTGAGAACTCCGCGAGTTAAGCCCGAGAACTTCCACATCGGAATGGGAGAGAACAGGGTCTAGAACAGATAGGCTCAGGCACAGGTAAGCAGGTTCAGTGGTGGTGAGAGCTGGTAGGAATCTCTTCTTCTTGCTTCTTTCCCTCAGCGAAACAAGAAGCCAAGCCTTCAGCGGAGGAGTCGGGAAGAGCCGTTTTAGGTTGGAAGAGAGGAAAGGTAACTGCTGGGAGTGGGTGAGTGAAGATACTAGGAACATACTGGATTTAGTTACAGTAAGTGATCAGAAACTTATCAAAGGGCAGGGCTCTGGGAGGTGGCGCACTTTTCTGCAGCTACAAGTGCGTGAGCACAGAACACCGGCTTGACCCTGGCTGGACTGGTCTCATCCAATCAAAGCTCAATCACTGCGCATGAGCAATCAGAAAAGGAGCAAGGAAGCCAAGCAGCCAAGTGAGCCCAGGGAGTGAGCAGGGTGCTGGGGCTGCAGAAGGAGGGCAGGGAGGACGTGGGTAGGGGGAAGACTGTCAGAGTCTGCAGAGCGGAGGAAGTGAGTTTTCAAGCAGAGGAGTGGGATGCCTGGTACTGAGATGATGGAGAGACCAGACTCACTGGTAACAGCAAGTTCTAGGTCACACCCATAAGGGGAGGTAAGAAAGAGTAGGGGACAAGGTCATTACAGGAGAAGAGAGGACTGAGAAGTCAGGGTATTAGAGAGGCCTTTTTTTTTTTGCCTCTTAGTGCCGCACCCGCAGCATATGGAGGTTCCCAGGCTAGGGGTCCAATTGGAGTCACAGCTGCCAGCCTGCACCACAGCTCTAGCAACGAGGGATCCGAGCTGTGTCTATGACCTACACCAAGCTTATGACAATGACAGATCCTTAACCCACTAGGTGAGGCCAGTCATCGAACCTACAACCTCATGGTTCCTAGTCGGATACGTTTCTGCTGCACCACGACGGGAACTCCTAGAAAGGACTTTTGTTTAAACATTACAATCACCAAGAATTATAACAGCAGGAAAATCAGAAACAGTGAAAAGGAACCAGGTACTAAAATGATCAAGAAATACTGGGGTGATGTTCATAGCAGTACTATTCACAATAGCCAAGACGCGGAAACAGCCTAAGTGTCCATCAACAGATGAATGGATAAAGAAGATGTGGTGCATATACACAATGGAATACTACTCAGCCATAAAAAATGAGGAATTCCTACCATTTATGACAACATAGATAGACCTTGAAGACATTAGGCTAAGTAAAATAAGTCAGACTGAGAATGACAAATACTGTATGAGCTCCCTTATGTATGGGATCTGAAAAGGAAAAAACAAACTCAGGGCACAGTGGGTTAAGGATCCAGCATTGTCATTACAGTGGCTTGGGTCACTGCCGTGGCGTGCGTTCAGTCCCTAGCCTGAGAACTTCCACGTGCCATGGGCATGGGCGAAAAAAAAAAAAAAAAGCCTTATAGAAAAAGAGATCGCACTTGTGGTTACCAGAGGCAGAGGGGGGGGGAAGGGAATTTGGAGGAAAGTGGTCCAAAGGCATAAACTTCCAGTTACAAAATATATAAAATAGACAAGTACTAAGAATACAACATACAATGTGATACTAGAGCAGACACTGCTGTATAGTGTACAGGTAAGTTGTTAAAAGAGAAGACACTAAGAGTTCTTCTCACCATAGGGAGAAAATTTTTTTTCCTTTTCTTCTTTTTTTTTTTTGCCTTTTTGTCTTTTTAGGGCTGCACCCCTGGCATATGGAGGTACCCAGGCTAGGTGTTGAATCGGAGCTGTAACTGCCAGCCTACGCCACAGCCATGAAGGATCCAAGCCGTATCTGTGACCTACACCAGAGTTCTCAGCAACACGGGATCCCCAACCCACTGAGTGAGGCCAGGAATTGAACCCGCGTACTCCGAACCCACGTCCTCATGGATGCTAGTCGGTTGTTAACCGCTGAGCCACGACAGGAACTCCCTTTCTTTTCTTTTTAATGTATCTCCATAAGAAGATGGATGTTAGCTGAACCTACTGTGACCATCATTTCATAATCAAACCACCGTGCTATATGTTTTAAACTTCCACAATGATGGGTGTCAATTATTTTTCAATAAAACTGAGAAAAAAAAAAGGAGACCCATCAGCCTCTGGACGACTGCAACAGGGAAAGAGTTTTAGAGATACAAGAAGGAGAATAACCTGGAAGCATCTGTGAGAAGCACAGAGGAACCTAGATCCTATCTCCTGGTCCAGTTTAAAGTGATGGAGGAGGGGAAAAAAAAAACCCACCTCCTATATGGGCTTCAGGGGGAAGCAGGGACCCCAGTTTATAGAGCACCAACTATCTCTGGAGTTGAGTTCACTGCTGCCAATACATCCCTTTCTGGAACATTCCCAGCAAGACAAGTGATGCTGCTGCCAGGACCTTTGTCCAAGTTGGGCTGTTCTCCCGACCTCAGTCACATCCTCTCCTGACCCAGAGGATGTCAAGGGCACTGAAAGTGGCTCCTGTGTACCAGCAAGAGGGGAAAGCCCCGGCTCAGGTGATAACCAATTCTTTTCTTTCTCATGAACCACTGATTTGTATTAGTTGCTTGGAAATGTGCCATTTGAACAAACTCATTTATGGCATACTCACCAACCACCTTGAGGATAAGCTTGTTGCCATTTTTGACAGTTGGAGATTCAATCTGATACTCATCTTCATCTGAGGCCATTAATTTGTAGATGGTGAGGTTGCCCGACACGGTGTCTAAGTGCACCCTATCTACAAAAGGTGGGAAAGCTCTGATATCAGATTGCTCGTCCCATTCGACAGCTTTATCTTTTCCCTTCTTCCATATGATCTCCTGAAAGGGTTTAGAGCTTGATGCATATAAAGTCACATTGTTGTTCAGGGCTCCATATATTACTTGGGAATCACAGCCGATGAAATCTAGGAGGAAAAAGGAATCGGTTAGGAAAAATAACATGACTTGATTAAAAATAGAAAACTATCTTCCGGGAGTTCCTGTTGTGGCACGGCAGAAACAAATCCGACTAGGATCCACGATGATCCCTGGCCTTGCTCAGTGGGTTGAGGATCTGGTGTTGCCGTGAGCTGTGGTGTAGGTCGCAGATGCTTATGGCTACGGCTGTGGCCGGCAGCTGTAGCTTTGATTCGACCCCTAGCCTGGGAACCTCCAAATGCCAAGGGTGTGGCCTTAAAAAGCAAAAAAAAAAAAAAAAAAAAAAAAATGAGAAAGAAAGAAAAAGAAAACTATCTTCCAAGATGCCTTTTGGGGGAAGAAAAATTGTAAATTTGGTGGCAAAAGTTATTCATTAGTTACTTTTGTACCAGGTTGATAAACTGCTGATGAAAAGTACGGGAAGCAGAGCATTCTTGACCCTGTAGAGTTTACTCTTTAACAAGAAATTGGAACCCACATAAATCCAAGAAACAGATTCGACATTTATGGAGCAGCAACTACGTGCCAGGTACTGTGGGCAACACTGGGAATGTGGCTGCAGCTGAGGCAGGGTATGGTTCCAGGTCCTTAAGGAAGGAGACACTGAGAGCCACCCAGTCAAGGGCCATTGCTAGGAAATCACAGCTGAAACAGACACAGGACTGCACATCACCGGAAGACATGCGGAGACTGTGAGCTGACGGCTGGGTGAGGAGGGGAAGGACACATGATCATGCAGGTGGAGGAAGCAGAGCCTTCAAGACGGCAGGCCCTGAGTCAGGAAGGCGCTTGGTGTGTTGGAGGAAATAAAAGCAGCTCCAAAGGGCTGGAATGAAGACAGCAAGGGAGGAATGGGTGAGGAATGAGGCTGGAGAGGCAGGCGGGGGCCAGATCACTGAGTCTGTGAGTGAGGGGCTGGGCGGAGTTGGGTAGGCTACGCTAAGCATTTGGAGTCTATCCCAATGGCAAGGGAAAGCCACAGAGAGGTTTTAAACAGCAGCCTGGCGTGACAGTATTTGTTTCAGTAGGTTGACTTTGCCCGCAGGGTGGACACTGGTCGAAGGGGCAAGCATGGAGGCAAACAAACAAACAAATACAAAACCAGCACAGAGATCAGCGCGGTAGCAGTGAAAGAATGATGGACCGGGAGACCAGACCAGGATGCTGCCAGCGGGGACGGACAAGTGGGCATTGGGAAAGAGCACTGGAAAGAGAAATTAACAGGACTTCATGATTGTCTTTTTTTTTTTTTTTTTTGCCTTATCTAGGGCCGCACCCGCGGCACATGGAGGTTCCCAGGCTAGGGGTCTAACAGGAGCTGTAGCTGCTGGCCTTCGCCACAGCCACAGCAACGTGGGATCCGAGCCGCGTCTGCAACCTACACCACAGCTCACGGCAACGCCGGATCCTTAAGCCACTGAGCGAGGCCAGGGATCGAACCCACAACCTTCATGGTTCCTAGTCGGATTCATTAACCACTGAGCCATGACGGGAACTCCAGGACTTTGTGAGTGGATGAGAGGAGTTACATGGTGACGGTGAGGCCGCTTGGCTGACTGAGAGGTGCCGTGAACTGAAATCAGAATGACCGAGAAGGAAGTCAGGAGCTATGAGGAAGATGAAGCTCTCAAGAACTGTGCAGTGGCCTGTTGGAGCCACCTGTCAGCATCTCCATTCCATGGAGTCGGCTTGACAGCTTGAAATCCACCACGGTGGGAGTATTTACAGCAAAGAAACTGACTAATGCCTCAAATCAGAACCCCCACCCCACCACCACCACTTCCTCCACACACTAATCTGGTTGTCAAACATTTACTACCACAACTAGATTGGGATATTCTTGAGAACCCAAAAATGGGCTGAGATGCCTCTCGCTTCAGACTCCGCTCTCTTGTTAAGAGAGGAGAGCAGCTGTTAAGGGAAAGACATTAAAGATAAATTAAAACTTGATTGAAGCTTTTGCCTGGTAGCAATCAGGATAATTGAAAGAGCATGAGAAAAAATCAAAAACATTAACTAGGCCAATTGCAGGCGATTGTGTCCAGTAATTTCAATAAGAAGCAAATACAACCCATTAGGCTATTGGCAAGGATGTTTAGGATGCAGATCCCTTAATGAAGGGTGACTGTCCTCCGTATACCAGCATCCTTCCTCCTTCCATTGCTTTCCTGGCCATGCACTATTTCTCCCACTCAACCAAGCCCACAAAAAGGCACGAGAAGGATTTGAGGGGTAAGAGTCTATTCACACACAACAGTGGAGGTTTGAAATGTCTTGTAAATGAGTAAATGAGTGGATGGAGGAGAGCGGGGAGGGCGGCTGAGGAAGAGAAGAGGTCTGCGTTGAACCGCCCCTCCAGGCCTGTGTGAAGCTGGCTTCTGTCCTTCCCGGAGCGGGGTTGGGGCCGGGGGCGGGCATGCGTGTGATGTTTCCTGGGCTTGGGAACAGCAAGAAGAAAAGTCAGGAATGGGGATAAATGTGGAAAGGGGGAACCCAGTTCAGAGAAAAAAAAAAAGTCATTTTAAGCTGGAAGAAACTCCAACAGTTAGTCAAATGATCCCCATTTCACAAGTGAAGTAACGAGGCATCAAGAAAAACTGAAGAAAATGTTACTGAATGCTTACCCTCTGCCAGGGCCATGTTCCTGTACTCGTGTCCCCTTCATTCCTCTCCAGATCCCTGTGCAGGACTGCTGCTAACCCTGTTTCACAGATGAAGAAACAGGCCCCGGGAGACAAAGCAACTGCTCAGTGTCATTCAGGTTTCTGGCAGCTGAGGGACCAGGATGGATCAGACTCCGCCAAAGCCCTCACTCACAGACACAGTGATCTGACCCCCGCCTGCCTCTCCAGCCTCATCCCCTCCTTGCTGTCTTCACTCCAGCCCTTTGGAACTGCTTTCAGTTCCTCCAACACGCCAAGCGCCTCCCTGGAGGCGCTGCTTCCTCTACTGCGTGATCACCTCTCCCCTCCCTCAACCCAGCCATCAGCTGACTGATGTCAGTGACTAAGTGTAAGTACCCTGGAAGACATCCCTATGGAGCCAGCTGTCCAGTCGGCAGCCGGGTCCACAGGTCTGGGGCTCGCAGGGGTAGATCGATTTGGGAATCATCACATTTGTAGAGGCTATGGGGACCATTCCCTTCCCAAAGTCTATTCTGTTGCACTTCCAAGAATGATTCTAAAATAAGTTCCTGATAGGATCATTTCCAAGGAGAAAGGAGAGTGAGTTTTTTCTCAAGGTCACGCACCCTGAACCACTGAACTAACAAATGAATGAATGAGCAAACAGCTACTAAGCAAAGAGTCCGCAGTGAGCTGGCTGCTCTGCTGAGAGCAGTGAGTGGTCAAATGGCCCCAAGAGATGCTAACTTACCACGCCAGGGGGCAGAATGGAAAGGGCCCAGACTTTTAAGCCACACAGGGCAGCGTGAGTGATCAAAAGCTCCTGCCACAACAGGTTTCCTCTGCTGCAAAATGGAAATCATAATGCCTACTGCCAAAGACTGTTTTGAGGTTTGAATAAGACTGAGAGTCTTTACACAAAGGCTGAGATGAAGCAGGCTTTCAACAAGGTTTTCCCTCCTTTCCTTCCAATGATTCAGGCCACCATCAATGCATTCGCTGCAGGTGACCCTGGCTGCTGAACAGGGGGCGTGGAGTGAGTTTTTGCTGTTTCAAAGCAGAGAGAGAAAGGAGAGGGAAGTGTGACTGCCTAAATACATATTCTCTGCTAGACAGAATTTTTAAACTGTTGGTACTTTGTTTTGAAGAATATTGAATGCGCTTTTCATTTTAAAGATATGAGGGTACCTAATACATACATGTAAAGTGATCCTTTCTAATTTCAAAGACTTACAAAACGTCATCATTACACCCAGTTTTGATGGTTCTTCCTAGAGGGCTTGAAATCCAAAGCGGAACTCAAACATTCTGCAGACAAAGTGACCTGATTTTTGATGTAGAAAATACGGTCGCCATAACTATTGGGTTAATGAGATGGGACCCCTCCACACACTCCCGGAAACAAATTCCTCTGCACATTTTTACCTGGGTCCTGGGAGTTAGATTGGCTGTTATTTTTGGTTTATTTAATCAAACACATATAGCACTTACTATTTGCCAGGCGGTTAGAAAAGCTCTACAAATATGTCTTTGGTGAATCCTCTTCGAAACTTTAATACCCCATTTTGCAGATGAGGAAACCAAGGCGCACAAAGGTTAACTGACTAATTAAGAAGCGACATTGCATTTGAACCCTGACAGTCTGACTTAGCTATTATTTATCTGGCTTGCTATGTGGGTTACGGCTATTAACGACAGTGACATGATACGGGATATCTCAGGATGCAATTTCTAGGATGTACTGGAATGGATGTTGGGAATGAGAAAGTCAAACCATTCTAACTGGGGTCCAGCACACCTCTGAAACCTATAGGTAAGGCACAAGCTCAGTGGTCCCCAAATCACTGAATGTCAGGTCCTCCGAGGACCACACCCCTCTCCATAAAAAGGAGGACATGAGCAGATTTGACTGAGCAAGACAGAGATGAACCCAAATCTCCAAAACGTTACGTGGGAACCCAGATTCAAACCCAAGTTTGGTGATGGTGTTGTTTTTTTAAAAATAACCTTAGATATTGCAATGGGAAATGAACCCACTTCATTTCAGGGTTTCATAATTAAAGACCAAGAGAAACTAAGTTGAAAGGAAGGTCTAAGAATTTGCATTGCTCACGTGTGATGGCAAGGCGTATGTGAGAGGTGAAAAAGTGGGGCGGGGGGAAGCGGACAGGAGAGACTGGACCACAGGGAGGAAGAGAATCGGGGGTGTGGGGTGGAAGAAAACAAGGGGCAAACAAAGATTCTTAAGGACACAAAATCCTGGGAGCCACTGAGAAGCCTGTGAGAAGTGGCAGATGAAGCCCTGAAACACAGACCAGAAATCTGGCCAAGAGAAGAGCCATAAATGGGCCAGGAGTGACACCTAAGGAAGCGGTGGAGACTGCAGCCCCAGTGAGCCTGGCTCGCCTAGACACGTGGACATGTGGAAATTGCCGGATCTCCTGAATTTCCAAGAAATGCTAGATATTTAAATTTTATGTGAAAACTTTTTCTTTTCTTTCTTTTTTTTTTTTGCTGCCATGTGCTGCAGCAGCTTGATGTGGGATCTCAGTTCCCCCACCAGGGATTAAACCCGGGCCAGAGCAGTTAAAGTGTTGAGTCCTGACCACTAGACCACCAGGGAACTCCCATGTCTGAAAACTTCAGATTCTTCAATGTTGGCAACTAATTCCAATCCAAGCATAGGGGTTTCCCCCAGCCAGACCAGCTTCATGACAACAAAGACAGGTCGCTCTCAGCCTTTGCTGCATCCCCACTGCCTGTCATATGAAGGACATTCAATAAATATTTGTTGAGTTAATTAACTAAACTGAGTGTTTTTGTTTTTATTTTTTAGGGCCACACCTGTGGTATATGGAAGTTCCCAGGCTAGGGGTCAAACCAGAGCTATTGCTGCTGGCCTACACCACAGCCATAGCAACGCCAGATCCTTAACCCACTGAGCAAGGCCAGGGATCAAACCTGCATCCTCCTGGGCACTAGTGGGATTCGTTACTGCTGAGCCACAATGGGAACCCCTAAACTGATTTAAATACCACTTAAATGCAGTCCAAAGTCAGGGCTTCTGGACAGAATCACAATATTTGACAGCCACCCTAAACCCTGAGTTTTTTGCAAGACCCCAGACTGCTGTGAGGCCTGGTTGAAGAGCCATGACTCAGCAAGGAGGGATGGACACGTTTATTGGAAAAGAGGAATAAATGGCCTGGGACCCCCAAGAGGCCAGCAGAAGAGACCTCTTTCCTCCTCGCTACCCGAGGATGGAGGGTCTGCCAGCTCCCGATCTGCATCCCTACACTGTTCCTGTGAGATGCGCCCCTTCGTCTCCTGTCTCCTCTCCAGGCTTAGCTAGGTTTCCCCGACCACGTGTGGTGGTTTCAGGGCCCTGCCCCAGAGAAGCCTGTACCCGCTCAGGATCTCGGTCCCCGATCAACGCTAACACCTGTCTGAGGTTGGAGGCGGTGCCATTTGCTTACTGATGCCATTTCTTAGAGACATGCTAATCACTCTTTGGGGATTTGGAGGAAAGGTTTCTCTGGAGCTTTTTTTTTTTTTTTCCTTAGAAACAAACAATGTGACTTAAAAATACTTCCTTCTCTCTCTCTCAGATATCTTCAAGGTTCCACATGGCTGGAGAATTTAGCAGTTAAGGCCAAAAGTCATTTGATGAAAAGAAAAAAAAAATCCCCTGCAAGTTTCAGTCTGAACATATAACTCTTGGTATTTCCCCTGCGTAAATGACATCATAACGACAATTCGGTTAAAGATTCATTCAAGCCAGGAAGAGAGGAGCACATTTTTGTACCCGAGTGAGCAGCTGGGTTTCTCCTGCAGGCAGAGGCTTGTGACCGTGACTGTGTCCCTTTCATTTCATCAACACAGCACACTTTCAGCTGACACCCACTTGGGGTACTGGAGAGGTGGCAGCCTGGGAAACGAAGTCTCTGGAGACACAATCACACACAGGCTCACAGTACAGAGAGCAGCCACTTTCCTCAAATGTCCAGGCCAGTGCTGATGTTGAATAACCTACCCTATTAAGTCTAACACACATTCTACTTGTCACTAGCCCCATGTCCCAGTTTGGTGTAGGAAATATGCTCAGCGGGTACATAGATAATCCCAAGAAGCACATAGATTTTTTTGCTCAAGGAAGTTGAGTGCAGCTTGTTTCTTTCACCTAGCTCTTAATAAATACAATACAAATGAGCCCTAGGCCAGCTCAGCCTCAATAATAGTATTTAGCAACGGCAACAGGACATTTATCGAAAGCTCACTATGTGCCAGGCACTTGTTCCAAGAGATGGATGGATGGATGGATAGAAAGATAGATGGATGAACTGATAGATGTATTTAATTAACTCAGTTCTGTGGGGTAAGTCTTATTATTCAGATAAGCAGAGAGACAGATAGATAGATGGATAGGCTCATTTAATCCTTAACTCTATGAGGTAGGTCTTATTATTTATTTATCCACTCACCAAATATTTATTGAGTTCCTCCCATGTCCCAGGAACTATACTAAGGAGTTAGGATACAGCACTAAACCGATCAGACAAAACACTGTCCTCTTGGAGTTTATGATATTGGGGGGGAGGGCGGGAGGGTGGGGGGTACATAATAAATGGAAAAGTATCTTCTGTTAGGAGGTGTTAAGTGCTATTGAGAAAGATGAAACAGAGCTGGAGGGGGGACGAGTAATAACGAGGAGGGGGCTGCTGTTCTACGTGAGCTGCCCACAGCTGGCATGTGAGCAGGGCCCAGAAGAAGTGAGAGAGCGAGCCTTGAGCATCCACAGAAGAACATTTAAGGAGTGAGAACCACTAGGTTACATTTGAGGAGATCGGGACTCAGAGAGGTTCAGAAGCTGACTGAGGTCCCTCAGCTGGCCTAGGACAGAGCTGGTGTCCAGACGCAGGTGGCCAGTTCAATGCGACACCTTGGACTCTCCACCTGTATACAGTCCCCGCCAGATTGGTTTCCACGACTGCTCAAGGCAGAAATCTACTGCGCTCAGCCACACCACCACTGCTTCTCTGTCTTCATCTATTTCAGACGGACACTGCAGCCCCCTGACTCCCAAGAGACAATAAATCCCCGGGTCCCCAGTTCCAGGAAACCCCCAAGGACTCTCCTCACATATGCTCTCGGTGGTCAAGCTCTTCCTCGTCTCCTAGATGAGCTCATTCAGGATTAAGATTTAGTTCTTCAAATCAGTTTCCTTTCAAGCTGTCTTGTCTACTTTTTATTCCTTACTCTTGCACCTAAAAGTCTGTCTTTCCCAAGACGTTTCCCTCCCAGTCTGTGCAGTACAATTCAGTAGTCACTAGCACATGTGGCTCACGTGCCCATGGCACATGGTTAGTCCAAACTGAGATGTGTTGTAAGTATAAGACACACACCAGACTTTGAAGATGAAAAGAGGGATGTAAAATCTCTCATTCATACTTTTTTGTTTCGTTTTAGTTTATATTTTTTCTCAATGGCTGCACCCGTGGCACACGGAAGTTCTCTGGCCGGGGACTGAATCCGAGCCTCCCCTGCAACCTATACCACTGCTCCGGCAGTGCCAGATCCTTTAAACTACTGCACCAGGCCAGGGATCGAACTCGTGCCTCAGAAGTGACCTGAGCCACTGCAATCAGATTCTTAATGCACTGCATCACAGCGATAACTCCTTGTTAATATTTTTTATATTAACTACATGTTGAAATGAAAAGAATGTAGGCATATTAAGTTAAATATTCAAATTAATTGTACCTGTCCCTCACTATATTCTATTTAACAGCACTATTACAGTCTGTTCTTTCAAGATATCCACATCATATCACACTCAAAAGCCACATTTGCTTTGGATGGTTCTTAGCTTAGACAAGATATATTCAAGACCTACAGCATGTTTTGGAGAGTAAGTTTATCTTCCTAGAGCTATCTAAGACCGTATGAGTCTTTTTATGTTTGTTTGTTTATTTATTTATGCTTTTTAGGGCCATACCTGTGGCATATGGAAGTTCCCAGGCTCGGGGTGGAATCAGAGCTGCAGCTGCCGGCCTACACCACAGTCACAGCAATATGGGATCCAAGCCGTGTCTGTGACCTACACCGCTGCTCACAACAGTGCTGGATCCCTGGCCCACTGAGCCAGGTCAGGGATCAAACCCACATTCTCATGGATACTAGAGTTGGATTTGTTTCCACTGCACCACAACAGGAACTCCTCAATGAGTCTTTTTAAATCTGTTCTCCAAAGTCTGCTTAAAAGTCTTTCGATATGCTATTATTGATCATTTCATTAAAAGATTCTTTATAATCTCTATTATTTTCCAGTTATTCAGTTCATACTTGAGAAACTCTATTACAAGTAATTTATGATGACAGAGCCTTATTAGTCTCTTATTAATCTGAACTTACTATTTTCTGGACGTGTATATTAGACTTCATTTTTTTTTTCCAGTTTCTAACTGTTACATGGGAAAAACACTCAGAAACTAAAGACCATGAAACGAAAATTCAAGCCCGGATCTCAACAGACATTTGGGGGAATATTATGAAACGTGAAGATCACTACAAATCAAAATGGGTTCATTTCCCCAGAATAAGCCTAGCAAAATAATTTGGTTCCCTGAGATGAATACTTGCTTCAGAGAATAGGTCAAAGTCACAAAGGATAGACCTCTGAACTAAGGGAGCAGAGAGCAGACATGCCCCAAAACAGGAACTTCCAGTGATTCTGGGCAAGAGGTCCGCTCACTTCCACTGGCTTCATTTTGAGCCGCAGAGTCCTTGGGCTTAGAGCTCATCAGCACAGGCATGAGCAGCATCTGAGAAGAAGGCCACCAGGCACAGGGAAAGGCACTGAAAACAAGGAAAGGAAGAGGCCAAAGGAGAGAATCCCGTACTCTAAAAGTAGCTGAAGGACATTTTCCTCTGAGTCAGGTGGACAGGCACTGAAAGCCATTTCCAAAGAGGAACTCCTAAAATGCTTTCCAGCACTTTCCTGGGATGGTATCACTATCTGAGTCACACTTCCTATTCAGATTTGACTGAGCAAGTGGAAAAGGCTTTATCAAGGTTTCCCCTTCAATCCTGAGACAGATAGAAGCTTTTATCCGTGACAGCAGAATCTAAGACACTGTACCCTTAAGTAAGAATTTCAGAAAGCCTTCTGCCGTCAAGAGAAAACAACACGAGAAGAAATCAAGAGACCGAAAACTCTCACAAATAAGGCCTGATGTGTGCAGGCAAACTTTCTGATTTTAAAGAGAGAAAGCAACACCTACCCTCAAAGCCTATATTAATTAAGAAATGTTAGTAAGAGCCATGCTGAGACCCAGTCCCTCCCTCTATCAGGCCAGCAGCTTCTGCACCAAGTGCGCCCTGGCAGCCTATGGACCTGGGGCCAGCCCTGCCTACAACCACCCACGATAGTTGGCTCTGCCACAACAGAAGAGTGCATGCAGTCCACACAGGGGACACACAGCTCTGGTAAGCAGAGGGGAAAGGGAGTGTGCTGTTGGGCCCCATAGAACGTCTCCTATGTAAGGCCACTTCTCCAAGACCAAGAAATGCAAACAACCCACCTATTACATAGAAATAAACATAGGGAATTAGGCAAAATGAGGAGACAGAGGAATACGTAACAAACAAGGAAAAAGACAAACCCCCAAGGAATAATTAAGTGAGTGGAGATAAGCAATCTACCTGATAAAGACTCCAAGGTAATGATCAAAAAGATGCTCAATGAACCCAAGAGAAGAATGGGTGAATATAGTGAGAAGTTCAGCTGAGAGTTAGAAAATAAAAACAGGACCCAAACAGAGCTGAAGAACACAATAACTGACATTTTAAAAATACCATAGAAAGAATCGACAGTAGGTTAGATGACACAGAGGAAAAAATCAGTGAAGTCGAAGACAGAGTACTGGAATTCATTCAAGCTGAACAGAAACAAGAAAAAAAAACTTTTAAAAAGTGAGGATAGTTTAAGAGACCTCTGAGACAACATCAAGTACACTAAAGTTCACATTATAGGGGTCCCAGAAGGAGAGAGGAAAGGGCAGAGACCTTAGTTGAAGTGATAACAGCCAAAAACTTCCCTCACTTGGAAAAAGAAACAGACATCCAAGTTTAGGAAGCACAGAAAGTTCCAAATAAGATGAACCCAAAGACGTCACACTAAGACACAGTGCAATTAACATGGGAAAAATTAAAGACAGAGAATGAAATCTTAAAAGCAGCAAGGGGGGGAGTTCCCATTGTGGCTCAGCAGTAACAAACCTGACTAGTATCCATGAGGACATGGGTTCAATCCCTGGCCCCAGTTCAATCCCTGCCGGTTAAGGATCCGGCACTGCCATGAGCTATGGTGTAGGTCACAGACGTGGCTCGGATCTGGCACTGCTGTGGTGAAGGCCAGCAGCTGAAGCTCTGATTCGACCCCCAGCCTGAGAATTTCCACATGCTGTGGATGCGGCTGTAAAAAGAAAAAAAAAAAAAAAAAGGAAAAAAGGAAGAAAGGAAGGAAGAAAGAAAAAATCACAACTAGAAGCACGAAAATTACAAAAGGAAAAATGTCACTGGTAAAGACAAACATACAATAAAGGTAGTATATCAATCACTTATAAAGCCATAGGTAAGTTAAAAGACAAAAGTGATAAAATGATCAGTATCCATGATAAACAG
>PVHT020000034.1:8301077-8448089 GCA_004024745.2 Catagonus wagneri | reverse complement strand
TTTTTTTTTTTTTTTTTTTTTGTCTTTTATCTAGGGCTGCACCCATGGCCCTAGATAAAAGACTAGGCTAGGGGTCTAACAGGAGCTGTAGCCGCCGGCCTTCGCCACAGCCACAGCAACGTGGGATCCGAGCCGCGGCTGCAACCTACACCACAGCTCACGGCAACACCGGATCCTTAACCCACTGAGCAAGGCCAGGGATCGAACCCACAACCTCATGGTTCTTATTCGGATTTGTTAATCACTGAGCCACAACGGGAACTCCTGCAGGTGTTTTTAGAAAAAAAAAAAAAATGAGGATGATCTCTACAAACTGCAATGGAATGATTTTCCGGACGTGGTTAACTCACAAATACAAGGTACAAAAGAGCATACAGACTATGCTACCTGTTATTCAAGAAAGGGAGTTAGAAATAAACATATATATCTGTTTATATCTGTAAAAAAGAACAGGAAAGATAAAACAGAAACAAATTACCTGCTATGGGGCAGGGAGTGGAAAGGAGGGAATAGAGCTTCTGTGTATCCTTTTTTTTTTTTGGTTGCACCCAAGACTTATGAAAGTTCCCAGGCCGGGGAAGGAACCCAGGCCACAGCAGCCACCTGAGCCACTACAGTGACAAGGCTGGATCCTTATCCTGCTGCACCACAAGGAAATTGCCTGAGCATAACTTTTTACATTCATCCCTCAGTGTCCACAGGGAACTCGTGCCAGGACCCCAGTGGACATCAAAATCTGACGACGTTCAAGGCCCTTATACAAAATAGTTCAGTATTTGTATATAACCTGTGTATATCCTATCATATACTTTAAAGAATCTCTAGATTACTTATAACACCTAATACAGTATAAGTGCTATTTAAATAGTTGCAAATACAACGTAAATGCTATTTAAAAAGTCAGAATGTGGCAAGTTCAAGTTTTGCTTTTGGGGACTTTCTGAAAATGTTTTTTCTGAAATTTTTGATTCATAGTTGGTTGAATCTGTAGAGGCAGAACCCACAAATATGAAGGGCCAGCTGTATATGGTTTTGATTTGAATCATATTAATAGTTTATACATTCAAAAATTAAACCTGGAGGGAAAAAACCCTAAAGTTGAATAGAAACAGACAAAAATTCATGCAATTATGTATCAACTTGATAACCACACAGAAGAAAAAAAAAAAGAATTAATCCAAGTAACTTTAAAACACAGTGTTTTGGGAGTTCCCTGGTGGTCTTGTGGTTAGGATTTGGTACTTTCATGGCTGCAACCTGGGTTCAAGCCCTTGTCACATCAAGCTGTGGCACACCACGGCTAAAACAATAAAATAAAAATACAGTGTTGTGTACATATTTAGTGGGATATATGGATGAATAAAAGAAACTGCTAAGAAATCTTGAATGTATTTAGTAAAGTTTGTGCTTGGGAGTAGTATTGGCATAGCAATTACACAACTAGTTTATGTTTAATGTAGATTAGGAAAATATACTGCTACTAAGAATAGGATTCTCAATGTGGGGAAGGGAGATATTAATAGGGAATGGCGGACTATTGGATTAGCCTTTGTGGTAACAAGATAAATGCATGACTTTGCGGAAACTCTTTCCTAGCTCCGAAAACTGATGGAGCCTAGAAGCTATGACTCCAGGAGCCTTGAGCCACCTAGCACCCAGATCTTCATTTCTAAATACCATACCCCACTAAAGGGAAAAAGGAATCTAAGGATCGAAGGCTGAGGCAGGAAAGGTACAAAGTGAGTCCAGAACATCTCTCCATGCCAGAAAGTAAGGAAGTGCTCAAAAATGAGGGAAGCATGGCCAAAGAACACTTGAAGCTTGGAGGGGTTCCCACCTGTCAAATTCGGAATCGCTGAGCATCAAAATGGATAATGACCAGAACACTACCTTAAAAAATACCCATGAGTCCATACTAATACTAAAAAAAAAAAAAAAAATTAAAAGGGAGGTAGGTACAAAGCTCTTTGTCACTGAAGAATATCTATAAAGTATAAAGAAAAAAATAGGGATAGAAAACTTCCATCTACAAACATTTTAGTAATAAGGGACCCAGGGAAGAATCACCTCTAGGTGCTAAAACATTGGGTGAAAGATTGTTGGAGAACAGGATATTCACATGATCTCAATGTGTCACTTTAGGAATCACATAGTACAGACAGATTTCATTTTATGTTGCTTTGCTTTTTTATTGTGCTTCACAGATACTGTGCTTTGCTTTTACAAACTGAAGTTTCATGACAACTCTGCATTGTCCGATGGTGGTTAGCATTTTTTTTTTTTTTTTTGTCTTTTTGCCTTTTCCTAGGGCCACACTCGTGGCATATGGAGGTTCCCAGGCTAGGTCTAATCGGAGCTGTAGCCGCCAGTCTACGCCACAGCCACAGCAACGCAGGATCCAAGCCACGTCTGCAACCTACACCACAACTCACGGCAGTGCTGGATCCTTAACCCATGAGCGAGGCCAGGGCTCGAACCTGCAACCTCATGCTTCCTAGTTGGATTCATTAACCACTGAGCCACAATGGGAACTCCCGATGGTGGCTAGCATTTTTTGGCAAGAAAGTATTTTAAAATTAAGGTATGTACTTTTATGGTATAATGCTACGGCACACTTAATACACTAGAGCACAGTATAAACGGAACTTTTCAATGCACTAGGAAATCAAAAAACTCGTCTGACTTGCTTTATGATGACATTCATTTTATTGTGGTCATTTGGAACTGAGCCGCAAAATCTCCTGTCTTTACATGCCTGTGTTTTCTTCTCTACAGTGGAGAAACTGGTGGATCTCACTAACCAACCAATCAACATTAACGTCTCCAATAACGAGACAAATGAATCGCATCTGCACCCTGATGACATGCACGACCATGAGACCATCCTGCCCAGGAAAGCTTACATCCAAATCTAAATATACAATCCAAATCGAGGGACATTCTCATAAAATAACTTATCCAGACCCTTCAGAAATGGCAATGTCATAAAGCTCTTAAGAAAGAAAACTGAAAAGAAAAAGGAAAAGAAAAAAGTTGGCAATAGTTTAGATATTTATTTATTTTTTGTCTTTTAACGGCCACACCCACAGCATACAGAGGTTCCCAGGCTAGGGGTCAAATCGGAGTTGCAGCTGCAGGTCTACACCACAGCCACAGCAACGCAGGATCCGAGCCACATCTGCGACCTACACCACAGCTCACGGCAACACCAGATCCTTAACCCACTGAACTAAGCCAGGGATCAAAATTGTATCCTCATGGATGCTAGTCAGATTTGTTTCCGCTGAGCTGCTTACGACGGGAACTTCTAGTTTACATATTTCAGATTAAAAGGGATTCAAGAGGCACGACTTCCAAGTCTGGTGTGTGATCCAGGACTGGCTTCTGGACCCTCTCCAAAAACAGTATCATATTAATGCTGTATTTCCTGACCGTGATGACAAGCATCAGGGCTTACCAGAGTCACACTGCTCTTAGAAGACCTATGCTGAAATATTTAGGGGTAAGCTGTCATAAGAGCTGCACTTATCAAATGATTTAGAAAAAAAAAAGAAGATAAAGTTAACTGGGTAGGTGTGGGCATGTGCATGTAAAAAGAGAAGTAAACCAAATGTCAGTAACTGATGAGTCGAGGAGAAAGGTGTATAACAATAGTTTCTGTGACTATTCTAAGGATTTTCCAGAATTGAAAAAAAAAAAAAAACTAGAAACCATTAACCACTTCTATTTCCCTAGCCTCTGCACTACTAACCTCTCTATTACTAAAAGCTGACCAACACCCAACAACTACGTATTTGCTGGTTTATTTCCTTTCTGTCACTCTTCCCAGCTGTAACAGGAGCTTCAAGGTGCTGACGCAGAGTTGACAGTAAGTACTTGCTGAATGACCTGTGTTCACACTCATTCTACGAACCAGGTATTACTATCCTTTCTTTCCTGTGCGAGAGGTGCCTCAAAGGCAAAGACACTCGGAGGCACACAGAAGTTAGGTAACTTAGAGAAGTTTTAAGTCTGAGAGGCGGGCGGGCTGGGGTCCAAGGCCAGGCATCTCCCCAGAGGGCTGATACCATTCATCACTGTTAGGCAGCTTCCCTGGCAGGTCGGGCTTGGCCTCAAAGGGCTCACCATCCACACAGCGACCTGAGTTTTCCAGAGTGCAAGGCCTTACTCAGAGAAGGTGATATTCACGCTTGCTGCACGAAATGACCTCTGAATAAATGAATGAATTAGGTGGGAGAGACCACTATAAGCAGACTGTTCGGAAAATCTTCCTAGTGGAGGTGAGACTTGATGGGTGAGCTGGGTTTTCAGTGGAAGAGACAGCACAGGTGTAGACAGCCGTGACCAAGTGCATTCTGGGACTAGAGCATCTGGAGGATAGTTACCCCATCCATTCAGATTCTATAATATATACATATACATATATACACATACATGTGTATATATGTATTATATATGTGTATACAAATATATGCGTGTGTACTGTATATATATACATACATGCACCCACATGTATACAAATGTATTTATATATACACACAGCTCTCCCTCTTCCCTATAGCCACCGGTATGTGAAACCCTCACAGCTCTTTGGAGCTTGTAATGGTACCTACCCTGGACTCCTTGCCTCTCAACTACGATCCTTTCTCTTTACTGCTGCCAGATGATTCTTCCTAAGTAGATGGCTCTGATCCTGTCAGATCAGATCCTTTCTGATCCCAGAAAGAGTTCTCCTTTACCTGCAGAAGATAACCCTAACTCTCACGGGGGACATTCAGGGCTTGCCCCCTGTGGGGCCTCCAGCTCCAGGGGGCATATCCGGTCTCCAGCGACACTGATGAGTCTCTACTGCCCAAGTTCACCCTGTACACTCTGCTCCCCACCCTTCTTCCCCGTGTCCTCCTCTTGGAATCTCTTCCCCACATAATGGCATGCCCGCATGTCCCCAGAGGCCGGGTTCAAGTACCCTCCCTTCCATGAAGTCTTTGCTTCATCAAAGATATTTGATTTCACAAAAGATGTGTTACTTCCTTCCCTCTGCATGCCCACAGCACGTCATGTCTCCCTCTCTTACAGCACTCCGTTCTGTGTCTTACAGCGTAGGTACTTTGGCAGCGTTATCTCAGGCTCCCACCCTATCCCAGGCTGTACTCCACAGACAGCTCACCTCACAGGCACTCGATAAACGCCGAACGCAGAGTGAGGAGGGAAGGCTGATCTAGTGTATGTGCCAAGGGGCCAGCAGTGGGGAATCCCGAGGAAAGAAGTGCTAGTTAAGGGGGTTGTTACTATGCTCCGGAGGTTCGGCTATGACTTAACTAGGGGCCGGAGTGGGGAAGAGATCGATGAGGTTGGGGAGGGAAGATACCTATTCCTTGGGGCTGTCTTGACGATTTAGCTGAAGAAATGAGAAAGGGATGAACGCGGTCCTAGACCCTCATTAGCTAGTCCTTTTAGGTTCGGAAGGGAGGGGGCAGGGGCACGAGGGGAATCCTAAATTGAGGCCCTCATCTTCTGGCTGCAGGCCAATTCTGAAACTCCGCCCTCTGCCGGGGCGCGCGGGCCGTGGCTTTGGCCTCAGCCCGCCCACCGAGGCGGGAAGGGCTGAGAGCGCTTTTCGACGCCCTGGGAGGCCCGCCCCGGACGAGCTCGCGGGCTGCGGAAGCTCTAAAAAAGTCCGCTCAAGTTCTGGGCGGCGGACCCAAGGGCGGGAAGTAACCTAGTCCTTGAGCCACACAAAAAAGGCCCCTCTTCCGAAAAAAAAAACAACGGAGCGCATGAGCGAGGGCCGGGGGTGAGGGCGGCGGGTTACGAAGCCTCCCCAGAGGAAGGCAAGCGCGCAGGGGAGGAGAGCTAACCGGAGTCCCGTCCTCTTTTTCCCAAACAGGCTCCAGAGCCTGCGGTTCAAGTTTCTTGGCGACCACCCTAGGGAGACTTGCGGATGACACGACCAGGTCCCGCGTGCCGGCTGCGTGCCCCCCGCCACCCCCGCCGTCCCAACTTGCAGCCGCCTTGGGCCGCGCCCGTCCACTGGCCGCGGAGTCCTAGGGCCACTGACACCGCGCGCCGCCCGCTCCCCGCGGGCGTCCAGGAAAGGCTTCCACTCACCCAACCGGAGCAACAGGCAGACCACGCCGAGGGCCCTCACGGCACACCCTGGGGCGCTCCCCGAGGCCATGGCGGTCCGGCCTATCTCTGCGACAGGGACCCAACTCCGCGTCGTCTCCGGTGGCCGAAGAGAGCCGCGCCCCCGCCCCGCCCCGCCCCGTGCGGCCCCGCCCCGCTCCGCCCCCTCTTGGGCGAGTCCTTCCTCCTTCAGGAGAAAGCGGTCCGACCCCGGTCCTTCCTGCTGTCCCGCGTCCACCCGCTCTGCTCTGAGGAGCCCTCCGCCAAAAGTGGCTTGCGTTTTTTACAACCAGATTTATCCTCGTTCCTCTCGCCCCTGTCCTTGGCAATTGGAACGTGAGAAAGGGGTCCCCATAACTGGGGGTGTCGGGCTGTCGCTCCCCGAAAGCTTCGGCCAGCTCGCCTGGGTGGTGACCGCAGAACTCTGGGCGGGAACAGGGAGGTCCCCCAGCGCTGTATGTCTTCTGCTCCTTCCAGCAGCTGCAGCAAGCGCCGAGCTTGCTTTTCAGGCCAGTTGCTCTGCCAGTATGGCTCTACGTGAGGCAGCCTCGCTGAACCACAAAGGGCGTGCTGGATGGACACCTGCTAGAATGCGTGGTTACCTAGGCCGGCCTTTCCCCCTCCTAAGCACCTGTCTCCCCTCGTTCAAGACTAACCCCCCACCCCACACTCCCTTACGGTAGCTGGGATTTCCAGCCTTGGGTTTTTCCCTTCTCCATTTCCTCTTTGTTTCACTCTTCCTCCAGGTCCACTTCGGACTTGCCCTCAGGCTGAAGAGTCAGGGCTGCTCACTCCCTCACTATCTGGCCTCCCCAAATCTCTCTCCCCCAGCTGCATCGAACGCACCATCTTATTGGCTAGTATCCTTCCTTCAAAGCCATCTGATCCCAGACCCCGTTACTGTGCTCCCAGAACCAGCTCCTGGCATCCGCTTCCCTGTCAGCCCCCTTTCCTTCAGAGAGAAGCATCAGAATGACCCCTGCCCAGCTGTTGCTGTTCTGTAAACTCTTCCTGACCACGTGAGCAGGAAACTTCTCCCGGACCTGGACCCATGAACTGGACTCTCTGCTGTCAAATAAACACTAACACGTTTGCCAGTCGTGAAACAGCGGAAACGTGCTTTATTATTGCTGTCACTGCCATCCTCCTCGGGTAGGGACCCCCAAGCCACACAAGACACTCGAACTACCCTATAAGAATTCACTAATTATTTCTTAAGTTAGCCATGAAATCGTAAAAGCTATCTTCCCGTGAAATTTCTGGGACCAGCATCTTGTATCACAAAGCCTGTGACCTTTAGGCATTCCCTATCACCTGTAGATACTGGGAACATAAGGCAGGTTCAGTGTGAGGAGATCAAGTGTTTGCCCTGGGCTGGTAAGAACGCGGGCCAACTCAGAAAGGTAGGATGGGGTCAGACCTTTAGACACTAGGGAGCCCCTGAAAGGTTTTGAGCTGGGAAGTTGATGTAATAGCAAATATCTGTTGAAGACTTACTATGAGCCAGGCCCTGTGTTAAGTGTATTACCTGCATTCATCTCATCTTATTGCTGCCCCTGTTTTTACAGATGAGGAAACTGAAGTTCAGAGAAGGTAAATGACTTGCCCAAGAACACACAGAAAGTGCCGTGATTACCTTTCATACAGAATGGGCAGCCACACTGCTGTCTGGACTGGCCTGCAAAAGGCCCTCAAGAGCGGGACGGAAGAAAGAACTGCCTGCTCACCCTGGGACTGGACGTATTTGTCAGGTCATGGTCTCCAGGCATCAGATAAGGAATGGTTCATTGGGTCGCCCTCGGTTGACTGCTCCTCTGGCCAGCAAACAGTGCCAGCTCTTTCATTAAAAGAAACGCTGTGCTTCCACCAGGCATTTTTTTTTCTTTTTTTGGAGCACTTACATGCGTGGTCTAGCAGACTTCAGGAATCAAGAGTGGCTCAGAAAAGCTAGACCTGCAATGCATTAGGCCGATGGCAAAAAGGCCTATTCATATCCTGGAGACTGGCCACCACCAGGAGGGCTGGGTGTATTTTTCATCTTGTGACCAGTGTTGAGAGATTCAGTTTCATCTGCTTGTTGCTAGAGAATCATGGACTGGAAATGAAGAAACGACGGCTCATTCAGCCTGCTCACATGGCATGGATGGGCTGCCGTTCTTCCTAGCCTACCATGCTCTAGTTCTTGCCAGGCTCCGAACTACTCTGGGAAGCTTAGGACCTAGAAAGACAGAGCAAAACTCTGCCTCTAATCTTCCATACATGGAAACCGTCCCTGCCCCATGCAGAAGCGTACATTCACTTCATTTTATATAAATGCTGGGCAGATTTGCACCAAGGGCATGGGGGGGGGTAATCTTTATCCCATTTATACCCTGCTTCCCCTTTTAAAATGTTCCCCAGCAGAGAGAATTTGGAAGAAAATTAGGCAAAAATAATACATAAGACTTAACATGGTACCAATGTGTGCACCCAAGAGATAAACAATCACACTTCAAGTCCCGGCCAAGCTAGCAGCTGCACGAAGTTGACAAGGACGCAGCGAACGGGGCTGAGGAACACAGGAAAAGCACACATTAAGGCCTTTCAAAGGCCAGAGTTTTTAAAAAGAAGAAAAAGAAAAGGAAGTATTTCCTTCTGCTTTTTACCTCCATCAGTTCCTCTTATGTATTCCATGAATTTTAAAGAATTCCAGATGGGTTCTGACTAATCACGTACCCCTGATGGCTTTCATCATTCCATCATTCTTCTCAATCTACAGATGTGGTGTGAGCTCCCCTCAAACCTCCCGACACTTGAGTTGTGCCGGGAACAGAGACAGGTGGCCACGCAGGCTCACTGCTCATCAGCTCCTGCGCTTCCCTCCAACCCGAAAAACACTTGCTGAGTATTCACGGTCAGGACAATTCTACGTAGTTTGAGGAAGACGATGTGGTCTTGCTGCCAAGACCAAGAAGGCTGTCCCATGTTTCTGCTCTCTTCCTCCACCTGTTTCTTCTTCCTGCGTCCTGTCTCCCCACCCACACCCCGTCCCACCAGAAAGCAAGCCAGATACTGAACCAGCCTATCAGTCCTCCAGGCCCAGGTGCTGGGCGCCGCACAAGGGCATCGCGGTCAGCGTAGATGTGTATATATATGTACATGTGATACATTTCAGCAGATGACAGTAAGTGTCTTGAGAAAGAGGTGTTTTTTTTAATCACCATTTGGGCTGGGGGCGGGGCACCATAATAAAGGCTGCAATTCACCAACCCTGAACTTAGCAAGCCAACATCAGACGACAGTACTCCAGGCCCCCAGGGTATGGTTCCTTAGACTGAGTGTCCCATTAAGTGAGGAGAAAGCACGAACACTCAATGTAAATGGCCTTATTTTCAACATAATTTACTACAGGTCTCTGAAGTGTATATAAAACATTTTAGTGCAACGTCTTACAAATAGTTTTCCTTAAAAAAAAACAACAACAACAAACAAAGTCAACAGCTCTCTACCTCATGCATGGGTGGTTTGCTTACCCCCACTTTTTTTTTTTTCTTCAACAATTAACGCAGAGAAACCATTGTTTGAAAAGAATATGAAAACTTGCTACAGAAACACCCTGGGGAAAGAGGGTGTGGTCATATGCACGTCCTGGAACGGGCCTAGCACAGTGCTGTTTTTCATTAATGCAACATGGTAGACGTAGGTAAGTCAAGAGAGCAGTCGGCAGTTTTCCTCCCGGGGTCTCAGGACTAAACTCCGGTTGGCAACTTGCAATGAGGTCTCCCAGCCACTGGAGGCCACCATCACCTCTCATCTGACGCCACATTTCCATAGAAATGGCCGAAGAAAGAAGGTCCCGGGGGTTTTCAGAGGAAGCAGAAATGCGTGCCCTTTGACGGTCTCCCCTGACCCAATAGAAAATGCACATATGCACACACAAGTTATTAAAATACTGACTTCAGTTTCTTTTTTTCCCCTTTTAAATCTCCTACAACCGCTTCACTTATGTGCAGCACCAGCTCTTCTACAGTTGTGAGCCAAGCCGAACTCAAATCTTTGCCACGCGTCCAGTTCCAGCCAACCCGCCGGCATCCTTCCATTCAAATGCAGTGAAGGTACATTGTCTTCCCAAATGGACTCCGTCTAGCGATCAGGGGCCAGCGATTGCCCCCCCTGAAAGCCCACACCCTTGAAATGAAGAAATGGGGCCAAATAGCACCTTCTTCCCTCACCACTGCGCCTGCTCTGTACTTCCACGGCACTGATGCACACAGGAAATGGGCGTGAGCACGCGAGGCATTGGCGGGACTGCAGGAGAAAGTGTCCCGACATCCCGGCCGTGATGACTAAGCAAAGTCCAGCCAACTCCCCTCACCATCCCTCCGCATCTATTACCTGGCCGGTCCTCACTCCAGTTCAGCCGACCATGTACCCCAAAGAAGCCCTTCTTCGGGGCTCAGACTCTGGGGCGAGCGCTCTCCTCTGGGCCCACCGGCATAATAAACCTGAGTTCTCCAGCTCTCCGGGTGCTCGCTTGGTCTCTTGCCGGGCAAAAGAGCTGCTGGAGCTGAGACACTGCGGCCACGGGGCCACCGGGCAGCTGCAGTAACAGGACTAAGGTGGCGGTGCCTGCACATCTCGCAGGAGAGGACTGGTGCGTGTGGGGGGGAGAAGGTAGGCTACGTAAGCCCCTCAGAAAGCAGCCGGGCCATCGCCTGGCTTCCTCGTGGCTGTGACACCTGCTGAGCACCCCAGGCCCCCTGCATGCCCGCAGACCCCAATAAGGATCAGCACCCACAAGGCCTGCAGTCTGCTCGGCCTCAGAACAGGGTTTCACGGCCATCTCTCTGGTCAGACTTAGTTTCTAGACTCTCCAGAGGCTTTTTCCAAAGTGGGGATTCCCTTCAGATTCCAGCTGTGAGTTCGTAAGGAAGGGAAGTGGCACTTCGGACCAGCAAAATATGGGAAAGCCAGGGCATGGCAACACCTTCATGGATGAGTGAGCAAAAGGAAACGCTTGCGACCGACGACGCTCCGGAGCCAAGCACCTTGCCCAACAGCTTAAAATAACAGGTGACGCTGGGCCTCAGTGGCCTTCCAGGGGCAGTCAAAGCAAAGGCCGCCATGACAACGAACCACCGTATCAGCTAAAACCACAAACAAGATCTAAGAAAGGGAAGGGCCAAAAATCCACACGCAAAGGCATGTGATAGCTTCCTGCTGAGACGGGGTAACCCAAAAGGATTACAAAGGGCTGCGTCTGGGCCTCCCCGGGCTGACATTCTTACGGCAGTGAGATGTAGGTCCCGTGGTGAAGAGGAAAGACGTCAGTATCTTTGAGAAAAACCTAATTGGGAGGAAGAAGGAAAACGTCTTCTTTGGGCCTCCAGGGAGGTAGCTATCCGTCCCTGCTCTCTGCTGCCCGGCTCCGGACACCCGCCTCCCGCCATTGAGCATCCCAGTCTTCAAGAACCGTAGTTGTCAGCCGGCCCCCGTGCCCTTCAAGGGGGGCAGTGTATGTGGTGGCTGCCAGGGCCCCACGTGTCCAGCTCAGTGCTGGCCACACCCAGGCTCACCGGCCACTTTCCCTTTAAGAGTTTGGCAAAGAGCCTGGAAAGAGAAGCCCGCCTGCCCACATCTCTCAGTTAGAGACTGTCTTTGCAGAAAAGAGCAAGCTAACAGCTAGCCCAATTTCCTTCTCTCACTAATCATCGACTAGCATTGACTTTGATCAATCTGAAAGTCGGTGGCTGCTAAGAGCAGCCCTCTGCCCACTTCAGCTTCCAAAATGTGTGTCCTCTGGAGCTTCTGACTTGTTCACCAACCAAGTTTGCTTCTTTTTTGGCAAAGTGAGGAGGAAGTCTATTGCCTCCCCAACAGACAGGCTGGGCTGGGGACTACCTAATCCTATCGGGGTTATGCAGGGTTTATCTTGTACATACACAGTTCTCTGAAGCAAAATTCAACGCTTTCATCTTGACTATAAAGTGGTTCCAACAACTCCAGCTGAGGGAAAAGATAAAATACAAATTGGGCCCACACTACAAATCATTTTCAAGTCTCGTTAAGGAAGTAAAAAAAAAAGAAAAAAAATGCTTGGGTATATTTTGATCCAATAGGTGGCATTTTCAAGTGTGCAAAACCAAGAAAACCTTGGCAGAGATTCCTCTGCGCCACAAAGTTCACCCTTCCCTTGGCCGTCAGCCGTATTTGAGGGAAATTCGGCCATGCTCTTATGGAATCCAGAAATGGTAAACCGAAGGGACCGAAAAAGAGTCTATTACAAAGAATAAGAACCCCTGTAACAGCTATCTGAGAACACGATATAAACCAGCGAGTAGACGTGCCCCCGGGAGCTACTCACCACATCACCGAAAACAAAAACAAGAAACCTACTGCGGCAAGATGGTGCCGCCTGCTCGAAAAATAGCTAACCAACCAAGACTGCCGCCTAGGGCAGTCGGCCTCGGACCCATCGGCGACTCTGAACACTTGTCAAGTCCCACGTGTTCTCCGAGAGCGCCCTAGAGGCTGGATGCAGAGCAAGAGGCGGCGGGGGAGAGCCTGGCTCCTCCGTGGCTGAGGACTGCTGGGTGCCCTTATTAGTCTATGGCTCCCGGGTGGATACTGAGCACAGGGGGCTCCAGGCAAGTGGGGGAGTAGTTGAGGTGCGGCTCTTTGATCCACAGCAGGGGCACCCCGTTCTTCCCCTCGGAGTTCTTGCTGGAGTTCCGGCTCTTGAAGCGCACCAGCAGGATGGTGATGATAAGGATGCCAAAGATGGGGAAAGGGTAGAAGAAGACAAAGTAGAAGAGTGCATCGTTGGAGCAGATGATGGACTGCAGGGTCGAACCTGAAAAGGAGCGAGATGGAGACAAGACCATGAGGCCTGAGGACCTGGACTGTCCCTCCTTCCTGAAGACCTTGCCCAAACCCCTGGAAACAACAGGGGGAGCTCCTGCTTGCATCCTGTCTCCCCTCCTTCCACTAAGGGAGGGGGGACTACCGTGTGTTTTTCTTCTTTTTTCGTCTTTTTAGGGCCACACCCGCGGCATATGGAGGTTCCCAGGCTAGGGGTTGAATCGGAGCTGTTGCTGCCGGCCTTCGCCACAGCCACAGCCACGCCAGATCCAAGTCGCGTCTGCAACCTACACCACAGCTCACGGCAACGCCGGATCCTTAACCCACTGAGCAAAGCCAGGGATCGAACCCTCAACCTCATGGTTCCAATCGGATTTGTTTCCGCTGAGCCACGACAGGAACTCCTACTGTGTGTTCTTGTTCTCACCACAGCACCTCTTCCAGTTCACAGGTGGAGGTGCAATCAAAGCCATGCCTCCACTTCCCACCCTGAGCCAGTGTTACTGTTTGGAAAGCCACATGAAAGTGTAACTGACTGATGGAGTTCTCTTGCAGTGCGGGTTAAGGATCTGGTGTTGTCACTGTAGCGGCCTGGGTTGCAGCTGCGGCTCGGGTTCAATCCCTCGCCTGGGAACTTCTATATGCCTCAGGTGTGCCCCCCCCAAAAAAAAGTACAAAAGAAAATGTAATTGATTGACTGTGAACTCAGCTGCATCCGGGATGGTGAAGACGCTGACTCCACTTCGGCCTGAACCTCCTTGCACGCTGCCTTTCACATGCCCCTTTGACTTGGTTCTGCTGCCAGTGTGCTTCTTCAGGATAGAACACGTTCTCTACCCACCAGCTTCGGAGAGCAGTTTTTACCAGAAATGAGGCTTACTTGATTAATGTTATCAATTAAAATGTCATTATGGACCATCTACAAATGTCTTGCAGTGTATCTGTGGCTGCACAGAATGCAGTGTTAATTATTCCTGGATGCAGAAGAGAATGAAATCGCGAGCCCCTGGCCCTGCTGAGGACTCCTCTGTGACAGGAGCCTGGGCTCTGGGAGGCTGTATTTTCTCTGTGAAATAAGGCTACTGGGCAATCTCTGTGTTCTATGAAGCTTACTGCATTTGAGCAGCCACAGTGGGCAGATAAAATGTGGTCTAAATACCCTCCCTTGTACTTTCAGACATTGGGTTATTCAGTAGATAGTGAGGGGGTCTGAGTATTCTTTCTGGCTTTCCTTTCTACTGCCTAGCTACTGCTCATCAATATTATAAAGAAAGTTTAACACACACCTGCACTTTCCAAAGTACATGAAATTGATAGTCAACCACTTCTGACCACAAAATCTCAAGTTTATGTGGTTTTATCTAATTAACAAGAGGTTATCAAAGAAAAGAAAAAGCTGGCAACACTCAAAATTATCTAATAAAGTGTTCTGATTGAAAAGAAGCTGACATTTCTAGTCCATTTTTTATTTCTGCATCATCAGCAAATCCTACTATTAACAAATACCAGTTTCAGTCTGATAGGTTCTACATTTGGATAGAAGGTCAACTGAAAGGGTGCCTTGGTTAGAACAAATAATTCAGGTCGGCAAGCATTTCCTCCAGCCTGTGTTCCCCAGTCCCTGGGTAGGATGAAGACTGTGAGTTCTAGACCATTCGGTAGCAACAGCGGGTGGCTAACAGAGCTGCCAGGCTCTTTCAGATGCCCTGTAACATCACTGCCCTTCTAGGCTGGTCCTACTAACTGGTCCTGCAAAACCCACTTAATCCTCCAAGTCACCCTCCAAAATAAAACTGACCCTGGAACCTGAGACAAAGAGACAATGGCAGGGAGGTGACTCAGCATTCGCTGTAGTTTTTATCTCCTCTTATGTTGCCGGCTCACTACAGAGGGACTGGGCTGGATGTTCTAAGGAGCAGCAGAGTCACATCTAACAATATCCTTGGATAATGAAATCTTACTAAAATAGGATCTGGTGTGGTATCCAGTCTGTTACAGAGATGAGAGGGTATATTATCGCTCAGTTCCTATTCCTATATTTTACAAGAGCTATCAAGGCTCGGTTACGTGAACTAGTATATTAAAATCCTAAATGCATGTAACAGGTCAGGAAAGTGCTGGGGAATCCACCATCAAGCGCTGATTCTTTCTTCCAGACAGCTGGAATCAACAGTAACACTCTGCCCTGGAAAAGTGGCAAAAACTCACTTGTGTCCAGAACGCGGATGCCGATGGGAGCCGACTCCTCCTCCGTCAGCCGGTACCACTCCTTCTGAGGGCTGAGCAGCCACTCCTCCACGCGGCAGGAGTAGTTGCCCGTGTCCTGGGGACTTGCCTGCAGCACTGTGAGCCGGTAGAGCAGCGGGGAGAGCCTCTGGAAGCGAAGCCTGCCCTCCCAGGGGCTGCCCTCCGGGCCGAAGACGGCATCTGGGCCCACGCTCAGAAGGGCCATCCGCTCTGTTGGGTCCTCTTCCTCCTCTCCCTCCTCCTCCTCCTCCTCCTCTTCCTCACCATCTTCCAGGACAAGGCTGCCCCTTCTCCCTCCAGCTTTAGTCCTCAGGGAGTACCATGCCACAGCGAAGCAGGAGTCCTGGCTGGAGCGAGACACAATGCTACAGTCCAGCTGGAAGGCTGCCTTCTCAGACACCGTGGCATTGGGAACCACCGTGTCCACCTGCAGGGCGGCATCTGGGGGAGATGAGGCTGTTATAATTTCTGCTCAAAACAAGCTAAATGTCCACCACTAGATACATTCTAGTAATACAGTGACATGCAAGGAAATACTATGCATCTATTGAAAGGAATGAGGGTGCACTGTGTGCAGAGACGTGGAAGGAGATTCAAGAAAAACTGGACGCTCCCATTGTGACTCAGAGGCTTAAGGACCTGACGTTGCCTCCACAAGCACGTGGCCTCGCTCAGTGGGTTACGGATCCAGCACTGCTGCACGCTGCGGTGTAGGTCGCAGATGCAGCTTGGATCCGTGTTGCTGTGGCTGTGACGTAGGCCGGCAACTCCAGCTCTGACTCAGTCCCTGGCCTGGGAACCTCCATATGCCACAGGTGCAGCCATAAAAAGAGAAATAAAATAAATAAATAAATAAAGGAAGGAAGGAAGGAAGAAAGAAAGAAAACTTGTTAGAATGCAGAACACTATGTACTCTACGTATCATGGGACGGAAGAAAATAGAAAATACACTTAGTCTAACATATGAATCTGTTTATATTTGCATGGAATATCTGCGGAAGAATTCACAAGGCGCTGGTGACACTTCTAGGAATCCAGGGAGGGAGGGACACTTATTTTCACTGTAACCTGTTGTGGTGGTTGAATGGTGTCCCTCCATATTCATGTCCACTTGGACCTTCTGGATCTCCTTAGTTGGAAACAGCATCTTTGCAGATGTAACTAGTTGAGACGAGCTCATCCTAGACTTGGGTCAGACCTAAGCCTAAGATGAGAAGAGGGCCCGGAGAGGCACAGGGAGAGAGGGACACGGAAGGCAGAGGCAGAGGCTGCAGTGAAGCAGCTACAAGCCAGAGTACACGGGGCCACAGGATGCTGGCAGGGGAAAGGACCAACTCCTTTCTAGAACCTTTGGGGCATGGCCCTGACAACACCCGACGACATGCTCATCGCCTCCATAACGGCACGGGAATAAACTTCTGTGGTTGGAAGCTAGGAAGCTGTTGCTAATCTGTGATGGCAATGCAATCACCCCTTCAGCCACTTTGGAATTCAAGTCGTAGGCATGGAGATGGTTGCCCATCCCACAGGGGACCCAAGGAGGTAAATGTTCCCCAAGGATTGAAGCCAAACAACCAACAGCAAACCTGAAAGCACTCCACCCCCTGAGCACAGACAGTGTCCTCCCAGCTGAGGTGACAGGCTCCGATGGACCACAGCGGGGTACGTGAGCAGGTGAGTCCTGTCTCACCGACACCCCCAGACGGCTGCACTGGTTCTTTCTCTCGCAGTTTCTGGCTCTCTGGGTAGGTTCTAAACAAGTAATTCACTCGCTACCTCCTAAAACGCCTCCCCTTGGCTCTGTTTATGAAATGCCCATGAAAGCTGCCAATGCAACCTCAACAAAAGTAGAGACTGAATTAGATTCTACTTGGATGATGACCAAATAGGAGCATTTTCCAAGTACCGTCCTGGGCTTTCAATGAATTGGCTGAATGTCGCCTGCAGGTGAACACCAAGCCTGAGTCGTCCCAGCTTTTGTAGGGCTCTGCCAAGCCCCTCCACACATCTGAATCTTGCGGGCACCGCTGGACCCAGAGGCTTAGGACCAGCTATAGGTGGCAGACATGGCGCATCAGGCCAGCTCTCATGAGGGGTGTGGGGGAGACGCTGGAAGGGCTGGAGAGCAGAAAGGGCTAGGATGAAGGGCATGAAATCAGTTCACAGGTGACTCAAACTCCACCCTCACTGGCTTATCCTTCCAGGGAGAACGGCTGAACCCGCAAAGCCATCAGAGAGAAATGCCGCCAGCGTGAGGCAATGGACCCATCACGCCAAGGTAGTCAGAGACCTGGGGACATTCGGTTCCCCATTCCTCTTCCCATCTGTTCTCCTGTCTTCTTGTCTAAAGCTCACAAATTTTCAAGGACCCTTCAAGTGCCTTATCTATGCTCCCTCCCCTTTTTTTCCTTTTTTGGCTGCCCACGGCTTGTGGAGGTTCCCAGATCAGGGATCAAATCCATGCCACAGTAGTGACAATGTGAAGTCCTTAACAACTTAGCCAACAGGGAACTCCAGCTTTGTCTGTGTTAACGACCCAATATTACTTTTTTTAAATAAAATGAATTTCTACCTTTCCACAACCCCCTCCCCTTAACATATCTCTCTACCAACGTGGTTCTCCGTGTCTCTGCTCCCTTCTAGAAGAGGCTGAGCCCTCTCCCGGGTCAGCCTTTAACACTCTGTCCTTCCTATTCCAGGTGTAGGCTAGAAGACAAAAGTTCGTCCCTGCCCCTCTCTGACGTCATGCTGATGCTCCCAGCCTGGGACCCTGACCAGTGACTCAGGCCCATGAGGAGGACTGTGGTTCTCTCTATTCTCCAGGCGTGTGAGCCAAAGTACTCAGCCACTCAGCTGCCGCCTCACCCAGGGAGCCCCTCAGTGTGTGTATTTCATACGACGGTCACCCCTAAACAACGACAGGCTTTTTTTTTTTTTTTTTTGCTTTTTTAGGGCCACACCTGCGACATAGTGAAGTTCCCAGGCGAGGAGTGAAATCAGAGCTACAGCCGCTGGCCTACGCCACAGCCACAGCGACGCGGGATCCAAGCCTGTCTGTGACCTATACCGCAGCTCACGGCAACGCTGGATCCCCAACCCACCGAGCGAGGCCAAGGATCGAACCCGCATCCTCAGACACTAATTGGATTTGTTTCCGCTGCACCACAACAGAAACTCCCTGAGAGGTTATTCTTAACCTAGCTCTTCCAGGTCTACTATTTCAAGTCTTCCGTAGGTTCAACCTCAGCCTCAGAAAATAAATAAACAAATAAACGGCTTTGAGGTACATCCACATCATGAATGTTAGGCCACCAGTGAAAACGGTGCTCGTGAAATGCTTTCAGTGACATGGGGAAAGGCCCACAAAAGACAGCTGCGTGGGAAAAGAAATCACATAAAACCGTGAGATCCTGACTTCGTTTAGAGAAAGCCACAGAGGGAATACGAAGATAGGTAGGCAGTGAGGTTTCAGATAACTTTTCTTTTCAAAACTATACCTTTCTGTTTTCCCAATGCTGTGCTATTAGCACGACCACCTTATATAACGAGGGAGGGAAAACCGGACAGACGGCTGACCCAGGCTACTCAACTGGCTCCACAGGAAGCAGACTCGGGGCTGCAGACTTAAGGGCCATCTTTCCAGCACACGCTGCGGCAGGGGGAAGCTTGGGCGATCACCCAGTCTGCTCGCCGCATGGTCTCTTCAGGCTTCAGTTCCCTTGTCAGTAAAATCTACCACTCGGGGTTGTTGTGAGAACTGCACACAAACCCCCTCCCTGTGGCTGGGGTGCAGCTGGCTGCCTCCTCCCACGCCCTGGGGGCCCTCAGTGTGGTGATCCACGAAATGGGTGGGAGGAGGAGGAGAAGGAGTGTGTTCAGCTGCTGTATCTACCACCTACCTTTGGGAAAAGACACGCAGCAGCTTCTAGGCCAGGGGAAAAGGGCCGAAAAGCTCACGGGGGACATGGGGGACTCCCCGTGGTGGCCATTTCCCCTCTGGCTTAGGCAAGACACGGGAGCGAGACAGTGTCCCGAGTGTGTTCTGGGACGTGTGGGGCCAGCACAACCAGGACTCCACCAACCGGGAGTTCCCGTCGTGGCTCAGGGTTTAACGAACCCAAATGGCATCCATGAGGATGTGGGTTCAATCCCTGGCCTTGCTCAGTGGGTTAAGGATCTGGTGTTGCCATGAGCTGTGGTGTAGGTCGCAGACACGACTTGGATCCCGCGTTGCTGTGGCTGTGGTGTAGGCCGGCAGCTGCAGCTCCGACTCAACCCCTAACCTGGGAACATCCTTATGCTGCAGGTGTGGCCCTAAAAAGCAAAAAAAGGATTCCACCAACGGAAGGAGCTGCTCTATTCAGGTGTGGAAACATTACAAAGCTTCCAACAGTACCAACGTGGAACAGAACACCAGGATACTCAGAACATGGGACAAAGGTCACGTGACTCCGGATGCAGGTCACGGTGCGCTTTGCTCTGAGACGTACGCATGACGATGTGGTGTTTCGGGATACATGGGACTCCTGCACGTGCTTTAATTTCCTGTCCAAATGTGTAACAATAATTCTACCGAGTAATTACGTACACTGGGGTACTTTAAACATAAGCAATAAAGACAAGGAAAGAACAAGGCCACGCAGAACACTCATTAGGACCCATAAAATTATTAGGATATGAGAGCGTAAAGGCTGTGGCTACTTCATCTTTCATTCAAAGCATGCGAGTCGATTCTTTTCCAACGAAAACCCACAAGCTGAACTTTTTGAACCACGGGACTACTGTTTCAAGATGTTGCCACTTGTCTGAACCTGAAGGTATTGTTTAAAAAGAAAATACTCTAGACTCTGGAACAATTAACTGACAAATGTTAAGAAAGAGAAACACCTTAGGCCATAGCCAGAGGTGCAATTATCCACTCACTAGGGAAAAAAAATGTTCAGACAAGTGTGAATGCAACTGTAAAATGGAAATGCTCATATATTTAATTGCAAGCAATTAATTCTATTAATTAACTAATTCATTTCAAAATCAGCTCATTTTATGCAGTGTGTAAAATGTCACACTTAGGGGGAATGACCGAAAGGAGTGGGGACCTTAACCCTCACCTGGTCGCACGACTCGAACGGCCATCTGGCCGGCGGTGTCCTCGGCCCGCTTGTACCACGTGCCGCTGGGGCTGGGCAGCCACTCCTCTACGCGGCAGCTATAGGTCCCACTGTCCTGCACCGCCACGTTCTGGATGAAGAGCCGGTACACGCCCGGGGAGGGGCTCTCCAAGTGCAGCCGGCCCTTCAGGTTGTTCTTGGCTGCCTGCTCTCCGTAGTGGAAGGTCGCATCGCGGCTCAGGCGAGCCACGGTCTCCCGCTCCGGGTGGTTGGGCTTCCACACGAACCACTCCACCAACAGCTGCGAGGCCGCGCTCGTGCGGTTCAGGACCATGCACTCCAGCTGCACCTGCCGCGTCTCCAGGACCGACAGGTTCCCCTGCGCTTGGCTGAGCTTCAGGCGACTGTCTGCAAGGGTGAGGAAACAGATATTGGTGACAAGAACACAAAGAGCCGCCTACAAGCACCTTTGTCAGCAGAGGTGACAAACGGGGCCTTCAAACGCAGGACGGCAGCACACTTGCTTAGATGCATTTCTCAGGCGTGCATCCTGAACCTTCTGAACTCTAGATCACGGGTCTAAGTTCCTGAGTTCCAAGGAGGTCAATGTTACAGTAACAGCTGCCCCTACTTTATAACCCTCACTGGTTTAGATGCTTAGGAGCGATCAAGCGTGCCTGGTAGGTGATTCCACGTCCATGTGACAACAGACCATGAAGAGTATGGCCAATTGGAGGCGGGTGGCTAGGAAGCAGCAGGAAAGGGCACGGTGAGAACCCTGCTCCGAACAAGGGCAAATTTTTACAACTGGCCATATGATAGCTAGAAGATGCTGGGCAGTCAACTTCAAAAGAACTGCAGGGGCAAACCTGTTTAATATGTTCACCAGATGGCCCTAAGAATTACAGTTCTTAGAATTCCCCTTGTGGCACAATGGAAATAAACCCGATTAGTATCCATGAAGATGTGGGTTAGAGCCCTGGCTTCACTCAGTGGGTTGGGAATCCAGCACTGCCATGAGCTGTGGTGTAGGCTGCAGAGGCAGCTCGGATCCCAAGCTGCTGTGGCTGTGGTATAGGCTGGCAGCTGCAGCTCCAATTTGATCCCTGGCCTGGGAACTCCATATGCCATGGGTACGGCCCTAAAAAGAAGAAAAAAAAAAGAACTGCAATTCTTACTTCCTCTGCCAAAAAAACCCACATGGGTTCCCTCTCAAGGTGGGAACAGAACTGACCCAACATCACTAAGGACTGATGTTGATGGTGCTTCGAAACCTCAGCCAATCAGATTCTTCTCCAGAGAAAGAGTGTCATTAAGGATGGTATTTCTTGAGAGCAAAGTCTCAATTTCGTAAACGGCCATAAAGAGCCTCTCAGGACCAGAGGGGTTAAGAGCTCTGAAACTATAAAGCACAGAAGCCCCTCAGAGGCCCACCTCCGGAGTGATATCTGAGGAGGGGGAGGGCCGAGTACTTTCACTTTTCCACGTTAATACAGTCAGAACTTTTTTTGGGAGCTGCACCTGTGCACGTGTAAGGTCCTGGGCCAGGGATTGAACCTGTGCCACAGTGATGACATCGGTCCTTAACACACTGTGCCACAATGTGCCGGAATGTTTTATAAGGTATCTTTATTTCACTTTTTTGATAAAGGGCTAAATGAAAAAAACAACAGAAACTGTAGAGGCAAGGGGAAGAAAACACACAAACTTAAAAATTTCAGTTGAAAAGGACTGTGCTGTTTTGACCTGCATCCTGTGAGTTTTCTGCTCGCGGTGCTAATATCCCCCATAAACAGAGATTTCACTGTTTTGACAAGGATCCTCACAGCCCTGGTGCACCGCCCTAGTTAGCGCTGTAAGTCTGTGATTTCCAGCAGGGAAATTCCCGCGACAAATTTAGGCTCCACCAAGAGTCGCTCGGTTTCAGTACAAACTAAGAAGGGAAAACAGAGAAAAGGGAAAGGCGGGATGATGACTAAGAGGAAGCACGCGTGGGGGAGGGGTGACACAACCGTGACCTCCCAGTGGGGAAACTGATCAGAACTGAGAACAGACAGAAAGAACAGAAACCTGAAAGAACATCTGTGGGCCTGATGGCAAACATCGGTTCTCAAAATCCCCAGGGACTGGCCTGCAGGCAGGACAGAGGTCACTGGAAATACCAACAGGAATCGCTTAGAGCAGGGCTTCCTATTTTATGCACCAGAGACACAGAGTATCCTGAGGAAAGGAGGGGCCCAGCCTCGCGGCATTCAGCATGGGCCAGGCCCTGGCTGGACTTGTGCATCTGGCTCCATTTGCTCACAGAACCAACTTTTATTGAGGCTTGCTGGGGGACAAGCCATGAGAACAGAATGGTGAAGAAAATAGGACCCTGGAGTTCTCACCGAGGCTCAGTGGGTTCAGAACCTGACACAGTGTCCTTGAGGATGCAGGGTTGATTCCTGGCTTCAGTCAGTGGGTTAAAGATCTGGCACTGCCCCATTCAAGCTGTGGCACAGGTTGCAGATGCGGCTCGGATGCTGTGTTGCCATGCCTGTGGTGTAGGCCTGCAGCTGCAGCTCTGGTTCGGCTCCTAGCCTGAGAACCTCCACATGCTGTAGCTGTGGCTGTAAAAAAAATAAACTAATTGGAGTTCCCTTTGCGGCGTGGCGGAAACAAATGCAACTAGGGACCATGAGGTTGCGGGTTCGATCCCTGGCGTCGCTCAGTGGGTTAAGGATCCAGTGTTGCCGCAAGCTGTGGTGTAGGTCGCAGACGTGGATCAGATCCGGCATTGCTGTGGCTGTGACGTAAGCCGGCAGCTGTAGCTCCGATTAGATGCCTATCCTGGGGAACTTCCATATGCCACAGGTGCAGAGCTAAAAACCAAAAAAAAAACCCCAAAAAACAAAAACCAATTAATTAGTTAAGAAAAGAAGGAAACAGGATCGTGTTCGCTCATGAGGCTTCCTGTCTAGTGGGTTTTTTTGAATATATAGTGAGCAAGTAACACATAATAACTCATGATACATGAATTTCCATAGGTATAAAATGATCAACTAGTTTCACATGTACTTACATATGAATAGGTATGCCAGGAGGTGACATGTGCTCAGCAATGGATGGGGGAAGGGGGTGCCGTTTTAGTTAAGATGAGCTAGGAATGCCTCTCTGAGGAAGAATGAGATAGACGACCATCTACAGTCAACACGTCCTAGGCTAAGAGATCAGCAAGTTCAAGGGCCCTGAGGGGTCAAGGAAAGCAACCATTCATTCCTTATTCAACCACCATTTACGAAGGGTGCTGTGCCAGTGACTGAAGACACACAAAGTTACAGCTCTGCCCTCAAAGGGCTTACAGTAAGTGGAGAAGAAATGCGAACAACTGTTACACCACGTGTTTTATATGGAAGCCCTGGTGATGTAGGAGAAATCAGGGAAGGAGTCCTGGAGGTGGTGCTGAGTGAAGTCTCAGGAATGGGATGAAGACAGGGAGAAGCTGGAAGGGAGGTACCTTCCAGGAGGAGGGGGCCACATAAGCAAAAGCGCAGAGATGGGACTCAGGGTAACAACCCAGTACCCCACAGCCCATCAGGAAGGACAGGGAGTGATAACAACAAACTGCAGGGCACGTAGTAATGAGGGGTGGAGAGGGAGCTTAAGGCCACATTATCTAAATTCAAAGAACTGGAGTTTTTCAATAAGGAGAAGGAGAGACTGAGCTCCCTTCACATACTTGAAAGGACCTGACGCAGACCTAATCCTGGGTTGTTCTGGGGCAGATCTAACACCTGAGAGGGAACTTACAAGGAGGGGGACTTTTTAACAACCAGGGCTGCCCCAAAGTGGAACTGAGGCCTGAGGAGGCAGTAAGCGCTCTCTCCCTGGAAGCGTTCCGGCAGAGGTCGGATGCTATCTGTCAGGGCATGGAACAGAATAAGGTCTGCACCCACAGGTCTGAGAAGAGGCCCAGAGTGATTTGGTTCAGAGTCAAAAAGGCCTCTGGAGTTCCCGTCGTGGTGCAGTGGAAACGAATCCGACTAGTAACCATGAGGTTGAGGGTTCGACCCCTGGCCTCACTCAGTGGGTTAAGGATCCGGTGTTGCCGTGAGCTGCAGTGTAGGTCACAGACGTGGCTCGGATCCTGCATTGCTGTGGCTGTGGTGTAGGCAGGCAGCTGTAGCTTGGATTCTATCCCTAGCCTGGGAACCTCCATATGCCACGGGTGTGGCCCCAAAAAAGAAAAAAAGAAAAAAAGAGTTAAGAAGGCCTTGTGCCCGGGCTGGGGCTGGGTGGTAAGGAAGAAGAAGGGAAACCAGAAAATGCCCTCCAGGCAGGAATCCTGGTGGGGAGCTGGCATCAGCCTGAGATCCAAAGTGCGAACTGCAAACCTAGAAAGAGAGAGGCGGGTAGGCCCTGCCAGGAAGCCTACCTTGTTGTATCTTGGAAACCCCAGCAGCCCCTCGGGCCTCCCTGGTGAAGATGCTGTCCACAACATCAAGGTCAAGGATGCTTCTCTGAGTTCACCTTCAGCACCAAGACCCACCAGGTACAGTGGGCAGGCCCCAGGGCTCTGGGACGGTGCTCTGTGTGCCGCACCCGCATACAGGGTGCACACCGCAGAGCCCTGCTGCCCCCAGGCAGTCCCTGCACTCGGCCCACTGGCCCAGGCTTACCTGGTTGCTTCACAGTGACTTCCGTGCGCCCCGAAACCTCCTCTGCCAGCTTGTACCAGGCGTAGTTGGGGCTCAGCAGCCACTCCTCCACGTGGCAGTAGTAGCTGCCGCTGTCGCTGACCTCGGCTCTCTGGACAGTGAGGCTGAACAGACCCCCGGACACGTGCCTCTCAAACTGCAGCCTGGCTCGCAGGCCCTCCTCCTCGGCATAGGTGCCGTACTCGAAGGCGGAGTTGTGGGTGGTTTTGAGGATGAGCTTGCCGTCGGCATCCGAGGGCTTGTGGACGTACCAGAGCACGGCGAAGTGCGAGTTCTGGCTGGTCTGGGACTTGACAGAGCAGTTCAGCTGGATGGGCCGGTTTTCTACCAGGGTGAGGGTCCTCTTGGATTTGCTCACCTGCAACTTTGTCACTGCCGAGGAAAAGGGGGAGCTTCAGCAGCATTGCCACACACTCCCAGAAATGTGGCCTGTCCCAAGTCCCGCCTCCAGGGTCCCCGCCCAGTTTTGTCCAGCACAGAGCCAATTTCACCGCACATGTCTGCCTCCCCCTTGTCTTGTCCCCGGCTCGGTCCTGCCATCTCTCCATGTCTCCTGCCTGCTCTCCTGGCCATCGGGCGGCGGCCAGGGGAATCGGCTAAAACACAGACCTGCCCGTATCACTGCCCTGCTTACAAAGTTGGCTCTGTAATGGCTCCTGACAGCTTACAGACTCTAAAGGAAAAAATTTCTTTCCTGGTACAAAGTCCCTCCAGGATCTGGTCCTCACCCAGCTGCTCCTTCATGTCCTGACACACACACACCACGCCCCGCAAGCCATTCCTCCCTGAGCGCTGGTCTCTGCTCAGCCGTCCCTAGCATCTCCCAGCCGACCCTCCTCCCCTCGACCTCTGGCCCTCCGTGCCCTCAGCATCCGGCTGGATCGGTGCCCCTTCCTGTGCTTTCATCAGCATCCTTCTGCACCCTCAGGCTGCTTTTCCTTGTTTCTCTCCCACCCTGGTCTGTGAGCTCCCCGAGAGTAGAGAGCAAGCTTTCTCCATTCGATCTACAAATATTTAGAGAGTGTCCACTCCAGGCCCCTCGTGAGGTAAAGCGCAGGGGGTGCCCTAAGTATAAGACAGTCCTGCCCAAGGACGTTCTAATCACGCACCCCGGAACTGGGTTTTGGAGAGCACTCGATCAGTGTTTGCTGGGATATGTGAGTGGGGGAGCGGGTGGGGGAGAGTAAACACGGCAGCAGGGGGTTGGAGGACACTGGGGTGCTCTTCCCGGGAGAGAGGGAGGGAGAAGGCACAGAGAAAAATGATGAGCAACTGGACAGAAGAGAGCAATTCCAGGCTCCCCTGCCCCTCTCCGTCCTGCTCCAAGGCCGGAAGGGAGGGCAGGCTCCAGAGGGCCTCCCTACCGGCTAATTAATGACCGTGCTCTCCTTTAAGGTGGCAAGAAGCCACAGTCCAATGAAGTCTATCTCACGAAGGTAATCTGAGGCTGGACCTCACCCTCCCCGTCTTTATTACCCCTGGCTCTGCTTCCCCGACCCACCCCCTCGCCCTACTGAAAAAAAAGAAAAAGGAAAAGGTCACAGTTCCAAGTTCCTCTTAGGGTGCTAACAGCAAAAGCGTCATTCCACCCACCTTCACCCCTTTCTTTACTTCACTTTTTGAGGACCAAATAACTCACCAACTGAAAAGGAAACCCCGGCCAAGGCATAGACCCGGACAGGGAGAGTGAGCTAGGCTTCCCCCACTGAGCATGCCCAGAGGGGAGGCCAGGGCGGGCTGGCCGGGGCCGTCTCCAGCACCCCTGCTGGTCAGTCTCTTGATCCAGACCCAGGACTGAGCCCACTAGCCTTGCCCGGGCCTCCTGTGCCAGCGCTGGCCAGCTGGCTGGCTGAGAGCTTGGTATGGAAAGACAGACAGCATCAAGGTCTGAGGCCCATGAACCAAGGCAGGTGAAACTTTTGAAAACCCCAAACTGTCACCTGGCCACCGGGGTCGTGCACAAAGGTTCTGAGTGTCTACGAGGACTCAGTGAGCCAAGTGTGGCAGAATCCAATATCCAACATCATGACCACAAAAGCAACTCTGAGGCCGTGTCCCCTGGCGCTAAATTAGGTGACCCTCTTCACAGAGGAAGATGAAGTCATACACCTACATGCCTAAGCCATCAAGAATGCATGCGGCACCTATCTCAGAGAAATCCCCTGGCCTAGGACCCCACCCTTCCGATTTTCTGGTTTCTTTTCTTTTTCTTTCTTTCTTTCTTTTTTTTTTTTTGAGAACAAGCCCAGTCCTCTGCCTTCTCCCTTCTTCAAACACACAAGGTCCCCCCAGGGCGCTGGAATCCAGGGCAGGCTTTACCAGCAAGCACCCATGCTCTGGAAACCAGACTCACATTAGCCTGCCAGTCGACTTTTCAGATCCGATGCTTCTCATACTTGAAACAACCGGCTCCCTTTTCATTCCTTTCCAACCCAATCCACCGCATGCAAATGATATCTATATCAGAGCAAATGACACCACCTGAATTATCTGGTTCTTGGCCAAAAAAACTGGGTTGTTCAGTGTAGAGTAGAAAGAGCTTTAAAATGTATTATTAATTGGGGCCAGATTATTTTTGCAACTGTTACTAAGGAAACCTCCATTGCTATAGTAACCGCATATGTTAAACTGGGTTCCTATGACTAAACTTCAACTCAGTCACATGGTCTGAGAACAAGAATCCAAAGAGAAATGTTTCAAAGCATTTCCATTTTTTTTTTTCTGTTGGTCATGTCAAAATATTGTGAAGTATTGAAAAGCTTGAAAGAGAGGCATTTTTGAAATCTGGCACATGTCTGACAGGTGGGCTAGAGGTCAGTTCCTATTCTAAGCTCTGAATTTCCTCCCACATCTCAAGGACAAGGAGGACCCTGCCTGAAGCCCAAGGGAGAAGGCAGCCCGAACGACTAATTAGGAAGCACTCGTGTCCTGCCCAGCACTGCCCTGGGTGGTGCGCAGCCTGCCTGTATCGCCCTCCTGCATGGAGCTAGGTGAGCCTGGCTCCCTTAACAACTGTAGGTATTTTCATCTGTAAAATGAGAACAATCACAGCATTTACCTCAGAGGATTGTTGTGCAGATGAAAAGCAATGTTCTACAGAGTTTAGCACTAAGCCTGGTATATAATATACACACAACACTTTGGCTTCTGGGCTCAGTCCCACGTTCAAGGCTCCCAGCTTTGGTTGAAAAGTGCTAAACATCGGTGGCAAACTTGCTACTGGAAGTCCTGGCCATGGGCTGGCAGCACTGGTGCTGCCCCAAGAGCTTGTGAGAAATGCAGAATCTCTAGGGGGTTCCCGTCATGGCCTAGCAGAAACAAATTTGACTAGTATCCATGTGTAAGCAGGTTCGATCCCTGGTCTCGCTCAGTGGGTTAAGGATCTGCCGTTGCCATGAGCTTTGGTGTAGGCCACAGACTCGGCTCAGATCTGGCATGGCTGTGGTGGAGGCTGGAAGCTGTAGCTCCAATTTAACCCCTAGCTTGGGAACTTCCATATGCCCAGGGCACAGCCCTAAAAAACAGAAGGAAAGAAATGCAGAGTCTGGGGCCGCACCCCGATATCCGGAAGAAGATTCTGCTTTTTAACAAGATGCCCAGGTGATTCAAATGCACCTTAATGCCTGAGAAATCTTGAACTTGGCTGTGAGTAAATGGACTTAGGCAATAAGCACGAGGGCGAAAGAAAAGATGCTGAGAACTCGGTTAATCCACAGCAGTGAGTCAGCAGGAGGAAGAGGCAGGCAGAAGTGAGAGGCTGCAGGCCGAGCCCCACCTCCCAGCACCCCACCTGCGAACACCGACTCCAGAGCAACCAGCAGCTGTCTTCTCAGGCAGTGTGGGGCTCTGAGAGCCAGCTGTACCCCGTTTGAGGGAAGGGCCCTTTCTTTCTGAATTTGGAGAGTTTCCTTGAGACCTCTGATCAAAACATGGGAGACTCGTGTTTTCCAAGGTAGCAGAGGCCATTGTGCTTCAGCAAGGACAGGGTGCAGGGAAGGCGGGGCACAGGGGGAGAAGGAGCAGCGGAAGAACTCGCAGCAGAGTAGCCGCTTCACCAGCCGACCCACCTGTGCTGTGAGTTCTGCTTTGTTTTCTGTGCGCTTCTCACTCAGAGCTCACTTCTTTCACCAATAAAAGATTCCCTTAAACCCCACTAGAGCTCTCTTACATGCTGCTACCTTATGCTACTTATTTATTTTTTTAGGGCCACAGGTGCCCCATATGGAAGCTCTCAGGCGAGGGCTCGAATTGGAGCTAGAGCTGCCGGACAATGCCACAGCCACAGCCACAGCCACGCCAGATCCTTAACCCATTCATTGAGGCCAGGGATCGAACCCAAATCCTCATGGATACTAGTCAGGTTCATTACTGCCGAGCTACAAAGGGAACTCCTAGAGTTAATTTAAAGGTCTTATCTTTCCTACTAAATTTTAAGCATCTACAGGGCAGCTGCCGGCCTACACCACAGCCACAAGAAGGTCAGATCCGAGCTGCATCTGCGACCTACACCACAGCTCACGGCAACGCCAGATCCTTAACCCACTGAGCAAGGCAAGGGATCAAACCTGCATCCTCATGGATACTAGTCAGATTCCTTTCCACTGAGCCACAAACTCCACAAATCACATTCTTCTAAGTAAAAAAAGCTGTCTCTGCACCTAGAACCTAGTTTTCATTTTACCATCGCCACAATATGTCTTCCTGGTTTTTAACGTATAAAAAACGTTAAACCAAGGGAGGAAATCCTTTGCTCTGTTCAGCACTGTTGCAGGATTTGCTCAGGACTTCGGAAACCTGTCCGGACAGCGGGGCTGCATCTGGGGCAGGTTAGCAGGGCTCTGAAGCATCCTGCGGTCCTGAGCTGCCCAGAGCAGCTGCTCCTTGGAGCACTGACATGTTAGAACGTATTATTTTATTATGAACTACTTCTGAAAAAATTTCTCATTTTGGCCACCATGAAGGCATCATAACAATTTTTAAAGATTACATGAGCAGGAAAGTCATATCGCCTATGCATTTTATTTTAGAGTAGTAAAGGGACTACTATAAATTGTTATTTAAAAAAGGGAGAATCTAATCTGAGTGTGATCTCAAGTCCGAATTGCTCAGTTTAGAATATTCTTATTTCACAAACTGATATAAGCCTTTCTATGCGCTCAGCGCTATTCTAAGCCCTTTATAAATATTAATGATCTGGTCCTCACCAGACCCATGTGATAAATATTATTATCCCCAGATCTATAAAGACACCTGCCCAAGGTTACACTGCTGGTAGGTGCTAGAGCCAGGATTCAAACCAGGCTGTCCGGTCTGTCCTTGCCTCTGACCTTCATAAAGGGTGACCCTCCATGCCACCGTGTACAAGTGGGGCTCCCCTGGCTCTTGCTAACCCGCGTGGGGACCACCCTCCTCAACCCCATGCTTCAGTCCTATCAAAACCAGAACGCTGCTGCCTCCGGCAGGATGGTCTTTATCACACTCGGAGCCTGAAGGGCCCACTGCTCCTTCCCTCTGCCCACTCCCATCCCCACAGATACCCCCTCAGGCCCTTGGCCCATCCCTAGGGCTGACTCTACCACCGCCCTCCAGTTCCTCCCTGTGTTTCTCTCCTCCCCAGGCCTCTGGTCTTCACTTGGGTGGCAGCCCCCAGCATGGAAACCAGCACACAGCAGGTGCTCAAACACGCTGCCAGGAGGCGCCGGGAGGGAGGAGGCAAGGAGAAAGTAGCAAAAGTTTGGAGGTGGAAAGACCTAATTATGAGTAAGCCAGACATGCTCTGTCTGCCTTACCTGTCTGCAGTGCAGTGACCCTTGTTCACTGACTCCAAACAGGTGAATTGGTTGTCACCATGACAATGAAGTCTGAGGCTCAGGGTGGGGCAGGGTGGAAGCTGGGGGCTCCTCCAGGGCTCTTGCTCGCCTGGTCTATCTACACACCAGCGGGCAGAAGCCACATGCACACGGGATCGAAGAACTCCAGGTTCTCATGACAGAAAGGAGGGGCCAATCCCTCTGAAGGATGAGGCAGCCTGTCTCCTACTAGACTGTGACAAGGAGAGCCATTGTCACAAGCCCCGGACTCAGGGAAGTCAAAGAAAAAGCCCTCAGCTCTCCCAACCTGCCAGGTCAGCAGTAAGAAATTGGAAAAAACAGATTTGGCAGCATCCAGAGGGTATTAAATATTCATCCTGACTGCCCATCAGTAAAATCCCAGCAGAATACACCCGCTGACAAGTCGGCTTTCCACACCGGAGGCTGTCCTCCTGGAAGCTTGTTTATTGCTTTGTCAATTTAAATGTGCAATATTTAAAAGCTTGACCAAGATATGGTTGTAAATATTTGGAAAATCAGTGCTGACATTTCCCTTATTGCTTCCGTATTTAGGGAGATGTGATTGGAGGGTATCTTTGGTACCAATGAAAATCAGAAGGAAGCAAAGCGATGCTTCAAAATTACAAGAGAAAAGAAGCGATTAAGAGTTAAGAATAGAATACGGTGAACTAGCTTAAAGTCTGGCCTAAATGCCCTTCGTGGGGGAGGGTTGTCCCATTCTGTCATCAATGGGAGTGAGGCTAAGCTAAATCAACAAGAAAATGGGAGGGATGGCGTTCCTTGAAGATTTCCTTAGGGACGTGCATTCGGAATAGGAAGCACACATATAGAATGGTCGATGCAGTAACAGATCCACAACCAGTTCACCCTGCCACCCAGCCAGACCTTTTATGAAACAAATACCCGTGATGTGGTCAGGTCAGCGCTGGCTCTGGCAAGGATGGGCCTGGGGCACAGACCGCACAGAGCCTTGTGGGAGCAGGTGCCATCAGCTGTGGACCGCTGATAAATGGACCTGCGTGAGTGAGTCAACAGCCCCTGCATTTCTGCTGGATTCGGTTAGATTAAGAATATTTGACAAAATCAGGAGTTCCCCTTGTGGCTCAGCGGTGATGAACATGACTAGTAGTGATGAAAACTCGGGTTCGATCCCTGGCCTTGCTCAGTGGGTAAAGGATCTGGTGTTTCTATGAGCTGTGGTGTAGGTTGCAGACACGGCTTGGATCTGGCATTGCTGTGGCTGTGGTGTAGGCCGGCAGCTATAGCTCCGATCAGACCCCTAACCTGGGAACCTCCACATGCCTGAGTGTAGCCCTAAAAAGATGAAAAAAAAGGAACATTTAACAAAATCATCTCTTAAAAGGGAGGAGGCAGGTACTAGGGGATGTTTCTATGGAAAACACCAGAGCAGGGATAAGAATCCACACTTTGAGAGGCAAGAAAGAGAGGGAGAGCAGAAAGAAGAGAAGCCAGAACTGGGCTGAGCTCTGGTGTCCCCAAGCCTTAAAGCCATCTGGTGGCAGAAGTCAGAAAAAACCAAGGCCTTAGCGGAGGCGCAAATTAAACACCTACACATTAGCAAACCATCTTGAGGAACCTCTCCAGGTACCTTATGACCCCCAACTTAAAAAAACAAATCCAAATACCTGCTAAAGAGACGCAGGGACGGTAAACTAGAAAGAGGGGGGATTAAATCAAGGTATATGGTACCCAAGAGGATTCCTCAGGAAAAAATACCGTAATAAAATAAATTAATTTTGGGCTCAAGAGCCAGACTGCCTGTCTGGATTTGAATCTTGCCTCTGCCATTTATTACGGATCACTGGGTAATTTATTTATCTCTGGTGTCAGCATCCTCATCTATAAAAGGAGTGAAATTGGCCACCCCCCTCCTGGCATTGCATGGATTAAAGAAGAGCTAGGAATGTCCGTGGATTTAAAACATTCAGGATGGCGATGGACACACGAGAAGAGGCCAATAAAGATGAGCTGCTGTCGCTGTTACCAGCGTTACTTGTATGGCCACCAGCGTTGAGGCTCCGGCCACAGGACGAGTCCCTCTACAGGGAGACGTCACCTCCGTAAATGAGACCATTAACCGAATACAGAAAGGATAAATTCTTTTTTTCTAATGGCATAATGCATTTAATTTTACATGATATATTTTTCTCTAAAAATTCAAATTTTCTAAAACTAATCATTTCCACTATTAACCTACAACCAAGTACAGAGATCAAATGCATTTTCAAGCATTTATTGTTTGTCTAACTCTGGTTAGGGACTGAGTCCATGACCTCAAGAGCCTAAAATATGGCAAGACCAAATGATGACCTATAAAATTTTTAGAAAGCAATGTAAGTTTTATTTTTTATTTTCTGGTGTACATATAGTTCTATTTATTTTGAATTTTAATATATTGTATAGGTCATGGAACCATGCATGACCATGATACAGAGGCTTCATTGCTCCCCTAAACTCCCCTGGGCTGTCATTTTGAAATTACATACTCTCCAGAGAGGATAAATTCTGATTCCACAGCCTTAAAGATAAGGTCCAAGACTCCCTTTTGTCCATCCCAACCAACTGCTTTTTTTTTTTTCTTGGGCCCCCCATGGCATACAGAGTTCCTAGGCTAGGGATCAGATCTGAGCTGCACTTAGGACCTACATGGCAGCTGCAGCAACGCCAGCTCTTTTAACCCACTGTGCCAGCCAGGGATCTAACCTGCCTCTGGGCACTGCAGGGAAGCCACCAATCCCACTGTGCCACAGCGGGAACTCCCCAACTGCTTTTTAAATTTTTATCTATCTATCTATCTATCTATCTATCTATCTATCTATCTATCTATCTATCTTTTTAGAGCCGCATCTATGGCATATGGAAGTTCCCAAGCTAGAAGTCAAATTGGAGCTGTAGCTGCTGGTCTACGCCACAGCCACAGCAATGTCAGATCCAAGCCACGTCTGTGACCTACACCACAGCTCACGGCAACACCGGATCCTTAACCCACTGAGCAAGGCCAGGGATTGAACGCACATCCTCATGGATACTAGCGGGGTTTATTTCCTCTGAGCCACAACAGGAACTCCCAACTACCTGTTAATAAAGCTCATTCCTGGGTTCGCATCCCCACGTTTCACTCTCTATTTTTTGATTCCAGCAAGTCACAACCTCCCTAAGCCTCCGTTACTGCAGCTGTGAAATGGGAACGCAGCCCTTTCCTCCCAGGGCTGCCGCGAAGGTGAATGAGGTCAGACTCACCCAGTGTCCGGTACAGTCCCCAGCCGGCAGTCAGCCCTCTGGTACTTTTCCACTTCTACTTACCCCAAATAAAAGCACCAGTACCAGCCAGGGTGTGGAGGGAAAAGAGTAAAAATGAACACGAAGCTATTTGGAAAATGTAAGTGCTAAACGCATAAATATTTAATAAGGAGAGACAGCAACACTTATGGGGCATGCACTCTCCCCGGTGCTGCCGCACGCAGCCTCGGTGCCTACCTTGCCCTCCTCGGCCCCCAGGGGGCCAGCCAAGCGCATTGCTGGGCACCTCTGAGCAGAGGCCAAGCCCCCTGGCAATCGCTTCCAAGTCTCCCGTGGTGGCCACTGCATGAGCTTGCTTTACAAGAAAATCACGAACAAAATCAGTGTAAGCCACACTGAGACACGAAGGCCGTCCTCAGACCAGATCCCAGGCCCCCTAACTCTGGGCAGATGGGCTGGGGTGGGGGTGGGGCTTAAAACTGTGTGACGGCAAATGCAGTTCCAGGGACATCAGAGAGACCTGAGCTCCATCTAGTTCCAATCCATTTGCCACTTCACAAGGTGGTTTGCCTCCAGCGAGGCTCCTAAACACTGGTAGCCTTGGTTTCCTCGTTAGCAAAAGGAGCATACAAACATCTATGTAATTCCATTGCTGGGTGAAAACAGAGGTATTCAACACAAAGCCTAGCACCCAAGAGGTTCTTAATACATTTTTGTCCCCTTCTCCCTTTAGTTACCCTATAAATTAACCCAAATAACGAGAACCTCTGATGAACTAATTCTTTTCGCTTCCCTTAGGCACCCCAGCCTTGGATTCTAAGAAGTAAGAGGAGGAAGGAAATAGTACAGATTGATTCAAAAAGGCAATGCCAGGCAAGGTCCTGGGGTTGGCACCTCCTTCTGCAGCGGGGAATCACGTGACGAGCACGTGGGGCCAGGAGACCACACAGGGCGCAATTACTCAGCGAGGCAGGCAAGCAGGCCTCGTGCTATTTTCCACAACAAGGTTGTTCATGCAAAATGGGGTCTCCGCTTAACCTTCCATTAACCTGAAAACCCACTTACGCACAACAGCCTCTTCCCTGGGCATCTTGTGGTCCAAGTTTAGGAGCTAATTGGCCAAGGAACCATCCCATCATTTATACAATTTGCTAGTTCCAAGCTGGTTCAATATAGGCCTCGGGTATGGGGTTATAAGAGGTGAAGGGTAAGCTCTGTCAGTTTGTAGCCGTACATTGCTGAAAACAACAAGCACTGAGACCGCCTGCAGTGACAGAGCAGACTGGGCTGGCACACATCTTGGCTGTGAGCAGGCGGAAAAGTCCTTTTTGCAAGGTGTTCAAACCATCTTTGGAAAGTGAGTGGGGCGGAAACTCAGAGAAAAGGCTGTGCAAAATCCTCTCTTGTCCCAGCCCTGAAACGCTGCAGCCTGGGTGCCCGTGCTCTCCTGCTCGGGGCCGAGCATTGGGAGGGAAGCAGGAGCCAGGCCGGGCTCTGCCTCCCCCTGCTTCCGAGCTAACCCGAGGCAGGGACAGATAGGAGGCAAACCCGAAGAGAATCAGGTGCTTACTTCTTCCCCCATGGTAGGGGAAGGGCCCTGATGAAGATGAGAGTGTTTGCAGAAAGCCCCCTAAGACTCCCCTCAGCAGGGCATCCTTACCACCTGCTGTGAGAGCTTCCGCCTGTCTGGGAGCCAGGAGCTCAAATCCAGGGCCTGAGAATAGGGCCTGGGCCCAGGAAACAGTGTGGAGGAAAGATGGACAAGGACTCAAACCCTGGCCCAGTTCACCAGCTACGTGACCCCAGGTTGGTCACTGATCTTTCCTGGGGCTGTTGTGAAATTCTCAGAAAATCACCAACCGTAAGCGCCTGGCACAAAGCAGACACTCTACAAGTGCCTACTATTTTCCCTGTTGCCTCTGAGTTTCCTTGTCTGCAAACGGGGCACTGGTATCCCATTCACATCGCTGTTGCAAGGATTACAGGAGATGACAAGAAATAAAGAGACAGAGCTTTGTGCAAAACAGTCAAGTGGACCTGCACACTTCACAGCTATCAATATCTTCACAGACAGACAGACAGACAGACACACACACACACGGCTGGGGAACTGTCCTAGATTAAAGGAGTCTAAAGAGAAATGACAACTAAATATGACATATGATCCCTGATTGGATCCTGGTTTGGAAGGAAAAAACCGACAAGAGGTATTTCAAGACAACCGGGGAAACGCTAGTCATGTCCTACAATCACCTTAAATTCCCAGAGTCTGATAATGCTGTCGCCACTGGGTGGGACAAAGTCCTGATCGTCGGAGAAACACACTGACATATTTCTGAGGAAATGTCCTGATGTTGGCAACTTACCCTCAAATGGCTCAAAAACAATAAAAATTACACACGGAGGGAGAAGGAAATGTGCTAAGATGTTAATGACCGGTCATCATGAAAAGGGAATATGAATCTTGCAACTTCTTACAGTTTTGAAATCTCTCAAACAGAAAGCTGGGAAATAAAAGCAGCCAGGACATGGAGTTCTCATTGTGGTGCAGCAGAAACAAATCTGACTAGTAGCCATGAGGATGTGGGTCCGATCTCTAGCCTCACTAAGTAGGTTAAGGATCCGGCATTGCCTCGAGCTGTGGTGTAGGTTGCAGACGCAGCTCAGATCCTGCGTAGCTGTGGTTATGGCGTAGGATTTCACCCCTGGCCTGGGAACTTCCACATGCCTCGGATGAGGCCCTAAAAGAAAGGGGAAAAAGCAGCCAGGCTGAGGGCTCAGGGCTGGACTCCACCCTCCTCCTCGCGTGTCCCCTCTGCCAGCCTCCCTGAGTGCCCGGGGCCCTAGGACCCTTACCTGGCTGCAGCACCCTGATCTCCAGTAGGTTGGAGGTCCTCTCAGCCAGCCGCGTCCAGCTGTTGTTGTAGTTCCTCCGCCACAGCTCCGCCACACACTGGTACTTGCCCGCCTCCGTGTCGCTGGCCCGGCTGATGCTCAGGCGGACATTGTTGCTGGACTCAGCCTTCTCAATGGCCGTTCGGGTCCGGAAGCTGGAGGACCGGTCCCCCCACTGGACCCCTCCATCCCGGGTGAAGGTTACCAGGTCGTGGAACTCGACGGTGCCCACGGGCTGGAAGCGCCACGTCACCGCCACAGGCACCCAGGAGGGGTAGTGCGGTTTGATAATGCACTGCAGGTCGAAGGAGTCACTGTAGGTCACCCCGGGCGTGCGGGAGATGGCAGTGACCGCAAAGCCTGTCTCTGGAGAGAGAGCAGAGGGACTCAGGCCAGGGGAGACACGTGGCTTTCTCAGGGCGGTGTGACTCGGCGAGGGTGCCCTGGCAAAAGCTAGAACAAAGGCTCAGACCCCAGTCTCTTTGGAGGCCCAGGCCAGTATTACTTGCAGGTGGGGCCGTTCCTAGAAGTATTAGGATTTCAAGCTGAAATGCGAGAAAACCCCCTTTCCTGATTTCCTTCATCATATTGGAGGTGGACGCACCCCCACCACCGGTGCCGATGCCTCCTCTGCCCGGCCCACCAGTGCGTGGGTGCTGCGGGCAGGTGCCCGAGTCCCCCGGGCTGGGTTTGCTCCCGGTCCCGCTTCTGCCTCCTCATGGAATCCCAGGGAAAGAGGCAGCGAGCGACTCACAGCCAGAGGGAGTGATCTTCAGCAGGTGGGGCCTGGGGTGAGGCGGGGCTCTGCCACAAGCAGGCTGTCTCTCCGTGTCCCACCACAGCTAACCCCTAACACTGACGCCTCAATAGGAGTCATCGGGGTCCCTTCAGCCTTGAAATAGGGCTTACTTTTACCAAATTGGCTATGATCACAAAACTGTGAGCAGTCAGTATCTCCCGAATGCTATCTATGTGCCAGGAGTGGTGCCAGCTGCTCTGCCTTCACCACACTTCACTGAACCCTCAAAATGACCCTGCATGACTGGAGGCTTATCAGCCCTTTCTTACAGATGAGGAAACTGAGAACCAGCAAGGTTAAATAAACTGCCCGCTCTCAAGCTGCCTGTAAACGGCAATCGGGCACAAACCTGCGTGTCACTGACCCCGGGGGTCTTATTAGGTTGCTTTACTCCGGGGAAGCGTAAGGCCGTGGTTAAAGGCACAGATGCCCAACTGTGACACTTTCTAGCTGTGTGATGTTGATACTTAACTTCCCTCTGCCTCTACTTCCCTGTCTGTAAAATGGGTCCTTATGAAGATTCGACGAGTCAGTATTTCCAAAATACTTGGACTAGTGCCTGCAGCACAGTATATACTCTATTTTGTTAAATGTGTAGTTTGTTTAAACACACACATGCACACACACACATAAGGGACTTTAAAGAAGGCACCTGAAACTCCACAGGTAAAAGATAAGGCACAGAATGAATCTTTGGGCAGAGCCGGGGCAGTGCCCATTCGTTACCCCAGGATGTGGGGACCACAGACACACGGCGAGTACGAAAAAACTCAGGGGATAACCTGATAGTGTAAAATTACTTCTCACTCTAACCACTCCCCAGACATTCCTAGACTCACAGGATGGGAAAGCCTCCTGCTGTTGGACGCCCAGAACCTTCCTCGAAGGTTCCGTTTCCACGTGTCCACACACGGCGCTGAGCAGAGGCACAGGGATTGAGCTGATTGGGACACACAACCCAGTGCATGACGTTTCCAGAGACAGAAATCTTAAGCTGCATGATTCGTGCAGAAAGCAAGTCAACTCTGTGGATTAAGCTTTTACAAAGCAAATGTAATTCTAATCTGGGACGGGTGGTGAGAAAGGACTTTGTTTAGGGCAAAAACCACTTGGGGCTGCCATCTTTATGCCGCTGGAGCAGTGACCCTTAAAACAAACAAAAAAGCACCACCAGCCCAGCCTATGAGGAAGGAAGGTGGCAACGTGGTCCCAGGGGTAGGATGCAAAGTCGCTGAGGACAACTGAGGTCAACAGTCTCCTGACAAACCGGAAGACCTGACATGACAAGTTACCTTCCCCGCAAAGCAGCAGTCTGGTCTTTTAAAATTCAATATACTGATTCTATTAGGCAGATAAATGCTGATAGAAGCCTCTTGAACTACCCTATGAGAAGCAAATCTAATATTCCTTGGTTTTAGCAAATCTCAAGGTATCTTTTACTTTCATGCTAGTGAGGAAAAGCCTCTCTTAGAGAGGAAGAGCCCTGTAGAAGAAAAGACAAAAACATGGGCTTTGAAAAAAAAAAAATTAAGACAAACTGCTGGTTTCCTGGGTTCAGATGGTGGGTCTGTCATTTAAAAGCTACAGCCCTGGGCGAATTAGTCCACCTGTCTTTCTAGTCTCCTTGTGAAATCAAAGTGTTTACCTATAGGCTAGGTGAGGAGTCCAGGGCATGATTAAGCTTAAGTGCTTATGCTCAGCCAGGAATGTTACAAAAGGTGATTTTCTACTCGTCTCTGCGCTGCTCAGAACATCTCAGGAAGGTCTGGGATGCAGGAAGGGAGAGGGTTTGCTCTCGCTTGTCCAGGCCGATTTTGGCCATGGCCACGTTCCTATACCTGCAGCCACTGCTCCCCTGGCCAGAACGCCTGCCACCCACACCCAAGAGTAGTAACAGCTCCCAGCTCGCCCAGCCCCAGAGAACCACCATGTTGAACCATCGTCGCTTCCTTTATCACCATGCACATTCTGTAAAAGCTTCCTTCAATTAAACCATTTGGAAGGTGACGTCTGTTTCCCATGAGGGTCCTGACACGGGAGCATCTTCCCAGAGGTCCCACCAAAAGACTGCCGAGCTCGCTTACCGAGAGCTGTGATGGAGATGAGGGTGCTGGCCCGGCGCTCCCCCACCACCTGCCACTCGCCGTCCACGGCCCGCACCCATTCGGTCACGTGGCATTCGTACTGGCCCTCGTCCTCCTTCCTGCTGTTGAAGATGCCCAGGCTGAACGAGTTGGGCTGCACCTGCTCCATCTGGACGCCCCCAAAGCTGCTGCGCTCCCAGTAGGACGCGCCGTGCTGCACGGTGCCGTCCCGATCCAGCCACATGATGTTGCTGCGGCGGTTCTGCCTGTCCACCAGCTGCCACATGACGGAGAAGCGGCCCAGCGGCCGGCCTGCCGTGCGGATGCTGCAGGAGAGGTGCAGGTTCTCCCCCTCCAGGACGATGCTGGCATTGCTGGCCACCTCCACTGAGATGCTGCTCTCTGCAGAGAGGGAGAGAGCGCCACACTGGGGTTTTCTGGGCTCCACCACGCCCTCCCCGCAGACGTCCAAGCAGGAGGGGAACAAATGCCACTCTATTCAGGCACAGAGGATACAAACAAGCACTCTGCTGCAAGTCGGGGATGGTTCCGGGCTTCGTACACTGTCATTTTAGATCTGATAACCCAGGAGGCCCTTTGCTGCGCGAAAAGATAATGTCTGCGATAATGAAGGTCCAAGACCTAACAATGAATTGGAACCTCAGACAAAGAACACAATGACATTACGCTGAGGGCATAAAACCACCAGATACAGTCGGCCCTCCAAATCCATGGCATCCACATCCACGGATTCATTCAATCAACCGTGGGTAGAAAATAGTCCAAAAAAAAAAAAAAATTCCAGAAGGTTCTAAAAAGTAAAACTTGAATTTGCCGCACACTGGGAATTATTTACATAGCACTGACACCGTACTAGGTATAAGTAATCTAGAGATGATGTGCCCAAGTTATATGCTAATCCATTGCCATTTTATATAAGGGACTTCAGCACCTACAGATTTCGGTTATCTACGGGCAGTCCTGGAACCAATCCCTTGGAGTCCAAGGGATGAATATCTGTAATGTGTTCAGCGGGGCTCACGAACCTTCAACTTGGGTTTTCAGTAAGTTGAGTCACTTGAAAATTCTGCTTCACCTAGTCTTCCTACTGTCCGGGGCTGTAGCAGTCACGTAAAAGCTAAGCCTATCCCTATGCACTATTTGAGTCCTTCAGGGCGATATCAGGAAACAGAGAAAAAAAAAAAAAAAGACAGGAGGTATTTGGAGAACAACGTGCGTTTGGGTGTGGGTAACAATGGGGCCCAGGGGGCCTTGTTTTCTTGGAGTGTGTGGGGATCGAGCCGTCGTACTTTCATTAACACAGAGAAACAGTCCAAAGCCAGGGGCTCGTCTTCCCACTGCCACCCACCTTCAAGCTCTGGGGCTCAGAGTTCCCTGGTGGCCTGGCCGTAAAGGACTTGGCATTGTCACTGCTGTGGCTTAGGTTTGATCCCTGGGTTGGGAAACTTCTGCATACCATGAGTGCTGCCAGAAAAAAAAAAAAAAAAGCCTTGGGATTCCACTTCTCTTGACCTTGACTTTTCTGCTGATCATACTTTGACATAAAGATGCCACTCCTTTCTCTTTCTTTGCTACTCACTTAGCTATATGAATGCCCTCGGAGAGGGAGAGTATTACTTACATTGTGCAGTTTTGTTAAAAATTAAAAGTAAATGAGACAATGTCTATAAATCTCCTAATAAACATGTTTTCAAAAACTGGTAATTTTAACTATTCCGATTAACTCTGTCTTTATAAATATTGTGGATATTTTCATCTATCTTTATGCATATATTATTCTGCGTAATTATCTATGTTGAGTTCAAAACGTCCTTAAGCATTAAAAAATAGAAAGCACCAGAACTGATCTGGGTACCACCCACAAGTAACACGTACAGTTTTAAATCAATCAATAAATCAAACCCCAGATTAAGTGGCACACCCAATTATGGAGGGGAGAAGCACACCCAGGAGCATGCACCTGAATCAATCTTTTCTCCCCTGTTTCCCCCATGGGCAGAAAAAAGCCAAGATGAGTGCCGAGCCCTGGCACACAGCTCTTGCTATGGTGACTGTGCCTGCCATCCATTGTGGAATGGCCAGTTTCATGTGAGAAAAAGGTCTGGATGGACAGGGAAGGGAACAGGAATGTTCCTAGGAGCTGGACCACGATGATTCATGGAGATGGCAGGGCTCCTGATTAGCTCCATCTACAGCACCAGTGGCTGGAAACAAGGACCTGCAGGCAGGCAGACCAGGCTTCAGCCCCAGGTCTACTGCTTCCTAACTCTGCAATCTTGGGGTCCTAACCTAATCTGCCCAAGCTTCAATTTCTCATGTGCAAAATGGAAAGCCTAACAGTCCTACTTCTTAGGGTCACAACACTGAGAGTATCAGATGAGTGATTATTTTTCATCGTCATCGTTAACAAACAATATTCTTCTTCGGATGAAAGACTCATTAAAGATGACCTCCCAGTGTTATTGATTCAAAGTGAGGAATTAAGGAAAGGCAACTTTAGCATCAAGGGGAAAAACCCCTTGGCATGCCTTAAGCAGAAGAAGGACCTGCAGAGCACCACTCCCGCACCTGCGGTCCCCCTAATGCACTCAGCCCTGGCCTGTTTGCTACGGGGCTGCTGTTTGTGGCTCTGCTGCTCGAGCAAGCCTGGAAAACCCACATGGTTAGGTGTGGAACTACAGGAAGCAAAACCATTCCGTAGCCCCGGCAAAGGCACAGACAGACGCGGTGCTGCACCACCCATTAAGGCTACCGACAAGTGTTCCCAGGCCTGAGAAAAGGCAGCCAACAATTTAAAACTTTCTGGGTTAAGTGAAAACTAGGACAGAACTAATGAGGACCTAAATGCATGTTTACAAACTGAAATTTCCAATCAGCAGGTGGATGGCATAGCGCAGGCGAAGCGCAGAGCAGTGGATGTGGAGGCAGAAGCAGATGCTCCCCAGGCGGTACAAGATTGACCGCTAAAGGCACCGGCTCCGCCGCTTCTCTCGATGGTGCTCTGGCTTCTGCATTCACACGAGGGATAGAATATCGGCCTCTCCAGCGGCTGGAGGGGTGGGAGCAGAGGAGCTGATAAGCACTCTGGGCTCTTGGGAGGAAAAGCGCCATTAAAATCCAAGGTTTCATTATCACCATTACCGACCACGTGATCACTGTTGTTCTTTGGTAGACTTACCCAAGTGGCCTGGGGGCAGGATCTGGTGGTGCTGGGGGACTTTAACTACCCAGTTATCTGCTGGAAAAGCAATATAGCAGGCCACAGATCATCAAACAAGTTCTTGGAAGGGGGCGGGGGAAATCTCTCAGTACAAAAAACAGAGGAAGTACACAGTGTGGCTGCCCTTCTCTGGATCCTTACAAAACAATGACGAGTTAGTTGCGGATATAAAAGTAGAGAGTCCGTGGTTAAGGCAAGCCCAGACCGACAGGAAAACAGTAACAGAGAGTTGGCATCCAGTTCAACAGATTTCATTCTACAAATACTCAGCAAGCACCTACCCTATGCAAAGCACCATGCTAGGCATTGCGGGGTGGGATGGGGGGGTGTGGGGGTGGGGAGAGAAAAGTCTAAGAAAGAAAAGAATTTCAAGATGATTAGATGTGTGAGAGACAGAGATGAAAACAATCATAACAATAAGCACGAAAGAGAGTCATCCTGTTGGTGAGAAATGAAAAAAAGCAGAGCAAAACCCCCATGTCTGTTCTTTTCTTCACACTTGGAGAGAACTATATAAAAAATGTTAAAGTGTAAATAAAAATGTAACAGGAATCATTACAGGGCTAAGAGAAGAACAGCCTCAGGAGCTGAGAAAGGTTGAAAGGTTAGTTTGAAAACTTCACCTTCTAAGCTTTCTCTCTCTATTCAAAACAAAACTACGAGAGCAATGAGGTATTAATGAGAACGTCCCGATACTACAGATGACTAGATCTAACATTAATTAGCCAACACACGGAGTCCCCCGAGTGCCCTGTCCTGACTGCTATCCCCCGCCCCCAGACCACGCCAGCTGCCAGCCGCAAGGAGGCAGGGAGCCCGCCTGGGCAGCCCTGGAGATAAGGAAGCTTAAAAAGCCTATGCCCCAGGAGGACTAGCCGTCTCGTGCCCTGGACTTTTATAAACACAATTTCAGCAGGGGAGAGACAGTTAGGGAGCCGCCCATCCTCATAGCCCTGCAAGACAGCGAATCTTTCTTAACAATGAGCTTTGCGATTTAAAATCCTCCCTAAAAGGCCAACCCTCTTAAAGTCAGATCGCGAGACAGGAATCCACCCACTTCTTCTGGGACTTGATTTGACAGGAGCAAACAGCTGTCCCGGATTCCTGGTTGGCCTCCAAGCTGAGCTGGCACTGCTGGCGCTTACACAGAGCCGCTGGCGCTTGAGTCCGGCCAGCCTGCGAACACACAGCCGAGCCCCCGCCTGCGTCGGGGGTTGCTAAGTGTGGGCAGGTGAGCTGGAGAAAGGCGGGGGAACCAGTCTTCTCTGCTAGCTCTGACTGAACCCTGAGTTCCGCCTGCCCCGCCCTCCCTCTCCCTCCCCACGGTCCCCCCCCCACCCCCGCCGCCCCCGCCTCAACCCCACCCCGCCGCCGGGCGATGCTACTCCTGGGCCAGAGCAGCAGAAGGAAGAGAAGCAGCCGCGCGTCCGTCCACTTACTGATGGGGAGGACGATGATAGGGATGTTCTTAGGACGCTTGCTCTCCTTGTCGATGAATTCCCCGGTGACCGTTTTCTCTCTCTCGGTCACACGACAGTTGTACTTGCCGCTGTCCTCCTGGCGGAGGTGATAGATCTTCAGCACAAAGACGCTGTCGCTCTCCTTGGCCACCTTGAGCTGGCCCCTGGCTTCCCGGTGGCTGAACTCGCTGTTGAGGACCGGCACGGCGTTCGGCCCCATGCTGGCAATGAGCGAGCTGTTGAAGGCCCAGGAGACGGCAAAGTAGCGGTCGGGAATGCTCTGTGCCTCCAGGATGCATCGGAACTCCACCGGCTCACCCACCGTGTACAGCCGCTTATCCGTTTCTAGTCGAACGGTGAACTCTTTGTCTGAGAAAGTGAATAACAAAACGGATGCATCCTGGGTGAACGAGGGCCTCGGCTCTCAAACTGCACTGGCAAAGTCCCACCACCCAGGCCTTCGCGCGAAGCTGGCCACTGGGACGGCGCCTCCACACTTGTCTTGGGAGAAAAATCTAACTCCTGCCCTGGGGATCTGAGGCCCAGAAAAACCCTTGAATATCACAGAGGGAACTCAAAGGCAGCCAGACTCAGACACTCTAAGGGGCCTGGTACCCCAGTCGGGAAAACACAGCTGTCCGCAGCTTCTAAAGCCCTAGACAGGACTCCCAGAGGTCACAGGCAGCACCACTCCTCATATCACTTACATGGCAGGCTACCGGGGTCCAGCCTTGATCTACATGCCCAGCGCTCCATTTAAGCGTCGGGATTTTTTTTTTTCTTTTTAGGGCTGCACCCACGGCATACGGAGGTTCCCAGGCTAGGGGTCTAACAGGAGCTGTAGCCGCCAGCCTTCACCACAGCCACAGCAACGCCAGAGCCGAGCCGCATCTGTGCAGTCTACACCACAGCTCACGGCAACGCCGGATCCTTAACCCACTGAGCAAGGCCAGGGATCGAACCCGAAACCTCATGGTTCCTAGTCAGATTCGTTTCCGCTGAGCCACGGCGGGAATTCCAAGCATCAAGATTACAGATATTTTCAGCAGATATTATAGGACTTCCCTGCTGAGATTTGTGAGACAAAATTACACTGTGGCCTTGGTGCTGACCCCACTCGGAATAAATACTCTGTGTGTGTGTGTGTGTGTGTGTGTGTGTGTGTGTGTGCGCGCGCGCGCGCGCGCACGTGTGTGTTTGTCAGATAAAATCTCTACAATGATGGAGTGGGTGACAACCAGATATCCTCTGAAACGGTCAATGGACCCAGGCACCCTTCAAAGAGCTGGGAGTTTAACCAGGCGTGGTGGGAGGTGAAGCGGTGCTCAGAGAAGGGCTCACGGACACCAGCTGTCCCACGGCCCACGTAACAGTGACTATCAATGCCATGGACAGTTACTCTATCTCACAGGCACCCTCAGCAGTGACAGGTCAGAGAAGCTTTTTGTCCTGGAAAACGCAGCCCCAGAGCTGTGGGTGGGGAGGCTGCAGGTGCAACCTCTGCCCAAATCTCTCCTCCTCCCAGTTGGAGTTCTGTTCCTCTAGAGGCAACACTGGAGGGAGAACCACACTGCGGGGATGGTTGAATTCCCTGTACACCCATGAGCTCCAGTCTCGACTGCCTTCCCCGCACTGGCATTTCCAAGCCTTCAGCACTGCCTTTAAGTCCCCAGCCCCGTTCTCATTCCTCTATCCCATGCACATGAGAATCCTATTTCCCTAAGAAACACGGGAATCACAAGAGAGCTGCTTCCACACTCCTCTTCTCCAGCCCAAGTGAGGCTTGGTACCCAACTGCTCCCAAGACTCTCCATCTCGTCCTCTCCCTCACGGGCCGGTGTCTTGCCATTTTCTCCAGCAAATCAGCTTCTTCCTTCATTACCCGAACTTCCTGACAAAGTGAGCTACCCTCAACGACTCCAAGGGCTTCGACTCCCGCTGTCTCAGCCTCCCTTTCCCAGAAGACCCGTCCTGAGAGTCTTGGCTTTCACTCTGCCGGCCTCTGCCCCGGGGCTCACACCCACATGGAACTGAGCATCTGCCAGATGCAGGCTCCCTGGTCGACCGGATGAATTCAATGTCAGTGACGAAAAAGCAGCCCTTCCTCATAAATGCCACTGAAGACATGCCAATGGGTGCAGCACACCTCAGACTTCCCATTTCCTTAGACCTCAGCTGGCTGCAACCGTGGCTTCCTTCTTCTCGCAGCCAAAGATTCTTCTGATCTCATGGGCGTCCCCCTCAGCGTGGTGAAGCCTGCACATTCCTGGCTGAAGACGAAATTTGCAGCATCCCATCCCATCCTCCTTTCTGTACAACAACCACCCTTGGTCACACCCAGTCAATTAAACCTCCAGAAATTGATTTATGCTTTTTCCAATACCCCCTCACTCCTGAGCTCGCTGAAATCTGGACTCTGGCCCTCTCCTACACTTTACTGGCCCAGAAAACTTCACCAATGACCACTGCCGCCACCGCCCCACCCCCATCACAACCCAAAGGCTTTTTCTCAAGCAGGTTTCAGCCTCTGGACCTGCTCTCCTCCCTTGGGTTTTAACACTTTCCCTCCTGTTGACCTGATCACTCTGTTTCTCTCTTGGTCACTGGGACCCGCTCCCCTGACCACATCTCACTGCCGTGGTTCCTCTCCTGGGCGCTTTCGTATTTTCACCCCATGGGCTTTGCTGGCCCGCATCACTCCCAAGTTCGGCCTCTAAGTGAGCGCCACATCTGATGATGACACACAGGGTGTTTCATATACCAAGCGTCTCTATGAGAGTCTGCTTGCAGGATGGAGTCCTTGACCAAAATTACAAAAACAAAAGACAACCAGTGCTGTGAGTTCCCGTCGTGGCTCAGCGAAAGTGAATCTGACTAGTATCCATGATGAGGACACAGGTTCAATCCCTGGTCTTGCTCAGTGGATTAAGGATCCGGCATTGCCATGAGCTGTGGTGTCGGTCGCAGAGGCAGCTTGGATCTGGCGTGGCTGTGGTATAGGCCAGTAGCTGTAGCTCCAATTCAACCCCTAGCCTGGGAGCCTCCATATGCCCTAAGAAGCAAAAATAAATAAATAAATAAATAGATTAATTAAAATAAAAATCTCTATTCCCCCCTCCAAGGGTCTGCAGCAATAGTTTTTTCAAACTTTACTTGGGCAGAGAAGTGGGGGACCCTCCTTTCCTCACACAAAATCTTTTGTACAGAAAACATTCGGTTGAGGCAAGGCGGGAACCTGTGGCCCTCACACACCTGCCCCCAGCACTCCACGCCGTGCCCACAAACACGCATGTCCACCCACAAGCAACTGCCTGGGCACCTCTATGGGGCTCCTAAGAGTCCAAGGAGGACGGCTTGAATCGCTCGGACCACACAGTCAAGCTCATATTCCAGCACGTGGGGCTTCAGGCCACCTCTCCCATCGCCCCTCACCACCCATATCCACAACTCAACATCTGCTCACCCTTGAAGTCCCTGTGCCTGCCAAACACAGCCAACAACTCTGTCCCTTTATGCTGCTCTTCCTGACACTGGCTCAAGCTTCGAGATTCAGCTCAGGTCACCAGGTATGTTGTTTTTCCTGACTCTGCCTTAACCTCCGCATTCAGGGAAAACAAGAACACTTTATGTCACCGTGTTCCCAGGGCACCCAACCACCATGCCATCACAGCACTTGGCGCCCTCCACTCAGCCACCAGCAAATTAAAGAAAAAAATCCTAATTCCAAATTGGTAAGATTAAAATAAAGAAGATTAACTGATGCAACCTAATTTAAAAGCATTGAGGCTCAAAATTTGGCCCAGACTTTTTGAAGCTGATCTTAAAACCATCCGGGAAGGAAAGGGATAAATATGAAATAAAGCGCCTTCCACAGATCTCTTACTACCGGAAGTTCCAGAAGCTGCTAAATGCTCTGGGTCCCACAGAGGAGATAAAGTGCTTTCTGACCGGGAGCGCAGCCCCGCCTGTAAAAGCCCTCACATCCATTAGCGGCCCAGGAACTGCTTCTGCCCTTTTACCTCTAGAGCTGTGCTTGACAAAGTGTGGACCATGGAAAAGTCACCTGGGAAGTGTACTGGAAATTCAGCTTCCCAGGTTCCAGCCCAGGAGGCTGACTCGGGAATCTGTACAGCCCAAGCCCAGGACTCTGGACTGTCAGTAAGTCTGCAGCGCAGCCCTAGAGGGTCAGAAGAACAGGGGGCAGAAGAGCCAGGCAAAGCCCACGACCACTGGCTGCAGGGAGGTCACGAGACAGGTCCCGAAGAGGGCTCCGCACCTGTACCTCACACTCCCCAGTTCATCTCCCACAGCCCACCTGTCTGCTCACTAGGACAACCGCAGCCCCCCACCCGGAGGTGAGCAGCAACACAGGGCAAGGGCGCTGGGCCACTCACCGCACCCCATGACGGCACAATGGCTGGACCACCCACCAACCGAAGCTGGGGGGCTGAAGGCCCTGGCAGCGCCGGCAAGAGCCTCAGCTCCAATCTGGAGCCTGGCTGGACTCAGGGGCCGGGAGAGCCAGGCTGAGGCTGCGGGAACTGGCTCCCGGGAGTCAGGGTGACTCGCCTCCCGGGGCCGCCACCGTCTGGCCCTGGCTATAGACACATCACTCAGCCTCCTCAAGGAACCTCCTTTCCAGGTCTTTCACCTGACAGAGCCATCTGATTTCCCAACACGTCACACCCTCTGACTCTTCCCAGGGCCCCACCACAAAGTGACGGGCACCCGGCACCTTCCCCGCCACTGATGTGTCATAAAGTGTTTTGTAAATTATAAAACACCACCAAACAAAATAACCATCTAAGCCAACATTTCTCTAGTTCATAATTTTGTCTCTAGGACAGAAGGCTTATAATTTCAAATGTTTTCCACCAATGAAACAGGATAGGGAGTCAAAGAAGGCAACACTACCGGGCGGGCAGCCACCGTGGCCAATGGGAGCCCGGTCCCAAGATCCAAATGGCTGATGTGAAATCTCCCAATTTGGGGAGTTCTTGTTGTGACCCAATGGATTAAGAGCCTGACTAGTATCCATGAGGATGTGGGTTTGACCCCTGGCCACATCCCACTCAGTGGATTAAGGAGCTGGCATTGCCACAAGGTGTGGCCTAGGTCTCAGATTTGGCTCGGATCCGCGTTGCTATGGCTGTGGCGTAGGCTGGCAGCTGCAGCTCTGATTCGACACCCCTCTAGCCTGGGAACCTCCATATACGGCAAGTGCGGCCAAATCCGCACCCCCAAAAAATCTCCCAATTTTTCTTCCGCTGGCCATACTAACAACAGGCACATGTTCCTGGGCCAGGAATCGTACTCGCACCACAGCAGTGACACAAGCCTCAGCAGTGACAACACTGGATCCTTAGCCCACTCTGCCACCAGGGAACTCAATCTTTTTTTTTGTCTTTTTCCCTTATATAGGGCCACACTGGCGGCATATGGAGGTTCCCAGGCTAGCGGTCTAACAGGAGCTGTAGCTGCCGGCCTTCACCACAGCCACAGCAACGCGGGATCCGAGCCGCGTCTGCAACCTACACCACAGCTCACGGCAACGCCGGATCCTTAACCCACTAAGCAAGGCCAGGGATCGAACCTACAACCTCATGTTTCCTAGTCGGACTTGTTAACTACTGAGCCACAATGGGAACTCCTAAATCTCTCAATTTTTAAAGTGAATCTGTAATTCAAAGAAATGTCAAACTCCATGAAGGTCCAAGAAGCCAGGTCTAGGAGCAGGAATCAATCTGTACAGTTCCTGTCTGACTCGCTGGCAGGTCAGGGCCGAGGATACCTGAGCCCTATGCGCCCAGAGTGCTTTCTGAGTCGCCAAAGGAGTCTGCACAGCCTCCCGGTGCCTGACCACCCTCCCTGCCAGAGAATGGGGACAAGAGACTGACCGGTGGGCTGGACGTTGACCACAGCCCCCTCGGAACGCTTCTGGGTCATGGGGTACCACGAGCCGTCCGGGTCCTGGATCCACTCGGTGGCCTCGCAGTAGAACTCGCCCTGGTCGGAGGGCTGCAGGTGGAAGACGGTGAGGCGGAAGGTGCTGCTCCCCAGCTTGTCCAGGCGCACCTCCCCCAGGCTCTGCCTCTGCGCGTAGTCGCTGCTGGACTGCAGCACGAAGTCCCGGCTCAGGGAGATGACCTCCACGGGCTTCTCGCTGCCCCTCTGCCGCAGCCAGGCCACGGACAGGTGGCTGTGCTGCAGCGTCTCCGTGGCCACCTCGCAAGTGAGCTCCAGAGGGTCCTGCTCCACTTTGTGCAGAGTCTGGGGCACGGCGGTGGTCTGCAGGGAGTCTGGGATCACTGCAATACAGGATCGGCCCAAGGGCACGGTCACAAGGCCGCAGATCTATCTATACTCGGGCTAAGCTCCCCCGACCCGGCCTTCAGCAATCTCTGCAGGGCCATGGGGGACCCCAGATAGCACGGAAACTGGAACGGTTTTCTGTCGGGACTGGGGCTGCAATTTTTTGGCACTTAACACTTACCTGTTCGGTATTTTAATAACACTCAGATGAAAACTAGATTGGAGGGGGAGGGATAAAGGGAGCATCTGGGATTAACAGATACACGCTACTACATTCCAAACAGATAAACAGCACGGACCTACTTTATAGCACAGGAAATGATATCCAATATTTTATAATACCCTATATGAAGGAAAATAATCTAAAGAAGAATATGTGTGTGTGTCACTGAATCACTGCTGTACGCCTGAAACGTTGTAAACTAGCCATACTTTAATATCAACTAATTAATGTTTATAGACCTAAAAAAGGGGGTTATGTTTCATTTTACATAATCAATGAACTCCCTGAAAATACCACATAAAAGGAATTTCTGTTTAGTCAAATAAGACTTTGTCGTTCACAGTGCTATTGTTTCCAGGCGTTCTAACTTGGCTTCTGACTGGTCTTCAAACGGAAAGAGTTCCTGGAACTCAGAGTTTCACATTTCCACGCAACGTGCCCACTCTCTCCCTTCCAGCCACCACTCCCACATTTCCCCAATTCACGTCAGCAATGCAGTGTTCTAGGAAGGCTATTTTTTTAAACACAAAACAAAACAGTTGTGGCAGAGAAAAGCAGCAACATCCTCAATTTCTTAGGTTTAATTTTTCCTATAACTCATGTCAGCCTATGCTCTGCTTCTGGGCTGAAAGGAAGCCACAGTACTGGGGAAATGGGTCAACCAAGGGATGAAATTTCCCTTGTGGTCCCTTGGTCAGAATTTTACTCTGGCTGCAGGGGCAGCCCTAAAAAAAGAAAAGAAAAGAAAAGAAAAAGAATAAAAAAGGACAAAAAAAACTTATTCTGGAGACCAAATACCAGCCCCTCTCTGATGCGAAGGGTCAAAATCTTAATTTCCAGTTTTTATGATCACACTTAGGCCTGGAAATTATGACTTGGACAGGAAAGCAGAAAGGCCTTGATATTTCTGACCCTTCACCTCCTCCATCATCCAGGGAGCACAGGGGTCAAAGGAGACAGCTGCTGCTCAGTTCCTTACTCCGGAGCCAAAAGACACACAGACCCACTCCAGATCTGAGCAAAGCCCTACCGCTGCACTTGCTTCCTGACTCAGCAGCGCCCCAGGTGGCACAAAGGCCCATCATTTCCTAGAGGTTGCACCTTTCTTCCAGCTAATGTCACATGCTTCATCTTCCTTGCCGGTTCCTCAGTTCAGCAACCACAGACGTCCGTGTCATATATTTTTATGTCCCCTTTCACCAGCTAGAGGGTCGGTTAGCTTCCTCTGAAATTCTTAACATCTGCACTAGATCTTCTTTTTAAGTTTCAGCTGCAAGCTCCTACTATTTCAAGCGAACACACCAACTTGGTTCGTTTATACTACCTGTTGACCTCTAAAATATTTGGGGACAAGGACCTCTGTTCAGTCCTGGACAGGTTTTTCCTTCCACTTGCAGGACTTGTCCCTGTACTTGTGTATAAATGTATAAAGTTATAGCACCTCCTGGATTTTCTATGTTAGTATATTATGCTGTGTTTAACACATTGTCCTCTTAAAGCTGTCTGCCCATTTATCTTTATTTCAAAAATCTGAACACGGCCAGCATATACTTGATTGTTTTATGGTGAAATTTATATGTTAATAAAATGGAGTACCCATTTTTTAAAAATTGGGTGGAGCTTTGGATTATTTTTATTTTTGGAGGTTTTTTTTTTTTTTTTTTTTTGGTTTTTGTTTGGGGTTTTTTTTGGGGAGTTTTTTGGGCTGCACCTGATGCAGGAAGAAGTTCCTGGGCCAGGGACTGAATCTGCACCACAGAAGTGACCACATCGGATCCTTAACCAGTTGTGCTGCAAGGGAACTCTGGCTCTTCTTTTAGATTCAAATAAAACTACGCTAGAAGTGACTCGGTGTTACAGCCTGAACATTTATGTCCCCTCCAAATTCCTCAGTTGAAACCTAATCCCCAGTGTGATAGTATTTGGAGACAAGCCCTTTGGGAGGCGAGGAGCTCATGAGGGTGGAGCCCTCCTGAAAGGGATGAGGGCTCTCTGTGCGACAAAAGGACCAGAGACTGCTCCCTCACACCCCTTCTGACACCTGCGGAGACTAGGAAATCGGGGTCTGTAACCTAGAGGGGGGCTCGCATCAGAACTGACCATGCTGGCACACCCTGATCTTGGACTTCCAGCTCCAGAACCCTGAGAAATAAATGCTTGCTGTTTAAGCACCCGGTCCAGCCTGTGATGACTGATCATGGCAGCTCACGCTAACACGCACTCCGGCAGGACACCAGCCGTGCGAGCAGAGCCACCTCCTTACCCACGAGGTTCATCTTAGCGCTGTAACTCCCGAAGTACTGCTTGTCAGTGTTGGGCGTGTGGCATTCGTACTCCCCGGCGTCCCTGGCCTGGAGATCGGTGATGTGCAGCAAGGCCGAGTTCTCCTGGACCCTCTCCACGTAGATCTTGCCGCTGCGGACCCGCTGGGTGTAGATGGCGTAAGGGAAGGAAGAGTCCATGGTGCTGACGATCTGGACCTCCCGCTCCGGGGCAGAGGGCAGGTAAATGGACCACTGGAAATTCTGCTCCGAAGGCACCTGGTAGCCACTCACGTTGCACCAGATGGTGATGTGGGAGCCCTCCGTGCGGTATAAGGGTCCTTCCTGGACGGCCACTTGCCGCTGTGCTGCCACGGCACCTGGGTGGGGAGACACACACAACTGGCTTACTTACTTCGCAGACCAAAATGCAAAGCAGGCAGCAATCTTCGAAGGGTTTGTTCCGCATGTGACATGGAGAATAATATAAACAGCTTGCTGGTCCTTTCTGAGGCGCTCTGTGATTTATAAATATTAATTAAAACACTCTGTGGTAATGCACTGTCCCTAATTTGCATACAGGGGAATCTGATCGTTCAAGGACATGGTTCTGTTACTCATTCAATGGCTGATCCTTGGGAATTTCATTTAGTCCCTCTGTCATTTATGCAGCAGTTTTATATCTATTTATTAATGCTGTTTAAAAAATTTTTAATAAAATAAGCTGGAACAGTTGAACCCTGGGCACAAATTCAGAGGAAAACAAATAAAAGTAACTATCTTGCTATCTGGCTGAAATTAAACGTCCCTTCCTTGATTAGAGGGCTGGCAGGAAGGAGTCCTGGGTTCCTTGCTTGGGTGCTGCACCCTGATTCTCCAAGGCAGCTACTCCCAGGGCTCCAGGCAGAAGAACATGCCTTACACCGCTTCCCTCCAGACGACAGGAGAAGCTGGGCTCCCGCGGGCTGCAGGTCTGAGTGCACCTGAACAGGAATGGGAAGGGCAGGGGCAAATCCCTGCCACCCCCTCCCCCAGGTGCCCACACACCGCCTTCGGAGGCAAGTGACAGTGCAGACCAGTAACAAGGAAGCCCGCCTCCTGGCAAGGATGGGCTTCTCCAAGTGGCCTCTGCCTGCCTTCTCCACATTCTTTTTAATGTGGCTGCCCCTGGCACACCCAGGCGGGAGACAGAGTGACTTTGCTTTCCGGTGCTATGCCCCTCTGGCGGGGGCGCAGCAGTGTGGCAGAAAGGGCAGGTGGGCACCAGTCGCAGCTCTGCCAGGAGCTGGAGCTAGCTGTGTCATGTTGGACGAGCTGCTTTTCCTCACTGGACCCTGACCTCTTCATTCATAAAATGATTTCTAAGAAGGCTTTGGAGTGGATTAGCATGTGAGCCAATGTCACTTATTAGCTGTGACCTTGAATAAGTTACTTAACCTCTCCAAGCCTCAGTTTCCTCATCTGGAAGATGGGGATAATCATGTGTGCGTCCTAGAGTTATCAAAGAGACTGAATAAGGTAACATCTGTAAAGCCCCTAGCCCATTAGTCCTTAAGAGCTGCTAGCCGGGGCCTCATCTGGCTGGAACATTCTGTGGCTCTGGATCCACAGAGAGCAGGGTTTTGGCCAGAGATCCCTCAAGCATACGCCGATGGCCTCTTGACAATGACACCATCTCTGGGCCACCCACCTCCACCCACAGCTGCAGTGCACTCCCACTCCCATGAAATCGACTCCCACACCCCCGCCAAAAGGCAATCACAGCTGTCCCAGGGAAAACTCATTGGAAGCGGATCCAGCTGAGGAACAGCTGGAACAGCTCAAATCCTAAGGGGATGCAGTTCTAAGCCCAGCCCAGGGGATGCTTGAGCCTCCAAGCAAGCTGATCTAATCTAAAACAGACCCTACAAGAAGAGACCTGTGCCTTATAAACTTTTAATCACGCAGAACCTCTTCTCCCAATCAAAATCTTACATGGAACTCCATCTTGAAAATGAAAGGGTAGGGGGAGGTGGCACATCAAGAGAGCAGAGTGGTATGTGAATTTACTTGATACATTCCGGATGATAGCATTCATGACTTTACTGAAGGTCATTGAGAAGACAGCTCATCAGTTATTTTCAGTATGTTAAAATCTGGTGTATAACATTTTTACTATCTGTACTCTATGTAATCTTTCTATGACAATTAAAAAATATATGTGTATGTGAGTGTGTGTGTGTGTGTGTGCGCGCACGTGTGTGTATAGTCAGACCTGAACCAAATGCTTGCAGGACTCCAGAAATGCAGAACTTTGCAAACAATATAAATACATAACATTTAGGTGTCCCTGCATTTCAGTGTTTTATGACAAAATAGCCACAACCCCACCCCCACCCCCACCCACTGCAGAGAAGCTGGAGGCAGATCGGGACCAGCCAGCATGTATTTTAAGGCACTACATCTCAACCTTAGACCCACTCTGGAATCACCTGGAGAGCTTTAAAAAAAAAAAAACAAACAGGGCCTGGAGCCCACCCCATGTAACTGGTCTGGTGCGCAAAAGCCTAGGCATTAAGACTTTTTAAAACTCTTACAGCAGTGTCAACAACTGCTGTTTTGAGACGTCTCTACCCACAGAGTGCCAGCCAGTGCCCAAATTAAAGAACAGGTCCTGATTTAAGGTTCTCAGTAGCTTTCAGCTCTTCTCTCTCCCCAAGACTCTTCCCTGACTTGGGCCAAGAAAGTCTCATTTCTTCTAGTGAAAGGAGCAGAAGAAAGCGGCAGAGGCCCATCAGATACTGTCTATTGTGATGCAACGCTGAGCTCACCCGGAGAGTATTCTATTTACAAACCTTACAGAAGCACCAGATCAGGGGATCAAAAACATTATTTCCCTGAAAGGTAAACAGTGCTAAAAGGCCTGAATGAGCCAGGACAACAGGGTCAAAACAACATGTCCAAGCCAGAATCAGGTTATAAACAGCCCTGACAAATAAATAAACAGATACCACATTGTACTTTAACCACAAGCATTCAGTTGCACCTGCTTGTTAAACAGCTCCTTAATTTTCTTCCCGTCCTACGCAGGGCCTCTGACCCTTGAAAATAATGCTCTTCTTAAGAAGCGGACCTTAACACAGAAACAGAATATAACAGAAACAGAAATATAACAGAAATTTAACTTTCCCTTCTCAGCAATTTAATTCCCTTTCCATGCCCCACCTTCCCATTTCCTCCTCCTGGCACTGCCCTTGCTGTCCAGATCTCCTTTTCTTAGATTCTGCTGCCTTCAAAAAGACCAAGGTCCCCAATCCCGGCCAAAGCATCCTCTGACCCCACCCCTTCCATCTTCCCTCTCAGCCTACAGCAGAAGGTTCCTCTGGGCAGGGATCACTTTGGGGGTGGTGGTGGCGTGGGGTGTGGCAGGCCAGGGATTAACCCCCCCACACACTGCAGTGACCCAAGCCGTTACAGTGACAAGGTCGGATCTTAACCCACTGTACCACAGGAGAACTCCAATCACTTTTTTTTTCAGTAATATTTTTACTTCAGACATTTCTGTATAATAAGTTATCCTGCAATAAATAAATATCACTTCTATAAATTAAAAAGATCCAAGTTTTACCTATCACTGTATGAAAGGAACTAGAAATAAAAAGCAGAAAAAGAGTGGGAGACAAAAACAGGAACAAAAACCAAGGGCAACAAGAAATAGTCATGAATATGGTAGTCACAGAAAAAAAAAGGATCTCAAGAAAAATGAAAGAAGTATTTTAAACTAAATGAAAATTAAAACACAACTTACAAAGGCTATGATATGCAGGGAAAGCAGTGCTCAGAGGAAAATGTACAGCACTGAATTAGAAAAGAAGTCAATAATCTAAGATTCCACCTTAGAAAAAGAGGAAAGGAAGAGCAAAGTAAAATACAAAGTAAGCAGAAGAAATAAGAATCGGAAGAGAAATCAATAAAATTAAAAACAGAAAAAAACTAATGAATCCAAAAGCTGGTTCTTCGAAAAGATCAATAAAATTAATAAGCCTCTGGTCTGGCTAACTAAGGAAAAAAGAGAATACAAGTTATCAATATTCAAAATGAAAGAGAGGAAATTCATTATAAGAGTCCATGGAAATTAAAAGAATAATACAGGCATCCTATGAACAACTCTATGAACACAAATTTGATAACCTAGATGAAATGGACCAATTCCTTTGAAATACATAATCTTCAAAAATTCATACAAGAAGCAAAGATGATCTGAATATGCCTATACCTATTAAAGACATGGCATCAATAATTAATAACCTTCCAAAACAGAAAGCACCAGTCCCAGACAAGATCACTGGTGAATTCTACTAAACATTTAAGGAAGAAATTACACCAATTCTCTAAAATTTCTTTCATAGAATAGAAACAGAGGGAATCGGAGTTCCCTGGTGGCTCAGTGGGTTAAGGTCCCAGTGTTGTTACTGCTATGACTCAGCCACCGCTGTAGCGCACATTTGATCCCTGGCCTGGGAACTTCCGAATGCCAGCAGCATGGCCACAAAAAAATAAGTAAAATAAAAAATAAAAACCTTAGGACCAGTGAAGTTAAAAATAGAAAAAGAAAAGAGGGAAAAATAGGGGGAATACTCCTACTCCCTCCTAACTCATTCTATTAGACCAGCATTACCCTAATACCAAAACCAACAATGGCAGAACAAGAAAACCACAGATTAATATTCCTCATGAACACAGACGCAAAAAGCCTCAACAAAATATTAGTAAATCCAATCCAAAAAGTATTAAAAATACTATATACCATAACCAAGTAGGATTCATCCCATCTATACTTGGTCAACATTTGAAAAATCAATGTAATATATCGTATCAAACTAAAAAAGAAAAATGACATGATCATGTCAAAAGATACAGAAAATATTATTTGACAAAACGCAACACCCATTCATTATGAAAACTCTCAGTAAACTAGGAATAGAGGAAAGCTTTCTCAACTTCATAAAGACTAGCTTCAAAACAAAACCTGGAGCTAACATCAGACATAATGGTGAGAAACTCAACACTTTCCCACCAAGATCAGGAACAATGCAAAGATGTGCTTTCTCAACGCTCCTTTCCAATAAGGCAAGTAAAAGAATTAAAGGCATACATATTGGGAAGACATAAAACTGTTTTTTGTGGAGTTCCCGTCGTGGCTCAGTGGTTAACGAATCCGACTAGGAACCATGAGGTTGCGGGTTTGATCCCTGGCCTTGCCAAGTGTTAACCCACGGCGTTGCCGTGAGCTGTGGTGTAGGTTGCAGACGCAGCTCGGATCTGGCATTTCTGTGGTTCTGGCGTAGGCCGGCAGCTACAGTTCCGATTCGACCCCTAGCCTGGGAATCTCCATATGCCGCGAGTGCAGCCCTAGAAAAAGGCAAAAAGATAAAAAAAAAAACAAAACTGTTTTCTGTTTGCAGGTGACATGACTGCCTATATTTAAAAAAAATGAAAGAATTGACCAAAAAAACTCCTGAACTAATAAGCAATTATAGCAAGACTGGAGGGTACAAGGTGAATATACAGTACACAAGACTTAACTGTTTTCCTAATATGCGAAAAATAAACAGATGGAATTTAAAACTAAAAACACAATGCCATTGATATTAGCACCATCAATATCATCAATGGATCTCTGACACAGGGCAAAAGCAGAATAAATGTGAATAGATAAGTCTCTTCATCTTGTGGTGCTCAAACAACTAGACAGTCACATACAAAAAATGAATTGAAACACAGATCTTAACCCATTCTCAAAAAATTAACTCAAAAGAGATCAAGGACCTAACTGTAAAATGCAAAACTATAAAACTCCTAGAAGATAACATAAGAGAAAACCCAGATGACCTTGGGTATGATGAGATCTTTTTAGTCGCAACACCAAAGGCATGATCCATGAAAGAAATAATTGATAAGCTGGCCTTCATTAAAATTTAAAACTTCTGCTCTATGAAAGGCAATATCAAGAGAATTATAGCACAAGCCACAGACTGGGAGAAAATAACTGTAAAAGACATATCTGATAAAGAATTGTTATGCAAAATATAAAATGAACTCTTCAAATAATAAGGAAAAAAAAAACGATTAAAAAAAAAACTTTGCAGACACCTCAGCAAAGACGATATACAGATGGCAAGGAAGCACATGAAAGGATGCTCCACCTCATATGTCATCAGGGAAATGCAAATTAAGACAAAAAAACGAGATAGCACTGAACACCTATCAGCATGGCCAAAATTCAGAACACTGACAACACCAAATGGTGGTGAGGATGTGAAGCAAGAGGAATGCGCGTTCATTGCTGGTGCAAATGCAAAACTGTACTGACGCTCTGGAAGACAGTTTCGTGGTATCCTGTAAAACCAACCATACCCTTGCCACACAACTCAGCAACTGTGTTCTCAGTATTCATGCAAAGAAAATGGAAACTTGTGTCTACACAAAAACCTGCACATGGTTATTACAGCAGCTCTCTTCGTATCTGCCAAGACTTGGAAGCAAAGAAGATGCCCTTCAGTAAGTCAATGCATAAATAAACTGTGGTACGTTCAGCAATGGAATATGTCCAGCTAAAAGAAATGGGTTCAAGAATCTGAAAGAGAATGGATGTGTGTACAGGTATAACTGAATCACTTTGTTGTACAGCAGAAAGAATCACACATTGTAAATTAACTCTACTTCAATAAAACTTTAAAATATGAAAAAAATAAATGAGCTGTAAGCATGAAAAGACAGGGAAACTTGAAAATACATATTATTAAGTGAAAGGAGCCAATCAGAAAATGCTATACACAGTATGATTCCAAATGATGACATTCTGGAAAAAGTAAAACTATGGAGATAAAAAGATCAGTAGGGAGTTCCCATTGTGGCTCAGTGATATCGAACCCAACTAGTACCCACGAGGATGCGGGTTTGATCCCTGGCCTTGCTTAGTGGGTTAAGGATCCAGTATTGCTGTGAGCTGTAGTGTAGGTCGCAGATGTGGCTTGGATCCTGAGTTGCTGTGGCTGTGGCACAGGCCAGCAGCTCCAGCTCCGATCTGACCCCTAGCCTGGGAACTTCCATATGCCTCGGGTGTGGCCCTAAAAAGACAAAAAAAAATGAAAGATCAGTGGTTGCAGAAGTCAGGGTCATGAAGACACAGTGGACAGAGTATTTTTAGGGCAGTGAAAATACTCTGTGATATTATGATCATGGAATCATGTCATTATGCGTTTGTCCAAACCCACAGAATGTTCACCAACAGTGAACCCTGACGTCAGCTATGGACTTTTGGTAATTATGACGCATCAGTGTAGGTTCACCCTTGGTTAGAAAACATACCACTGAGCTGAGTGATGTTCATAACCGGAGAAGCACGCATGCGTGAGGACTAAGTGTACACAGGAAATCTCCGCATTTCCCTTTCAGTCTTGCTGTAAACCCAAAACTGCTCTAAAGAAAAGAGGGTCCTTATAAAAGAACTCATACAACTCAACAGCAAGGAAAGAAAGTGATTTAAAAAAATGGGCAGAGGATCTGAACAGATCTGTCTCCAAAGAAGACAAACAAATGGCCAAAAAGCACATGAAGAGATGATCGACATCACCAAGCATCAGGGAACCACAAATCACAATCATGAGATAGCATCTCACAGCTATTAGAATGGCTACTATCAAAACGATAAGAAATAACGAGTGTTGGTGAGGATGTGGAGAAAGGGGAATCCTGGAGTTCCCTGGTGGTCTAGGAGTTAAGGACCCCAGAGTCAGAGCTACCCAATTAAGAGCCTCCTGAATTCCTAACCCACAGAAACTGTGCTCGATAATGTTTACTGTTGCATTTGTGGGTGGTTTTGGGTTTGGGTTTTTTGCTGTTGTTGTTTTTAAGAATTTTATTCATGGGGTTCCCTGGTGGCTCAGTGGGTTAAGGATCCAGCACTGCCAGTGCTGTGTCCCAGGTTCGATCCCTGGCCTGGGAACTTTCCCACATGCCATGGGTGCAGTCATTCACAATTGCAGTAAACTGGTTTAGCAGAACACCGTTTCGCCAATCAAGATTTTAATTTTAGGACAGTTGTATATTTACATTATAACTGAGAAGAACTTACTGAGAGTCTTCGGTTTTGGAGTAATTTGTTTTGTACCAATATGACTAACAGACACCTATGGGTCCTAAGACTGAACGAAAAATTATATTACATGTGCTTGTGTGTGTTCTCCTAGAAAACGGCTCCATAAACTTCAAAAGATGCTCAAAGAGATTCAAGACCCAGAAAAAAAAAGATTAAGAATCATTGCTTTGGACAATAAACGGTCAGTGCGGAAGGCAGTGTCCTCTGAGATGAGCTCTGACAGCTCCAGTCACATAAACACACGGCATCACGTAACTAGTTTTTCAAGACACTGCCCATCCAAGTTTGTTCCCACTTTTCCCTTTGTGCTGAGTCCTAAGCGAAGCTGGCCGGGGGGCAATATGATTCAGGAGTTAGCGAGCAGGGAGGGGTAGCTGCGCCTGTGAGGGCCAGCCTCTCATGCAGTTTTGGGACAGGCCTGGCCTCAGGAACCCACATCTCTAGGCCCAGGATCCAGTTCCTAAGTTGAAGGTGCATAAGTGAGCATGTCAAATTGTCAGGACGCGGCGCACCGTCATTCCACATCTCCTGTCCCAGCCGTGGCCTGGACAAGCCTCGAGTTCAATCAGCACACAACAGGTACAAACTCGGCATGCGATCTGGCTACATTTGTGTATTCCTTTATCTGCCAAATGAGAATAATACAGAATACCATGTACTGACCTCAGAGGTAATCGTAGAGATCCAATAATACTGTGAAAGTAATAAATGAATATTTTAAAATTTCATCTTATCTCTACCAATATAAAATACTAATCCAAAAACAGGTAAACCTTTTGCAAGTACAAAAGTGTTAAAATGAACCTTTTTTTTTTTTTTTTGGCTGCACCCATGGCATTCAGAAGTTCCCAGGCCAGGGATCAAACTCATGTCACAGTAATGACCCAAGCCACAGCAGTGACAACACCGTATTCCTAACCTGCTGAACCACCAGGGAACTCCTAAAAAGAACACTAATGTTTGAATTTCAGTTAAAAATGCAACACTGCACACACAGTTAAGTTTATGTTAAAAAACAAAAAAAAATGCTATCTAGAAAAATGACCAAAGAAACATTAATGATACTGGGCTAAATCTTTGAGTGATAAGAATGTGAATTATTCCCATCCCCCTCTTTTCCTTTCCTTTATTTTACCATTTTAAAAAACAAGCATGTGCTATCTTAAAATGAAGATAAATATCGATAGTGATTAGCACTTTAGTGTGCCAGGCAGTATCCTAACTGCGCTGCATACATGATCTCATTTAAACCTCACAGCAGCTAAATGAGGTCGATTTCATTAGAGCCGCATTTACCAGTCGAGGAAACGGTCTTCTGGGTTAAGTCACTTTCTCCGTGACAAAGAATATGACTAACAGCTGCCTTGGCCTATGGCTCATGCTGAACGTGGCCAGTGGACGTTAGCGATAAGTAATGATAATCCACCCACGGCGTTTTCTTGCGAACTTGGTTCTAAAGACGATGAAGGGGAATCTGCATGGTCTCAGCTTAAAAACGCCAAACAGATCGGCCTTGGGGTGGAGACCAGGCCATCCAAAGGTTTCACAGAACAGAAAGCCTCCTGGAGAGCAGACAGAAAGGCCACACTCCAGTGATAAGGTTGGGGATTCGCACTTTTTAGCCTTCAGCCAAGGGAGGTCAAGAATGAGCATGAGCTAAAAAGAAGCTCCATTTGATTCCTTTCTGGTCACAGACACAGAGCGTGGCCTTTACCACCACCAACAACAAGAGCTAGCACTTACTGGGTCCCGATCAGTGAGTTCTGTGTACTAATTTTTTATTTTATTTTACATATATATATATATTGCTTTTTAGGGCCACACCTGCAGCATAAGGAGGGTCCCAGGGTTAGGGGTCAAACCTGAGCTGCAGCTGCCGGCCTACGCCACAGCCAGAGCAACTTGGGATCCGAGCCGCGTCTGTGACCTACACCACAGCTCATGGTAATGCCAGATCCTTAACCCACTGAGCAAGGCCAGGGATCGAACCCGCAACCTCATGGTTCCTAGTCAGACTTGTTACAACTGAGCCACAACGGGAACTCCTGCACTAATTTCAATGCTCACAGCAACCCCATTGACACAGGAGGGAAGGGGGAAGAGCACAACTTTTAGAGAATGACACAGCCACTGAGGATACAACATAAACTGCCTAAAACCAAATAGGTCCAAGATGGCGGAAGGTCTGACTTCCAGGGGACCTTGAGTCTTATTATGCACTCACTATAATACATCAGCTAAATGATGCGCCGATAGGTGCCACGATAGTTGAGGCCAACCACAGAAGGCCAAAAAGAAGGCAGGCACCCAGTTGCTGGAAATTCTCCCCCACGCCCAGAAACAGCTGGAATAACCTTCCCACTCAGTGGCCTATGAAGTCACCCAGCCCATGAAAACTCACCACCCTGGATCTCCGCCGCTCTCTAACCTTCCGAGATAGACCACATTCTGCCTATGGAATGTGTTTCCCCAGGCCACTCTCGCCTTCTAAGATGGCCCACACACTCGCTTTCTCAATAAATCTACTTCCTATCTATCACTTTGCCTCTCACTGAACTCCTTCCGTGCCGAGACATCAAGAACCTGAACTTCAGTGAGTCCTGAGACCAGGTACGTGATGCTAATCAAAGCCCATAGCTTTAAGTCCCAATCTGGGTTCTGACTGGGACAGAGTCTCAGCCTATGGGTCCCATATGAGTTGTGTGGTTTCACTATGAGACACAGGTCCTTAGTGACTTACTTTATAGAATCAGAACTCGAGGCAAGGAGAGGGGAGCTGGGGGAGATGGTCAGTGAAGCCAGGCTGGAGACACCCATACTCTAGAACATGCCTTAAGGAAGGTCCTGTTAGGTCAATGTTACCACCTTCCAGGGGCAGCCTGACCAAGGTGCACACACATGAGGAAGCCAAGAGCTCACACCTCAGCTTCCCCAGACCACTGGCACAAGGACCTACACCTGAGTCCCTACTGCCATCAAAAACATCCCTTGAGGAGTCCTCTCGTTGTGCAGCAGGTTAAGGATCTGGTGTCCCCGCTGTGGCTCGGGTCGCTGCTGTGGCAATCTGTGGCCAGGGAACTTTGCATGCTATGGGTGCAGTCAAAAAGAAAAAACGTCCCTTCCAACAGCCTTCAACACCCACAGAATATGTACAGTGTCAGAACCCAGCTGCAGACCTGAAGCATGGAGCTAATTCTGGAATCTTCTCCCCCTCTGACCTCTCACAACACAAGCAGTAACTGTGAGACCCTGGCTGGTTACTTAACCTCTTTGCTTCAGCATCCTATCTGTAAAACGATACAATCTTCAGGGTGTCACTGAAGGATTAAGTGAGTTACTACACTCAAAACATTTAGGGCCCCGCCCACTATAAACGCTCAATATGAGTTAAGCCAGTAGACCATAGCAGCAGCAGCAGCAGTAGTAAGTGCTCTTAGCTCTAGCTGGGGAATGAATCCCGCCCACACACCAACCATGGCAGGCTGTATTTTTGAAACAGCAGTAACAATATCTCCTGCCCCACCTGCTCTCTTCTGCAATGTGCGCAAGAGATAAGAGTTTATTCCCCTCTCTTCAAATCTGGGCAGGTTTGTGACACGATGAGACTTTCAAGACTAGGTCATGGGGGTTTCCGCTGTGGCGCATGGCAATCGGGGTCATCTCTGCAGCGGCTCAAGCCACTGTAGGGGTGCAGGTTCGATCCACGGCCCAGCACAGTGGGTTGAGGATCCAATGTTGCCACAGCTGCCACAGTTCCAGTTGTGGCATGGGCATAGCTGCAGTTTGGATCTCCGGTTTGCTCCCTGGCCCAGAAACTTCCATATGCTATGGGTCAACTAAAAATAAGCGGAAGTAGAAGAAAAAAAGAGGTCATAAAAAGCAATGCAGCTTCCACTCTGCTACCTAATGCCACTGTGCAGAAAGTCTGACTATCCTGAGGCTACCATGCTGTGAGAGAGCCCAAAGCACATGAAGAGGCCACGGGGAGGACGCTCCAGTCCAGAGCCCCAGCGGAGCTCACAATCAATAGGCACCACTGACCAGCCAAGGGCCTGATGAGTCTTCATGATTCCAGGCCTCAGCTGTGAGCCCCCTTCCCAGCCTTGGACTTCTCCCAGCCGAGGTCCCAGACATTACTGAGCAGGGAGAAGCCAATCCCTGCTTTGCCTGCCCAAATTTCTGACCCACAGATCCTGTGAGCCTAATAGAATGGTTGTTTTAAGTCACTGAGTTTTGGGACACTTGGTTACACAGCAAAGATGACTAGAACATGTGTTACACTTTCAGCATTTTCTGAATACCTCTTATATGAAGGGGATCAGCACAGAAACCATGAACAAGAGATGAATAAGATGTAGTTTTATCCTAAGCTAACAATCCCCCCCAAATATGCATCACTACTCAGTACTATACAACAGGATGTGATGGCAGGGAGGTACAGAGTGCAAGGTTAAGACCTTTCAAAAAGAGAAACTATGTCAACAAGGCTTCACAGAAATAGTGACATCTAAACGTGGGGTCTTGAGGAGCTCCCTCTGTGGCTCAGCAGGTTACGAACCCAACGAGTATCCATGAGGATGAAGGTTCAATCCCTGGCCTTGCTCAGTGGGCAGAGGATCCAGCGTAGCCATGAGCTGTGGTGTATGTCGCAGATGAGGCTCGGATCCCACGTCGCTGTGGCTGTGGCTGTGGCATAGGCCAGCAGCTATAGCTCGGTTTCGACTCCTAGCCTGGGAACTTCCATATGCCGCAGGTGTGGCCCTAAAAAGAAAAAAAAAAAAAGAGCTAGATCTTGAAGGAAAGGAGGCAAAGTACACGCTGTGTGTAAATACATAGTAAGATTAGCAGGAAGTCTGAAGGCTCTTTTGGGCACAATAGTGCCAGGTGGGAAAGGGCACTGAAAGGCACACTAATAAAGTCAAGCCCCTACTCTGAGCCACGGGAAGCCTAGAAGAGGCTGCAGAGGTAAGCTGGAGACAGGTCAGACTTGTGTTTCTGAATCATCACTGGAGTGGCAGGTGGGAAGACAGAGCAGAGGCCAAGACAGGAAGCTGGGAAGCCAAATTAACAGTCAGGTGAGACAAGCTGAAGGCCTGGCCTGATTTTAAGTTCAAGGACAAAAATAACACCCATTTCTTCCTTTATTCTTTTTTTAGTTTAAATCCCCAGCGGCACCTAAAAGAAATGTTCTAGAGACAACGATGAACACATGTTAAATTATTGATGCCACTTCTAAGGTGTGACTACCAGCTCCACAACCAGCAAAGAGGGCTGCAAAGGCCATGAATCTTCTCAAACCAGACTGACTTTGATCTTCGTGACATCTGCAAGGCCGAGTCACCGTCCCAGGACATTTAACTCCAGGCACCCCTGGGCTGGGTCCCTGTACGTGAGTTGTTGCCTAATTTACTCATTATTAAATGCTGAAGCTGCGACCTTAAAGGACTGCTAACCTATAGCTTCGAAAGGTTTTTAAGCATTCTAATATTTACTTAATTTAGACAAATTTTTAAAAATTTTTTAATTAAAATATAACAAGACTTCAACCTCTTCTGACTACCAGGTCAAACCCTGTTTTCCTCATCATTTCCCCAGACTGGCACTGCTACGACCTAAGAATGAACCACTCTGGACTTTTTAAGAAATAGTTCTGTATACAGATAGTATATAAAATAGTTTGTATACAGACAGTACATATAGTATACGGTTTATACAGAAACTACGTAAAAATAGTTTTATATATGTGCATGTGTTTGTGTATAAAACCATTGAAAATATACACTACTGTTCAGCATTTTTTTGTTATATATAACATCATCCTTCCCTACACAAATATACCTTGGTTTTCCTCATCATTTTTGAGACTGAATAGAATTCATTACAAATGGAAGGTGTATAGTATTCCATTGGAGGGTTACACTACATTTTATTTATTCCTATATTGGTGAGTATTTGTGTTTTTGGGGGGGTTTGTTTCTGTTTACTTTTGGTTTATAGTCAACAAGCCCTTCTTTTTTCTCATGCCTCCTATTTTTTTTTTTTTTTTTTTTTGTCTTTTCTAGGGCCGCACCTCGGCATATGAAGGTTCCCAGGCTAGGGGTCTAATCAAAGCTATAGCTGCCGGCCTACGCCACAGCCACAGCAACGTGGGATGTAAGCCGTGTCTGCGACCTACACCACAGCTCACGGCAATGGTGGATCCTTAACCAACTGAGCAAGGCCAGGGATCGAACCCACAACCTAATGGTTCCTAGTTGGATTCGTTTCCGCTATGCCATGACGGGAACTCCATGCCTCCCAGATCTTGTCCTTTTCTTAAACCTGAATTTGTACAATCCCCCAGCTTTTCTCTCCTTGACCATTCAAGCAACAGGGAAGAACTGGGCACTTCCAGGACGTCCGTGGCTCCTTCAGCCCTTGACACACGCGGAACAAGGGCCAGCCCAAAAGCCCTTCTACCTCGGCCCCTCCACTCCTGCCATTCAACCTGGCCACTACCCTCCACCCCCTTCCCTGAAAAGGCAGGGATAACACTCCAGACTCATACACACCCCATAATACTGGAACACTCCATCACACAGGAACACCCATCATATGGGAACACCCATTATAAAGGAATATTCCCCTCACTCCCACCCTAAGGAAGGAATGGAAGCAACATCTGGAAGGACAGGCAGTCAAGGAGGAGCCCTTCAGCCCTAACAACCACGCCCTGGCTACGAGATAGACCCTTCTCCCAGCTCCATCAGAATTCAAGGCAGCCAGTCCAACACAAAATAGCTCTAACTGAATATAAGTACCAGTATTTGCCTCCTATTTTCCTGAAGGGAAAAATAAATAATGATGGAATCATATTACTTGCCTGTAAGTGCTCTCCCTGTAATTACCCCAGATCTACTGACCACTGTTTCCTTCCATCTGGTCTCAGAGATAACAGAAGTGGGCTGACTGTCAGGCCGGTCCTTTTAAATAAGAGGGCAGCCTCAGGGCACAGCACCCCCTGTCAAAACCAGGCGTCTAGGAGCCACCAGCTTAGAGTGAGGTCCAGTAAAAAGACCATCACTCAGAACCAGCAAATGCTTTGGTCCTTCTCACCAGCACATATTTCAGGATTGTTGCCACTACTACGGTTCTAGGCCACATTTCTGGACCTAGGATGCCCCGGCTTCCCTAGATTCTGGGTCTGATCAAGACATGTCTGCTGGGTTCCTTACTGTTGGCCTCACCCTCCCCGCATGCGGAGCAGAACAACTCCTCTCCAGTTGCCCTCATACTCCGTCTTCCTGCTCTTTTTCCTGGTGGGCTCCATCAGGTAGAGAACTACTGACTGAGCCCAGGTCCTTCCTGAACAATCCAGAAGGGCTTCTTCGGGCAGTAGCAGGATGCCAGCTTGCCGGGGCAGCAGGGACTTTCTGGGGCATCCCTGACAGTTATCAGGGACAAGCCTGATGTGAAGGTGTGGGCGCAGCATCAGGAAGCTCTCGAAAGGTCACTCTGCTGGCTTTTCAAAACACACACACACACACACACACATTTTCAAAACACACACACACACACACACACACACACACACACACACACACACACCACCTCTGCCTCCCACTACCCAGGCCGTGGACATACAGAGCTCTTAGAAAGCGGGGGCTGCCTTGCTGCCAAGGGGTGCCCAGGTCTGAATGGGTGGTCTTCAGGGGCGGGTCCCAGAGCAGTTTCCAGTCTAGGTGCAGCTCCTCCAACTCCAGCTTCACCCAGTAAGCACCTGTTAGCTCCTCCTTGGCAACCACAAGTCCATTCTCCATGTCCATGAGTTTATTTCCATTTTGTAGTTAGGTTCCTTTGTGCCGTATTTTAGATTCCACATGTAAGTTTCTCTTTCTGACTTACTTCACTTAGTATGATAATCTCTAGGTCCATGCATGTTGTGCAAAGGGTACTATTTCATTGTCTTAAGTCTGAGTGATATTCCATTACATATGGAAGGGATAAACCACATGTCCTACTGTATGGCACAGGGAACTGTATTCAATATCCTGAGATATTGAATACAATAGAAAAGAACATTAAAAAGGATATGTGATTCTGAATCACTCTGCCGCACAGCAGAAATTAGCACAACACTGTAAATCAACTATACATCAACTAAAAAAACCATTAATGCTCTTCTCATCTCCGCCCAAGGCGCCCTGAGCTTTCTCCTCCTCCATGTCTGCTGGGGCTGGAGTCACCAGACAATGGGCAATTGTGTCACGATCCCCGCAGCTTAGGACAGACTTCAGCAGACATTACTGAGTCCAGCAGGGCACTGGCGCCAAGCGTGAGGAAAAGCCCTAAATGCTCGCATTTGGTTCCGGAGGTTCCCAGCCAGCTTCCTGTGGAAAAGGGCAGGTGGCTCTGGGAGCTGGGGTTGGCGGCGAGGGACAGCAAGGGCAGCAGCTGCACTGGCAGCAGAGCTGACCATCCTCCTGGACCACAAGTGTCTCCAACACATGCGGGCGCCCTGTTGGATGCTTCCCAGATAATCACAGGAAGCAGAGCCCATTCAACTAGCTCAAGTGTGTGCGCGCACGTGTGTGTGTGTGTGTGTGTGTGTGTGTGTGTGTCTGTGTGGTGAAAGGGTGGAGAAAGGGGTCCAATGCAATGTGGAAGTTCAGAGCAAGCCCAGAGTTTAGCACAGCACAGCTAAGCCTTGCAGAAAACTAAAAATTAACAGTCAAGCTCGTTGACGCTGCTTCTGGGGATTTTCCCAGGTACCTGTTCTTGGAATAACAATCCCCGGCCCTCCTCCTCTCTCAGCTTTGACTTGCTCCGTTGGTGGTTCAATCTCTTGTTCTTTGCCCCTCTGTGAGTAGCCCTGGAACATGCTTTGAGCATGTTCCCAATTCATGGAACATGCTTTGAGTATGACTGTGAACAGGTGGCGAGCAGTGGCCCCTGTTTGTTTCTTCCTGGGGGGGGCAGGGACACATCAGACAGAATTGCGGCAGCAGAAGTTAATTCTACAGCAGCCCTGAGCAGAGAACTGGGGAGGAGTGTGGACACAGCACTGGAGAAAGGCTGTGCTGGCAGGAAGGGCGGGAGCCTTCCAGAAGGAGCCTTCCAGAAGAATAAGCGACACGCCACGGGGTGTTTCCAGAAGCAGGGAGAGGTCCATGGAGGGAGAGACTCAGTTATGTAAATTACAGCCCTTCCCCATGCAATGAAATATAATACAGCCATTAAAAATGTACATCAGAAGTTAACATAACATTGTAAATCAACGATACTTCAATAAAACAACATTGTAAATCAACTATACTTCAAACGGCATTTGCAGCTACATGGATGGACCTAGAAATTATCATGCTAAGTCAGTCAGACAATGAGACACCAACATCAAAATGCTATCATTTACATGTGGAATCTAAAAAAAAGGACAAAATGAACTTCTCTGCAGAACAGATACTGACTCACAGACTTTGAAAAACTTATGGTTTCCCAGTGAGACAGGTTGGGGATGGGGGACACACTGAGGGTTTGGGATGGAAATGCTATAAAACTGGGTTGTGATGATTGTTGTACACCTATAAATGTAAAAAATTCCATTAAGTAACAAAATAAAATTTAAAAAGTTAAAAAAATAAAAAATAAGTCACAGAGAAAAATATTGATAATACCAACACTGAAGAAAGCACATTACTAAGTTAAAGGAAAGGGCTCTAAAAGGGTTTGAAAGTATTTTTGTAAAGAAAAAACTCCCACAGGAGTTCCTGTCGTGGCTCAACAGTAACAAACCCAACTAGTATCCATGAGGACATGGGTTCGATCCTGGCCTCGCTCAGTGGGTTAAGGATCCAGCATTTGGCATGAGCTGTGGTGTAGGTCACAGACCAGCTCGGATACCGTGTTGCTGTGACTGTGGCACAGGCCGGCGGCTACAGCTCTGATTCGACTGCTAGCCTGGGAACCTCCATATGCCCCAGGTGGGGCCCTAAAAAGCAAGCAAGCAAGAAAGCAAAAACAAGAAAGCAAGCAAGCAAGACTCCCATACTCATCCACACACACGTGTGGGGAAAGTACTGAGCTAACACCCGGGAAAATGCTAAAAGGCAGCAGGGTAACAAGCGACAGTTCTCTGCACTTGGTGTTTTCTAAGCATCCTGCGCTCTGCATGGCTTACTCTTACAACGGGGACAATCGGTCTTAAGTCATTTCTCAAACTGCTTCCTCCTCACCCCCCAAAATAAGAGTCAGCGAGGGGTGAACATTTTGGGGCAGGTGAGTCAGACAGAGGCTGGGTAAGTGGAGGAGGGGACCCCCGGGGCTGGTGGTACAGAGCGGGCAGATGTGAAATAGGGAAGGCGTTGAGAGATAGCGAAACCGATGCCAAAATGAGCTGGGGCCAGACTGGCCAGGCAGCCCGGCAGGTGTGCAGCGTGTCACGTGGTTAATCAGTTGCCCTCTGTTTGAGCTGCGTACAGCTCAAGGGCCTGGTTGAACTGGTTTGACCTCATCTTTTTTTTTTTTTAAAGCTGTTTAGTCACTTCCCTAGAACTCCTCATTTTCCGAGTTATTAAACTTTCAATTCCAGGTCGATCCCTTCTGAGCCCTCTTCTCCTTCTTCCAACCAAGGCCTCTGCGTGGTATCACAGATACCGCGAGCCCTGATGCAAATCATCTTTCTGGTACAAAGAAGGCACCTGAATGACAAAGTTGGAGGAACCCCGAGAAAGCACAAGTTCAGGCACTGACATGCAGGCTGCCATTGACTTACACAGGACCAAGGACATGGCACCCACAGGGCTGTTTATAAACCCCTACTGAGTGCGGGGCAGGCGTACCACCCAAGGCCCTGGACCACGAGCAGGGATTTCAGGATTTGTGTTATGAACATTTGCTGAGCCCTCCATCCCGCCCCGCTCTCCCCGCCAAAGCAGGGCTGGTTCACACCTCTGCCCCCTAGTGGCAAATCCAGCCCTCCCCAGGCACCTGGTCTGGAACAGGGAGGTAAGGAGTCCTCTCTGAGAGGAGGGAGGAGATACAGGCAGTGATGAGTCTCAGCATCCTGAAAGGGAGGCCTGGCTTCCTCCCCCGCTGTCGGCTCCGGTCAGAAAGAAGGACAGTCCTTGTCAGCTCCAGACACTCGCCAAATCGGCCCCACACTAGCCTTTTCATGGGCGTCCTCTCATTTTTAATTTCATAGCCATCTCATTAAGGCAAGTGTGCTGTCCCCATTTTACAGATGAGACGAGCAAACTGAGGCTCAGAGAAATTCAGTGTCCCAGGGGATGCTGAGCCATAATCTATGATTCCGAGCTCCTTTTCCATTCATTCCACAAACACTATGGTGCTCTTCCTTGCCAGGGGCTGTACAGACCCAAAGCCCCACAGTCCAGGAGGGGGAGACAGAGGCTGCAACACACTCAAGACACTGTGTAGGATGCTTGGAGGACACGGGGCAGGGGACCCTTCCAACCAAGGGGGCTGGGAAAGGCTTCAGAGAAGGGGGTTTCCTTGAGTTAGGTTTTAATCAGGAGGGTGGGCACCCTGCTTTGGTGAGGGCGGGAGGAACCAGGGCAGGATCTCAGCATAGAGCAGTCTGAGTGTGCAGAGCTACAGGAGAGCGCATTGCTGCGGGGGGGATAGGCAGAGGGGCTGCCAGGGGCACGGAGGGAGGGGTACAAGAAGACCAAGAGGAAGCAGCAGAAAGAGGCAGATGAGAGTGAGGCTCGGGTGCCATGCTAAAGAGTCTTCAACTCACCCAGACCACGGGCAACAGAGATGGAGAGCCACTGAGGGGTGTAAACAAGGAAAGATGGTTCTGGCAGGAGATGGGAAAGAGGTCCTGGCGGAAGGTTCCTCCAGGGATCCAGATGAGGGCTGCTGAGGCCCCACTCGAGCGGAGCACAGGGAGTGGCGGGGGGGAGGCCTGGCAGAAAGATGCTAAGGAAATGACATCTGTAGTCAAGAGTGCGTGGGGGGTGCCTAGGGAGCTGTCCAGAACAGCCCCCAGGTCTTGGGTGACTAGCTGGGTTATGCAGAATGGACACAGAGGAGGGGCAGGCTTGGGGGGAAGCCGATGATGTCATCATTGGACCAATTCCCTGGGCCCATCTCACTCTCTGGAGCACCCCATCACGTGTACCTAGAAATCATCTCCTCCAGCCCGCTCTTGACAGGACAGAGGGAGCAGAGAACAGCTGATGGATGGCCAGCATTCAGACGGGAGGGGCTTCACAGGCCATCATAAACCACTGATCCACTTGAGAAAGTTGCCAGAAGACAGTTAATTCCAGGCTGCTCCTGAATACCTGTCAGTCAGTCCTCCTCAGAGTCTCCATCACTACAGATCCAGCAGCTCCCAAGTGGGCATCATCACCACCAAGGTCAAGACAGAGCAGAAGTCACCAAGGGCAGAGCCCGTTCCTAAAAAGCAGTCAGCGACTCCAGACTCCGACAACTCAACCAAGGAAGGCTCCAAGTTGAGGAAAGAGAGGAAAGACAATCAAGACGTTCAAAACAAGAAACAAACAGAAATCATCTCAGAAGGTTGCGGTGATACAGCTGTGAAGGTTATCACTGGGCTAGAGCTGCTCATTTAAAATACCAGAAAATGCTGCCCATCCCCAGAGGTCTCCAGCCCACCCAGCGCTGCTAACTGGAGTTATCAAGTTATCAGCTGCTTTTTGTGTCGGCCAGATGAGATCGGGATCTGGTGTGGCAGTGGGCGGGTGGCTGTCAGCATCTCTCAGCACTTGGGACTGTCATGAGTGGTGACACAGTCTCTGGGATTTAAACAGCATCTCAGAAACCACTGTCAAGATCACGGCGGACTCGGCGGACTCACTAACCACACAACACGCTGAGCGAGCAGCCCTGGGAGGCCAGAAGGAACGCAAACCCAGAGGCAACGCATGGCCATGTGGGTGCTGAGAGATCAGTTCTTAATCCTGCCCGGCAATCACTCCTCAGCCATATATTTCTGTCTCCCCAAAGTTAGGAGGGACTTTAAAGGAAATCCATGCTCCAGGGTGGGGACGAGAGACTGTACTCATTAACTTCGAGCTGCCCTCGTCTGACAGGATTAACTCACCAGACCTGCAGAGCCGACACAACAGGGCCCAGTGCAGGGGGCCGGGGGGGGGGGGGGGGGGGACGGGGGGGTTGTCTTTTAGGGGCAAAGGAGCTGCTATTTAAATCCTTTTTATAGAACCTCCAGCCACATCCAGAAATGTAAGGGACTGCAGCGAGGAAGGTGAGGCAAGAGATATAAAGGGACTTGGAGAAAGTTTTAACTGCCTGCCGGTAGGGACAGTGACATGAGTTTCACAGAGTATTTGATTCGCATGCTACGGCAAAATTCCAGAAGGATGAGGCCCTGGGACCGGATTGGAGCGTTTCTTCACTGCAGCGCTCCCTGACAGGCTCATTGTAAAGTAATGAATTCTGTGGACACTGGGAGAGGAAAAAAAAAATAGCCTTAAACGCCATGGATCGATGCTGCGCACTGCAGAGAGACACAGCCTTGGGTTTCTCTGGGCTGCATGTGGGTACTGTGTAGACTTCTGCTGCAGTCTCTCCCTTTGAAGGCCAGCTAAGGAGCAGTCAGCCTAAAGCCTGGACACAGCACCAACGTCCCCACGATTGACCCATTTGAAGTATCCTGGGTCCAAGCAGTTGTGTCCAGGGCTGGACCAGGTACTTGTCCAAGGAATCAGTTCTCAGGGGGTCACCATCCATCTCGGGAAGGACAGCTGAGTTGGTTGGGGGTTTTTGCAGATTGGGAGAGGGAGGTTTTAAATAATATGCTAGGTTTCTCTCTAAGGCTGAATTCCCTATATGCAAAAAAAGTTTTTTTTTATTTTAAGCCAAAAAAAAGAAAGAAAGAAAATCCACAAAAGGGAAACCCTTCCACAACCCTAAAAGTCCCTTTCAGACTATACAACTTTGTAATAACAAAATTCAAAGCCTTAGGATTCGCCTAATTACATACATTTTCCACTTTCAAGGAGTTTTACATCTAAATGATAGAACACCAAAAAAAAATCTCAGAATCATGATCTTGGGAGTAAAAGAACACTTAGAAACCATACAGGGCAGAAATGAAAAACCACCATGGAAGGAATCTGACTTGAATTAGAAGCTACATTTAAAATTATAGGTTCATGGAGTTCCCATCATGGCGCAGCAGTTAACGAATCTGACTAGGAAACATGAGGTTGTGGGTTCGATCCCTGGCCTTGCTCAGTGGGTTAACGATCTGGCGTTGCTGTGAGTTGTGGTGTAGGTCGCAGATGCAGCTCGGATCTGGAATTGCTGTGGCTGTGGTATAGGCCAGCAGCTGTAGCTCCGATTGGACCCCTAGCCTAGGAACCTCCATATGCCACGGGTGCAGCCCTACAAAACAAATAAATAAATAAGTTAAACTACAGGTTCACATGAGGTTGCGGGTTTGATCCCTGGCCTTGCTCAGTGGGTTAAGGATCCAGTGTTGCCGTGAGCTGTGATGTAGGTCGCAGACGTGGCTCGGATCCCGCGTTGCTGTGGCTGTGGCGAAGGCCGGCAGCTACAGCTCCTGTTAGACCCCTAGCCTGGGAACCTCCATATGCCGCAGGTGCAGCTCTATATAAAGGCAAAAAGACAAACAAACAAACAAACAAACAAAAAAACTACAGGTTCAGAAAAGCTTGAACGGGATCCAGGGCTGAGGCTAGCCCTGCCCACAGGCCCTGCTTTCTCGAGAAGGTGGGTAGACTGGTCTGGAGAGGAGGCGCTGGCTTGGGCAGTCCCCCTGTGACATGAAGGCTGAAACAGAAGCCGGAGAACTAGAATCCACAGTCAGCATCACAGCAGCAACACAGACAAAATACTTTCTGAAGGATACGTGGGAAATCGGGAGCATCAGTGAATTCTGGGTGAGAAGCAGATGATTTTTCACTGCCTACGTTCTAAGCTATCCGTTTTATTTATTTGTACTATTTTAATTACAGTTACTTTACAGTGTTGTGCCCATTTCTGCTGTGCAGCAGCAAAGTGACCCAGTCGTGTGTGTATGTGTATGTGTATATATATATATATATATATATATTCCCTTTTTTTTTTGTCTTTTTGCCTTATCTAGGGCCGCTTCCGCGGCATATGGAGGTTCCCAAGCTAGGGGTCTAACAGGAGCTGTAGCTGCCAGACTTCGCCACAGCCACAGCAACGCGGGATCCGAGCCGCGTCTGTAACCTACACCACAGCTCACGGCAACGCCAGATCCTTAACCCACTGAGCAAGGCCAAGGATCGAACCCGCAACCTCATGGTTCCTAGTTGGACTCGTTAACCACTGAGCCACGAAGGGAACTCCGACATTCCCTTTCTTATATTATCTTCCATCCTGGTCTATCCCAAGAGACTGGATACAGTTCCCTGTGCTGTACAGTAAGACCTCATCGTTAGCTATCTTTTTTTTTTTTTAATCTTTTTACCAGGCTAGGGGGTCAAACGGGAGCTGCAGCTGCCAGTCTACACCACAGCCACAGCAATGCGGGATCCAAGCAGCGTCTGCAATCTATACCACAGCGCACGGCAACGCCGGATCCTTAACCTGCTAAGTGAGGCCAGGGATCAAACCTGTATCCTCATGGACAATAGTCAGATTCATTTCTGCCGAGCCACGACAGGAACTCCAAGCCATTCTTTTTAATTAAATGTGTGCATGCATTACCTATTTGAAAATATAGGTGAATAAAAATATATGCCATGCCAAAATAAAATAGTAAAACAATTTTTAAAAGACAAGGATAACTTAAAATTTTCTCCTTATGAAAAAAAATAGTAAAATCTCTCCTAATTATATATCATTTTGAAATCTAAGGGGAAAATGGGGTGAGGCGGGTGGGATACAGAGGGCCTAAGTGGGGAAGGAAACAACTGATGAAAAGAGAAGAGCCACAAGGTCCCACCCCTCTGCCCCGGAGCTCCCCCAGCTAGGCCAGAACATCTGGTTCTCCTCCTCCACCCGTGCCCACGTCTCCTTGGCCGCTGGCTGCTTCCTCTCCTGCCTCTTGCCCGGGGACACAGGCTGCCCACCAAGCCATGGGCGGTGCCCTCGGCTCTGCTCCGCCTGCAGTCACACCATAAGGGCGAGTTCATCAGTCCACGTGATTTCCCGCCAGAACCGAGGTGTTTTTCCCAAAGCTGGCTGCAACCCCAGCTCCCACTCCACAAGATCTGCTTATAACTCGACTTTGACACTGTTGTTTGACCTTGAATCCGGGTTGGGCTTACGACTGAGGCAGCAGTGACACTGTGACTTAGTTCAAGGTTCCGTCACAAAAGGGTTCTGCCTGGCTCTCTTGGGACACTCGCTCGGTGCTCGGAGAGCCATGTCAGCAGCCTGACTGGCCCGAGCCTGCTCTACTGGGGAAGCCAGGCCGGTGCACAGGAGCAACCCCGAGAAAACGAGGAGACGGTGGCCCCGCCATTCCAGCTCCCGAGTGGCCCCAGCCCAGCCACCAGCCGACTGCTGCCGCATGACAAGACACCAAGCCAGAACTACCAGTCAAGCCCTTCCTGGAGTCTTGAGCTAGAGAATTCCTGAAAGAGAAGAAAATCATTTTTAAGACACCGAGATGTGAGGAGTTCCCGTTGTGGCTCAGTGGTTAATGAATCCGACTGAGGTTGCAGGTTCGATCCCTGGCCGGCGTTGCCGTGAGCTGTGGTGTAGGTTGCAGACGAGGATCGGATCCCGTGTTGCTGTGGCTGTGGTGTAGGCTGGCAGCTGTAGCTCCGATTGGACCCCTAGCCTGGGAATCTCCATATGCCACGAGTGTGGGCCTAGAAAAAGGCAAAAAAAAAGACAAAAGAAAAAAAAAACCCGAGACACCGAGATGTGGGATGACGGGTTATACAGCACTAGATAACTGATAACCTGCCTCTGAACTGTAAAAGTCCCATCTCAAACTCACTTGAGCTTCCTGCTTCTTACTGGTTTTAAGGCACTGAGCTTTACCGGGAAGCCCTTGAGCCATCGATTCCAGAAATTTGTTTAAATAAATTCATTGCGTTGGCCCATCAGGCCTGTTCCTCCAGAACTATCCCACTGAAGTCCGCCCTCCTCAGTTCTCCTCCCGGCCTGGAGCTCTCCTCCGTGCTCTCCTCCTCTCCTTGCTCAATTTCACCTGCATTCCTGGAACTGTCCCTAAACTCTGCGGATTCAAAGTAACTCTTCGCCCCAGTCCGTCCTTGCCTTCCTGCCCGCACATCTGCATCCTTCCCAGGCCTCTGTCCCTGGGGCTGCATCAGCCACCTCCCTGCCCCTCGTCCTTTCCATCTCCGCACACACAGAGCAAGGACGACTGTCCTGTGTGTTTGTTTTATACCCGTGATGTTCCAGAAAAGACTCGAGGCAGTTTAAGCACCAAGGATTGTCATCCTCAAACACGGCGATGGAGTTCCTGTCGTGGCTCGGTGGAAATGAATCTGACTAGCACCCAGGAGGATGCAGGTTTGATCCCTGGCCTTGTTCAGTAGGTTAAGGATCCAGCAGAAGAGGCTCCGATCTGGCATTGCTGTGGCTGTGGCATAGGCTGGCTGCTGCAGCTCTGATCTGACCCCTGGCCTGGGAACCTCCATATGCAGCAGGTACAGCCCTAAAAAGACTAATAGATTAATTAATTAATTAATTTAAAAAACCCACGGTGATGGCCATCCCCTTTGGGGTCACTGACGTAGCTTACTCCTCATCATTCCAAGAATCAAATGAACAATGTCAGGTTAGCGGGCCTCTGGCCTCCGCCCACAGCACAGAGGCAAAGTGCAAAGATTCCAAGGCTCTTCCCCTGGGCCGGCCTTTTCTCTCCCCGACCCTCGACCAACTCCAAGTCACACTTTGAGGCCCATCTCAGTTGTCATCCTCTCAGCTGTCATCTCTGCTGAGACACCTTCCCTCAGGCTGTCAGTCACTCTTCTCCTTGTGTGGTATGCCTGCATGGCCTGCCCCACGGACTTAGGACACCTCTTTTTGTGGCGGGGGGGGGGGGACGGACAGGGGGGCTGTGCCTACAGCATGCAGAAGTTCAGCACCGAAGCTACCGATCCTTAACCTGCTGAGCCACCAGGAAACTCCCAGGATTTTTTTTGTTTTGTTTTGTCTTTTGTCTTTTTTATGGCTGTACCCACGCTATATGGAGGTTCCCAGGCTAGGGGTCTAATTGCAGCTGTTGCTGCCAGCCTACACCACAGCCACAGCGATGCCAGATCCGAACCGCATCTGCGACCTACACCACAGCTCACGGCAATGCCAGATCCTTAACCCACAGAACGAGGCCAGGGATCGAACCCGCAACCTCACAGTTCCTAGTCAGATTCTTTTCCGCTGCGCCACGACGGGAACTGCAGGATTTTTTTTTTTTTTTTTGAGATCAACTTAAGTCAGAGCCTTACCTTAACTTCTTCTGCTTTTTAGACAGCAGGTGCTCAGTGAATGCTCGTGAGATGAACCAACTGGTTACTCTCCGGGTACCCCCCCTCCTCATGGTGCTGACAGCATCCGCCACTCCATTCTGAGACTTTCCTTCAGCCTCTTCCTGTACAAAGCAGGACCCCTCATCCTGCTGACAGCCGCTTCCTGGGAAGAAGGCTGAACCCCAGGTTTACAATTCCTTCTTGCTCAAAGGGACTTCTAGAAGCATCTGCTCAGCTATCCAAGCCTTCATGGCTGGGTTTTCACACACCTCTGAGTCTGCTTCTTACTGGTTTTAAGGCACTGAGCTTTACCGGGAAGCCCTTGAGCCACCGATTCCAGAAATTTGTTTAAATAAATTCATTGCGTTGAATTTAGGCTTCAAGCACATGGGCAGGAGGGCTGGTGACAACTTTCCCTGTGCTCAGAACAGTTTTCCTACATATGGTTCTCATGCCTGGAGGAAATTCTGCTCTCCAGGGACATTACCGCAATGGATAGAGATGTTCGCATCCGAGGTCCGAGGACCTCAAAAAGCATTCATACTGCTTAAGTCCCAGCTTCAAGAATGGTGCCGGGCACGTAACGGGAAGCTCAAAAACATTAGCTGAATGAATAAAAGAAGGAACAGTCACCGGCGCTTCCTGACGTGGAGAAGCTGTGGTCTGCCAGGCCCTCCACACCAGGCGCCGAGGCCTCGGGGGCTCCCGACTCCCCCAGATCACCAGCAAGCCAGCGAGGGAAACTGGAATCCCCGTCTCTTGCCTCCCAGCACACGGCACCCCCTGCGCCCAAGCGAGTAGCCTTCTCACCACCCACCCCTTCTACGTTCCGAAGACAGCATCTCCACGAGAAGTTCTGGACAGCATCCAGGAGTATTTTTCTTCCTGGCTTTAAAACAAATTGTGACAAATGGCTCTGCAGATCTACTGGGCCATGAAGCTGAGCAGATGGGACTGCAATTCACACTATTAACTTGAATTTTACTCCATGCAATTTCAAATTAGGGCATTTATCTAGAAATTATAAAAAGCATTGCTGGGGGGTACCCTTATAAGTAAATTCGCCAACAGATTCATTTACAAATCTACTTGCTCCTGGTCACCCGCAGTGATCACGGATTTTTTTCACCCTCGCCCCCTTACTCTCCTCCACCAAAAAGTCCTGACTCATGTAACAAGGACAGATTCCTGGGGCCACTGGTCTAACCGCCCAGCGAAGCCTGACTGCCTGCACGTGCGGATGTTCTCCCCGCAGGCGCACATGGTTGCTGATGGCAGCCCCAGCGGGGAAGTTCCATCAGAAATTTCTTTATTTTGAACAGAAATTCGATTACGGTGTTCTGGATACAAGACCAGACCAGTCCCTCTCTCCTTTTCATGGTTGCACCCAAGGAAGTTCCGGACCAGGGACTGAATCTGAACCACAGCTATGACCTAAGCTGCCAGCTGTGGCCATGCTGGACCCATAACCCACTGCACCGGGCTGGGATCGAACCCGCACCTCCACTGCAACCTGAGCCTCTGCAGTCAGACTGTTAAGTCTCTGCGCAGGAACTCCAGGCCCAGTCTCTTTTATTTATCCACTCAGTGGGCAATAACTGAGCGCATTCAAGCACCAGACAATGGAGCAGGCACTAACATTCCAGAGAAATGGACACGGACAATCCTGACCTCATGGAAGTCACCATCTAGGTCTGCAGCTCCTCCTCTCCAGGCTGAACAGTCGGGGACCTTTCGTGGCTGTGCATGAGAGGGACTCACTTCCTTTCCCTCTTTCTTACCAATGGGCTCCAGTTTCTCTCTGTTCCTTCAAGTGCGTTGCCCGGAACCTCGGGCCACTGGAGCCCCCCACCCCCCGTTCTCGACCCCACATCTCCTTCAGTGCAGACAAGACAGCTTTGCTTGGTGGCTACATCCCATGGGCGCCACCTGCCACCTAAAGCCTTCACGCAGCTTCCCCCTCCCACACCTGGGCATTAAGCCCTGTTCCGTCCTTACAAGACCCAGACCATCAGCCTTTCCCTGTCATCCTCACCCTCTGACATACTTGCTGCCCCTCTTTGTTTTAAAATCATGTAAATGACTTTTAAAAGGTCTGGAGGAGTATGACCTCTACCTGCATGAAAACACATTAGAAGAGGGAGTTCCCATTGTGGCTCAGAGGTGACAAGCCCGACTGGTATCCATGAGGATACGGGTTCGATCCCTGGCTTCGCTCAGTGGGTTAAGTATCTGGCGTCACAGATGCGGCTCAGATCCTGCGTTGCAGTAGCTGTGGCGTAGGCTGGCAGCTGCAGCTCCAATTTGACCCGTAGCCTGGGACCCTCCCTATGCTGCAGGTGCAGCCCTAAAAAAAAAAAAGAAGAAGAAGAAGAATGCAGAAAGGTCGAGGGCGGACTCCTCCAACACCTAGCCCAGCTAGAGAACTGCCCAGAATGCCTGGGCCTGTTATTTCCCTGCTCTCGTCCTGCCTGGAATAGATGAGATCACAGTGCCTCTTGCTGGTACCCACAGTGGGTATTCTCAATCATCAAGCTAATGCCAACTCCTAAGCCATTCCACACATATTAAAAATAAAAATAAATTTCCTTAGAATTTCCTTCTGCTATCTCCCCTCTTTTCATGGCTTCCTGTGGGCTAAATGGCAAGAAACCTCAGCACCACAGACTGCAGCTCGGGGTGCCCCCACCCCTTCACCTGGGCCCTACTCCTGCCTCACCAGAACCTCTCTTGTTCCTCTGCTGCCATCACCAGCCTATCCAGGCTGCCTTCCATCTTAAAAGTCTTGTAGCATATTTCAAAACTTGTCTCCTTACTGCCATTCCCTCCCTCCGCCCCAGCCTGTCCACCCAGTAACTTACCAGCAGACACGTCCGTGGCCATTTCCCACCACACGAGCAACGGCCCAGGGACTGACTCCACTTTCCAATCCCTTCAGACCCAAACTCCTCCCCTTAGTAGTCAAGGCTTCCAAATTCTGGGCCCATTCCCTTATCTATCTAATCTCACTTCCCCAAAATATGCCTACCGATCTTTCCAAAATGTGCCTTTGCCGCCATTAGTCATTCACATCTATAGATTTTGCTTCCATTGCTTTTCATCTTCCAGTGCTCAAGAGCTCAACAAGAAGGAAAGAGGAAGGGGAGGAAGGGAAGGAAGAACACGATGAGTGAACAGAAACCGAGGAAACATAAAAAGGGTGGCAGTATCACCAGCTAATTCTCACAGCACCGAGTCTTGCCAAGCACTGCTCTAAATGCCTCGTACATGGGACAACGTTTAACCCTGACAACAGGAGGTAGGTGCCATCCTTATCACCACCGGCGGATAAGTGCGGCACCACCAAGAGGTTTAAGCAAGCTGCCCAGGGCACACGTGGGGTCTGTATTCTGAACCACTCCACCTGCACCCCAGTGCAGGAAAAAAGTCAAAGGTAGGGAGTTGAGCATGGAATTAAGCACCATGGAGACAAGGAGCCAACTGTACAGGTACCGGGGGGGTGAGGAGGGTCAGCATGGGGAGTCAGGGAGGGCGTCGTAGGAAATCACCTTGACCTGAGTGAGTCTTGGAAGCAGGAGTCGGGCAGGCAGCCCAGGAACGGGTATGAGGAGGCATTCATGCCCCGTGAGAAGACAAGTCCTGTGCAAAGCCAGAGGCCGGAAGACAAACAGTGAGCTCCCACAGAGGGCTGGTGTGGGCGCCGGCGGGAAGGGGAGTGTGAACAGAGATGGGTGGTAAGCAGAAGCAGGGACTGAGTACTGATGGGTTCGTCTTGCTCAAGATGGGCCCTAGGTCTCACTACATCTCATCAATGCCTCCTCATTATCCAAACCCCTCTTCCAAGGCTGGTCCACCCTACTCAACTGCAAACCTCAGGTCTGGAGACAGGTGTTAGCCTCACGCGGATGAAAGGCAAGAAGCCACATCTGGGACCAGTCCACACACAGGCGAGGCAGGGTGCCGCACTCAGCCTCCCCATCACACTGTCCTCACCTCCCCAACAGGAAAACGAATATACAGTGCAATTGCTTCTTCTCCCAGCTTGTTAAGTCAAATCATTAGGCCTTCCTTATGTGGCTTTTTCTAAATATCATTGTAAGTGTTGGAAAAATACGTGGAGCCATGGACTTCCAGGAACCCATTAAATTTAGTGGGGAATCTGTGATCTGATGTCACAAGGTGACAGAGAAAAGAATCATTTAAATTCTCAGGATTAGATGAGTTTCTTAGCTTCAGTTTAGATGCTGACATCATGTGACACAGGGACCATCTCAAGCTCAGTAGATGAAGAACAATCACACATTTCTTAAATGAATTCTTTTTCTCTTTTTTTTGTCTTTTTGCTTATCTAGGGCCACACCCACGGCATATGGAGGTTCCCAGGCTAGGGGTCTAACAGGAGCTGTAGCTGCCGGACTTCGCCACAGCCACAGCAACACGGGATCCGAGCCGCGTCTGCAACCTACACCACAGCTCACGGCAACGCCAGATCCTTAACCTACTGAGCAAGGCCAGGGATCGAACCCACAACCTCATGGTTCTTAGTCGGATTCGTTAACCACTGAGCCACGACGGGACCTCTTTTCTTAAATGAATTCTTCAACGAGGAAGTATTTATAACATACAGAAAACTTTTTTTTTTTTTTTGGCAACAGCGTGCAGTGACTTGATGTGGGATCTAAGTTCCCAGGGCAGGGACTGAACCCAGGCCACACCAGTAAAAAGCTCTGAGTCCTAACCACTAGGCCCCCAGGGAACTCCCACAGAAAAAAAAGAACTGGCAAACCCTCATAGTTTGCCACATTTGCATAGATTTGTTTTTCGAGAAAGGATGCATTTGAGACATGGATTAAGTCCTTATTTCACTCCCTTCCCAATTCTATTACCCCTATTCGCCTCAGAAATAACATCCTGAACCTTGTATTTATCATTTTCATGCATTTTTATGCTTTTGCTACGTATGTCTAAAACATAAGAGTTTTTGTATTGTTTAAAACCATTTAAAATGGCATCACACTTGGAGTTCCCGTCGTGGCTCAGTGGTCACGAACTCAACTGGTATCCATAAGGACGCGGATTCAATCCCCGGCCTCGATTAATAGGTTAAGGATCTGGCATTGCCTTGAGCTGTGGTGTAGGCCACAGACACGGCTCGGATTCCGCATTGCTGTGGCTGTGGTGTAGGCCAGCAGCTGCAGCCTGATTTGATCCCTACCCTGGGAACTTCCATATGCTGTGGGTGCTCCTAAAAAGACCAAAAAAAAAAAGGGCATCACACTGCATGCACTCTTGCATCTTTCTTACTTGACAAACCATTCTGGAGTAATCCTTGTTGACATATATCATTCTAGTGAATTCATTTTGACTGCTGCAGACCACAGTCCATTGTTAAGAATATTCACTATATGTATCCCAATTTTTAAAGTCATTTTCCTGTTAATGAACTTTCCAGGGGTTTCCAACATTTCACTGCAATAAATACTCTTTTCATTGCGCATCTCAGGGTATTTTAGTCACATGAGACATTGCCCAAATTGCTCTGCAACACTGGGTGCACTGGTTTTATAGTCCCAAGGTCAGTGTTGAAGCATTCTTTCTAGCCCATGTCTTTGTCGACTTCCAGTATTGTTCAACTATGACATGGTCGCCAATCTTAGGGGAATGAAATGTTACCTCTTCAAGCTACTCTGAAAATTAATTTTAAATGGGAAAATGCATTACTAGTAAACGCAGCTTACTAGACAAGGATTCTTCAGTAATACAGAGTGCTCCCTGGATCTTCTGGAAAGTAATACAGGAAGCATAGAGAAGCGAGCAAGGGTACCAATAAACCAAGACTGTCCATGAGCTGACAATTGTAGGAACTGGGTAATGGATGCATGGGGTTCATTACACTTTTTCTCCACTGCAGCTTACATTTGAAATTTTCCACAATAAAAAAATTAAACCAAGGAAAAACAGCAGCAGAAACTGGAGCAAAGAAAATGCGATGAAGAGGAGCCTCCATAAGAGTGGAAGAAAGGCAGCCTTCAGGAGGGCAGAGCCTGAAGCTGCAGGCGGCAGAGGACGGAAGGAAGCTGGGAGAGGGGCTTTCAAATTGCATTGGGATTTTAAGTCAGGGGAGTTAGGAACATGATTTTATCAAATTAGTGTTTCCAATGACCCCTTACAACACTGCAGCCCCTAATACAACATCATCAGATTTCAAAGTACGACTGAGAGAATGATCAATGACTGATTGGTGATTTTAAAAGTATGATTGATCACCATTAAAAATAGCTCAAGTTTTTTGTTCCATAAAATTTTACTTGGAATTACAGAACATTTGTTTTCATACTCCCAAATGTGTTAATATGTGCGAGAATTACCTGTTACATTAAAAAAATTTTTTTTGGTGAAAAAAGAATGGTCCTTAGGTTTTTAAGTCTGGGATGCCTTCAGTAAAGATGAGGTCACACTGCATGTTTTTGGGTGAAGCAGCAAACATGATGGATCATATTAGAATTCTGGATGCCTCCCAGGAGGGAGGACCTGAGTCCCCACCCCCACCCATGCTAAGGAGTTAGGGTCCAGGCAATGGAGTTGGTCTGCCTGGGATGTAAAAGACAAACCCCGAAGAAACACAAAGTAGGATTCTGGACAGAGCAAAATTTGACCTAAGAGAGAGCTAAAGTCTCCTGTCACACCAATAGGAAGAAGCAAATTAGCTCAAGTGGATGAGAAAACGTGGAAAAGGAAAGGCCCCAACCAGAATTACAGCCCACGGTTTAGAACTGGGACGAGGGGTGTCTGAAGCGTCCTGAAGGGCAGGGCGTGGCAGTGGCAGGCGCAGGGCAGCACAGGGGCAGAGGCCGCACTGCAGTGTCATCAATCACAGCTCCAGCTGGGCTCAGGGTGGCAGGTGTGTCAGCAGGGGGCCACTAGAGCCACCTGCCAGCGAGCCCGAGGCAAAACTGACTAGCAAAGTCATTTTCAGTTCCTCTGCACGTTGCTGCCTGAAATCATCTCCCCTTGGTGGAAACTCTGTGTCCCAGCCATCTTCACTCACAGTGCTCACTCCCCACCTCCGCCCCTGAAGCAATTATTCATTAACCACAGGGATCTACCAGCCAGTGACAAAGGCTGCAAACCGTGCTGTCTGCACGTCTCGGTCCGGAAGGCACAGTGTGAACAGTCAGAGGGGCCGGAGCTGTGGCGCCACGTCCTCTGCGGAGGCTCATTCCCCAAATGCAGTGGGCTCCGGAGTCCGTCATCCCGTCCCATCCCTCGTTTACAGAAGCGGAAGCTGAGCTCAACCTGTCCAAGGTGACACAACCAGTTCCTGATAAAAGGGCTTAGAGAAGCCTGGTCTCCGGATTCCCACATCAGCGCTCCCTTCCCTCCACAGCAGCTCCCTCTGCTAATGCATCCTCCTCGACCAGGCACGTTTCTGTTCACGCCCCTGGGTCACTGAGATCCCATCTGGATGGACACTCACAGCATGACCTTTGGGAACCTTGACTCCTTCCTCTGCAGTCCTTAGTGTGCTTGTCAGTGGCTCTGCCCTCTTTTGTGTATCTATTCCTGCCAGTCTGAGGGAGCAAGCAGGAAGTTTCCAGGCCTCCTGCTGGAAGGCTGACCATGCTCAGTGGATGTCATCACCTGGTGCTGGCCTGCTCCAGGGGCACCCGTCTACGCCTGATCCTTCGGGGGATGCTGAGCAGCAATCCCAGGGGGTGGAGAGAGGAAAGGGAGGGGGCTGAGACCAGGTCACGGTTGTAGGAAGGGCTTTCAGCAATGAAACTAGAACACACCCTCACGTCAAGCACAAAAATAAATTCAAAGTGGCTTGAAGACTTAAACATAAGACAAGATACCATAAAACTCTAGAAGAGAACACAGGCAAAGCATTCTCTGACATCAACTGTACAAATGTTTTCTTAGGTCAGTTGCCCAAAAGCAATATAAAGAAAAACAAAAGTAAACCAATGGGACATAATCAAACTTGCAAGCTTTTGCACAGCAAAGGAAACCATTAAAAAAAAGCTAAAAGACAACCAATGGAATGGGAGAAAACAGTTGCAAACGATGCAACCAACAAGGGCCTAATCTCCAAAATACACAGACAGCTCACACAACTCAACAGTAAAAACACAAACAACCCAACTGAAAAATGGGAAGAAGATCTAAATAGATATTTTTCCAAAGAACACATACAGATGGCCAACAGGCACATGAAAAAATGCTCAACATCGCCATTAGAGAAATGCAAATCAAAACTACAATGAGATAGCACCGCACACCAGTAAGCATGGCCATCATTAATAAGACTACAAATAACAAATGCTGGAGAGGGTATGGAGAAAACGGAACCCTCCTTCACTGCTGGTGGGAATGTAAAATGGTACAATCACTATAGAAAACAGTATAGAGTTTCCTCAGAAAAGTAAATATAGAACTACCGTATGATCCAGCAATCCCACTCCTGGGCATATATCCACACAAAACTTTTCACTTAAAAAGATACGTGCACCCCTGTGTTCAGAGCGGCACTATTCACAATAGCCAAGGCATGGAAACAACTTAAATGTCCACAGACAGATGAATGAATGGATGAAGAAGATGTGGTAATGGGATTTCCCTTTAAGACTGAGTGGTTAATGAACCCGACTGGTATTCGTGAGGACGTGGGTTCGATTCCTGGCCTCGCTCAGTGGGCGATCCGGTATCGTTGCCGTTAGCTGTGGTGTAGGTTGCAGATGCTGTGCTGCTGTGGCTGTGCTGTAGGCCAGCAGCTGTAGCTCCAATTCAACCCCTAGCCTGGGAACCTCCATATACTATGGGTGTGGCCCTCAAAAGCAAAAACAAAAAGATGTGGTGGTACAAAATACTACTCAGCTGTAAAAAAAGTACAAGATCCTGCCATTTGCAGCAACCTGGATGGAACTAGAGTTTCTCATACTAAGTGAGGTAGGTCAGAAAGAGAAAGACAGATACCACATGATATCACTTATATGTGGAATCTAAAATATGTCACAGATGAACCTATCTACAGAACAGAAACAGACTCACAGACATGAAGAGCAGGCTCGTGGTTGCCGAGGGGGAGGGAGTGGGATGGACTGGCAGTTTGGGATTAATGAAAGAGTTAATGCAAACTCTCTCATTAGACTGGACAGACAATGGGGTCCTGCTGTACAGCACAGGGAACTATGTCCAGTCACTTGTGATGGAACATGATAATATGAGAGAGAATGTATAGATATATGACTGGGTCATTATGCTGTACAGCAGAAATTGACAGAACAACGTAAATCAACTGTAATAAAAAATTAAAAAAAAAAAAAAAAGGGCCTTCACACCTCAGCAGGCTTCCCCACGGGCAGGTAGGTGGCGTCCAAGTCCTTGGGCAAGAGGGAAGTTGTTCCCACTCGGCAGAGAGCCAGTGATTCATGCCAGGTCATCTAGCCAGTCGGAGGCAGGGAAAGAGCAACAGGCAGGGAAAGGGCAACAGCCGGGGCCTCCCACTCCGAGGGCAGGGCTTTCTGGCCCAGCAGGCGGGCTCAACAGTGGGCTCCAGTTTCCCCAAACCCGTGGTTCTGGTTTGGCGAGGTCCATGTGCTGCAGGACAAACAGCTGCCCACTCTCCCTCCGGACATCACTGCTTTAGAAAGGATGACCCAAGCTCCTTCCATCTGGACCACTACCAAAGAACGCCACTCAGGAAGTGCTGCCACAAATCAGGAAGAAAAGTACACCCAACCATAGGTCCTCAAACTCCTCCTCCCCCCCACCCCCGGCCCTTATGGGCTCTGGAAAACCTCAGCACAGAAAGGAAGACAATCCAGGAAGCTGAAGTCTCTGGGTACCTGTTCAGGAGCACCCTGAGCAAGCTCCAGCCCCGAGATGAAGCAGCGTCTGCCCCAGAGCTGTCCAGACTCCAGCAAACCTGCCGCCAGTGCCCAGTCTGCCCGTGGCTCCCACTGGCTCCTGCTTCGCTGGGGAGAGGGTGCCTCCAACTCCAGCTCTGGCCTGGAGCCATCCCCATGAGGGGCTGTGATGGCCAGGGAAGTGATCAGCACAGGTGTGGAAAGTTCCAGTGTCCAAACTGCAAGACAGCCCCAGTTACAGCAGTGGGAATCCACAGGTGACCCCAAATTATGAACCAAGGTGATGGCCAAGGGGAAAGCCAGCAAAGGAGAAGGTCCACGGGACAGCTGGCCATCAGAGAAGGCTGATCTGACTGGCTGGAGGGCACGTGGAGAAAGCCTCTCCAGACATCCCGTTAAAAGGGCGGGCTCGAGATTTGTTAATGAAACTACCAGCCACCTCAGCAGCAAGCAACACTACAGTATGACTGGAAAGGCCCGAGACTGTAAGTCAAATGTACCAGGTCCCCTTCATACCCAGATGGCAGGATGTGCATCACTTTGGAAAACAATCTGGCAGCTTCTTACAAAGTTAAACACACACTCACCATATGGCCCAGCAGTCGCACTCCTGGTCTTAACTCCAGGGAAATGAAAACCTGTGTCCATGGAAGTTCCCATTTGGCTCAGCGGAAACAAACCTGACTAGTATCCATAAGGATGCAAGTTTGATCCCTGGCCTCACTCAGTGGGTTAAGGATCCGGCATTGCTGGGAGCTGTGGTACAGGCTGCAGATGCATCTCGGATCTAGCGTTGCTGTGGCCGAGGTGTAGGCCAGCAGCTGCAACTCCAATTCAACCTCTAGCCTGGGAACTTCTATATGCCATGGGTGCATATATAGAAAACTTCTGTATGTCATGGGTGCAGCACTAAAAAGACCATAAAAGAAAAAAGAAAAGAAAACCTATGTCCACAGAAGAGCAGCTTTATTCATAACAGCCCAAAACTAGAGACAAAGCAAATGTCCACAGGCTAGGGAGCAGAGGAGCAAAGCATGGTATATATACACTGGAACACTACTCAGCGATAAAAACGAATGAACCAGATACAAACAACCCCATGAATGACTCTTAAAAGCATTATGCTGAGTGAGAGGAGCTAGAGTCAAAAGGCAGGACTCCAGGTGGACCACATTCTGGACAGGGCAGCACTGGAGTAACAGAAATCAGGTCAGTGGTGGCGGGGCCTGGAGGCGTGGAGCAGGACCTTTTGGGGGTGATGGGAGCACTCTATATTTGATTCTGATGGTAGTTTCCATGACTGCTTAGGTTTGTCAGTACTCAAGAACTACACACTTAAAACTGGCAGATTGCACTGTATGAAAATTTTGCCACAATAAAGTGAATTAAAACAATAAGAGGCTCCTCTTCCTTAACTAGAGCTCAAAGAAGTGCTGACTTGGAGAAACCACATAATCTTGCTGTACCTCAACGGTGCCATCTGTAGAGGGGCTGGTCACAGTCCCTCTGGAAACTACAAGGATGAAATCAGAGAATGTGAGTGAATGCACAGACCTGGAACAAAGTGGGGGTTCCAGATGTGCTGGCTTCTGCTTCCCCGGCTCAGTGTTTAAGTGAGCAGCTCTACTGATGCATATGCCTTCAAAACAGCCCAGATCAGGGATGAGCTGGAGGACCTAAGAAGGAACTGAACACTGGAGAGCAGGAGGGATAAAGGCCCCAGCCTTGGGGACAGGAGAGGGACAGGGATGGGGCGCGGGGGGTGGGGGGAGTCACGGAAGCTCATAGATGTGGCTGCTGGGGTGGGGCTGAGACTGGGACAGCACAGAGGCTGGTGGTGAGGGCCCGGTGCTGGGCCATTCTGCTCAAGGCCAGCCTGGCTGTGGCCTCCAGGCCTCTCATTTCCTCTACCTTAACAAGGGGTCACAGAAGTGCTTTCCCACAGCTGCATCGTCTCCCTGTACAGTTGTCAGCTTAAACACAGAGCTGAGCTGGAGCAAGACAAGGTCTCCTTTATGACACACTCTGGTTTGTTCCCACCGTTTGAGCCCTTGGGCTCTGTCCCATGAACACAAGCTCCAGCAGTTCCCTGTCACTTCCCACAGGCGCCAGGACACAGCCTCCCTTGCCTGGCCTCTGGTTAAATGCCACTGTCATTATCTTTATGGGTGAGGAGACTCTGGGGGAGGGGACCAAAAAGAGGTTTGATCCAAAGGCCTTCTAGGAACTTTTAAAGGCTTGGAAACTCATGGTGCCAATTTTTTAAGAGGTCTAATTCTACTTTAAAAAGTTTCTCTTTGCACAGAATACACTTTGCAGCCAAGACAGGGTTAGTTTTGGCTCATAAATAGCAAAGGTGAGAATTTCCTCACTTCACTGAAGAGAGGTGGAAAGAGGCCGAGAGTGGCCGGTTGAAGAGCATCTGCAGGAAACTAAGATTGCCAGCGGCAGAATCAAGTGAGCTGTCAGGGTGAAAAACCAGGGAGGTCGACAGCTAAACTGGGCGACAAAGGAAGCTGGAAACAAAACCACAGGTCCCTCAGGTCATGGGCCACTGCCACCAGCAGGAAAGCCCGGCAGCATCCCCCAGCCTGTTAGACACTCCTGCTTCTTGCCTGTGATACTGTAAGCAGATAGGGTATGGGGTCCCCAGAGAAAGAAAACCAGGCGAGGCTTTCTTGACGTAAGAGATGCCATTTTTGGCCTAAGCCATTTCAGGATCTAAGCCTGGCCACAAAGCTTGCCCTTGAACAGGTCTCAGTAATGAATGATTATCTTAAGGGAAGTGAGGGTACAAAGCAGTTAAGAAACAATAGTTCAGCGATTAAACAGCCTTTGAGTTCCTCCTCCATACACAACAATCTGATACAGGCCTTTGAGCTGTTTTGCAGGAAATAAGGCCCCCACCCAGGTGAAGGACAGAATCCAGACCTCAGTCAACTAAAGACTGGACCCTGTCCACCTCTGCCCAGCTCTACGCTCAGTTCTCTGCTCACGCCCCGTCATCAATAGGCGTGTTCCCTTGGCTTAAAACTTCCTTAGTTTTGCTATTCCAAGGCACACTGCTTTGCAAAGATCCCTGGCGTCTTCCCTACAAGTAACAATGAAGCCTTCCTCCGGCTGCTCTCTGGCGTGCTTGTGTCTTTTGGCACGACACCCAGTGAGAGGTGAACCCAGTTTTTCTGTAACTACACCAGCTCAGATAAGGCCATGACCTCCTGGCCTTGACCTCCTATGCCCGCCAGCCAATGACAAACCAGTCCCTCTCCCCAGGACACTCCAACTGCCCCCTTTCCCTTACGCTCACAAAGCCAGCGCGGGTCCTCCGGGCCGGGCGGCAGCCGGCACGGTGCGCAGAAGACGTTAACAGTGCTCCCTAAAAAGTCCTGCGAGAGCACAAAGGACGAGGGAAACCCCTAAGAACAGGCAAGAGGACAGCAGTGCCGAGAGGAGATGGAAAAGTGCAAAGTCACAATGGTTTATGCGCTGGGGCAGCAGAGCCCAAGGTGTGGCACGTGGCAAAGCAGGAGAAGCTGCAGGGCAGGGGAGACCCAGGCAGCGCCGCCCGGACGGCAGGGCGAGGACCCCCCAGAGCTGCCGATGCCCTCAAAGTGAGTGAGCGCCAAGGCTGGGGAGCACCCAGGAGTCAGGGCACTCAGTCGAAAAGGCTCAAGGCTTTCTGGAGCCCGGAGACAATGGACTCGCCAAGACTTAAACAAGAACAGCATGCTATCCTGAGGGACGTGACAACGTGGTCCAAAGGTCGTGCCTTTATGGCTCAGTAATGCGTACTGTGGCCTAAATCCAATCTCCAAATGACCAGATGTGTCTAAAAGGCAATCTACGGTCGTCAGCTGACGAGGGTGGCGCCCTGGTCTGAACGACAAGGGTAAGTACCCCTACTGAGCATTTCCTACACCAAGACTCCCTGATGGTTCCATTTGACTCTCACAATAACCCAAATGAGTAGCTCCTGTGGTTTTCAGGTAAGGACACAGGAGCTTAGAGTAGTGAAGTAACTTGCTCCAAATCATGCTGCTGGTTACATAACGAATGCTTACTGATGGATGGACTGACAAGGGGACAGACAGATGGCCAAAGGGAAGGCCAGGCTGACAGACAGCTCCTATGTCATCCTCCTCCTGGGGCTAGACTTGGCCTTCTAGCCTGTCCGAGGCAGCAGAAAGAACAGAGGGTAAAATGAGCCCCTAAAGAGGACGGCACAGGCAAATACTTATGACAGCCTATTTTGTGGAGAACAAGGGAAAAATAAAACCACCAACCCTTCATTGGACAGAGAAACAGGCCCGCCCTACCTTTGTATCTTCAAACCATAAAGAAAAGCCCAAGTGACCCAGGCCGACTGTCCCCAGTCTGAAGGGGTTTCTTTTGAGTATCTGTGGAGTCAAAGTTTTCAGTTAGAGGAGAAACGGGATGCAGCAGAGAGCACATGGGAGGAGCAGGAGCGGTGCTGCACACAGGCCCGTCCTTTGTGTCTAACTCTGCTGTGTGTAAAGCAGGATCAGATTCCCAGCATCTGGACTTTTACTCGCTGCCTGATGAAAACCAGATGCCAAACACCTCCCGGCACTGCGTCGGGGCCTCTGCCCTTAGGAAAAGAACGTGAGTCAGCCAGGCCAAAAGCACACAGCACTGAACAAAGCGCACACTCCAAGGGCTGAGCCCCACAATCCCGAGCCTTGAAGAAAAGGCACGTTTTGAATCTTGAAACTAGGAAAGGTTAAAAAAAGGAAGGGCTATGAACCTCGTTTTTTTTTTTTTTTTTTTTTTTTTTTTGGCCGTGAGGTAGTAATGCAGAAGTTCCCAGGCCAGGACTGAAACCCGAGCCACGCCACAACAGTGGCCTGAGCCTCGGTGCTGACAATGGGGATCCTTACCCCACTAGGCCATCGTTCTTAGTCTAGTCTGGAGGTCTGGAACTTTGTCCTGAAGTTCCAGCTTTAGCTGGATGACTGAGATGGTCAGGCTGGTCACCGGTGAATAGCAGTTACCCAAACATTCCCCACTGCAAGCCACTAACATCCTGGTGACCAGTGGGGAGAGCAGCCATCTCGCTGGTGTGGCTAGCGGACAGGGATCCCCTTCCTTGGAAAGCTAACAGGCCTTGGCGGGGAAGGGGAGTAAACTCACTCTCAGGAAACACCCAGAGCCCCAGAGAGAGAATGAATACCAGCCAGCAAGATCTACCCTGCTCAACACAGATCTCTGAGCGAATCAAGTCTGAGTAGGTAAAAAGTGTAACCTGAAGACCATGCATCACGAGATCACACAAAGGGCAGTTAGCACACTCCCCAGTTACAGCTCCAGACCTGCCTCCACAAGGATTCCCCAGGTCAAGGTGGAGCAATCCCAACCTGATGCTGGAAGGACCTCCCTCCACCCCTTATGGCCACACTCCTGGCCCTTGGCCTTGAGGATGCATGGGAGAAGAAAATGAAGGAATCCAGGTTGCTGACTGCCTCGGCCAGGAAATGACACCTGTCAGCTCCTCAGCCACCTTATTGGCTCATGTTAGTCACACAGCCCCAACAAATCTGCAAAAATTTTGAGGAGTGTGCATATCTGCTGAGCTGTTGTCTCTGCCACATCATCTTAAGCCCTAAATTCTCATCCCCAAGGTCCAGCCTCCTTTTTTTTTTTTTTTCTTTCCTGCAGCCCTGCCTGAGGCATATGGAATTCTAAGGCCAGGGACCAGATCCAAGCTGCAAATGCAACCTATGCCACTGCTGCGGCAACACCAGATCCTTTAACCCAATGTACTGGGCCGGGGATCAAACCTGTGTCCTGGTGCTGTAGAGACACCACTGATCCCGCTGCACCTCTTCGAGGCTCTATTTTCAAATGAATTCAATGTCTCATTACTTAGAGCTTCCACCACGATCTCAAAACCCCAGTGGCAAAAAACAGACAGCATCTCCCTAAAATCAGTCCCCTCTTCCAAATTTCCATTTTATGCATTTCCCAAGTCAGCACACCCAGACTCCTGCAGTCATCCTCTAGATGCAAGAGTCATTCACACCTTCATTTAATCCTCCCTTCTTTCAACAGTTATTTTCCTTCACCATTCTCCTTTGATATCTTCCTCCATTTCCCATTGCTTTCGAACTCAAATCTCAACACCTACAACTGAATTATTCCAGGAGCTTCAACTGGTCACTCGGCTTTTATTTTGTTCCCTTCCAGTCGACCTGGTACACAGACTGCCTAATCCTCCCTTCCAAGGGCCACTTTCCTCTTTTCGCCTCTGCTCAAGGAACCACAATCCTCCCCATTGCATAAATCAAGGGTCACCTCCTAAGCATGCAATTTGCAGTGCTTGAGAATCTGCCTACGGAATTAGGCAGGACATAATCTCCCTGATCTCTGCCAGCGCCACATCCACTCCCGTCTCCACAGGTCTGTTCACGCCACCCGCTCCTCATGCTTCCCATGCAAATCCTAATCCTACCTCAAGATCCATTCCAATTACCATCTTCTCACCTGGGTCCTTCCCACCAACATACTTCACCTCTCTCCTTTCTGGCTTACCATATGGCTCAGCACTGGCTCTGAACAGGATGCCTTTTCATGATAATCCACAACATACTGTTTTATAAGTAAAATAGAAATAAATGAAAATTTTTAATAAATTAAAAATTATATAAATACACCCTGCCCCTTTGAGGCAGTGTCTAATAAATGCTGCAAGTAACAGAAAATACCAATTTTCTGGGTTTGCCTCTTGGTGGGTGTTTAGCCAAAAGACAAAACCAAGCGAAAGATCAGGAGAAAGGACTTATGACTTGCAGCAAGTAAGGAGAACACCAGGTGTCTTTCTCAAAGCAGTGTCACCCAGAACAACAAAATTAGGGTAGTTTTAAGTTCAGGGTTCATGCATATCCATGGAGGGGCTTAGGTGGTGAACAGGAGTCTGAGCTTTAGTTGACTCAAGTCACGAAGGTCAGAAAAGGTCAATATCATTATCCCTTAGGTTCTATTTGATCCAGTGGTTGAGAGCTTCAGGCTAATCTTTACCACTGAAAGAGAACCAGGAGTCTTTATAACTGACAGATTATCTTTGCTGTTGTTACTGAGACCAAAGGTATACTATCTTTGCTATTGTTACTTCTCTTGCCTGATAACAGATCTTACATTCATTTGTTCTTGCTTCTTTTGTTCCCTTAAAATCCTTGATTACTGGATCAATTCTATTTAAGGACAAACATTATGGCCAGGCTTAGATCCCCAAATGACTTAGGCCAAAAATGGCTTCTTTATGTTACAAAAGTGGTGCCTAGTTCTTTGTCTGGGAACCCCCTACAGTATCTTCTTACAATTTCTCCAGCTGATACAGTGAGGACAGAAAGTATGAGATTGGCCTGCTCAATCTTTAGTGGATCTGCCTGTAATCAAGAACTCTGGTTCTTTCCATCTTTCCCCCTCTGACAGCCACAATGGATTTGCTTTCCTCATGGTGACAAAATCGCTGCCTCATTTCCAAGAATCTAGTGGAAGGAGCACCACGGTGTTTCTTTCTAAGAGAGAAGGCATCTTTCCCAGAATCCATTCTCTACACTCCCCAGTGGACTTCTCACGGTTCACTGGCCAAAACAAAGTCAAGGGCCCAAGTCTAGACTAGGGGCCTCCATGACTGGCTTAGATAATCAGCTCTTACCTGGAGCTGGAAGCAGAGTCACGTTCCCTTGAGCAGTGGGTGGGGAAGTGTGACTCAAACCAAATCATGGGGGGAAAAAAACTGTTGTGCAGGTAACCAACAGTGTCTGCCTCGGTTGGGGCCCGGCGTTGCCCTCCACTGCCACCCCCACCCTGCACTGGCACATACGGATGCTCAACAAAGAGCGGTGGAATTGAGCCAAACGAGGAATTATCCTGTGGGTGTGAGAAAGCAGTGAGCATCATAACAGCGAGGCACAATTGGACGTCTGTGCATAGAAACTGGAAAGAGGGCCATGAAATGCAAACAGATGCAAAGAAGTACTTTTAGCAGAGGAGGCTGGGAAGCTCTGGTCCAAACCCCAGGCTGGGCCTTACTCCCAGTTCCACAGGCAGGGAGTGGGCCCCAGGCCAGACTGCCGGCCTCTCCCAGCAGGGCCCAGCTGGGCCTTCTCCTCATTTCAACCCTTGCCTCCACCGGGCCAGGGCTGACATCCAGCCCACAGCCTGTCAGGCACAAAGGAGGCTCCCAGGGAGGCCTGCCAGTGCCCGCCGGTCGCCGAGCACCTGGCGAGCAGCACAGGCTGCTGCTCGTGAACACCTGGGCACAGAAGCTCTGGGCTGTGAAAGCCAGCGCTGCCTGTGCTCAAGATCGGCTGGGCTCACAGGCCTCTCTGCCCTCTGTCCTTGTCAGGCCACCGTGCTCCTATCGCTGCCCATGCCCCCGGGCTTTTTCCAGCACTCTCCCCAAGTTCTCCAGGCTGCAAGCAGCACTCCAGACTCCAAAGGCACAGGCCTCCACCCTGGACTGGGAAATGCAGCAAGAGTGGCACAAAAAATCCACTGAACACAAGGCTCTGACATGTCATGGATGCCCTAGGTCTACATGACAGGGCCAAGAGTCTTCAGCTTTTGGGAGTTTGGTTCCTTTACAAATACTGTAGCCAGCACTTCACTGACTAAAGAAAACCTCATTGAACGCTGGCACTCTCTAAGAACCCACTGATTACATTCATTCAACAATCAACATGCACTGACCAAGCAACTACTGGGCTGACCCCTATGACTTTGCTGATATTCAACCGATTTTGACCTACAGACATGGCAATGACACACGGTTCAACCTAATATTTACTCTATGCCAGGCAACAAGCTAAGGACGAGTTTGGGACACCATGGCCAACCGTACAGACCTTATCCCTGTCCTCATGGAATTTACAGTCTAGTTCATTAAACCATTCATTTAAAAGTTTTCTTAAAAAGCTCTTTTTCTGTTCCTGTCGTGGCTCAGTGGTTAACGAATCCGACTAGGAACGATGAGGTTGTGGGTTTGATCCCTGGCCTCGCTCAGTGGGTTCAGGATCCGGTGTTGCCGTGAGCTGTGGCGTAGGTCGCAGATGCGGCTCGGATCCCAAATTGCGGGCTGTGGCGCAGGCCCGCAGCTGTATCTCTGATTCGATCCCTAACCTGGGAACCTCCATATGCCGTGGGTACAGCCCTAAAAAGATAAAAAAGTAAAAGAAAAAAAAACGTAATACACAGTCTAGCTTCAATATTATAACTAATTGTAGGTGTATGTATGTGTTTATTGCTTGACTTCCCTGATAGCCTATAAACCACACAAGGAAGGTGGCCTCCATATAACACACTGGTCAAACACGTAGCGGAATGCACTAGATGTTTGTTAAACTTATTCATCCATGTTACAATAGACAAGTGCAGGCGCTGGGGGGCATCTGGCAAAGTCATCCAACTAATCCTGGAGGTTAAGGGTCAGGGACTTCACCATCTTGGAACTTCTGATATTGCTGATAAGACTGAATTAGGTCCTTGAAAAACAGGTCCTTATACCACATATGAACTGCCAGCAGCATGCATACAGGGAATTTCACAGGGACTATTTAAAATACTTAAGAGGATAAACTGTTTTCAAGCAAAATCTAGTATTTCAGAAACTCCATTTACATAAACAATTGGTATGCTAATTGCAAATCATTCTTATTTCTCCCCTAAAGTAGGATTTCCCCAAGGATCTTTATCTGGCGCTCTATTAGCCTAGTGTGACTTACAGTATTTACTTAAAAGTACTTGGAGTTCCTGTTGTGGCGCAGCAGTTGGCGCAGCGGTTGATGAATCCGACTAGGAACCATGAGGTTGTGGATTTGATCCCTGGCCTTGCTCAGTGGGTTAACAATCCAGCGTTGCAGTGAGCTGTGGTGTAGGTCGCAGATGCGGCTCGGATCTGGTATTGCTGTGGCTGTGGCGTAGGCCAGTGGCTACAGCTCCAATTCAACCCCTAGCCTGGGAATCTCCATAGGCCGCGGGTGCAGCCCTAAAATGACAAAGACAAAAAATAAAATAAATTTTAAAAAAACAAATAAATAAAAGTACTAACAGCAAAATTCTTGAAAAATATTTGGTAACTCAGACACTTCACTAACGCAAACTAACCTTCTCATGAGTCTCTGTTGTTAGGGATTTTATCATCCTAATAAAGAGAAAGCATCAAAGGCTGCACTTAGAGTAATATTCACCAAATTCTTTTGCAGGATGCTTCTGGCAGCAAGAACCAGAGCCAATATCAGAAAGTGGCTGGAAAGAAAATAAAAAGGAACGACCATCTGAAGAGCAGCTGTAACCCAATTCCGTCTAATACATGACACACATATGAAGTCACATCCACATTCCAAGCAACGCACGTGAAAACTTTAGATCCCTCACCCTAGATCTTTCCTTCCCCCCACCACTTTCTTTAGGGCCGAACCCATGGCATATGAAAGTTCCCAGGCTAGGGATTGAATCAGAGCTGCAGCCGTAGGCCTTCGCCACAGCCACAGCAATGAGGGATCCGAGCCATGTCTGCAACCTACACCACAGCTCACAACAACTCCAGATCCTTAACGCATTAAGTGACACCAGGAATCAAACCCACATCCTCATGATACTAGTCAGGTTCATAAGCCACTGAGCCACAGCAGAAACTTATGACTGACTTGACGTAATTTAATGAAAAATGCCAGTGAACACCACTAACCAGCAGGCCTCATCTATTTTGCAGCATCTCCTGGGACACGCTGCAAGACATCAGTGAGCTTGGACGGAATCTTCACGCGTGTTCAGCCTGTCACTGTTCACTGTACCAGCAGGGAGAGGTGGTGAAACACTGGTCACATTCATACAACGTCTTGAACTCTCCTGACACAGCAAATGATCAGCAGGCCCTGTCCGTACTCCAAAGGCAAACAAAAACCTTTTGCCAGCTAGGAGGACACCTGGTCTCTCTGAAGGAGGCCAGTGTCCGCGTCCTGCCTCCTTTGCGGAAGCTCGCCAATCTCTGGGATGCAGGCGGTATGATCAGGGGCTGGCGGAGATTATGCTCTGAATGTCTTAAGAGATTAGTTACTTAAAATCCTCTGCATGACTTCAGTCCTCCCCGTCACAGATGACAGAGGAAAAGCCTACTTGATTAAAGCTGAATGCCTACACATCTGAAGAAGGGGAAACAGGCAGAAGAAAACAAGAGTCAGATTGCTGATGGGTCCAGCACCAGCTCTAGGACATCAGCGGCTGTTGAATAAATTATGACAAATAAACACGGACAGTAACCATAGATTCGCCATAAATACCGCAACCCTCCCAGCTCTCAGGCACGGTTCCTTACTTTCCCCCACAGCACAGACTGAATCTGGCCTTGTCCTCAAACGTGGCCTGGCTCTCTCTAAATTCCAAATATGGGAAATTACAGCTCTTGTGTGGTGGGGTGAGAGGGGGAAGGCAAATGTTTGTAGTGCGTAACGTTTTAATTAAAACAAAGACGAGTACCCCAGAAGGTCTTTCTCTTCTGCTGGGAGAGTTTCCAGGCCCTTCCACTCCATCCCCACCCAGGCCATCAGTCTCTTCCTCACCTCCAGAATAAGTCTCCTTTAAAACAAGGGGGTTATGCGTAAGATCTGCAAAGATTCTTCTAAAATAAATTCAAGTCTAGAGGCACACTGGTTTTCTAGAAGTCCACTGATGGGGGACCTCAGTTCTATGGACGTGGCTCCTCTGGGCCGAGGTGCAGGGACACCCAGCCAAGAGCCATCACCCTTCCTGCCCGGGGGAAGGAGGAAGCCTGGGGCCGGGGCTCCGAATGTGCTTTTTCGTAGTGCAAGGCCAGGAGACAGATGGCGAAATTCTCAGCAAGCTCTCTTTCTGTACTGAAACATCAGAAGACATTAAGAAACTGTTCAGCACATCATCTCCAAACAGTGTCACAGAGGGCTGCCCGGCTTGGGGACAAGCCGAGAACAAATCTATCAGCACAATCACTCCTCTAATAAACTAACAGACGTGTCCATCTGTGAAGCAGAATCCCCAACAGATCGACACGAAACCACAGCAGAACAAAACCGCGGAGGAAAACCAGCAAGGCCTCTGGGAAGAGCTGCTGGTGGGGAGAAGGCTGGGCCTGCGCACGGGCTCCCAGGAGCCATGAGGCCAAAGCAACCTCCACCGGGCACAGGGGTCAGCAGGCCTGGGACCTGCACACTTAGGGGACGTGGGGGAAGGGGCAGGAGCACCAGGGATCAGCGAGGGGAGCGCAGATCCACGCTTCAAAGGGCTCGCCATCACTGCCCCCACCCCTTGGAAGGCGCAGACCTGGAAAATCCCGTCCCCCACCGAGCTGGCCCTGGCCATGGAGCTTCAGGAAAACAGGGCCGACAGTGATGAGAACCTCGGCTGTCGCACAGCCTCCTGCCTCGCCCAGGGCTCATGAAGAAGGAGTACAAGGCAGCGCCAGAGATGGACCTCAGCCCCACCGCATCCCAACACGGGTCCTCAGGAGAAAGCCTGGTACAGAGGCTATCTCCCTCCTGATGGAAAAGTACCCGCTGGTTCCGTTTCTCTTTTGTTCTGACTTTCTAGAAATTCAGAGCTGAGCCTGGAAATCCCCAGTTCAGACACAATATCCCCAACAATTAATAAGAACATTCCACATATCCAGGGCTTGGGATATTTGCAAATTTTCTTTTTTCTTTTTACCACTGCACCCACAGCATATGGAGGTTTCCAGACAAGGGGTCGAATCAGAGCCACAGCCACACCAGATCGGAGCCGCATCTGTGACCTACACTGCAGCTCATGGCAACACTGGATCCTTAACCCACTGAGCGAGGCCAGGGATTGAAACTGCAACCTCATGGATACTAGCTGGGTTCTGTTTACCCCTGAGCCACAACAGTTACTCCCACTTTTTTTTTTCTTTTCTTTTAGGGCCACACCCAAGGCATATGGAAGTTCCCAGGCTAGGGTCAAATTAGAGTTTTAGCTGCCAATCTACAACACAGCCAGAGCAACGCCAGATCCTTAACCCCCTGAGGAAGGCGAGGGAACACACCTGTGTCCTCATGGATACTAGTCAGGTTCTTAATCCGCTAAGCCACAAGAGGAACTCCCTTTTTTTTCTTTTTAATTAACGTATAGTTGACTTACAATGTGCCAATTTCTGCTGTACAATATTTGTGTGTTTTCCAAAGGAAGAATTTGCCCTTAGCTCCCCCCCCACCCCACCCCGTCTCCCGCCATCACTGGCATTCATTCACCTCTTCCTCCTAAAGGGCCTGTCCCCAGGCTGCACAGGCTGTGACCAAAGAGATTAGGGCAAAACAGGAAGAAAAGATTTAAATAATAGTAAGAAAAAAGACTTACCTTAGGGATAGAAAAGAGTCCCCTAAGGTCAAGGTATTTTTATTTAATCTTTCTATTTATTAAAGATTAAAAATACATATCAGGTGATGACCTAAAATGGTCATCGTGATTTTAGCTTTCGGTTCTTGGTATTTGAGATAGCAAGAACAATGAGTGCTTGTAGCAGGCACTCAAATGTTTGCTGAAGGCACAGATGAAAAGTCTTTTCAGGAAAGTCCTTCTAAGTAGATTCTAACACAACAGTGGTCTCGGGATGGATGCTTGCAGGTCAAACCCTGATGTTTAAGAAGGACTGGCTGTGATGTGTGAATCGAACAACCATCCCTCCAAAATAGCAACTATTTTAAAAATCAGGTTTAAAGGTGAACCAGCCAAGAAACTTGCTTTTGCTCCCAGGTTTTTAAAGAAAGTCCTATCAGTGAACCTGAGAAGGAACTCAACACTTTGAAATGGTAATCTTTTGACAGCAGCAGCTGCTCCTGCAGGGCTAGAGGAAAAAGTTCTCTGCCTTTGGGTTAAGGTCTTGAATGTCTGATAGCCAGAAACCTTAAAGGTTACACTAGTCTAGTTCATTCTATCGTTTGGGAGTTGAAAATGCGGAAAAATGTCTCTTTTTTCCCCCAGTCTATGAACGAATAAGAACAGGGGATTGAACTGGACGTACAATCCATTATTTAGAGTCGTCCTCTTAACAAGCTTTAAATGGGCTTCATTTTAAGTCAACATAGTTTCAAAATTATAACTAGGACAGTCAATAAAACACGTGTATGCTTAATTTATTAAATGTATGTTTTGAGGGAAAATATTCAGAATAAACAAGCCAATTATTTGCATTAAATACACGAAAACTTATGGGTAGTGTTTTTATTATGACTCCTGCTCATGATACAGCAAGACGAAATTATTCCGTAACATAGCTATTGAATAAGGCTCACTACTCCCCAATGATTTTACAAATTACTGCTTCAACTAGCTATAAAATAACCAAATCAGTTCTGAGAGGGCCGTAAAATTAAGACTGAAAAAACTGTGGAATAAATCACCCCTTTAAAATCAAGTTGTTGAACAATATGTTCTGTAGGATTCCATTTATGTCAAAAAGTCTATAATTGTGTGAGTACGTGCATAAAAATTATAGGCAAAGGTCTGGGAGAATATAGTGCAGCAAACAATCAAGAATATATTTTAGACTCAACAAGGAGCATGGGGCAGAAAGGGGCACGTTCACATTTTACTTCAGGCCTAGACCACTCGGATTTTCACAAGAGAACTTCGTGCACATGTCACCTCCACCCAAAAATTAAAAATCCAGAGAAATGAAGCAAACAAATATAAGCTGTCTTGTGAAACGGCAACCAACAGCTCATCACCTTTCTATTACATAACATTTTACCCTGAGGCACTTTATTTGTTGTTGTAAATTATGACTTAAATCTTCAGTGAAAAAAAAATCAAGATTTCCTTTCTGATGGGGGTGTTACATCTAAGAGGTTGTGAAATTTCATTCTCTGGAAGACTTTAGAAAAAGGGGGGTGGTGGGCGAGAGAGTGGGTTGAACCTGGCTGGGCAGGGAAGGTGTGGTTTGCCCCGCAGCAATGGATGGTGAGTGAGAGAGAGAGAGAGAGACAGACAGACACACACACACACACACACACACACACACACACACACACACACACACACGTCTCCTGTTCTTCTTCCTTCTAAAAGCCCTTCTAGCAAAGTCAAATCAAGGTTGCCAGTGCACCCAATTAATGGTCAAACACCTTCTAGGTAAGTTGCCCAAGTTCCTTAAAGCTCCCAGAGTAACACTTGGGGTGGGGAGGCCAGCCACCCTACAAGTTTCAAACACTGAACAGTAACACTGCTCCCCCTAAGCTGCAGATACAGGGCTAAAGTACCTAACGAGTCCAGGCTATGTGCATCCTCCGGTCAATGGCAACCCAGAGCACCAGACTAGTATTGCTTCAGAGGTGGACCACATCAAATGTGAGGGGTGACACTGGTTATTGCGTACGAAAAACAGGTGAACGCTTTTTTTTAAGGGCCACACTTGCGGCCTATGTAAGTTCCTAGGCCAGGGAGTGAGTTGGCCTATGCCATAGCCACAGCCATGCCAGATCTTAGCCACATCTGTGATGTGCACCGCAGCTCATGGCAACACCAGATCCTTAACCCACTAAGTAGGGCCAGGAACTGAACCTGGAACCTCATGGATACTAGTCTGGTTCGTTAGCACTAAGCCGCAATGGGAACTCCAACAGATGAGCACTTAATAAATGCTGCCTGTCTGGGAGATGAAAGATTTCAAATTTATGGGGCTCTTGGGGGAAGGGGAGCTAACAAGAGGGGTCCTTAAGAAGAAGGTGACAGCCCATCTTATGACATGGCTCTGTCACCAACACAACACAAGCAGGATTCAGCACCCAGCTGAGAGCAGGCAAAGTGTTTACAAAGGTCGCCACAAAAAAAAGGAGGAAAGGACTGTACTGCAGAGTATGGGAAAATACATGTCACAATAACAATTAAATACATGAAAAAGGTCAACTTAACGCAATCCTGAATACACTCCGCTACATCAAAGAATCATAATGGGAAAGAACACACAGCTGGTATCAGGTTTCTTCCCTGTTTTAATAAAGGGAAGGTCCCAGGGACATGACAGTTGATGGGAAAGGCCCCCCAGAGAAGACTGGGCACCAGTCTCTTAAGAGTTCGCGGTTTTGTTACAATGTCTTTGCTCTGACGATGTTTTGATGTACACACAAAAGCTCTTCCTTCGGTACAGAAACAGGCTCCCTTCCCTTCTACTCTGGACCCCTCACCTCCAGTAACACTCTCTCCCTCGCCCTCCCTGCCACTCCTGCGGGCAGTCCTCCAGGATACCCACCTAGAGCCCTCTGCTATCTGCCATCTGTCCCAGGCCGAAGACCTAGCCCTCAGGCCAACCCAATGCTCCCATTCTTCCAACACCACCTCTGGGTCCTGGTGCACTGACACTCAGGCTTCTCCGCCCCTTTAAAAGCCTCTCAATCTATCAAATTGACTTATGATCTTTGTACACCTATAACTGAAATAAAATTGTTAATATAAAAAAAAAAGCCTCTCAGAGCAGCTCCTTATGCCCCAGGTGTCCTCCACCCCACGGTTCTGCTGGGACCTCACTCTCCTATTACTTAAAAAATGCCTATAATTCCAGTCTAGAAAGCCTTTCCAGATTGACCATTCGAGAGCTACTCCACTTTCATCCCTCTCTGGGACAGAGAGCTCCTTTCCCTCCTGCTAAGATGAAAACAAGAACAAACTTGCCTCCCTCTCCTTCCCCAGGAAGCCACCCCTCCTGGGACAGCGCGAGGTGCATCACTGTCTCCCTTCACTTGCAAAGTAACTGACCCTTTGTTTTACCCCAGGCTGCAGATTATCATCTCCTAAAGGGCAGCAACATGGCTGTATTCCGACCAAGCCTGGATGAGGGGAAATAGAGTTTTCAGGTGAATTTCATTAGAGGGTTAATAGCGGGTTAGGCAGAAATTTTGCTTCAATTCCCATTAGTATAAAGCCTATTATAAAGCTTTTTAAGAGACATCGGACCACTTCCCAGCCTGAGTAGAGTTAATATAATTTAATCTTTGATTCAGAATCTTGCAGAGCCCGCAGGCCCATCGTTCTCTTCCGCTACTGTAATTACAGATGCAGAAGATGTAGGGACTGGGCTGACGGTGGCCCGGAAGCCAATTTCTAGAACCAGTCCTTGCTATTACATCTTGTGATCTCCACCTTCCTGAAAGTAGAGTTCAAAAATAAAAACAAAATCCCACTTAATTGGGATTCCAGTTGAGAGAGACCCATTGCCATGGTCTTTGTTGAGCGCCTGCCACTGTGGCCCACAATTAGTCACTTAATAAAGGGGTCTTGATGAGGAAATTTGGCAACCTGTGATTTTCTACAAATATAAGCTTGATTCTGATGCAACCGCTCATTTCTTTGAAAATCAGGGGCATTCACACACAAGTGTCCTAAATTTTCTTAAATTAAAAGCCAACCCGTTACAAGGAATAGCTGTGCTCTCTTGGAAGCAGCAGAGAAACAGGTGTCCAACCACGGGGAATGAGGAACTCCCAAAGGAACCTAAAAATATTAATCAAGGAGCAGAAGGCCAGGGACCACAGGAGGCCAGGAACTGGAGCCACTCCATCGAGGAAGTGATCTACCTGGGCTCCAGGGACCCAGTCGAAGCCCAAACCCCAAACTCATTACAATCAAAACCAATCCTCCGTGTCCGGCATCGTCCACATGAACTGGCCCCTAAAACCATTGACAGTCATTTCTCCAGTCCCTAAAGGGCCCCTCTGCCACCACTAGGACTGCCGACTCCCAGGGGAAGAGCGTCCCCTCCCCATCCAAACCCCACCCATTCTGAAAGCCCAGCCCAAGTCCCCTCCCACAGGGTCTTTCCCAACAACAACTAATGATATTAAACTTTACTTTGAACTTCACAGGGATCTGTGGACAGAGTTCAGGAGGATGTGAACTCGAATGGGAGCGAACACTACGTCTTTATTTTCATGAACCTCTAAGCCAATGTTAACTGTTTCTTTGGTTATGAATGTTGGAATGCATCACAGTAATGTTTTCAGAACCTGTGACTTTGTCACGACAGAAATCACACATTCTTTCATATCTCATCACAGTGGATGCAGATACGTCAAATTACCATTTTCTCCCTTCACTATATATACCAAAAATTACATGATCGTTAGAGCTATTTAATGTGTTATTAAAGAAGCATATTGCTGTATCGTTAACTTTCTTTTTTCATATTTTGATGACGGTATTTCGATGTAATTGATTTTCTCTGTTATCCTGTTTTTATTTATGCATTAATTGGAAAATGTTACCCTAAAAAGGGGCCCACTGACTTCACCAGACTGCCAAAGGATCCATGGCACAAAAAAAAAGGTTACGAACTCTGTTTGGTGGAATCAAAGCACAAGCATTATAGCCAGACAAAACTGGATCCAAATCCAGGCTCTGCCAATGTCTAGCTCTTTCCCTTTGAGCAAAATGATTTAAAATCCCTAAGCCTTGAATTTCCTCACCTTCATCAAGAAAGCCAGTTTGGGAGTTCCTGTCGTGGCTCAGTGGTTAATGAATCCGACTAGGAACCATGAGGTTGCGGGTTCGATCCCTGGCCTTGCTCAGTGGGTTAAGGATCCGGCGTTTCCGTGAGCTGTGGTGTAGGTTGCAGACGCGGCTCGGATCCTGCGTTGCTGTGGCTGTGGCGAAGGCCGGCAGCTACAGCTCCTGTTAGACCCCTAGCCTGGGAACCTCCATATGCCGCGGGTGCGGCCCTCGATAAGCAAAAAAAAAAAAAAAAAAGAAAGCCAATTTAGAAACAACACGTACCTTGTGAAACCAATCATCCACCAAAAAATTAACTGAACACCTACTCTCGGCCAGGCACAAGGCTGAATTCTGGGGCAAAAGTAACGAATGTGACAGAGACCCTAAGCACTTTATACAGGCTGTGCCATATAAAGTGATTGGCACACAAGCATTGTATAAACTCCACGGTATCACCGCTAAAACCACAACATTGAGCGTTCATGCTGATTGGTGTTGCTTCCTGTGTAACAGCTGTTGGTTTATCTAGTTCACATCTTCCCAAAAAGGCTTCTCAGAGGCCAAGGGTGGAGACTCAAACTCAAGAGGAGACAACTTGTTAGATGAAAGAACAAAGGATTTGAACCAAAACAGTCCCGGCTTCAAAACACTGCTCTGCCACTCCCTAGCTCTGTGACTGTGCCAGAGACCTGTATCTGTCTCTCCCCCACCAAAATCTGCTCTCTCCTTCCCCTACCATAATAGAATCTCGGTTTGGGGCTGGACACTTAGAATTACGGGGATTTCCCAGCCTCCCTTGCAGCGAGGCATGGTCATGTGATCAAGTTCTAATCCATGGGGATGTAGCAATGGCTGCACTTCCAGAAGCGTCCTTAAATGAAGCGGGTAGGCCCTTCATCCACCCTTTTCCTCCCTCCTGATGGCTGGGGCTACTAGCACAGCCATCTCGGACCATGAGATGACCTTGAGAACGGAGGCACGCACATGGAAGGAGACAGAAGGGGCCTGGGTTACTACCCCCGCGGAACCACTTCAAGCTGCCTCAGTATCTACCTCGGACAAGCTCCTTAGCCTCCCTGGACCTCGATATCCCCATCTACAAAAACATGATAAGATACCTACTGGCAAGAAGACTGAGGACTTATTGAAATAGGACTTGCTTCAGAGTAAGGGCTAGAGTTAGAAGAGGTGGGATTAGTACTGATCCTCTCTTGCTGAAATGACAAATTGAGGGGATTGGGACATTGAAAGGCATCTCAGCTAGCTAGCCTCGTCCTGGCAAGAATCCCCTTCTCCCCCACCCTTGTCAAATGGTTCCCAGGAATGGGGAGGGCACCGCCTCTGGGGCGATGGTGTTTGTTCATCCATCAATCCCGATCCCCATCCTCTTCCTTCAGAACCTTTCCCCCAGCTGCCCCAAGTTACCTGGCTTCTCTCCTCTGCCTCTCCTTCTCTGTCTTTGGTCGCCCCAGGCTGCCTCTGAGCTCACTCCCACTGGAACATCAAAGTTCCTTTCAATCTCTTTCGGAAGCACCGTGGCCTCTCCCCCAAGAAGACTTCCCTATCTGAAGTGAGCGATTTCAGCCCCATCCCATTCAAACCAGAGGCTTCTCAAACTCCATGAATGAAATTCGCTCCCACTAGAGAAGAACAGAAATGACCATTATTAGCCACCTACAAGCCCTCTCCGTTGATCTGGGATGTCCCAATCGCCTACATTTTTCATTGCTAACACTTTCAAAGCTATTTCCTCGTCTGCAACATCAGCACTGGTCTAGTAGGCGTAACTCTTCATGGTTACGCCAAATCGAAATTTGCTTTATGTGCCCAAAGCTTAGATTCATCTTTCCTGATTATTCCCTTCCTGCTCTTGCAGACACAAATCCTCTTCTGTCTCCCCCACACTGTTGTCATCTTTCCACATCTATTACTCATGAGGGCTGCTCCCAGGCACAGGCACAGCCACAACCACCCTCTCCTCTCCTCATTCCCTCTTTCACACTCAAACCACATCCACACCCGCCCCTACTCTCTCTCACCTTCTGCCCCCTGGCTCTCCCAATTCTCTGTAATAGAGATTTTACCATCCTACTATTTTACCATGTTTAAGATGGCTTTAGAATTGGAATAAGGGTGCCTGGGGCTCTAAGCAGGGCACTCAGAGCTGCAACAGGAAGAAACAAGACACAGTGGTCAAGAGGGCATGAACTGGTACCCAGACAGGCAGAAAAGGAGAAACCAGATCCAAATCCTAGACACTGTCAGAGGAAGGGGGCAAAAAGCACAGGTCTGATGCTGTATAACAAGGGAGCAGGCATCTCAGAGATTTAACCCGTGTACCCCTCACATACTGTCACAGGGTTTTCTAACTCAAACTGCCACTTTCGGAAGCTGGCAGCACCTCTATCAATCTCACTTTGCAGAGCACTTAGCCAGATCCTAGTTTTCACAAACAAAATTTTATTCCAAGTATGTGACCCACCTGGGCACAAAACCTTGGGCGTCCTTGCTGTTGCAAATTCATACCACACGTTAATTTTCATTACACAGCAAGAATGCTGATGCGTTGCATGAATCAGACCACGGCAGACTGCAAGCAGGAAATAAGACCCCAACGTGTGTTTTGTTCCCTCCACCAAGACCTTCTGCTCTTCAAGGTGAGCAAAGTAGTGGCGAGGCTCCCTCTCCGCCAAGCTGCAGGTCACATGTGACGAGAAAAGATGAGATTTCACCAGTGGGGCTCAAAACACCAGGCACGCCCACAGTTCTAAACCTTCCCACTCTGACCCTGGTCTGCTCTTCCGCCACCGTGCCCCTTCAAGGCCACCCCAACACTCATTTTTCTCCATGGCACCTGCTTATACTTAAGGCTGGGAGAGGAGGAAAGATACTAGAGCCCAGTGCCAGGGCCCAGGCTCGGTAGAGTGGCCCGAACAGTGAACAGCAGGGGAACCAGCAAGCAGCCTTGCATTTCTGGAGCAGCCAGGAGAAACAAAAGGCACAAATGTCACATTTTGTTTCCCACTGGTGGTTCCAGCTCCAGCCCTGGGCCCCACCCTTCCACTCAAACTCTCCTTCCCACCCTAGCCACCCCACCCACTCCACGCCCAGCCTCCTGGAGGGCTTTCCTTGTTTGTCCTCCTGAATCCACATGAATCACTAATTACGATTGAAACCCAGACACCAACTGAAAGATAAATACCAATATAGTATTTAGGATTGGCAAACAGAGAGCTGCCTGTCTTTCTCACTCTGCCTGAGCATAAAGGAGACCTGGAGACGCTGTGTCCTGACCCATCCCTAGGCAGAAGACTGACTAAACTTGCCACCAGACTGGGAGACCAAGTGTCCACGGGGGAGCTGAGAGCAGAGCTGGAGTGAACTCACACACCCGGCTTTGCGCTGGAACTGCCTGGGGGAGCGAGAAAGACTCCTCCCAGCTCACCCTCCCAGAATCTAGCTTAGTTGGTCTGGGGTTGCGGCCCGAACGTAGGGATTTTTTTTTTTTAAAGCTCCCTCGGTGATTCCAACATGTCCCAAGTTTGAAAGCCACTGAATGAACCCACTTATTATACGCTCCCAACAGTTTTTTCAAAGCGGTCAGGACCTTTAGAACACCTGATCGCCTTTAACTGTCACGACAGCCCCGGGAGCTATCAGCCCAGTTTACAGAGACAATCACGGTGAGGCTGAGATTCATACTCAGGTTCTCCAACTCCAAAGTCCACTCTTTCCGCCCTTCAGTGAACTCTTGCGAGGGCCCAGACGGTGAAAAGCAACCTCCGCTGCCAACACGTCACAGCCAAATCCTACAAATGCAAGACACCTCGATGTGGAGATGCCAATACCGCAGGCAGCACAAGCCAAACCCAGAGGGCAGGGGGCGTGTTCACACGTGAGGTCTAAGGCCAAGGACGGAGAGGCAGCACCAGGCGCTGGCTGCGGAGTTTATCCTGGACCCAAGATGTGCCCTAAGACACCACGCTTAAGACGGTACTCGACGGCATGGGAGGCACTGTGGAATCGGAGAATGAATGAGGGCTGGGCAAAGGGGGCCTCTTCAATGAGGGGGGCCTTAAGTGTCAAGGGTTCATCTCTCAGGCCACAGTTTCTCCATCCCAATCTAAGCCTTCTGACCTTCTATGGCAGCACAAAACCCAATCCCAGCACAGCCCCTACCAGGCAGTTTTGACTCCTCTAGTCTCTCTTCCTTCCAGAACTAAGACCTGAGTTTACTGTGGGGATCTATGATTAGACCCTCAAACATTTCAGTTACAGATCACTTCAGTAGGGCCAGAAATCCCTTCAACCCCATTCCACCCATGCCTACTTCCCCTCAAAGAAACAAACAAAAAACACCATCATTATCACCAAACCAACTTTCTCAACAGAGTGCGAGTAACGCTGCCACTTCAGATTAGGAAGTAGTGTGGACCGACACAGACACGAAGATGCTGAAGTAGCATATTTATAAAATACAAGAGGTCAGCCGACAATTCACATACAGGCCCTAAACCCCCAAAGAAGATTGGAAACCCCACCACCAGGCCCGGGACAGACACTAAGGACGGCCCGTGTTCCCTTTAAAAGACCGCAAACACGATACCATCCTTCACCCTGGGTCCTCTGTGTCAACCTGTGACACACACCACTGCCTCCTGGTGTCCCCCAAAGGCTAGTATTGATGAGAAAGAACCACAAGAAATTACAGGAACCACCAGCAGGTTAAACTTTCACCTTGATCGTACTGATAAGCAGCGCCACTTACCCAGCACAGCCAGACAGCTCAACACTGAGAAAAAGCACTTCATGTCGGCAACCGAGAGGCCACAACACCGGACGCTTCGTCTTCTCCCAGCACTTAATCTCTCATTTCTGGCAATCCACTTAGAGCTCCCAAGGACAGTTTTGGAAACAGAACTTCACTCAGAAAATAAGAACCGGTTAAAGAGCTCAGCGGGAGGGGGTGGGGGAGGGGCGGCGGGTGGCAAGTGTTAAACTCCCCTAGGCTAAAGGAAGGGTCCAGAACAATTCAAAAGGCGCTCTAGGCTCCAGCCACATCCTGTGCCTTGCGGTTTCCAATGGAATTGTAGATTTCGGTGGATTAATCCTCCAGGAAAAGGGGAAGAAAAAGAGTCTGAGAAAATCCCTTCATCCACTGATTATACAGAAATGTCCTTGGCTTCCCAGTGAAGGTGTCTGTAATCTCCCTCATTCGGATTCCCCAAAGGCAACAGGGCAGGTTCTGTCAAAACCTTTGACAGCCAAATCGCCCTGGCTGGCATCGACTGCTTCGGGTTTCTTCATCAAAAAGTCCGTCTCCATCCATGACGGTGGGGCAAGGGGCTGCCACCTGCCCCAGACCTGCCCGCAACACACGAAGCAAGTTGGCGTTCTCTCCGCAGCCCTGAAGCGGTCCCACGATGCCAGCAGATTTCTAAAACAAACACAACAGGGATTTATCAAAGGCAAACACGGCCGCCGAGAGGGGCTCAGCGCCGAGCTAGTCCGGACACCTGGGTCCCGGTCCTGGACCAGGACGGTCAACGTCTCTGCGGTCTGACCTTGGCCAAGTGGCTACCTTAGCCTCCGCCTCAGTTTCCCCGCCCAGAGGAGGGCAACTGCGGGAAGCTCAATTGTTCCTGCAATACTTTCACCAAACGCTTCACTCCTGAGAATTCCCTCCGCCTCTCACCGAGGCCCGGCGCCGCGGGCAGCCCCACCCTCCGCGGCGGCAAATCGCGTAGGGGCTCCGAGGTGGGGCCGCCACTCCCGGTTCCACCGCCGGCCCCCGCCCCAAACGTGGGAGCTGGGCGCGCGCCGCGTCCCAGGTAGCCCCGCTATTGTTTTACCTTCCCGGGTGTTTATTTTTCGCTGATTAGAAAGAAAAGAGAAGGAGGGAGAAGGGAGCCTAGGGCTCCGCTTTCGCTGCCGGGGCTCTCTCGCCGCGCGCCCGCCCGGCCCGGCGAGGGGTCTCGGGCCGACCCCCGAGCGGAGCCAGGGCCCGGCCCACCGCCGCCCCTCCTGCTGCCCTCCGTCGGCCCCGGCTCCCCTCTTGCCGCCCCTCCCCGCGCCGCCCGCGCGTCCACCGGATACCGACCTCGCCGCCGGCCCTCTCCCTCCGCCGTCCGTCAGTCGGTCAGTCAGTCCCGGCGCACACCTCTAGGGACGCGCCGCCTCCTCCCTCGGCTCCCACAGCGGCTCCAGCAGCCGCGCTCCGGCCCCGCCCCAGTCCCCGCCCCCTCCGCCTGGCCGGCTGCACCCGGGCCAGCCGAGCGCGGGCCGAGGGCGGCGGCCTCCACGAGGCACCGCCCCCGGCCCCGCCCCTCCCCCACCCCCGGAGACCCGCGGCGGGGCTGGGGGCCGGGCGGGGGCTCTGGGTGCCGCTGGTGGCGCCCCGCCCGCACCTGCCGGTGGCAAGGACCCAAGGGCCTGTGTGCAGCTGGGGTGTTGGCTGGGCCCCGCTGAAAGTTAATCAGGGGGTTCACACGCAGGTTCCCTGGCCGCAAGCTGGAATCACGGGCTCTTCCCAAAGCCCGGCAAAGGAGCCTGGAAGAGGGCGGCCTGGGAGCGCGTCCTCTCTCCGCGAAACAAAAACAAAGCCCTATGCAGGAGACTTGAATCTCTTTATGCAGTGGAACCCCACATTGCACTTTACTCCAAGACAGAATTGCCTAGACCTTAAGATGCACTGGACTCAGCAAACAGTCTCGGTTTTAAACCCGGTTCCTCCACTTCCCCGCTGAAGACCTTGGTCAAGTTACTTAATAACACTGTGCCTCAGTTTCCCCACCTGTTATATGAGGAACTGGCCTATACTTAATAGGGTTGCGTGAGATGGCCATCACACACTTGTAAAACACTTAGGATGGTGCCTGCTGCATCTTAAGCACCCAGTAAATGTAAGCTATAATTATTTTATGAGGAACACTAGGATCCAAGCAAGTGCATTTCATTCATTCAATATTTGTCCAACATATGCACTTGCTAGGTAAGCACAGACCCAGGGTGACCAAGGTAGAACAGGACAGTCCTGCCTTCCTGCAGCTTGCAGTCTAGTAAAGAGACCTTAAAACCGGTATGGCACAAAAAAAAGTGTTGAGGAAGCCCATGGAAGATCCTGGACACTGTGTTGGGGGGTGTCAGATCAGATTTGGGGAAGGCTTCTCAGAGGACAGGAAAGCCAGGCAGAATCAATCCAAAGGAGCAGAAGGAGGCAGCAGAGGAAGGGGCTGGGAGGACTCACAGGCCAGGGAATCAGTACCCTGGAAGGCCCAGAGCAGGGAGAGAGAGTCGTCCAGTTAGAGGACCAAAAGTCTCCATGGGGCCCAAACTAGTCTGTAAAAAAGAAGTGGCAAGAAGTGAGCAGAGAAGCAATCGGGTAGCAGAATCTGGAGGGCCTTGTGTGGTGTGTTAAGGGGTTCAGACGTTAGCCTAGGGCTAGAGCAAAGCCCCTGCAGGTTTTGAGGAAGGCAGTGTTGTAATCAGATGTACATTCTAGAAAGACCACTCTGGCCCAGGTGTAGAGGATGGATGAGAGGCGAGTTCTCCAGGAGCCTAGGTATCTCCAGACGAGAGATGATGGCAACCAGGCCCCTGGGAGCAGCAACAGGGAGGGGGAGGAACGAGAGGGTCAGGAACCAGGCTCTGAAATGCCAGGGTGAGGGCGAGGAATGCGGCAGAAAAGCTAGTGCAACCTCTGCAAGTGAAATCAGATTGCATAGGATCAGGTTAATGGCACTGAGTTTGAGATGCTCAAGAAGTATGCAAATGAGGATGTCCAAAGAGTAGTTGAAGTGGCAGAGGGGGGAAAGTGGAGTTCAGAAGTCAGAAAGGAGCTATGGGTTTGTAAGTTATTTTTCACCTCATTGGACAGTGAAAGGATTTAGTGAAGACATAGACTGATAATTCGCTGATACACACACACACACACACACACACACACACACATATCAGGGTGCAGGGCAATGAAGGACATGCCACTGGGGGGACGGTGGGAAAATAACTAAGGGGTCTTATTTGCCCTCCCCCTCATTCCCTTAGCTGTGAATTTTTTTTTTTTTGCTTTTTGTCGTTTTAGGGCCGTACCTGCGGCATGTGGAGGTTCCCAGGCTAGGGGTCTAATCGGAGCTGTAGCCTCGGGCCGACACCACAGCCACAGCAACACAGGATCTGAGCCGCGTCTGCAACCTACACCACAGCTCACAGCAACACTGGATCCTTAACCCACTGAGCAAGGCCAGGGATCAAACCCGCAACCTCATGGTTCCTAGTCAGATTCGTTAATCGCTGAGCCACGACGGGAAATCCTAGCTGTAAATTTCTTATGGGCAGGATCTGCCCTTTAATTATCATTTATCCCAAGCAACTCTTGGCATTGTGATCTGCATACAGTAATTACACTATAAATACTTCAACTGAATGGAATTAAATTAAATATTTATCACATCTGCCAAGGATTGTATTGAAAATCTCTTTTTGTGTTAAATATTACCTCTTTTCCCCAAGACCACACTGACTCCAGCATCTCTCACTTCTCCTTCTCTGCTCAACATCTTCATTTATTTCTTGAGCATCTACTATGTGCCAAGAAAACACTCAGCTCTCGTGGTGCTTACACTCTCCCGGGAAACCCAGACAATAAGACAAATAACTATATGATATAATGTGACGCGTTCTGAAAAGTGACAAAAAGGAATCCTCTGTGGATGTGGGTGGGATAAGGAGGAGGGGTCTATGTCCAGTGAAGGCCTCTCAACGGGAGTGACAGTTGAACAGAGACCTGATTAGGAGGGAGTGAGCCCCGGAGATTTATAGAGGAAGAGGGCTCCCAGCTTAGGGAACAGCAAGTGCAAAGCCCTTTACCATGCTCTGAAGACAGAAGCTGTGTTCTTGTGCCTGAAACCGCATGGGAGAGAAGGAGAAGGAGAAATGTGACCGAGGAGGGTGCGGGGCCAATCCTATAGGACCTTGCAGGCCTGAGGGCAGTTTGAGAGGAACTAGAGCACCGGAAGGCAGGAGTCAAGGACGGACCCCGCAAAAGGAGCCTCTTGTGGTTGCGCGGGGGGACCGTGGCTCACACGAGGGCGGTAGAGAAGCAGGATGTGAGAAATGGGTGGAGTCTGGAAGCATTTTGAAATTTTTTGGAGAACTGGATATGGAGGGGGCGAGAAAGATGAGAGTCCAGGAATTTTCCAGAAGATGCACCTCAGTTTGCAATGGATGGCTCAGACCTCACCAGGCTGCCCAACCCTCTCTCCAAGACCACACTTCCCACGCGTTGACTCCCAGGGCCTCTGCCCAGGCCACTCCCTCCATCCTCGAAGACTGCCCTCAGTCATCCCTTCTCAGTTCTTTCTTTCTCAGCCCAGCCCACCTCCCCCACCTAGACCCCCGGCATCCCTCTGGGTGATCTGTCAACCCTCGACGTCCATCACCACCCCAGATAAGTCCTGGCCAGCTACCAGCCTGGTATCTTGCCACTTTCAACGTCAGTGGACCATCTGAGCTATTCAAAGAACTGTGCTAATTCTGGGGCGGGGAGAATAAAGTACAATTAAAAGAATGTCTCTGCCCTTCGGACATAGAAACAAGTAAGTGAACTAAGTGCTGAACAATGGCCCTTTCAGGAAATAATCCACAGGCAGAGAAAGAGTCAAGTCATAAGGGAAGGGGATGTGTCCAAGAAGAGGGGACAGAAGTCCCTGGTCAGCAAATCTGTCTGGTGCCCCGGCCGAACACCAGCAACTTACTTCAAAACATCTTACATTGGAATGTTGCAGCCTCTCCTGGACTGGCCTGGAAGCAGGTGGATATTGTGAACATTTTGGAGGACTCCTTAATCTTCTCCCCCAGGGAGTTAAACACAGAAGCCTAAAGAAGCACAGCTCCTGCGAAGCGTTGCACTTGGGAACAAAGGTCCAGTGTTGCCTGATTTTCCTACTTTTCAGGAAAAGCAGGAAATCCAGACATTCGTTGAATTCTTCCTAATTCCATTCATTGGAAGCTAGAGGGGAAAAAAAGGAAACACCGTGGGTGAACAATGACACAAAGTTTGTCTGTGGATAAGATAGGACCAAGTGGTTCTATCCATCTTGAGGTCTCTAGACCTGTTGTGGCTGTTATCAAAGGTTAATTAAAAACCACAAGTAACATAAAGTTATATTTTTTTAAAAAAGGGGAAGCATCAACCAAGTTCTCTCTCTCTCTTTTTTTCTTTTTTGACCGCACCCACAGCAAAAGGAAGTTCCCAGGGCCAGGGATCAAGTCCAAGCCGTAGCTGCGACCTACGCCACAGCTGCAGCAATGCAGGATCCTTAACCCAAGCACCACAGGGGAAACTCCTAACCAAGTTCTCCTTTGCCAACTGAGAGAAAGTCAAGCGCAAGGCATGGTGTCCAAAGGCAGCCTGACACTGCCTGCTCACAAGCTCAAACGTAATTGCTCCTAATGCATTCTAGAATGCCAGGTGGCAAGAACAGTGGCTCCCCACCTCACTAAACAGCCAAGAGCCACTGAACGCTCGAAGCGCCACTAAGCAATCCCCCGACAGAAGCTTCCTTCTTGGTGATTACCCTCCTACGCGGGAGAGGATCCCCAGAGCTGGAGACTAGGAATAGCTTACACAGGATACCATCTGTCTTTAAAAAAAAAATAAAAATAAGAGTTGACTCATATCTTGAGATGGGCTGGCGTGGGCCCCTAAAGCTTTTCCCACAGGTGGGTATGCTCAGACCCTAAGGGGCGCCTCTAGCTTTAGAAAAGGGTCTGGATTGGCCCCCACCCCAGCCTCCCCTCCATGCAACTCCATAGGCTGGTTTATCCCAGAGGGGAAAGTAAGATGCTATTCGGCAAACATTCTCCTTCCTCCACTAAACCCCGCAGCTGTGCTCGCTTACTCTCCGGGTGACAGAGAACAGTGGATCTGGAGAAGAACGCCTGGGTCTGTGTCCCAGATCTTCGCTTATTGACACCCAACTCTGGTCAAGTCACTTAACCTCCCTCTTGGTTCATAAAAGGGAATAGGAATAGCACGTGCCCCCAGAGCGAGCTTGTAAGAATTAAATGAGTCCACGTGTGGAAGGAACTTAGCAAAATGCCTGGTACTAGGTTCTCGGTACTCAGTAGCTGTTCCCTTCACTAATTCTGAACATCACATAGAAAAGGACCCAGAAGGCCAGAAATCTTTCAGTCCAGGTTCTGATGCTTATGCTGTCTCTTGACCTCTCTGGACCCAAGTTTCTTCTGTAATATGAGGTTGGTCAGATGACTCAGAATGTCCCACACTGTTCATGAATTGCTCCAGGAGCTTTAAAATACAACTCCCTAGGAGTTCCAGTTGTGACGAAGTAAAAACGAATCCGACTAGTATCCATGAGGTTGCGGGTTCGATCCCTGGCCTCCCTCAGTGGGTGGGGGATCCGGCGTTGCCATGAGCTGTGGTGTGGGTCCCAGATGCAGCTCGGATCCCGAGTTACTGTGACTGTGCGGTAGGCTTGTCATTGTAGCTCCGATTTGCCCCCTCACCTGGGAACTTCCATAGGCTGGGAGTGTGGCCCTAAAAAGCAAAAACAAAAAAACAAAAAATGAAAAATACCCAGATCCCTAGGCCCCATCCAGAAGATTCAGCTGTCAAGCATTGGTGTGAGACTGGACTAGATGACCTTTAAGGGTTCTTTCAGCTCAAAATTTCGTGATGGATTTTCGCAAATGCATGATCCCTTCTGCTCTGTCCAAGTCCATTTCTTTTTTTTTCTTTTCTTCCTTTTTTTAGGGCCGCACCCACAGCATATGGAGGTTCCCAGGTCGAATCAGAGCTACAGCTGCCGACCTACACCACAGCCATAGCAACGCCAGATTCAAGCCGCGTTGCATCCTACACCACAGCTCACGGCAACGCCGGATCGTTAACCCACTGAGCAAGGCCAGGGATTGAACCTGCAACCTCATGGTTCGTAGTCGGATTCGTGGGTTAAGCGCTGCACCACAACAGGAACTTCTGTCCAAGTCCACTTCTGATTTTGATGGGGAGGAACCTCAACTATAAAAGGATGTCACCTAGATCCAAAGAATTAGAAGAGATCTTTTCCACCAATATTCCATCCTGACCAGGTTCAAGAGGCTCTGCATCCTCCCAAACCTCGAGCATCGTTGCTCTTCATTCCTCCTTTCCCAAATCTCAGCAAATCCTGATTTTTTTTATCCTTTAACCCAACAACAGCCTTAGAATGGCTTCTTACACCCAGCTCTGGCTCACCGCCTATGCACTTCTCTCTTTGCACTCCCTCCCTTTGCTAGAGAATGGAAATAGCCCGGAGCCTGTGGGCAGGCAAGGATTTCGAGCCCAGCCTGAACGCCACGGCACTTGTCATGTTGGCGTGATTCCTCTAAGTTACATTGGCTGACCCCAATCTCTCTCTCACTCTCTCTCAGTGTCCCAGGGCAGCCGGGCTGACTGCCAGGGCTGGCTGCCACTTTCAACCATGCTGTCGCCCAGGTGGAGGGCTCTTAAGAATTTGGCTTGAACTCTCTGGTGACAAAAAATATTAGGATGACCATAGCACAGCCTCTGTCGTCTCACAGGGGAAAGTGCGTCACCACAGACCTAAGATTCTAAGAATTGAACAACCGTGAGCTTAGAGCAGAACAGAGCCTTCGGGATGTGGGGGTGCTCTTTCCGAGACATCTGTTACCCCACTGATCACCAGGGCTGTCTGGCCTGAACTGGCTGGCACGTTGCCTGTTTCTATAAAGGAGTGCAGAGACATTGGCAAATCTCACCCAAATATATATGAGCCCAGCTGACAGTTTCCAAAAGTTCACTTGGAAGTTAATTATTTGGAACTCAGAACATATTTCCCCATAAGAGTAAAATAATAAATGGCAATTATATTTCCAGGCTGACACACAAGTTTATTTAACCCTTAATATGCTTAAAATGCTACATATTTACAAGGGAAAAAGCAGTCAACCAACAATACAGTTGAAACACAAGTGATTAAGTAATACTGAAAAATTATACTGGGACAAGGTGGGTTTCTTTCCTTTTTTTTTTTTTTTTTAGAGCAGTAACTGCCGCATATGGAGGTTCCCAGGCTAGGTGTCCAATTGGAGCTGCAGCTCTGGCCTATACCGCAGCCACAGCAATGCTGCATCCTTAACCCACTAAGCGAGGCCAGGGACTGAACCCACATCCTCATGGATACTAGTGGGGTTCGTTACCATGGGAACTCCAGTTTCTTTTCTTCCTTTTTGTTTTTTTAATGGCTGCATCCACAGCATATGGAAGTTTCTTGGCCAGGGGATGAATCCTAGCTTCAGCTTTGACCTACATCATAGCAGCAGCAACCCTGGCTTCTTTAACCCACTGCCCCAGGCTGGGGATTGAACCCATGCCTCCACAGAGACCTGAGCCGCTGCAATAGGATTCTTAACCCATGGTGAGAACTCACCAGGTTTTTATTTGTTTTGTTTTAAAGTAGCACATATTTAGTTAACATAAAGCACAGATCTATGCCCTGAAGTGCTGGGGAAAGCAAGCACACCTCCTATCCTCATGGGGTTTATACTCTGTGCTGATTTTTCTGTTCATGGTCTGTCTTCCCCTGAGAATGTGAGCGCCTGGGCCAGAGTCTGGTCTGCCTTGTTCTCCAGTATATGCCCAATGCCTAGAATAAGGCCCAGCACAAAGAATGTGCTTGATAAATATTTGTTGAATGAATGAGTAAATAAATTCTAGTCGGGGAGACAGACCATAAACAAGTAGGCAAATAAGTATGCAACCAATGCCAGCTGATGATGAGTGCTAGGAAGAAAAATAAAGCAGAAAATGCAAGCACAGAGGTGGCTGTTTTCCATGGGTGGTTGTGAAAGGCTTCTCTGAAGAAATGATCTTGGTATGAAGATCAGAATGAGGAACTGAGTCAGGGAAGTGGTCAGGGGAGAGGTCTGATTTTGATGTCAGACCAGGATATCTGGACCAATGTTCCCACTGTTAACTAAAAGTCCTAGACGAAATTTTAATAGTGTTAACAATAGAGTTACTTGGAACTTCCGATTGTGGCGCAGTGGAAACAACACTGATTAGTAACCATGAGGATGCAGATTCAATCCTTAGCCTCGCTCAGTGAGTTAAGCATCTGATGTTGCCATGAGCTGTGGTGTAGATCACAGATGCCGCTCGGATCTGGCGTTGCTGTGGCTGTGGTGTAGGCCAGTGGCTGCAGCTCTGATTCAACCCCTAGCAGGAACCTCCAAATGCCCTGGGTGTGGCCCTCAAAAGACAAAAAAAAATAAAAATAAAAATAAAAATAAAAATAAAAAACAATAGAGTTACTCAAGTGGTGAGGAATCAGCAGGAAAAACTAGAAGAGATGGACTGTTACTCAGAGCTATTGTTGCTTGGTCAAATATCTGCCAAACTGAGCTGAGCTTTTTGTGTCCCCAAGGAGAACAAGCACCAAAGCTGGGGAAGAAGGTGAGGGCTTTGAACTTGAAGCCAGGCTCCTCCAAGAGCTGCATCCTCAGGGCAGTTGAACCAGATTAAGCCCTTAGACTTGCAACCTGGCTTCAAGTCATCTGAACGTGACCAGAGACCTTGAGCCTAGAACTTCCGTTAAAGGGGTCCCAGGTGGGGAGCAGCAACCAAGTACCTTCTAGAAACAAATGTAAAACCTTTTAGGAGGGAGATCCTATCACTCTAGGCCTCAAATTATTCTAAAGTGAAATGAGATATTACCAGGAAATAAGACAGTATGAGTGAGAACCAGGAGAAACAGCAGAAAACTAAAACAGGCCCCCAAACCTTAAGATATTGGACGTATCCAACACAGCCAAGAGATTAACTAGGCTTACTATGGACAAAGAAATAACATTCAAACTTGAAAACTGTGACAGAGAGTGGGAAGCTGTAGAATGATCTAGAGAGAGAGCATTCTGGACTGAAAGGAAAAGAAGTGCAAAGGCCCTGAGGCACGTTTGAAAGAGAGAAAGCTTGTGTGGCAGAACAGAGTGAACAGGAGAGAGAGAGGTGCAAGCTGAGCTCAGGAAAGACAGCCAAGGCAGATCACGTGCGGATAATTTGAGTTTTATTCCCGGTGTCAAGGGAAACCATGGATGGTTCATAGAATTAAAGTGACATAATTTACATTTTTAAAAGGCAGCTCTGGCTATTGTGCAGGAAACAGGCTGTAGGGAAGCCAGAGAAGAAACAACAAGATCAGTTAGGAGATTATTGCAATGTCCTGGTGAGAGAGGATGGAGGCTTAGACTAGGGCCGTGGTGATGGAGGCGGTGAGAAGTGAACTTGGGGTATACCTTGAAGGCCCAAACATGGACATGGAATAGGAGACAAAGGTCCGAATGAATGGCTCCCTATTCCCGTGTACTCTTTCTACGACCCTGTTTTCCCTACATGGTCTCTTCTTCTCTTTCAACAGGCAGCTCCCTAATTGCACTTTTCAGCCCAGTCCTCCTTTTTGACCTTTACCCCTATAGAGCCTTTTGAAATATTCTACCTGGATGTTATCAGACCTTAGACTGGACACGCCCCAAACTTAGCTCATTATTTTTCCCTCAGAACTATTTTATGTTTCTTCTCCATTTTCTTTCTTTTTCCTTTTTTTATTTATTTGGTCTTTTTAGAGCTGCATGCACGGCATCTGGAAGTTCCCAAGCTAGGGGTTGAATCGGAGCTGTAGCCCCCGGCCTACCCCACAGCCACAGCAACTCAGGATCCAAGCCGCATCTGTGACCTACACCACAGCTCACGGCAACGCCGGATCCTTAACCCACTGAGCGAGGCCAGGGATGGGACCCGCGTCCTCAATGGATACTAGTAGAGTTCATTACCACTGAGCCATGACAGAAACTCCCTCTTCCTTTTTTTTGCCCACTCCCATGGCATACAGAAGTTCCCAGGCCAAGGATCAAACCCACGCCAGAGCAGTGATCTGAGCCATAGCAGTGAAAACACTAGATCCTTAACCTTCTAGGCCACCAGGGAAGTCTTCAATCTTCTTTTTTTAATTGAAGTATAGTTGATTTGCAATGTTGTGTTAGTTTCAGAAGTACAGCAAAGTAATTCAGTTACACACGCACACACATATTCTTTCTCAGATTCTTTTCCCTAGTAGGTTATTACAAAATATGGACTAGTTCCCTGTGCTATACAGTAGGTCCTTGTTGGTTATTTTATTTATAGTAGGTCCTTTTGGTTACTATATTTTATATATAGTAGTGTGTCTATGTTAATCCCAGTCTCCTCGGTTTTCTATTTCAGACAGTGATACCACTTTTCACTCAATCATAAAAGTCAGAACCTTGGGATTCGTTTTAGACTTCTTACTTTCAGGTCCAGTTGGTAACAGGGACTGCCAGTTCTTCCTCCCTAACATCTTTCAAATCTGTCTGTTTCTTTCTGTTTTCATGGCCCCTGCCCTTGCTTAGGCTTCATCACCTCCTTCTAGACATTTACAGGTTCCCACCTGGTCTCCCGGCTGGTGGTCCCGCTCTCTGTCTGTTCATCCTTCTGACACACACATCTTTCCAAAGTGCAGATGGGGCCCTTCTGCAGCTGCCAATTGCTTACGGAATAGTCAGACTCCTCCGAATGGGTTACAGGTACCTCCCCCAACCTCTCCTGGAGCTTTCTCCAACTTTTTCCATGCTCTTGATTCTTCCCACTATGATCTGATCTCACCCAGTTACCTAGGTTTCCTGGACACAGCTTTGCATATGCTGTTATTCTGCCAGGTATGCCCTTTCTCCTTCCACCACCCGTCGACCTGGCAAAGGCTCACCCTTCTTGCAGGAACGACTGAAGCATCAGCTTGTCCACAGAGCAGGCTTGCTCCCCTTTCCCCGCTTGCCTCCCTGCTGCACTGAGTTCCTCATCTAGGAAAGCTCCGTGTAGACCTGTAGGGTAGTGCTTTTCCACTGGGGACGGTTAAGTGCTCACTTGGATGGCGCTTCTTTTGAGGTCAGAGACTGTCTAATGTGACTGTGTTTTCCCCTCCCTGCCCTGAGCCCGGCACCTAAAGGGAGCTCAACTAAAGCTCTAGGAGCCGGATGAAGGAGTGGTTATGTGAGCGCCCTGAACTGTACCATCAAGCCCACAGAGCGAAGCCCCAGCCCCTGGGCTCCAGGAAGCCGCAGCAGTCAGCAGGTCACGAGTTCTCCTGTGGGCGACCCTATCACCGCGTCTGCTTCTCTGCCTGTCTGCTTTGGATGGATGGTTCGTGCAAACAAGTACGAAGTCAAATTTTTTTGTTTTTGCTTTTTCCCAAGAGCCTTCCTTTTCAGTTCCATCCACAAAGTCCCCTGACAAGGGGCTCCGGCCCTCTACCAGCATTGTCCATCTCCTTGGGCTCCCCAAGGAGTCCCACCTCAGCCCAGACGTCATGACCTTTGGCACTTAATCAGGGACAGTGTCTCCACTGAGGCTTCAGGTGAAGCTGACAATATCTAGGAGCCCACAGTGTGCCCTAAGTTCACAGCGCAAATAACCATGCATGGATTTTTGTTGTTGTTATTGTTTGTTTTGTTGTGTTTCTTGGCTGCACTCATGACATGTGGAAGTTCCCCAGCCAGGGATCAAACCTGCACCAGAGCAGCGACCTGAGCTGCTGCAGTGACAATGCCAGGTCCTTACCCCCCTGCATCACAAGGGAACTCCCATGCATGGGGGTTACCAAACTTCTTTCATAACCACTTGTTGTTTCTACAATGCTTCTATGCCCTGTCCTCTTTCCACTCTTCCTCACTTACAATTTTCTATTTATAGAAAAGGTTGGGGGAGAGTAGCTGAAAGGGAAGAAAAGAACTAGGAAAAGAGAAGATGAACCAAGGAAGAAAAATTGGGAAGGGGAAGGAAGGAAGGAAGGAAGGAGAAGAAGGAAAGAAAAGACAGAAAGAAGAGAGAGAAAGAGGGAGAAAAACACACAAAAAAAGGAAAGAAAGAAAAGAAGAGAAAGAAAGAAAGAGCAAAGGAAAGAAAAGAAAAGGACATAAGTAAGCACACAAGTGTCTGGGAAATACATCTGCAGTATTTGTACTTAAACAGCAGGGACCTCACAGCAGATATTACACATTTAATGGACTAGAGAAACCAATCATAGAACAAAGCCCCTTTCTTTGTGAGCTGTCATATGATAACCCAAACACAGTAGTTGCTATTTTTCTCCAGACACTATCAACCACAGCTGTCTGCCTTGATCCTAGACTGCTTAAAAACAAACAAAAAAAAATTTTTTTAAATGCGTGTGTGTGTATGTGTGTGTGTGTGTATCAGTCACAAGACCAAAGTAGCCTCCGTTGCAGCAATGGCCGCCCTGTGGAATTCAGCTGGGCTCTCCCAGCCCACAGCCCACTCCTGGCCACCAGATGTCAACCAGCCGGAGATTCCCTTTCATCTTCACCCACCGCAGAGCCATTCTGGTCTGTGCAGCAGTGGGGGTTGACGACCCTGCCTGAGCTCCATGCCAGATCTGAGTGAGGCTCAACCCTGCCTGAGGCCAGCTGGGGGCGGGGGGCTGGGGGAGGGGGCGATGAACAAAGCCGACTGGGAGTGGAAATGGGGTGGGTTAGGTTGGTTCTCAAAGTTCAGCAACTGCTGCTTATTCAAAGGCTTGTTCTCAGCCCACGACTCCAGTCACCAAGAGGGCAAACCAGTACAGGCCCCACTGCCAGGGTTTGAAAGGAGGAAGCTGTGCTGGGGGATCTGGAGGGGAGCATACACAAGTCCTCCCATGGGTGCTTTCTGGGTGGGTGGTCCTGTGTCTTCCATCCAGCCACGAGGCAGCTGGATGGCTCCGGACCCCACTGCTTCCACCACCTCCTTCATCCCTTTCTTTCCCAGTGCTTTCTTCTTCTCTTCCTCCTCCTTTTCTTTTGTAGCTACAGATATGGAAGAGCAATGGAACTCCAGCAAGGTAGCCAGCAGGTGCACCACACAAAGGTGTTGCCCAGAGGGGCCCAGAGCTGCCAGCCGCACCTCGGGGCTGTGAGAGAACACGGCACACAGTTCAGCTGCTGGGCGAGAGCTTCTTCCTTCTCTGGCTACGTGACCTCAGATAAGCTATTTAACCCACCAGCCTCAAATGAGGAAAATATCTCATCTTTCTCATCTGCAAAGTGGAGATAATAGCACCTGGATTATATGAGAGTTATCAGTCGTAGCACTTTGTTCACAGTATTAGCACGGGGAGTTCATGGGTAATACCCTGGGTGAGATCTGCAGTGCGTAGTAAATGCTCCGTGAATTCAGTCATTTAACAAATCTGAATAAACCCCTGCTGGAGTTCCCATTGTTACGCAGCGGGAAAAAAAATCTGACTAGTATCCGTGAGGACGCGGGTTTGATCCCTGGCCTCGCTGAGTGGATTAGGGATCCCGCGTTGCCATGAGCTGTGGTGTAAGTCACAGATGCAGCTCGGATCCTGCGTTGCTGTGGCTGTGGTCCTGGCCAGCAGCTGCAGCTCCGATTTGATCCCGTGAGTGTGGTCTTAAAGAGACAAAAAAAAAAAAAAAGCCCAATACCTACCAACTCTGGGTAGTAGCCAGGCTCTGTTCCAGGTGCTGGGGACACGAAACAAGACAAAAAGAAAACACAGTCTCACGGAGTTAACATTCTGGGAGGGGGAGACAGATGAGAAACCAGGAAATAAGTAAAATAGGATGTCAGATGATGAAAAGGGCTGTGAGAAGAATAATACCAGGGAGGGCACAGGAGTGCTGGAAAAGGGGAGGGATTGCTATTTTATTTTATGTATTTTTTTTTTTTATTTATTTGCTTTGTAGGGCCGCATTATATGGAGGGTTCCCAGGCTAGGGGTCTAATTGGAGTTGCAGCCGCCGGCCTACACCACAGCCACAGCAACATCAGATCTGAGCCGCATGTGTGACCTACACCACAGCTCACAACAACTCCGTATTGTTAACCCGCTGAGCGAGGCCAGGGATTAAACCCGCAACCTCATGGTTCCTGGTCGGATTCGTTAACCACTGCGCCACAACGGGAACTCCGAGGGGTTGCTGTTTTAAATAGAGCAGTCGACACTCCCTGGAAAGTGACATCTGAATAAAAGCTGAAGGAGGTAAAAGAGCCCAGCCTGCAGGTGTCAGAGGGAAGAACATTCTGGGCCGGGGGGTGCAAGTGCAAAGGCCCTGAGCCAGGAGTGCACCAGGTGTGGCTGAGAGGCATCTAGGTGGCTGGCGCTACTGCAGCTAAGGAAGGACGGGGAGAATAGCTGGAAATGAGGTCAGAGAGGTAATGGCACATGTGTGCAGGACGGGAGGCTGGCAGCAGGGACTGCAGTCATGCAGGAACTTGTTGACCACTGTAAAAACTGGGCAGAGTTTTAGGAGAGGAGTGACATAATCTCATGAAGGTTTTAGCAGGATTGCTCAAGCTGATGGGTTGAAAATAGACTATAAGGGTCCGAGTGGCATCAGGGAAACATTTAAAGGCCAGTACAATAGTCCAGGTGAGAGATGGTGGTGGCCCCAATTTCGTGGGAGAAAAGAGGTAGTGAGAAGGGGTTGGATTCAGGATATGTTTTTTAAGGAGGAGCTACCAGAATTGGATGATGAGTTCCATGAGGAGGGTGAGCTCCATGAGGAGGAGAGGAGGAGTTCCATGAGGAGGGTGAGCTCCATGAGGAGGAGAGGAGGAGTTGCTGCTGTGGCACAGTGGGACTGGTGATTTCTCTGCAGCACCAGGACGCAGGTTTGATCCCCAAGCCTGGCACAGTGGGTTAAGTATCTGGCATTGCCACAGCTGTAGCATAGGTTGTGAATGCTGGGGGAAAAGAAAGAAAGAAAGAAAAAAAATGAGAGAGAGAGAGATGAGTTCTAGAACGTCTGTGAGATTTTTGGCCTGAGCCAAAGGAGAAATTGCCATTTAGAGTAAATGCTCTGAGCTCTGTTTTGGACACTGAGAGTTTTTTACTTTAATAGCCCCCAGTGAATCATGCGTTGGGGCTTGCCCTCTTACAGGACTGCCCCAACCACGTAAGAAAAACCCAGGCTGTCCTGCTGGAGAGTCCTACAGGGGACCTCCAGGAGCTCCAGCTAACGGCCAGACGTTTAAGTGAAAGCATCTTAAGCCAGCAGGTCCCAAGAAAGCCTCTATGGCACTTCTGTCTCAAGAGTGATCCAGCTGAGCCCAGCCCAAACTACCAATAGATAACTAGTACAATTATGTGAAATTCTAAACGGGGAGTTCCCATCGTGGCTCAGCGGAATCAAATCTGACTAGTGTCCATGAGGACGCAGGTTCAATCCCTGGCCTCGCTCAGTGGGTTAAGGATCTGGCATTGCCGTGAGCTGTGGTGTTGGTCACAGACATGGCTCAGGTCTGGTGTTGCTGTGGCTGTGGCGAAGGTCGGCAGCCACAGCAACAATTCAACCCCTAGCCTGGGAACTTCTATATGTGGCGCGTGCAGCCCTAAAAAAGACAAAAAATAATAATAGAAAGAAAGAAAGAAAGAAAGAAAGAAAGAAAGAAAGAACCTGAAATATATCATGGACATTCACATTGGGATGTCAGGTAGGCAGTGGGATGTCTGAGTCTAGAATCCAGGCTGTAAACACATCTTGAGAGTCATGAGCATATTGATGATAGTTAAAGCCACGAGACTGATGAAAGCACTGAGGGTGTGAGTGTAGGTCGAGGAGTCCACGGAAGGAAGAGTGACTGCAAATGTGACCAAGAAGGACCAGCCAGTACAAAAGGAGAAGAACCAGGCGTGTGTAGTGTCTTGGGAACCAAGTAACAGACTATTACTGGTCGAATGAAGGAACTGATTATGTCAAACACTGCTAACACATCCAATAACAACAGGATTGAGAACTGATCGCTGGGGGGAAAAAAACACTTAAAAAAGGGCGAGTTCCCTGGTGGCCCAGTAGTTAAGGATCTGGTGTTATCACTGCTATGGCTTGGGTCACTGCTGTGTCGCAGGTTCAGTCCCTGGCTCCAGAACTTCCACATGCTGCAGGTGCAGAAAAAGAGGTGTGGGGGGCGAGGAGACAGCTGAATTTAGTCAATGAATGTCTTTAGTTACCTTGAGCATAGTTGTGGTGGTGTGACGTGGGGAAGCCTGCTTAGAAGTTGCGGCGTGAATGGGAGGAGTAGAACTGGAGCCATGGCCGTAGATGTCTCATCTGAGGGATTCTGATACAAAGGATAACGGAGAAATCGTGCATCAGTAGTGAGAGAAGGATGTGCAGCCGAAGAAGGTGTCTTAAGTTTGGGAGCAGGTTGTCTGTGGATGGGAAGGATCCAGGAGAGAGGGGAAAGTCCGATGATGCAGGAGAGAGAAAGGAGGCTCACAGATGACGTCTCTGAGTTGGGTGGGAATGAGATGGAGGGTATCCAAGGAGGCACTGGCTTTAGCTGGCAAAGAGTGGACTCTACATACTGTGGGAGGAAAGGCAGAAGGTGTGGGCACTCGTGTAAGCTAGGAGCAAATGTAGGTAGAAGCACGTGGAATCTCTTTGCTTATGATCTCTTGGCAAGGTCACCGGCTTGAGCTTGAAGATAGGCGAGGAGGTGTTGGAAGGTCAAGGAGGAAGGGGATAGGAGTGAATGGTAGCCGCTGTAAGATCTCCCTGCAGGAGGTTCAAGTTCCCATTCTACCCACTACTATCCAAGAGCTCGGGACTCTGTTAGGTCCCGGCTTGGTATGGGCTGTAATGTCGAGTGACTTTGGCTGGCACTATTGTGCCTAGACAAAGCCATTTCTTACTTCCTCCTTGACACAGAACCCAGTTTTGTTCAGATACGTGGTGGCCATGTATTCAGGGGAGTTTGAGTCTTTTCCCTGACCAAGGCTGTGAATCTTGATTAGTCTGAACCAATCAAGACAATTCTGTTGCCTTTGCCAGCAATTGTTTTAGGCCTGGACATGTGTTGCAAGTCTGATCAATAATATGTGAGGGGAGATTTGCTGGGAGTCTCTTAGAAAAGACTAAGAGACTTTTTCTCTCATGATAAAAAGGGAATCATAGAAAGGATGATTTCTTTTCTTAGCTCCCCAGCATTGGTATCCATGTGTAGAACCTGGGCCTGCAGTGGCTGTGTGGTGGCCAAGTCTAAGGATGGCCCACATGCTAAAGAAGAGAGGTTTTTAATGACATCCTCAAGCCACTGGATTTAACTTGGGAAGCTCCCTACCACCCAATGTCTTAGTATGTGAGATATTGTTATCTCTCTTCCCCACTAACACTGCCTTTTTGTGTTGGTTCATCTGTGATTTGCAACTGGAAGAATTCTAATACATAGAATATCAGCAAAATTGATGCAGAATTGAGTTTGGTCCTACGGAGGGCACAGCTTCAATTCAATGAAACATAGATAAAATGAGAACAATGTGGTATTGGACACAGAAAAATAAAACTCTCTTACCGTGAATTTCTTTCTTTCTTTTTTTTTGTTTTAAGCTGCATCTGCGGCATGTGAAATATTCCGGGCCAGGGATCAGACCCAAGCCACTACAGTGACAATGCCAGATCCTTAATCCACTGCTCCACAAATGAACTCCACCATGAATTTCTTATAACAAATCTATGTGTGCCTGTATTGGGGGATGGGGGGATAAAATATAGAAATTGCCAGTCCAGATAGTAGAATATGTTAAGTGCCTTGAAAGAGATACAGGAGGTCAAAGACAATAATGATGACATCCATGGGGGAACCTGGGCTAGTTTGCATGAAGAAGTGGAATAGAGCTGGGTCTTCAAAAGTAGCTAGGAATTGGGGAGATAAAGTGAAGGACTTCCCAGGTCTAGAAAATCAGAAACTGCACCGGCAGCGGCAGGATCAGGAACGCGGACTGGTCTGGAAAGCCAGGTGCTACATCGGGTTCAGCTGGCTTACAGAGTATGTGGCGAGGAGGAGTGGAAATAATGTTGAAAAGTTACATGGGGTCAGAATTTGAGGTACCTTAAATACCAGGCCAAGAGATGAGGGTTTGCTTAGGTTGCAAATGGCAGCTCCTGGGGATTTTCTCAATAGGCGCGTAGCAGGATGCGAGCTGGGCGTGGGAAAGTTCACCTGCAGCAGAAGGACCGAAGCCTGTTCTCTTTCACTGAATAGCACTGTTTTAATATTTTGCCACACCCTCAGTACACAGACATTACTACAGTCACACCTAAAGATCAGCAAGAACAAGCAAGGGAGAATTATATTCTCAGACCCGAGCAACAGGAGGGAGGAATGGGACAAGTCAATCGCTTTGGCCTCCTGCAAACTTCTCTAGCCCTTCTTCCTGGATACTGCCCTGCGCCCTTCTGTTAGGCTCCTTGTGCCAGAAGAGAAAACCCATCTCTCTTTTTTTTTTTTTTTTTTGGCATTTTAGGGCCGCACCTGCGGCATATGGAGGTTCCCAGGCTAGGGGTCGAATTAGAGCAACAGCTGCCAGCCTACGCAGCTACAGCAACGCCATAGCAATGCCAGATCTGAGCCGCTTCTGCGACCTACATCACAGCTCACGACAATACCGGATCGTTAACCCACTGAGCAAGGCCAAGGATCGAACCTGCAACCTCACGGTTCCTAGTCGGATTCATTAACTGCTGTGCCATTATGGGAACTCCCCATCTCTTTCTAAATCTGCAGCCCCCAGAGCCCACATTTGCCCCAGGACAGTCAGTCTCTATCTGCTAGCCGCTAATGTTTTCAGACAGTGGCGCTCCCATTAGTCAGGGTACCCTTTGCAGAACCCCATGAAATATTGATATATTTAAGTCCCAAATACAGCCTATGATTTAGCACAAAATTATATATTTAGCTACTGTATACTTAAGTTGCTCAGAAATGTTCAATTTAATTAAATTTACAGACACTAACACACAATATAAAACCACAACCATAAGCCCTAACACCTGTCCGTAGAAGAAACAAGCTGTCAAACTAAGCGCCGGGGGCTATGTCTGGGTCCATTAATATTCATTTGCTACTTGCTAATTCTCTCTGTCATTCTGCTAGCACTGGCCAGTGGACAAGCAATAACAGGTGCCAAAGATTTAATAAAAATGTGGTGAGGAAAAAGTAAAAGCTGGAGAAATTCTATCCATTAAGTTAATTTTTCTGGGAATTAGTCTACTTCTTCATTCATTCCACAGAGATTGATTGAGCAGTTACTGTGGGCCAAGCACCGTGCCAAGTGGAGGAGACACACAGAAGGGGCAGGCCTGCCTTCCAGAAGATGCCTCGTCATGGGCTACGGTCGAAAAGACGCTAATAGAACAAGAGGGGTACTGCGGGAGAAGCAGGCCAGGGACTACAGAGCCTGGAGCCTGGGGCCAGGGAGGACAGCATGGAGGGTTAGCCATGGGAGGTTAAGTCTTGAAACTGAGCTCAAGTTATCCCAGCCAGTGTGTCTGAGACCAGCACAACTTCACGGCATCGTGGGGGCAGGCAGGACCCATACAAGGTCAGCAGCTCTTACAATTTATGAGATAACAATCATTCAAAATATCATTAGCCAATATCATAATTGTATAGGTGAAAAGGCATTTTATTATTTATTTACTTTTATTATTATGATTTTTTTCTTTTTTTTTTTGCTCGTGCCCACGGCAGGTGGAAGTTCCACAGGCCAGGGACTGAACCCGAGTCACAGCCATAACCAGAGCCACAGTAGGGACAACACCAGACCCTTAATCTGCTGAGCCACCAGGGAACTCTGAAAAGGCATCTAATTTTATTTAAATTTTTTGCTTTTTAGGGCTGCACCTGCAGCGCATGAAAGTTCCCAGGCTAGGGGCAGAATCTGAGCTGCAGCTGCTGGCCTACACCACAGCCACAGCAACACAGGATCTGAGCTGCATCTCTGTGACCTACACCCTGGCTCATGGAAACGTTGCATCCTTAACCCACTGAGTGAGGCCAGGGGTCGAACCCACATCCTCATGGATACTAGTCAGGTTCGTTATCCCTGAACCACAGTGGGAACTCCCCGAAAAGATATTTTGGTACCAGAAGTTGTTTAAAAAGAAAAAGAAATCAGAAGCATGTGATTTCAGAAAAAACTATCCTGTACTTGGTATAAATTTAGCTTGGTGAAGAACTCATCGCATTGTTCTTATTTGTCCCATTTTGATACGGCTTCAGGAAAACATGAGTCCTAGAGCTGCAGTGGGGAGAGAAGCTGGGGAAGGCGCCAGAGCAGAGGAACACGCACAGAGGTCTGGCGGCTTCTGGGACTTTTTCGGGCACCCTGAGTTCGGGGGAGGGAGGAAAGTAGAGTCGACTACCCTTCAGGGCTTAGTCATGACCTTCCTGGGCCCTGGACATGCTTTCCCCGGGCGGGGGGCTGGGGGTGTCAGGGCTTCCTGAACAAAAAAAAAGATAAAGTACATTTTTTGATTGTGTTGGCATACAGAATGTAATCTTTGACTCTTAACAGTTCATTTTTCCCTTTCTGGCTTTAAAAGAAATTAAAATATTTTTGCGGGCATCTAAAAGTTTTATGAGCCTACGATGCTTCATCCACTGAGCCTGGGAGTCCTAAAACTTAGGGCAGCATCCGGGGAAGTGGGATGCCAGAGGGCCTCTGTGGCAGCACTATACCCTCACTGCTTCTGCCCGTGGAAAAGTCTGGCCCTGCCTGGGGAGCAGGAGGGCACCAGAGGAAAGCCGAGGACTGGTGTCACAAGGTGGCCAACCACCACAGAGATGTGTGGATCTGGTACATGAGCACAGCCAAGACTAGATGCCCCTGGGGCACAGGGCCACCTGCCAATGGCCAATAGCACAGGCTGGCCCCTTCCGGCTTCAGGGACAAGAAGCAGCAGGGCCCAGCCCTTCCTAGAAATTCTGCCAGATGGTCTAGCATCCTGGGCTTGGCCTGGTCTACATTTTATCAGCCAGGGCCAGACCAAGCCTTTCAGTTCAGAGCCCCTCCCTCCAACACCATCCTCCGGTGAATGGCACCTCTTTTGTGGACTGGATAAACTAAGGCTAGATCTTATTAACCGTTTCTTTTCTTTTTTTGGCCACCCCATATGGAGTTCCTGGGGCCAAGGATCAGATCCAAGCCACAGCTGCAATCTACTCTGCAGCTGCGGCAACACTGGATCCTTAACCCACTGTGCCGGGCTGGGGATCGAACCTGTGATCCAGCACTCCAGTGATGCCACGGAACCTGCTGCGCCGCAGCAGGAACTCCACCTTGTCCTTTTTTGTCTAACTTTCAGGTGGGAGGCAAGCATTGGGGCTGTGACCGGTTTTTTTTTTTTCCTTACTTCTTGCTCCAAGGAAATGCAGGACTATAAGGTAGGGATCAAGGTCATTCAAATGCACAGGGCATTGGAGGTACCTGGTGTGGAGAGGATGGCGAGGCAGGAACCCACCCAGCAAGAATCACAGGGAAGCTGAAGTGGAGCCTCCAGCCTGTCCTCACCATTGCTGTCTAAGAACACGCATCCTCCTTTTTCAAGTGTTTTCAGTTGGGTTTTCCGTTACCGCAGCCAAATGTGAGCTGACAGAGTACTCTCACTTGCAGGTGAGGAAATCAAGCCCCCGAAGCAGAACGGCTTTGCCAAATGACACTCAGCCAGTAAATGCCTCGGGTTCTGGATCCTGCGGGCCTGATTCTCAGCCCCACATGTCTCTCTGAGGGCAAGAGGCAAGGGATCCGGAGCCTTGGGGCACCCCCTGCCTCCCCTCTTCTGCTCACAGAGATGGCCAGACAGAAGGAAGGTGGCCAGGGACACTTATGCAGGTGCGATACTTCCTCCCGGGCAGCTAAGTGATGGGCCTTTCAGGGTAGGGAGTCATTTCATTAAGTTCGGCACTGCTCACACGGACAGATGTGGCGGGGGGGTGCAAGGTGCACAGCTGATCAGCCCCCACATAGACAGACTATCTGCTGGCCACAAAGTGCCCCGTGTAAATACGAATCCCGCACCCAGGTTTCGGAGAGATGGACTGGGCGTGTGTGAAAGACTGAATGGCTCCGGGAACAGGGATGAATGGGTGGGAGGAGTCCACTGAATTTGGGGCCGGAGAGTAGGCTGCTTGTAGCGAGGACAGAGACTCAGCAGCCTGCTGGGAATGTCAAGTGCGGGAGCAATCAGGCATGAGCTATTTGCAGACAGAGAGAACAGGTGAGCTAAGCGGCTCAGTTCCAGGTGTGGGCTTGACACTGAGGACTGTCACCCGCAATACAGGCTGCGAAGTGAGGCACCGGGTCATCCATGCGGAGAGCTGGGCCCAGAGTCGGAAACACTTACAGTATATACATATATAAATTTTAAATCTTTGGCTGCTGATTGTCCCGTTTCACCTTAATTTTGCTAAAGAATGCTGATGCAGCCTAGATTAGCGGTGGTGGGGGGTGTGTGTCTCTGTGTGTGGGGAGGGGATGGCGGGGAAAATATGGCATTTTTGCCAACATGTGCCTTTTTTTTTTTATTTTGGTCTTTTTTTTTTTTTTTCCCTGCTGTTCTCCACCCCTACAATAAGCTGAGGCAGTGTAAGTTACAATTTATTAGCTGGTTGCTATGGGTTACACCAGTGCGCCACAGATATTCCCTTCAGAAATAGTAACATTTAATGTAATGTAAAACAGAACTACTGTATCACCACTTGGTTGGCTTCTGCTGGCTTGCAATATTATATTCTTCCCTGCTGCGATGGAAGCCTCGGGAAATTAGCTGGTGCCATTATTTTATTATGATGATGGGTGTTGGCCGTAACCCTTGTTTCGTGAAAAAGAGAGCTTGCAAACCAACGGTGTCTTCAGGATATGGGGTGCCAACTCGCAGGACCGTGCCGTGCCTGGAGACGGAGTGCTTGTTTCATCTTCCTGTTCATTATTTAAGGCAGTCTTCTCGAAGCCGAGTCCCTGTGAGCCTGAGGCCACTTACCCTTTCAGGGAAGCAAGTCATAACTATTGATAGGCTTTATTTATTTTGCCATCTGTGTAAAATGCAGAGCGGGCTGGTTAACAAAAATTTGTGGGCTGGTAAATTTTTAGGATAATGTTTAGCTGTAAGGGTGACAAAAGGAATTCATTGGGAGGTTGCAACTCCGGCTGTAGTCATTCAACTTCAAATAAACCCAGTATCAGAGAGATTGGTATTTCCAGGTCACCTACGTTCTCCCTTTTCTGCCCACCCACCTCACAACTCCCCACCCAGAGCACACCTTCGGCCAGCTGCCTCGCACTCACTTCTCTCTCCTACTCACGGAGGGTGTCTCGCACGTGTGAGTCACTGGGTGAGACTCCACCTGGGTGCTTGCTTGTAGGGTTCACTTCTGTAGCAGGAGTGCTCGGGGGGTAGGGAGAATAGGGGATCTGGAGCCAGAAGGTCCAAGTTCAAGAGCTTTCACTCTCCGGCTGCATGACCTTGGGCAAGTCACAACCAGTCGGAGCCTCAGTTTCCACACTGTAAAATGGGTTAACAGCGTTTACCGTGCATGCACAGCCCATGGATGGGCGGGGAGAGATGCATGTTAAATCACTTAGCACAGTGCCTGGCTCACTGCTTGAAAAGTGGTCCCGCTCACTCTTTGACTTTTCTGGAACGTGAGATGTCCTTGTTCACTCTGCCTGAGAGACTCTTGGCCAGCTTGTCCGTGCAGGCAACTCCTGCTTTTTGTTCAAGGCTTAGCCCACATACGACCTCTTTTGTAGTCACCCTCCCACTTTCCCTCTCAGACACTTGTTCCTCTTGCTCTGAGCACCTCAGGTGGCCCTGTGGTAGCAGGTGCCTTCCGGTCGCCCGTCTGTTCACGCATCTCCCTCTCATGGGCTTTGGGATCCTCTAGGGCCGGGACCTTGCTTTGCCGATCTCTCTTTCTAGCACAGTGCCCAGCAGGCAGAGCTTCGCAAGGAAGGTGCTTGGCTGTGCGGATGATGTAAGGAAGGAATGAGTTCATTAACTTACGCTCACTTGACACTACACCTAAGGGACAGAAGCCGAGACGCCAGGCTCCAGGCCAGTGGCGGCCAGTAGGACTAAGAAACAGCATGTGCCGTGGTCTCTATTGTTCAAAAGCCTTTGGCAGCAAGTAACAAGATGCTGCTTACAATGGCTTAAAAACGAGAACATTCAGGGAGTTCCCATTGTGGCTCAGGGGGGTAACGAACCCAACTAGTATCCATGAGGATGTGGGTTCAGTCCCTGACCTCGCTCAGCAGGTTAAGGATCCGGTGTTGCTGTGAGCTGTGGTGTAGGTTGTAGACGCGGCTCGGATCTGGCATTGCTATGGCTGTGGTGTAGGCCAGCTGCCACAGCTCTGATTCAGCCCCTAGCCTGGGAACTTCCATATGCCATGGGTGCGGCCCTAGAAAGACATAAGACAAATGGCAGGATCTGCTGCTTGTTTTATGAAGGGAAAACCTCTTTTAGAACCTCTGAGCCTCACATACCTTCTGCTCATCTTCTGGCCAGAGTTATGTCACAAGTCTTTTCTGAGGCCAGTTTCTGGCACAGGGTGAGAGACACCACAGCAGCTCAGTGAAATTCGTGGTTCTGAGTAGGACGGGCCACCAAACAAAACTGAGGTTCTGGTAAGAAGGGAGAGGCATGGGGGTAAGGTTATCGTGGATAAGCGACCAAGGAGCTGGCTGCAGTGGCTGTTCGTCCATTCATTTATTAATTCAACAGATACCTGCTAAGCACCTACCATGCGCCAGGCATGGTGCTGGAAGCTGTGGGCAATTGTGAACAAGAAACAAAAGCCTCTTTCTCCCAGAGGAGTTAACATTCCAATAGGGAACCAGACAGTGAGGAGGTAAACAGATAACAGGAGAATTACAGATTGTTGTGAGTATCACAAAGGAAATAAACTGGGCAGAGAGTGAACAGGGGTCATCCTATACTGGGTGGTCAGGGAAGGGCCCTCTGAGAAGGTGACATTTGATGGAAGACGGAGCAAAGGTCAGGAGAGGATCAGGAGGGAAAGCACTCCAGGCAGAGTGACAGCAAGTGCAAAGGCCCTGAGGCAGGAAGAGCTGGCTGTGTGGCTGCAACGGAGTCTGTGCCTAATGACAGATCAAATGTTGCTCCTGGAACCCAGCCCAGCTCCCACCCCAGGCTGGAAACAGATCATTGGCCACAACTCCGGCTTCCCAAAGCCTCTCCTGCCCGGACTTGCAGCCCCACCCAGGTCAGAGGCACAGCTGCCAAGGCCACAGGACAATAGGCTCAGCTGTGGGCTCAGCCTATGAAGAGAGGGAAAGTCACCGCAGTTCTGATGAAGGACCCGTACGTGGGGTCAAAGGCTTCTGTTGAATTTGTGTGGCAGAGATTTCCTCAGCCACATTCCCCTGATGAACAGCCAAATGCAAGGTAACCATGGGACTGCCTCTGTGTGTGTCTGTGTCCCCTGTGGGCTTACAGGCTCCTGTATCATGGCAGGTGGGCCCAGCTGCTCCGACTGTGCTGGGAGCCAGGGCAAGGCCGCTGAGGGGAGTGGGAGCTCAGAGGGACATGAGGCGGCAGGCCTGAAATTCTGGGCTGTTGGTACAGGAATCTCTCTTCTTCCTTCCTTCCTTCTTTCCTTCCTTCCTTCTCTCTCTCTCTCCTCCTTTTTTTTTGCTTTTTAGGGCCACACCTGTAGCATTTGGAAGTTCCCAGGCTAAGGGTCAAATTGGAACTGCAGCTGCCAGCCTACACCACAGCCACAGCAACGCCAGATCCAAGCCACAGCTCACGGCAACACAAGATCTATAACCCACGAGTGAGGCCAGGGATCGAACCTGCATCCTCATGGATACTAGTTGGGTTTGTAACCCTGTGAGCCACCATGGGAACTCCCTCTCCAACTTTTCTGTAGCCCACTTTCTAGGTGGGCATGAGGAACGATGGATAGCTGGGGTCCCCAAAACTCATCCAATTTCAGGCACTTGTTATTCCTCTTCTTGCCTTCGGTGAAAACCTCTTCCTGGATTTTCTCCTGCTTCTGCCAGGTTCAAGGCAGTCTCACCCATCACAGCCCAGCCAGGCCAGAGCAGCGGGTCATCGTCGTCCCCCTCCCACCCCCCGCCGCCCCGTCCCCTTCCTCCTCCTCTGTCAGCTGTAACAGCAGGCATGCCACCGGGCTTCATCTGGAGACTGTCCTCTTCGCCGCCCTCTTCCAGGCCGCCCCCTCTGCAGATCCATTTTAAGTCTTGTTTTCCTTATAAACCAGTGTAGGCTCACCAAATGTCCAAGAGCGGCCACGCTGACACCTTTACCTTGTCCCTGCTCACTGCCCCAGGACATCTGCGGGCTCAGAGTGTCTCATACGCCCAGCTTCTCTGGGGATGTTTCACTCATGTCTGCAAACTGCTGCGCCTTCCCGGACCTTTGGCTCTTGGCAGTCAGCTTGGAAGAAATAAGAACAGCTCCCTGCCCCAGCGTGACAACACTGCAGGGCCCCGGAACAGGTGGCTTGGCATCCGGGGGCTGGGAGGTGGGTGAGACCCCCAGCTATCGACTTGCCTCCTGGGTGGCTCGCTGCAGTGGAGACCATCACACCAGCCCCAGGACCACAGCTTCCTCCTGACTTGGACCCGCGCCGTGGAGTCTGCCAGGCTCCTGTCTCCTTGAGGTTAAACCGTCTCCTAGGAGCTCCGCGTTTGACTCTTGCCGCAAACCCCCTGCCCGCTTCCCCTCCCTGTCCCAGGTCTGCAGGCAACAACAGTTGTCAATACAGCGGGTTTCCGTATGACTGAATCCCTTTGTGGTACAGCAGGAATTATCACAACAATTGCAAATCAGCCATACGGCAATAAAACTTTAAAAATGGGGGGAAAAAAGAAAAACCTTGGAGCTCTCAGAACTTTTAGATTTCTGAATTACAAATGCGGTGGAATAATAATAAAATGCTATAAATGGATTAAATATATACATGCATACATAGATATATACAAACAAACAGTGGGGTCGCTTCTCTGGAGCTGCAGAAATCCACATGGGAAGATGTCACTCCATCATCCAGACATCTCTGAATCTTGGCTCTAGCCAAGTCTCCTATAGAATATTAAGAGCAAAGGGAGTGTGGGGTCCCTAAGAGCAACTGCCTCATTCTACAGACGAACCCACAGAGATCTAGAGGGGGAGGTGGTTGAACTCAGGACAAGGACCACAGAACTCACGGCAGGACAGGCTAACCACATCTCCAGACTTTCAGTCTGGGTCTCTGTTTACTGGCTTTCCTGCCCTCTCCCATTCAGGCTCTTACAAAAGTCCCTTTAGCTTGGGGCACCTCCTCCTTCAGCCCTCCGCCAACCTTGCCTGACATCTGACAAGGGGTCTAGCGCACGTGGCACCACTGGCCTGTCTTGAGGATAAAGACCACCCTGGACATTCCCCCTGCGAGCACATGCAGAAGAATCAGTACATATTTATTGAATCAGATTAGGGCACAATTTGCTATTTTCTACTTATTCTATGGTATAAGACTCCCATGAAAATACAAGTGCACATATTCTGCTTAAACAATTAGGTTAAACTCCGATCACTGTTTATCACCGCCGGACTCAGAGCTACTATGATCACCTCATAGGAACCTATAGTGACTCCAGAAACTGCGCTCTGTACCACATGTGGGGAAATGCGTGAAGCGGGGGAGGGCATGCAAACTGGAGGCTTCCCTCTCCCCGACCAGGGCCTTCTGGTTCCCTAGCACAGCCGGGGCCCGCTAAGTCTCAGGGATGCAGGATTCCTGCTCCCTGGTGAGGCTGCCTCTCCATGGCCTCAGGGCTGCCGTGGGGCAGGGCAGAGCTGAGATCACCCCCGGCGCAGGAGGGGCTTCTGGAGCGGTGAGACACTCCTCCTGTCCCCAGCTTCCTGGAGCAGAGTTTCAGGAAGCCAGACAGGCTTTTGGCCCAAGAGACCAGACATGAAATGAAACCTGTTTTCCAACGGGTGTTCTGGCTTTTCCTTCAAATGGGATTTTGACCGTAGGATTGGGTTTAAACATTGAATTTCAATTTTGTACACACACACCAAGAGGCCCCGGGCAACGGGGGCGTTTGAAATGAGCACCAGCTCAAGTCCTCTACCTGCCAAGTGTTCGATTAAGCTGCTTAGGTCTGTTTCCACCATCCTGTCTTTCAAATATTTATGTGGCAGATTATAGGCAAGCTTCAAAGGCAAGGAAATGCAAATCTGTTCTATAAATCATAGAATAACACAGCTGCTGTCTTCCTCAGAGTGACAGCCTCTGAATGCCAGCATTTCTGCCTGCAGAAGGGGTGGCAGGAGACGGGCTTCTCACTCTCAGCCAGGCCTGTGTGTGTGTGTGTGTGTGTCTGTGTGTGTGTCTGTGTGTGTGTGAAGTGGGGGAGAAAGTAGGAAAGTCTAACACTATTTGCCTTTTTGCAGAACAGCATGTTTTAGTTTTTGTTCTTTAATTTCCCAGCAGCGAGGCAGTTAATTTCTTCCACAACCCCTAATAAACTGTGGAGGAACAGAACCTCTCCAAGGACCCGAGGCACCCAAGGAACCAGGGATGGGGGTGGCTCTCAGTTTGGGGGAAAATGTACCTAGTACATGAAGTAAAGGAGGGGGGCGGATCAACAAGCAATAACTTCGAGAATTCCAAAATGAATTTCATTTAATCGAAACGAGTAAAAAGGAAATTGTGCATTGAGAATAGTTGTGCACATTAAGCTCTGCCCCAGGGTCTTTACAATCTGCAAGGAGAGGCCCCAGTGTGCTGAAGATTAGACTTTGGTGGGCTCTTTGCGGCTGTTGCCGTGAACACATGGACTCGGTACACTGGTGTTCAGTGACACAGTTCCATCCACCAAGACCAGCGCTGGTGTTTATGGTCTTTGTCCAGCAGCTGGTTCTGCCTGGTGTCCCCCCGCGGAAGCACCTGGAAAAGGCTACAGTCAACAGGGTGCACAGGCCCCAGGGATGTGCTGTGTGCGAGGAAGTGTGCGGGGCGGGGGGTGGGGATTGCTGGGTATTAGTCAGAATTCTGCTGCAAGTGACTCAAACTCACTTAGGCAAGAAGGGAATTTTCTGGGTCACAGAAAGGAGTGTTGAATCACCCAATCACGGGGAGAAAAGGCGGGTGAAGTTGGGCTTGGGAATAGCTGAAACAGCTGGAACCCTGCCAGAGCTCTCTTCCATTGCCTGTCTTTAATTTTCCTTTGGGCTGGTTCCAACACGGCTGGCAAAGGCCAACAGATTCTGTACCTGACACCTTTTACCGCTATAGAAACCACACTGTACCTGACAACTTTTGCCACTGTCAAGTCCTATTTCAAGTTGTCCCAAGACACATGGTTAGCCCGGCTGGAATCAGGTTTTCATGCCTGGACTAATCAATGGCAGGGAGGGGGCACGGGGGTCATATAAAAACATGGCAGTTGTTATACACCTGATAGTGATAAGAAGCCATTTTAGCAAAAGCAGTGGGTGACCACCTATCACAGCCAGGATGGAGGGCTGGAAAAGGGGCCAGGGAAGATAAAGTGATGAAGGAGCTACGTATTGGCATTCCACTGACTTCTTCCTTGAAACTCAGTGTTCCACGGAATTCCTTAATGACACTCAATTCTCCTGGTTCTTCTTTTTGTCCCTGACAGCTCGTATTCTTTCTCCTTGATTGGCCTGATCCTCCTCTTCTCCGCATTAAGGACCTCTTCAAAACTGTAGGCCTTTTACAATCTTGTCTCTAGAGGACACCACACACTCCGCCCTTCCATGTCACAGCCTTCCCCTTATCCTCAAGCAGAAATCTGCACTTGAATTCCTATTAGCTACTCAAAGCGTGCTCCTTGAATCAGCCATATCAGAATCACCTAGAAACTTCTTGGAACTTCAGAAACTTGGGACTTGCCCCCAAACTACTGACTCAGTCTACATTCCAGCAGGATGACCTGACAAGTTCATTAATCTGAAACTCATTGCTTTAAGCAGTTGCAAACTGAACTCACAGCCTTTCTGCTCCTGACAGCAAAATAAATATTTCTTCACAATTTTCCCATGAGGTCAAAAGCAACTACATCTAAAAACTCAGACTTAGATTTCCCTGGTGGCCTAGCGAAGGACTTGATGTCACTGCTGTGGGCTGGGCTGCAATGACTCCGTTTGTGCTATGAGTGGGGCTCAATCGCTGGCCTGAGAACTGATTGCTACAGGTGCAAAACTGTAAAAGCCCAGATTCACAATAACCCCCAGAACTGCTTTATTGAATACTTGTCTTCACTATCTATATCCAGTCCATCACCAGTTTGATCCTATTCATTCCGCTATTCCATTGGGCTGCTTTCCCTAACCACCTATAGAGACTCCACTACGTGCATTTGCCACTTATTCATAAAGGCCTAACAGCCCTATGCCTAATTTACATATTTACATACTATACAAAAATTTTTTTTTTGCCTTTTTCCCTTATCTAGGGCCGCACCCGCGGCATATGGAGGTTCCCAGGCTAGGGGTCTAACAGGAGCTGTAGCTGCCGGCCTTCGCCACAGCCACAGCAACGCGGGATCCGAGCCGCTTCTGCAACCTACACCACAGCTCACGGCAACGCCGGATCTTTAACCCACTGAGCTAGGCCAGGGATCGAACCTGCAACCTCATGGTTCCTAGTCGGATTCGTTAACCACCGAGCCACGATGGGAACTCCCCACACTATACAAATTTAATGCACAACTATTTTAAAAAAATTTTTATTATAGTTGATTTACAATGTTCTGTCAATTTCTGCTGTAGAGCAAAGTGACCCAGTCATACATACCTATATAATCTTTTTTTTTTCTTAATGGATTTTATTTCAATTATAGGTGTACATAAATCATCACAAGTGAATTTTACAGATTTTGAATCCCAAACCCACAGTACATCCCCCCACCGCCCAGATTGTCTTATTTGAAAAAACCAAGGTTTTCCAAAGTCTGAGTCGTCTGTTCTGCAAAGAGGTTCATCGTGTCTTTTTAGTTTCCACATGTAAGCGGTAGCATTGGGTGTTGCTGTCTCATTGTCTGACTGGTTTCACTTTGCATGATAATTTCTAAGTCCATCCATGTTGCTATAAATGTTGGTAATTCGTTCCTTTTAATGGCTGAGTAACATTCCATTGTGTGTATGTACCATATCTTCCCTATCCATTCCTCTGTTGATGGGCATTTAGGTTGTTTCCATGACCTGGCTATTGCATAGAGTGCTGCAATGAACACTGGAGTACATGTGTCTTTTCGAGTCATGGTTTCTGCTGGATAGATGCCCAGGAGTGGGATTGCTGGATCAAACGGCAATTCTATTTTGAGTTTTCTGAGGACTCTCCATACTGTTTTCCACAGTGGTTGCACCAATTTGCATTCCCACCAACAGTGTAATAGGGATCCTTTTTCTACACACCCTCTCTAGCATTTATTGTTTGTAGATTTTTTTGATGATGGCCATTCTGGCCGGTGTAAGGTGGTACCTCATAGTGGTTTTGATTTGCATTTCTCTAATGAGGAGCCATGTTGAACATCTTTTGAGGTGTTTATTTGCCATCTGCATGTCTTCTCTGGAGAATTGTTTGCCTAGATCCTCTGCCCATTTTTGGATGGGGTTGTTTGTTTCTTTGGTGTTGAGCTGTAGGAGCTGTTTGTAAATTTTGGAGGTTAATCCCTTGTCAGTTGATTCATTTGGAAATATTTTCTCCCATTCTGTGGGTTGTCTTTTCATTTTGTTTAGGGTTTCCTTTGCTGTGCAGAAACTTTGAAGTTTAATTAATCCCATTGGTTTATTTCTCTTCTTATTGTCCTTACTCTGACACATGGATCTGAGAAGATGTTGCTATCATTTATGTCAGAGAGTGTTTGGCCTACGTTTTCCTCTAAGAGTTTTATAGTATCTGGTCTTATATCTAGATCTTTAATCCATTTTGAGTTTATTTTTGTGCATGGTGTTAGGAAGTGTTCTAGTTTCATTTTTTTACATGTAGCTGTCCGGTTTTCCCAGCACCACTTACTGAAGAGGCTGTCTTTTGTCCAATGTATATTCTTGCCTCCTTTGTCATAGATTAGTTGACTATAGATGTGTGGATTTAATTCTGGGCTTTCTATCCTGTTCCACTGATCTATATTTCTGTCTTTGTGCCAGTACCATACGGTTTTGATGACTGTAGCTTTGTAGTAGGGTCTGAAGTCAGGGAGCCTGATTCCTCCAGCTCCATTTTTCTTTTTCAGGATGTCTTTGGCCATTCTGGGTTTTTTGTGTTTCCAGACAAACTTTAAAATATTTTGTTCTAGTTCTTTGAAAAAGGTCATTGGTAATTTGATAGGGATTGAACTGCATGTGTAGATTGCCTTGGGTAGTATAGTCATTTCGATAATACTGACTCTTCCAATCCAGGAGCATGGTATGTCTTTCCACCTGTTCAGGTCATCCTTGATTTCTTTCATCAGCACCTTATAATTTTCAGAGTACAGGTCTTTTGTCTCTTTAGGCAGGTTTATTCCTAAGTATTTGATTCTTTTTGATGCGATTGCTTCTCTAATTTCTCTTTCTGATCTTTCATTGTTGGTATATAGAAATGCAGTTGATTTCTGTGTGTTAATTTTGTATCCTGCAACTTTGCCAAATTCATTGATGAGCTCTAACAGTTTTCTGGTAGAGTCTTTAGGATTCTCTAGGTATAGTATCATGTCGTCTGCAAAAAGTGATAGTTTTACTTCTTCTTTCCCAATTAGGATTCCTTTTATTTCTTTTTCTTCTCTGATTGCTGTAGCTAGGACTTCCAGAACTATGTTGA
>PVHT020000034.1:8201306-8293287 GCA_004024745.2 Catagonus wagneri | reverse complement strand
TTTTTTTTTTCCTTTTCTAGGGCCGTACCCATGGCATATGGAGGTTCCCAGGCTAGGGGTCTGATAGGAGCTGTAGCCAATGGCCTATGCCACAGCCACAGCAACGCGGGATCCAAGCTGTGTTTGTAACCTGCACCACAGCTCATGGCAACACCAGATCCTTAACCCACTGAACGAGGCTAGGGATCGAACCTGCAACCTCATGGTTCCTATTCAGATTCATTAACCACTGAGCCACAACGGGAACTCCTGGAAATATTTTTTGTCATAAAGAATAAGTTCTGATATCAAGGTAGTCACTCTAGTCTTCTTAAATTTGGTATTTGCCTGATATGTCTTTTTCTATCCTTTAACTGTATGTATTTTTATAGTAAAAGAAAGTCTTCTAGAAAGCATATAGTTGGGTATTGCTTTTCTACCCAGGATGACAGTATTTGCCTTTTAATAGTTGATTTTAGTGTATTTATAGTTAATGTAATTATTGATATGGCTGTGTTGTCAGTTTATTTGTTCATTTCTTTATTTTTTCCTTCTATTTCTTTTTTCTTCTGGATTGAAAACTTTTTGGTATTTCAGTTTATTTTCTCCTTTCCTGTGTGGTTTTCATTGACTTTATTCTATCTAGGATTCCCTGAATATCTGATTTTTAATTTTGTATTTTTTACTAAATTTGGAAGGTCACAATCTTTCTTTCTCAAAATTTCTTTTTTCTTTTATGCTTTTCAGGGCCACGCCCATGGCATATGGAGGTTCCCAGACTAGGGGTTGAATCAGAGCTGTAGCTGCCAGCCTACACCACAGCCACAGCAATGTGGGATCTGAGCCACATCTGTGACGTACACCACAGCTCACAGAAATGGCAGATCCATAACCCACTAAGCGAGGCCAGGGATCAAACCACATCCTAATGGATACTAGCCGGGCTCGTTACCGCTAAGCCATAACAGGAACTTCCTCAAGATTTTTATTTTTCTGTATTGCCACCCTTTCTCTCTTTTCCTACTGGGAATTCTGTCTTACAAGTCACTGAGGCTCTCTTCATTTGCTGGGTTGTTTTTTTTTTTTCTCCAGTTTTTTCCCCTGCTTTGTGCTTTAATTTGTACATTTTCTGTTTACTTTCTAGTTTACTGATCTTTCCTTTTGTAATATGCAATCTCATATTAAGCCTACCTAGTGTATTTTTTTACTTCAGGTATTGGCTTTTTGTTTGTTTTTTTTTTGTTTTGTTTTGTTTTTTGCCTTTTGTCATTTTATGGCCGCACCTGCGGCATGTGGAGGTTCCCTGGCTAGGGGTCTAATCGGAGCTGTGGCCACTGGCCTGCACCGCAGCCACAGCAACGCAGGATCCGAGCCACGTCTGCAACCTACACCATAGCTCACGGCAACGCCGGGTCATTAGCCCACTGAGCAAGGGCAGGGATCGAACCCGCAACCTCATGGTTCCTAGTCGGATTCGTTAACCACTGCGCCACGACGGGAACTCCTGGCTTTTTGTTTTTTAAGCTCTAGAATATTTATTTATATTTTATAATTTTCAGCTACTTTTTCATTATGTTCATATTTTCTCTTAATTCCTTAAACATACTTTTTCTTTTCTTTTTTTTTTTTTTTGGCTGCATCTGTAGCCTGTGGATGTTCCTAGGCCAAGAATCAAATCTGCACCACAGCAGTGACCCCAGCCACTGCAGTGACAATGCTGAATCCTTAGCCCACTGTGCTACAGTAAAACTCCCCTTAAACATATTTATAGAGGTTGTTTTAAAGTCCTTGTTTGCAAAAATTTCCATCTTTTTAATTTCTAGATCCTGTTTCTATTGACTGATTTTTCCCTTCGTTATGGATTATGTTTCTGGTTTGGGGTATGTCCAGTAATTTTGATTAGATGCTGACTATTGCAAATATTAACATTGTTTCGTTTTCTTGTGTTCCTTTAAAGAGTGTTGAGTTTTGTTCTGGTAGGAAGTTCATTTAATTTCAGATCAATTTTATCCCTCTAAAGGTTTTTTAGGTTGGATTTAGCCTTTGTTCTAGGACTAGTTTAACCCTACTCATGCAGTGTACTTTTTCTGGGATTCCACCTGAATGTCCCAGGTATTCAACAAGGTCTTTTCATTCTTGTTCATCTGAACTAAGATATTCCTTTTTTTTTTTTTTTGCTTTTCCGGGCTGCACCCGCAGCATGTGGAAGTTCCCAGGCAAGGGTTCAAATCAGAGCTTCAGCTGCCAGCCTTCGGCACAGCCACAGCAACGCTGGATCTGAGCCGTGTCTGCAACCTACACCACAGCTCCCGGCAACGTCAGATCCTTAACCCATTGAGTGAAGCCAGGGATCGAACCTGCATCCTCGTGGATACTAGTCAGATTAGTTTCCGCTGCGCCACAACGGGAACTCCTAAAATATCTTCCAGCTCTGTGTGAGCTCTGGCAGATGCTCAGTTTTAGTGCCTCCCAGTTTGTCTTTGATAGTTATTATTTGCCTGGGTTTGTAGAGTTTCATCCCAAACATATGCATTATATTATTCAGCCAAAGATCCACAGGGATCCTCTGCAGCTTTTCGGAGCTCTTTCTCTGTGTTGCTCTTCCACCTGATACTCTGCACCACAACTGCCAGCTGCCTGAGCCTTCCTGAACTCTAATCTCTGACTCCTCAGCTCAGTGAGACTGCCATGCTCTGTGTGGATTCCCCCTTCCTGCATCGCCGTCCAGAAAACGTATTAAAATAAAAGGCCAGGGTTATGGCAGGGCTCACCTCATTCTCTTCTCTCAGGAATCCCAGTCCTGAGATGACTGATGTCCCATATCTGAAAATAACTATTTCATATATTCTGTGTGGTTTCCTACTTGCTTATACTTGGTGGACTAGTTGTGTACCAGTTACTTCGTCACGACTGGAAACAGTCCCATTAAAATTTTGCTTTCATGTGCTTTCTCATGAACACTCTGTTCCAGACAGTCTTAAGCTGTTTCCTTTATACAGTTTGATGTTTATCAGTGTATTTAGATCTTACGCGCCTTTCTAGAATGCACCTTCCCCTCTTGTTTTTGTGGCTCACTTCTTACAAAGGCAATCTTAAAACTAGCTTTTCCAGAAAATTTCTTGTGCTGAATCTAGCCACCCCTATTTATTCTCCAGTCCTTTGTTGTGATTTATAATTTCTAGCACATTAAATTACACTTATGGCAAAAAGATTGAAATAATGCCATTTGCAGCAACATGGATGGACCTAGAGATTATCATATGGAGTGAAATAAGTCAGAAAGAGAAAGACAAAACCATATGGTATCACTTGTATATGCAGTCTAAAATATGATACAGGGAATTCCCTTCATGGCTTAGCAGTTAAAGAATCTGACTAGGAACCACGAGGATGTGGGTTCGATCCCTGGCCTTGCTCAGTGGGTTAAGGATCCGGTATTGCGGTGAGCTGTGGTGTAGGTCGCAGATGTGGCTCAGGTCCCGCATTGCTATGGCTGTGGCATAGGCCGGCAGCTGAAGCTCCGATTCGAATCCTAGCCTGGGAACTTCCTTATGCCTTGGGTGTGGCCCTAAAAAGCAAATAAAATAAAACAAATAAATAAAAAATATATATATATGATACAAATGAACTTACCTATGAAACAGAAACAGACACAGATATAAAGAACAGACTTGCAGACTTGTAGTTGCCAAGCAGAAGAGGGGATGGGAGAGGGATGGAGTGGGAGTTTGGGATTAACAGAGATAAATTATCATATATAGAATGGATAAACAACAAGGTCCTACTATTCAGCACAGGGAACTATATTCAATATCCTGTGATAAACCATAACGGAAAAGAATATGAAAAAGAATATATGTATATATGCACATAAAACTGAGTCACTTTTCTATACAGCAGAAACTAACATAACATTGTAAACCAACAATACCTCAACAAAATAAATTTTTAAAAAAGTAATATGGCCATGGAGTTTTGTAAAACATTTTTGGCAGTTATTTTATTTTTATTTTTAGGGCCACACCTGTGGCATATGGAAGTTCCCGGGCTAGGGATCAAATCAGAGCTGCAGCTGCAGGCCTATGCCATAGGCACAGCAATGCTGGATCTGAGCCACATCTGCAACCTACACCATAGCTTGCAGCAACACTGGATCCTTAACCCACTGATCAGGGCCAGGGATCAAACCCGAATCCTCATGGAGACTATGTCAGGTTCTTAACGCACTAAGCCACAACGGGAAATCCTTGGCAGTTATTTTATATGTGACTTTTGCTGATGATCACAAGCAGGAGCTTATAAATGGGAAAAGCCCATCTTCCATTGATTCCCTTTGTTGCAAACCCACCTAAGCCAATTTGTTCCCAATTCAGTAAACATTGGTTGCCCTCAATAGTTTGGTGCAGAAGCAAGGTACCATGAAACAAATGAAGCTAAATGTAAGAGCTCTCATTTGATGGGCTTCTTCCAAGGCCCTGGGAGAGTCCCTAGCAATCTGTTTACTTGGTAGATGTCTTAATAAATTTTGGAAAGGTCAGATATTTGAACCACAATCAATTAAGTCACTCTCTTTCCTCTATGGATTTCTTTCAGCCAATCTCTCCTTTTATTGGGTGGTGTTGAGTGGCACTGGGGGATGTAGCTAAAGAAAGTTGAGCTGGTAATATGTTTAGTTTGGGTTTATGGGTGTATCGGTGTGGTTTGAAAACATTTCCATATACAGTTAACTTATTCCTACCTGTTCTGTGCAGGAATAATATTACCACCCACTGGGCAAACTTACCCATTGATGCCACTGGAAGACGCAGGACTAGAGAGCCTACTGCAGCAGAATATGTTCCACGGCCCCCAGCACTGGATGTGGGAAAGGAAGAGAAACGAGCTCTTAATTGTGCAAACCCCAAAGCTAATCCGTGGAAAATTCTTCTAAGCAAGACATAAGGTTGTGACTGGAGGGTTCAGTTCTCATCAATTCTTAGTCAAGGAAATTCTGTCAGGAATATAGTCTATATACAGTATATACAATTATAAACATTCCATGCATTTTTTGAGAGATTATGCAAAATCAAATTGATCAGAATTCCTTACTTACAGGGCACAAGCTCTGTGGAAAAACTATAGTGATCATACCCATTGAAGTTGCATATTTTATGAATTAAAAAAATTAAGAACACAAAAATAGTTTTGATCGATCAAGTTAGAAAAAGGACTAATTATTTTATTCTCTCTAGAGAAAATATTTCGGAATAGTTGCCATAGGAAGAGGCCATCAAGGAGTTCCCACTGCGGAACAGCAGGTTAAGGATCCAGCATTGCCTCTGCAGCAGCTTGGGTGGTTCCTGAGGCACTGGTTTGATCCCTGGCCTGGGGATTTCCATATGCCATGGGAACAGTCAAAAAAAAAAAAAAAAAAGGGAAAGAAAGAGACCATCAAAGAGGATACAGCCCCAAAAATAGGTATACTCTAGGGCTGTATCAGCCATTAATTCATTTAAAAAATGCTGTTTTTTGGATTTTTGTAATATCTACAGACTTTTCAAAACCGAAATGTGTTATTTCTTTTCTCATTCTGCATATTTACTTTTATACCTAATTTTGTGCTTTATTTTTTAATGCTTTTTCGATCTCACAAATTTGGATGGAACCTTAGAGAGGTGAAGGTATTTGTTCTTCCCCTTCATAATCTTGCTACCAGTTTACAGTAAGGCAGGGGTCAAGGTAAATTCAGCTTCATATAACAAACATGTATATTGATCTGGATGAGGAACCACCCCAAAACCTGTTCTGTAATCTTAATGAAGACCCAGGTCTATGTCCTTTTAGCTCTGACAGGGCATTTCCTGGAAAAATTATACGAAGCAAAAACATATTCTAAAGGCCAAATTCTGCTAACCATCTTGCTGGAGTCAAACAAGAATCCCCCGAATCAGCATCCTCACCCAGGGCTGTTTAGGAATCGAGCCTGGGTGAAAACTAAGCCTATGCTGGACTCTTGTATCCAATTCTGACAATGTGGGGACACTGCCCATTATATTTTCTCTAATTCTCTTCTCTTGACCATGACTTGGGCCACCAACAAAAAGCTTTTTTATCACCTGCTATGCTCATTAGCAAGGTTCTGGAGATGTTGAGAGCTGAAGAACTCGGAGTCCTTGCCTCTGGAGTATGGCTATTTTGGTAAGTATTAGCTAAGCACCCCTAGGGGTGCATTCCCCATTTGAGCAATCCTTGGGTGCTGATTAAATCTAAATCGCACACACATACAAATCACACTGGCAACTGGCGGCATTTCAAAGGAAAGTACAGAGAAGCTAACATGTGTCTTCTGTTACAGTTGCCTTTGCATTGAGTCTCCAGGAACTCAGGGTTCCTGTGGATGGGGTGGCCCAGGAAAGCTTCCTCGACAGAAACTGTGCTGTTGTCTGTTCTACACATTGGGGTTCTGTATGCTGCTTCCTTTGGGATAAATAATGGGGGGTTCTGCTGTGTTTATAGTGTTGAGTTCCTGTTGTGGCTTAGTAGTTAACAAATCCAACTAGTATTCATGAGGATGAGGGTTCGATCCCTGGCCTTGCTCAGTGGGTTAAGGATCAGGTGTTGCTGTGAGCTATGATGTATGTTGCAGACGCAGCTCGGATTCCGCGTTGCTGTGGCTGTGGTAGGACAGCAGCTACGGATCCAGTTGGACCCCTAGCCTGGGAACCTCCATATGCCACGAGTATGGACCTAGAAAAGGCAAAAATACAAAAAAAAAAAAAAAGGAAAAGGAAAGTGTTGAGACCCACTGCTCTAGCACTAAATACCTCTCTCTAAGTCCAGTGCTGCTTGTTCCTATAATGAAAGGCCAAGGGTGTGCTTGAGTTGGTTTATGCCAATGAAAATGTGGTTGGAGACTTGGCCTAAGCCAGCTGAGCTGGGTATAAAAACTGTTATGTCCTCTGATCTTTCTCTCCCCTCTACTCCCAGCACCATCATTTCTAATACATTTTCCCACCAGATTTTATACACAAAAAGCTTTTTGTCCTGGGGTCCAACACTCCATAACCAAGTTGTTAAGTCTGATGGTTAATTTTAAGTGTCAGATAGATGGGGCCACAGGGTAGCCAGACAATGAAATAAACACCCTTTCAGAACTTATCTGTGAGGGGGTTTCAAGGTGAGGTTAGCATTTCAATCAGTGAAGCCGCTTGCCCTCCTCACTGTGGGCGAGCACCATCTAATCCACTGAGGGTCTGGATAGAACAAAAAGGAGGAGGAGGCAGGGTCCTCTTTCTGCCTGACTGCTGACCTGGGATATCGGTTTTCCCTTGCCCTTGGATTCAGCTCTCCTGGTCTTAGGCCTTTAGGCTCAAGCTCAGACTCAGAGTACACTCAGCTCTCTTGGGTCTCCAGCTTGTAGGCCACAGATTTTGGGACTTCTCAGCTTCCATCATTGTGTGAGCCAGTTCTGTACAGTAAATCTCTTCACATTCTCTCTCTTCGTCTCCCTCCCTGCCCTGCCCCCTCACTGGTACTGTTTCTCTGAAAAAACCTGCTTAGTACACCAAGGTAGAATTACCTCTAATCTTCTGGACAGAAAGACCAACACTGGGCAGTGGGCTTAGAGGGGAACCAATGTCAGATGGTCAGAGCCAGTTTGCATTTTTTTTTCTTTTCTTCTTTTTAGGGCCGCATCCACGGCATATGGAAGTTCCCAGGCTAAAGGTTGAATCAGAGCTAAGGCCGCCAGCCTACGTTACAGCCACAGCCGCAGCCATGCCAGATCTGAGCCACATCTGCGACCTATACCACAGCTGACGGCAATGCTGGATCCTTAACCCACTGAGCAAGGCCAGTGATAGAGCCCACAACCTCATGGATACTAGTCAGGTTCTTAACATGCTGAGCCATGAGGGGAACTCCAGAACCAGGAGGTATTTAACTTTGGCCTGTGGCGGACATCTCTCCTTTGTCTGCTAAGTCTCCTTCTTTTCTCTGAGACCAGTCACTTGTTATTCAGGCCTGCCTTTCCACTTCTGCTCTTGATTTCCGGGATGACCCAGTCACCCAAGACACCAACTTGGCACTTCCAAGGATTTTTTTTTCTTTTTTTCTTTTTAGGGCCCCACCCAAGGCATAAGGAAGCTCCCAACCTAGGGGTCAAATCGGAGCTGCAGCGACTAGCCTATATCACAGCCACGTGGCATTCGAAATTCATCTGTGACCTACACCACAGCTCACAGCAACACCTGATTTTTAATCTACTAAGCGAGGCCAGGGTTCGAACCTGCATCCTCATGGATAATAGGTTCGTTACCACTGAGCTACAAGGGGAACTCCCAAGGATTTCTTTTTTTTTAAACTGAGAAGCAAGCCCTGCCCTGTTCTACAGCATGGCTAGGACATATGAGTCTAGAGCTGTTGGGAGGGGAGCCCCTTGAAGAGCACAGCACAGCCATGCAGCACACGGAGAAGCGGGGAGAGTGCCCGGGGGCCGCAGCTCTGTTCTAGTCGTCGCCAGTACCCAGCACTGTTCCTGCTCCTCATGTGTGGGTTACATGAGTTCACAAATTCTCTCTATGCTTGAGCTTAGAGAGTCTTTTTTTTTTCTTTTTTTAACAAAAATGTCCTAAACAAAGCACCAGCTAAGGCAGCAAATCTTCAGAGCTTGATAACATAAAAGACATAGAAACAAGAAGAAAAATGGAAAAATGGAAGCAATGTCTGGTGAGTCCCAGGAACAAACTACCCGGGGAGAAATAACATTTGCTGTCTTGGAAGTCTATACCTCAGGGCAGAGAGAATAGGTGCCCAAAAGATGACCTTGAGAATTTTAACCCAGGAAGACAGACGTGACTGTGCTGGTTTCAATAGCCTTGGAGGATGGATGGCAATGATGGCAGAGTTCCTTTTTCAAAAGTACTGGTAGGACGAGGTGGGGGTAAAAGGTGACCACGTGTCACACAGGTATGAGTGCACCTGCGTGGAAATCCACAAACCAAGACGGTGGAGAGAGCAATGGAGGAGAGGGAGGGAATGCCGTGGTGGGGTGTGCCCTCGGTTATGCACCCAGGCACAGGAAATGGAAAACCCGGTCCCGAGAGGCGTCCCAGTCTGCACTCCGGGCTGGGGCCGAGGGGCACGTCTGGTTCCTGGCAGCAAGGGTCAGGGCTTGAAAGTACAGCCAGCCAGGCCAGAAGCAGCCAGGCACCCTGGGAGCGGGAACTACTCTGGATGCAAAATGGACAGACCGACTCCAGAGCAGAAAAATACAGGCTCAAGGTCGCGCTAAGGGCAGAAGCTAGGTGACACGAGTGAGTCAAATCTAGAAAAAGAGTCATGAGGGTCAGACACAGGTAGAGGGAGGAACCCAGGAGCGGATGTAAAAACCAGAAGTGGATCAGCTGCAGGAGGTGGATGAGGCGAGCAGTCACACAGCCGCAGCAGCACAAAGGCTCGCGTGGAATCCCACCAGGTGCCCTTTGGCTGAGCTTTCACTTCCATGCCTGTTTGTCCACAGGGCTCCACGACTGGAGCAGGCCTTCTTAGCGCAGGGTGAGTTGAAAGACAGGATCTCAAGCTCCAAGACAGGGTGGGTTGAAAGTCAGGAGCTCAAGCTCCAAGACACAGGGTGTCCAATGCAGGCTCCTTGAGCTGCAGACAGCTCCCCCTCGGGTAATTTAAGCAAAGACATGAGAAGAGCGGCTCTCTTGAACCTGACTCTGGCCATCCTGCTCTAAAGAAGTGAAAGTGACAGGGTCCCTGGGGGGTGGGGGGGAATGTGACATCTAGGGCCCTAGTCAGATGAGGGCCCTGAACCTGTCTGTAAAGCAGATTTTAGCAAAGTCCAAAGAAGGGTTGATTCAATGTCTGTGAGCAGAAACTTTCAAGGCACAGACAGCTCAAGAAGAAAAGGAGGCTAACTGGGACTAATTGTATTTTGTTAATAGAGGACAGCAAGAAAGTGTGGGAGTTCCCTGGTGGCCTAGGGGTTAAAGGATCCAAGTTGTCACTGGTATATCGCGGGTTCAATCCCTGGTCCAGGAACTTCTGTACGCCATTAGCAAGGCCAAAAAAAAAAAAAAAAAAAAAAGAGAAAGAAAAAAAAGCATGCAAGGAGAACTCCTCAACTTGTACTTGACTTCCAAATTCTCAGCCAGGAGACCGATGTCCAGACTGGAAAGGGCGGAATTAATGCTGGTTAGAGGGAATGAAGCCACCTGGAATGCTATGAGCAGACTTCACAAACCTACCTGTTAAATGTCTAAATGCCCCAGCAGGATTAACTCCCTCAAAGTGTTCCTCGGATATTTCTGAGATACCCAGAGGGCCAGGCTCTATATGTTTGTCCACTATCCCGAACCTCGGCCTGCTGCGAGTGACACCCAAGAGACTGGTCATCTGCAGGCCACAGCCAGTTGGTTCTACAGCTGCTACCACAGGCGAGCTGCGGGTGCCCCTCTGCTTTTCCATCAAAGCACAGGACAAGGCAGTCCCTCAGCAGCCCAGAGCAGAGCAGAGACCAATCAGTCCTCCCTCCAGAGCACAAGCTGTGCACCGGCTGGGAGTTTGGTCTGTTCTGTTTTCCCCACTTACGCGTCCCCGGGGGCTAGAGTAGTTCCTGACAGAGCTGGAGCTCATTAAATCCCTAACTCTCAGCAAGTCTTTACCACACTGTCCAAAATAAAAGAACAAAGCAGAGGAAAACTAACCACAACTAAAAGATGTTGCCGGAGATCCCATCATGGCTCAGGGTAACGAACATGACTAGGGTCCATGAGGATGCAGGTTCAGTCCCTGGCATCGTTCAGTGAATTAAGGATCCAGCGTTGCCACGAGCTGTGATGTAGGTCACAGACGTGACTTGGATCCCGCATTGCTGAGGCTGTGGCGTAGGCCGGCAACTGTAGCTCCGGTTCAACCCTAGCCTAGGAACCTCCTTATGCTGCGGGTGCAGCACTAAAAAAATATAAATTAATTAATTAAAAAATTTTGTTGCTAATTTTGGTGTTCTCAGGGCCAGATTTAGGAATGCCTTGTATAAATAACCAAAAAAAAAAAAAAAATCCCCTTGGAGCAGGCCATAGCTTTGCATGTAGAAGATACTTTCATGGGAAGTCAAGGTTCACTGAAACAGAAAAAAATGCATCCTCTCTACCCTCCCTGCAGTGGGCAGGTACATCAGAAGGAGACCCTATATGATCCAGCAATTCTACTCCTGGGCATATATCCACACAAAACTTTCATTCAAAAAGAAACATGCACCCCTATATTCATTGCAGCACTATTCACAATAGCCAAGACAGGGAAACAACCTAAATGTCCATAAATAGATGAATAGATTAAGATGTGGTATATATACACAATGGAATACTATTCAGCCATTAAAAAGGACAAGATCATGCCATTTGCAGTAACATGAATGGAACTAGAGATCTGCATAATAACTGAAGTCAGAAAGAGAAAGACAAATACCATACTATATCACTTATATGTGGAATCTAAAATATGGCTCAAATGAACATATCTACAAAACAGAAACAGACTCACAGACGTGGACAACAGACTTGTGGTTGCCAAGGGGGAAGGGGGAGGGGGAAGGAGCGGAATGGACTGGGAGTTTGGAGTTAATAGGTAACATGAGAAAGGCAGTGTGTATAGATGTATGACTATATAGCAGAAATTGACAACAGTGTAAGTCAACGATAATAAAAAAATTTTTAACATAAACTGAAAAAAGATGACTGGCAATTAAAAAAAAAAAAAAGGGAGTTTCTGTCATGGCTCACTGGTAACAAACCTGACTAGTAACCATGAGGATGCTGGTTTGATCCCTGGCCCCATTCAGTGGGTTAAGGATTCAGCGTTGCTGTGGCTGTGGTGGAGGCCGGCAGTTGCAGCTCTTATTCAACCCCTAGCCTGGGAACTTCCATATGCCGTGGGAGTGGCCCTAAAAAGATTAAAAAAAAAAAAAAACGGACGAGACGCCAAATGGTGGGCACAGCCTGTGGGCCCATTGGTCAGTAGGTGGTACCTTCACGTGGAGAATACAGCAGGCCCTCCTCCCAGCAAGGGCAGCCCCACACCAGGGGAACATGGCCCTGTTCTTGGACACACGGCTTGATGTTATCCCTTGGCCAGGCTCTCTGTTCCACAGACAAGCTGCACTGTCTCCCTGCATGGCTCCCAACCCGCCACCTGGCATGAGTCAGTGCAACTGCCCATTTGCAAGTGCCCGGGAGTCAGGTCTGCTCTGCCTGGAATCTGGCCCAAGCCCATCCAAGGCCCAGAGAGGACCAGCCTCCCCATGCTCATTTCCTGTTCCAGCATCTGCTCTTCTCTTGACTGGTGCTGGCTCAGCCCTTCCCCTGGACAACCCAGTCCTCACGCCAGGCCCGAGAGCTTGTCCTGCAGCGACCACTAGAGCAGTTCCCTCAGAACACAACAGTCTGCAATAGGGATTTTGAGATCCTCAGTCTCCAATAAGCCACATAAAGGACAGGAAGGGTCTGTGCCGTTTACTGTGCTCCCAAGTCCTTAGTTCGCTTTTATGGTCTCTTCCACGGAGAGGTGGATACTCTGCCTGAGGGTCCCCGGCAGTCTTCTGGGCCTCAGCCTCCACCCAACTGCTCAGGGAAAACTTCTTCTCAACTGCAAGAATAAGCAACTACTGGAAGTCACTACATTCACACAGGGTTAGGAAATACTTCTCCCTTTCTCTAAAAGCAAGGTCACGGTGACCTAGCTCAGACTCCACTATACGCCAGGACCTACTGCCAAAGCAAGCTATCAATCATCCACATCCAAAGTCATATCCACATTAATGATGACTTTATTCCAAGGAGCACACACTATTTGCTTATATGCGAACATAACAAAATGACCCATTAAGGGGGACCCAAGGATTGACTGTCCAGACGGATTCAACTCACCACCTTTTTCTGGACAAAGATGGATGCAGGTTTGAATGGCAATTTCCTCAGATTCTGCCCACGTGGTTCTCAAGCACATGCTTTTCAAAGAAATGACCTAGGAAATGTCAAAGAGCTTCTTACTGCTGGGAGCCTTGGTCTGAAACTACTTAACCCTTGGTTGCTGAGAGATCTTGCAGAGAACAGAAGTGTTGCCATAAGACTAGACCCAGGCAAATGTCCTGAATGCAAAAAATAGAATGTGAGCTCTGAAAACCACAAATGGTGAGCAACCTGGATCCTGGATAGAATTTGTGAAAGAATTATTTAAAGTGAACTTATGAGTGCCTAGAAAAGGAAGCAGTGATCATTAGGAGCCCATATAGATCCACCTGTAATGTTAAGGCACAGTCACCATTTTGCTACTTTCGAGAAGACTGTTAAGCTCAGGGGATTCTGAGCCAGTGTCTGTGTTTCAGGAAGAGAGCAACACTGTTCAATCCATCTCCAACCCCTTAAACTAGAAGTTAAAAATGAGTGGCCTGTGGATCCCCGTGTGTGTTTGGTTCTGTCCAGACCTGTTAAGACAACTTTGATACAGTTGCCAACACTTAAAAAAGTGAGAGTGTGGCAGATCATACTCTTGCTTCAATTACGCTCCACCCTCCCACCAGTGACCACGTGGACAGCTATGTCGCCCGTGGGGTGGGGTGGCTGGGCGTCATCCTTCTCCCCTGTCACTCCGGCTTGGCCACGGCACTCGCTTGAGTGGATGGGGTGTGAGCAGAAGGGCCCTCTGGCACCTGGGAGCACATCTAGGATGGAGTCTGCTCTTCAGCCTAGATCCTGGAATGAGAAGGAGCCATCACTGCTGACAGGTAACAGGCCCAGAAATGGACCCCTACTGTTACAAGCCACTGATATTTGGCGGGCTGCTTGTTACCACAGCCTAAGCTAGAAAAAGTGACTGATTCAGGAGATAGTCTGTAAGAATCTGGATCTTGCACTTTTCTTCACGATTCGGATGGGAGTTCCCATTGTGGCTCAGGAGGTTAAGAACCTGACTAGTATCCATGATGGTGTGGATTTGATCCCAGGCCTTAGTCAGTAGTTTAAAGGATTTGGTGTTGCATGTGCTGCGGTGTAGGTCGCAGACATGGCTCGGATCTGGTGTTGCTGTGGCTGCGGCATAGGCTGGCAGCTGCAGCTCTGATTTGACCCCTAGCCTGGGAACTTCCACATGCCTCAGGTGAGGCCCTTAAAAAATAAAAAAAAGACAATCGGATGACACTGGTCCCGGGGCCCCATGGCAACAAATGGCTGGAGACGAAGAGAGGCCCCCTCTTTGGATGGAGACCCATCACCATCTGCCCCTTCCACTCAGCTGCATGGGTGGTTGGCCATTCTAAGTGTCTGACTCAAACTCCCCACCCCCCATGTAAAACAACAGCCCCAGAGAGCTGTAAAAAGCCAGCCCTGAGCAATGATGCCCTGCCTCAGGCACTGGTCACGTGTCCAACACGGCTTCCTCTGCTGCCAACCTCACTCACACCCACCATTGCCCATTCCTCGCTTCAGCCTTGCAACTTCGCCAAGCTCCTCAGATGCAGAAGGTTCTCTCACAGCACAAACCACGTGAGAAACACGGGCTGGCTTGGCCTGCTCCCAGCTTCCATGAGTCAGTCTGGAAGCCGTGCCCCTGCCATTCACCCCCTGCTCAGCTCTAACCCTGCGAGACCCTAGGCACCCTCCCCCTGTTCCTGGAATGCTCAGCAGGTGCTCCACTGGGGGTGGGGGCGTGGAGAGCTCAGGAAACGGTGGCAATGAACCTACTGTGAGTTCTACTGCTGTGTGGATGATGCCACAGAGAAGTCCCCAAGTGTCCAGGAGCAAACCGAGAGCCTGGGAAGGTCTTCTGACATTTGAGGGCGGCAGCTACCCTTTTCTGACATCTCCCCATCTTCCTTGGCCACTCGTTAACTGCAGAATGCCAACCCCATTCATCTAAAATGGACTCATCTGATCTAAATATCTCCCCTCCGGTGCCAAGGCCCTAAGGACTTAGGTTACAACACGACAGACCCGAATGCCCGGGCCTCTCAAATACCCTCCCTTCATCTGGACCCCGAGGCCCTGGTCTCTTCATAGGCACTGGTTTGTGGCTGCGATGCCTCCGGGTCCACCACCTGCAGGGTCCCTGCAAGACAGTGCAGAAAGGTAGCATGGAGAGCTAAGGATTCAGAGATGCCACTGCTTAATATCATTGCCTTTTCCTGGAGCCCATGGTTTTATGAAGAGAGACCCAGATGGTAACCAACGCCTCACCTGGCACAGGGAGGAAGAAAGCGGAAACAGCTTCCTGGGCTCCCATTGACTACAGCTAGGCCACGTGGTTCGTGTTGTCTTGAGGGGTGGGGCGCTGCGATCCGGGGATCTTGGACCTCCCCAGGGCATCGTCATACATCCGCCTCACCTGGCCTCTAACCTCAGGCCTTTGCCAACCCCATTTACAGGCTGCTGCCAGAATGAGTCTCATAAAATGCACCTTGGATTCTGCTGTTCTCCTGCTTAGCCCTCTCCTGCCTGGTTCCCATCACTTCCAAGCTTCTTAGCATAACAAGCAAGTCCGTTCATGATCTGGCCCCACAGGCCTTTTTGCCCTCCCCTGACTCCCAGCCTGCCTGAGTTCATGCCACATCAGTCCGCTCTGGGCTCCTCAAACCCCACCAGGCTGCAGCACATCTCCTGGTCTCCCATATGCCAGGAACTACTCTTCTGGCTGCTTCTCACAGCCAGTTCCTTCTACATGTTGCCTCCTTTGGCAGGCATCCTGACCCCAAGGGCTAATTTTGTTGCCCATCCTCTGAGATGCTGAGCACCCTGGGCCCCTGTGACAGAGCAGCCCTCGTGATGTGCTCCCACGGTGTCCCCACCCCCGTGAGGGCAGGGGCTCCTCATGCCTGGTGTCAGCCCCATCTCTGGCATCAGACAATACTTTACCTCATGTTAAAAATTGCAAAAGGCATCATCCCACTCGTATCATCCTTTCTTCTCCCCACCCCACCACCTACTCCAGACCTTACTGTTCCCCAGTTAATCCTTGTGTGTGTGGTCAGAAAGACAGTCCTTGAGATTGCTGATCTTTTCATTCATTCATTCATTCATTCATTCATTGAGCCTCTTCGCTATGGTAAACACTGCCCTAAGCCCCGGGGACACGGGGAGCTTATATTCTAGTGGAGTGAGAAAGACGGCACACAACTCAGGCATTGAACGATAAGCTAGTAAGTAGACACTATGTCGGAATTTCCGTCGTGGCTCAATGGTTAATGAATCCGACTAGGAATCATGAGGCTGCGGGTTCGATTCCTGGCCTCGCTCAGTGGGTTAAGGATCCGGCGTTGTGAGCTGTGGTGTAGGTCGCAGACGCGGCTCGGATCCCGTGTTGCTGTGGCTGTGGCATAGGCCGGCAGCTACACTTCCGATTCGACCCCTAGCCTGGGAAGCTCCATATGCCGTGAGTATGGCCCTAGAAAAGGCAAAAAGACAAAAAAAAAAAAAAACACTACGTTAGGTGATGCCGTGTGTTACAAAGAAAAATAAAGCAGTAGACGGCGAACAGTGCTGGGGTGACAGGGGATTTGCTCTTTTATTCAAGGTCATCTGGGAAAGCCTCTCGGATAAGACATTTGACAGAGACCTGAAGGAAGTGAAAAGCTATACAGATATTTGGGGAAGAGCCTTCCAGGAAGAGGGAACAGCAATTCCAAGGCCTTGGGTTAGTCTAGGTGAGACTAACGGTCATGACAAACCTAGAGCTCTACGATCAAAATAAGGCACAATGAGTGTTTATTTCCTGCTCATGTTCCACTCCAACATTATGCTTCTGGTGATAAGCAGTCTCCATTTGGGTCCAGAGACTCAAATGCCTTCTAGCTTGTTGCTTTCCCTCTTTTAAAGGCCTCGAAGTCCTCCCCATCAAAGGGTGGATGAGGAGTGGAGAAGGCACAGACAGTTCTTAAGACCTGCCCCCAGCGGAAGTGACAAGCATCATTCCTGTTACATGAGACAGTGAGAGCAGTTACACCACCACCCCTGAATGCCAGGGTATGACTGCAACAAGTCACAATGGGGACAGGCAATGTGGGGCCGGCTGGTCGCCTCTGACTGTGAGTGGGAACAGTGCCTGGTAGTTCAAGGTTAAGTAAGGAGGCTGGTGTGGCTGGGGCAGAGGGAGCCAGGCGGGGCCAGGTGGGTGGTGGGCAGATGATGGAGGGCCCTGCAGGTCGTCTTAATGACTTTGGACTTCACTCTCATGAAAGAGAAACCTTTGGAGTGCTTTGAGTGAGGTGGTGACAAGAAATGGCTTATGCGTCAAAGGGGCAATCTAGCTGCAATGTGGAGAACAGACTGCAGGGGTCAAGGGGGACACAGATAGGCAGGAAGTAGGTGATGGTGCCAGAGCAGTCAGGCAGGGGCCAGGTGATGGCATCCTAGACCAGGCGGTGTCAAGGCAAACCTCCCAGAGAGATACCCAAACAGGACAAGACAGAGGCCTCAGATCTACCCCAGCTCCTGCCTTCTAAGCCAGGGCCTGGGAAAGGGTCAGAGTATTTTAGACTTTATAGCTGGTGTCTGCAGCAACTACTCGGCTTGGCTGTTGTAGCGCAGAAACCAACATAAATAATATGTACATGAATGAGCATGACTGTGTCGCACTCGCGGCATACGGAGGTTCCCAGGCTAGGGGTCTAACAGGAGCTGTAGCCGCAGGCCTTCGCCACAGCCACAGCAACGCGGGATCCGAGCCGCGTCTGCAACCTACACCACAGCTCACGGCAACGCCGGATCCTTAACCCACTTAGCAATGCCAGGGATCGAACCCGCAACCTCATGGTTCTTAGTCGGATTCGTTAACCACTGGGCCACAACGGGAACTCCCCAAAGAAGCTTTATTTTCAAAAACAGGTACTCAGCCCACCGAGTTTGCAGACCCTGATAAACAAGTCACAAACGGTGCTGGTTTTCTCTTGTCACACCTTTCCAGCTGAGGCATTGGTGGTTGTTGCAGAACCCTGTTACTGCTTAAAGTCTGTGTGACAGCCACTCCCAGTGAAGTGAGCCTCTTGCAGTCACACTGTGGCATAAGAATGAATCATGGCTTCCCACTGTCTCTGAGCAAGTTCTCTCTTGACGAAGGAAATGGTTTTGCAAGACCTTTTTACGATAGTGCAGGCTCATCAGCTATTCCTCTATAACTAAATACCTTTATTATGTGTAATTAAGGCAGCAACTGAGAAAAGATGCAAATGTGTTCTTAAAAATCTGACTTCGCAGCAGCTGGGAGCTTTGCAACCTTTTAGAAGAGCAGGTTTCAATGGAAGTGCATTTGGCATGTGCCAAAATGGGAAAGGGAGGGAAGAAGAGCCAGAGAAAGGAGGCAAAAGGTGAGTGCGCTGAGCTGACGACTCACTGCAGGGCCCATCCTCCACCCCAGGCCGGCTCTGCCCTCCCCAGCGGGACCCCTGCCCCAGAGCTAGGTACCGGAGCAGCACAAACACCACACGCTGCAGTTTTTCCGACTTCCACAGGTATTTTTTTTTCAGAATTTCTTTCACCTCTTTGCATGGCTGAACTGTATGTATAACAAGACTGGGCAACAGAAACAGGAAAGGAGGCTGGAGCAAGGGAGAATATCTCATCATCTCATTTATGATGAGAATTCGAATCAGGAATGATCTGTCCCTGGAGCACAGGGTGGTCCAACAGAACGTCTGTGATGTTGGAAGCGCTCTATATATTTGCTGTCCAATATGGTAGCTACTGGCCATGCTTGGCTACTGAGCCCTTGAAACATGGCTAGGGATTCTGAGAACTGCATTTTATTGATTGGTTGGTTGGTTGATTGACCACATCCACAGCACGTGGAAGTTCCTGGGCCAGGGATGGAATCCACACCACAGCAGTACCCTAAGCCTCAGCAGTGACAATGCCACGTCCCTAACCTCTAGGCCACCAGGGAATTCCATGACATTTTAAATTTGATTCCATTTAATTAACTGAAATCTAAAAGTATTTGTGGCCAGCAACCACCCTATGGGACAGCTCAGCTGCCGTGTTCATTTGGCTCCCGAGTCGGATAGACCCAGGTTTTGATACTGGCTTCCTCCTTCCTAAATGTGATCGAGCAGAAGACTTATTTGCCACCAATCCTTGTGATAGGGATGGAGTAGGCACAGGCAGATATAGAAGTCCCAGTAGAGGATCATAGAGAGAGAGAGAGAAATCTACGGACGTTGGGAGGTCACTGTAAATTAAGAAACTGCTCAAGAAAGCCATCAGAACAAGGCAGGCTTGCTTGACTAGTGGAGGCATGAAAATTGCCTCGGGTGCTTGGGTGGGAGATGGGATGAGGCTGCATTCAGATTCAAACCAAGGGCAGGAGTTTAAGGACTGCCCTTCTGCTGATTCAAAACACACTTTACCAAGGATAACAAGGAGGAGCTACTACTGCCAGAAAGGAAGAGGCATTTTTTTCCGACCCCCACTCCCCTTGGAGGATAAAACTGTAGCCCACCGGATCCTCAGGGCAGAGCTTCTGTGCCTGTCCGCCTGCCTCTCTCACGAGCGCCCTATCCTAATGAATCTATTTCTTGCCTATCACTTTGTCTCTAGCTGAATTCCTTCTGTACAGAGACATGAAGAACCTGAACCTCACTGAGTCCAGACACTGGGTGAGTGATTTTAATTTAAAACCGTGGGTTCAAGTCCCAATCTGGGTTTTTGGCTGGGTTCGAGCCCCAGCACGTGGATTCAAGTCCCAATCTGTGTTCTGGCTGGTTTCAGGCTGTTAGTACTGTCAGTTTCACTTGGATTTCTCATTTGCAGGCTGGGTATTATTACTGTGCCCACCTCAGGGAGTAGCTGTGAGAGTGAAGCGAGAGGGTGGAGATAAAGCATTTGACACAGTACCTGGCAGAAGGTGAACACTCAACAAATGTTCACTGTTTTTATTCTCTAGGAAGCTCCTCAAAGGACCCATAACTGCTTTCCAGGTGTTTCATAAAGGTAGCTTCTAAAGCATCTGTGCTGTTCTTTCCTACTGAGGCTTTCTTGGTCTAAAGTGAGAGGCATAAAGTTAACCGCAAAGAGCCGATGTACACCAAACTGGGCCTCTGACTACCTTTGATCACCTCAAGAGCTCCTTGGGGAGGCAAAGACTACAGTTGCCCACTCAATATTTGGGTGGCAATGAGCCAGGCTAAAAGACCATGTACTTCCCAGGCTGTCCTGAAATCAGAGGTGATCAATAAGATGTAAGTAGACATCATCAATTGTAACTTGAAGGAAGTCTTAAGAGAGCAATTTCTATGTGCCCTTTTGCCTTTTGTCCCTTCAATATTCTCCTACTTCCTCTCTGGAATGCAGATAGGATGGCTGGAGCTCCAGCAGCCTTGAGGAGGTGTTTTTGTGGATAAAACCCTTGAACTACTATCTTCAGAGTAGAACTCAAAGAGGCCTGGGTACATGAACACGATGAAACTACCATACCAGCCTGGGACTGCTCACTGCCAGATTTCTTTCATGTAAACAAAACAAAACAACAAAAAAACTTACATCACGTTTATGCCATAATTCCTTTTGTTTTCTCTTGTATGTAGCTGAATCTAATATCAGCTATGGCTAATTATTCCTGAACAGTGATTAATTCTACAAGTCCAGGTTTTTATGGCATATACAGTCAGCCCTCTGCAGCCACATGTTCTGCATTTGTGGATTCACCCAATCACAAATCAAAAAACATTTTTTTGAATTATTTATTTATTTTATTTTATTATTATTATTACTTTGGTTGTATCCGTGGCATGTGGAAGTTCCCTAGTCAGGGATTGAACCCCAACTGCAGTTGTGACCTGACTCACAGCTACATCAAGGCTGGGTCCTTAACCTGCTGTACCGCAGGGGACAGTCCAAACGAATTTTTTTTTTTAATTCCAGAAGGTCCTAAAAAGCAAACCTTGAATTTTCCTCACACTGGCAACTACTTATATAGCATCTGCATTGTATTTACAACTATTTACATAGCATTTACATTGTATTAGCTATTATAAGTTACCTAGGGGGATTTAAAGTACATGGAAAGGAGAATGCGTGTAGGTTATATGCAAATACCATACCGTTTTATATATGAGACTAGAGCCTCTGCAGGTTTTGATATCGGTGAGGGGTCCTGGAACCAAGTGGCCTCTGACACTGACGGGCAGCTGTACTTAATGAAACAAAGAGTTTGAGAAAAAACAGTTCTTATTCCTCTGTCTTGCCTGCAGGGGGCACCTAAGTCTGGGAGTAACATTAGAAATCATCTATTCTGGACAAATTTTTAAAAAATCATTCAACCGCTTCATTATTTTTTTTTCTATGGATTCTATGTTTCAAAATAAAATTTCCCCCATTGGTTAAGGTCTAATTGGTTTACTCATCATGACAAACATTTAACAACAGTGGACATTTGCCTTTTGGGGGGCTGTCCAACAACTGATCCTCTTTCTATATTTGGGGAATTCTCCTAATGGAATAAAGTCTCTGAAGATCTGATACGAGCAAGTATCCAGCAAGCATCTCTGCCTTCCGACAGCTGGACATGAGCGCAGAAAGTTTAAGATCAGCTCACTGAATGATCTCACCTAGGACTCTGCATCTGTAGCAGGTGACACAAAGCAGCCACCATGGTTTGAAATTCATCCCACTGGGTAACGGCACCGTATGCCCTGGAGTGGTGTTTCCAGTGGGTCAGTTTCTGTGTCCAGTGGCACACCCACCAGGCGGTTCCTTTGATGGGACCCTAGATGAGCCTCGCATTGCTCAGCTTGCTCTGGTGACTGCCCATTTCCAGAGACTGGTCCTGCTTTTCCATTGCATCTGCAGCTAGCTGATATCTTTCCAATGCACTTATTTTCCCTTTAGTCAGTCAGACTTGGTTTCTGTTCTTTACAACCAAGAATCCTGACTGATGCACACACTGAGCAACTGTGAAACCGCACAGAACTGATATCATTCCAACCAGATCAAGAGGCAGTGCCTGCATGAGCCATTGCAGCCACTTTTCTTTGGGCTCTTAAAAACATTTGGAATAGTTTTCTCCTTTTTTCCCTTTTCTCCCACTGCGGATCCCTAAGGACTAGGAATTCCAGTCTGGAAGCCGCTGACGTCATTGCATTTCCTCATTTTACAGATAACAATGCCAGTAAGTCAGCCTGCAGAAAGAGCGTCCCAGGGAGGGGTGCCAGCCCTTCATTCGTGCACCATGCTCGGCCTGGGGGCGTGGCCTCTCAAGGAACTCAGGGTCAGGAAGGAGAGATGGGCGATTTGAGTGAATGCAAAATCCCATCCTTCTGGGGAAGAACTGAGGGGAAACCAGAAAGACCCAAATAACATGAGAAGCGGCAGGTAAAGATATTCAGAAAGAGGCATGCAGACGACAGTGAGAACAGAGGAATGTGACTTAAATCTTAAGAACTCAAGCCTGCTGGGTAGAAGTAGAAGCAGACTTGGCAAAACAGCCGGTAACACTGCAGATGTTAACCTCTGTTCTAAGTTCTGTCCGAACAGGGTGGGGCCCAGAGCGCAGAACTCAAGGTGAGGTTTGCCGAAGCTTCCGAATCCAGAGAGCGAAATCAGTATACGCTGTCCTGCTAAATTTAAGGATGTGTGATCAGAAACATCTGAATTTGCAAAGCAGATTTTGTTTTTCTTTTTTGGCTGCCACGTGGCATACGGAGTTCCTGGGGCAGGGGTCAGAACCAGGCTGCAGTTGAGACCTACAGTGCAGCTGTGGCAATTCTTAACTCACTGTGCAGGGCCGGAGATGGAGCCTGTGTCCCAGCACTGCAGTGATGCCTCCGATCCCAATGCAGCATGGTGGGATCTCACAAAATAGATCTTTGAGGAGATTATTCACTGTAAAAACTGATTCTCCATGGCATATAGAAGTTCTTAGACAAAAGACTGAACCCATACCACAGCAGTGTTCCAAGCTGCTGCAGTGAAATGCCTGAAACTTAACCCACTGCACCACAAGGGGACTCCCAATGATTCTCCATTTTAAAGAGAGGAAGATGTGGGAGTTCCCGCTATGGTGCAGTGGAAACGAATCCCACTAGTATCCATGAGGACGCGGGTCCAATCCCTGGCCTTGCTCACTGGGTCAGGAATCCCATGTTGCCGTGAGCTGTGGTGTAGGTTGCAGACATGGCTTGGACCCTGCATTGCTGTGGCTGTGACTCCAATTCAGCTCCTAGCCTGAGAACTTCCATATGCCGCAGGTGCAGCCCTAAAAAACAAAAAAATAAAGAGAGAAGGATGTATCTATTTCCTGGGTTGCAGGGATTTTCCTTTGCTTTTTTTTTTTTTTTAACTTATTTATTTGACTGCCTCTGAGGCATATGGAAGTTCCCAGGTCAGGGATCGAATCCAGGTTACAGCTACAACCTACACCACAGCTGAAACACCATCAGATCTTAACCTGCTGCACCACGGCAGGAACTCCAGCTTATTTATTTTTGCCAACAACATTTTGAGGTAGCATTATTATCTCCATTTTATGGTTTAGAAACCAAGGCCCAAGAGATACAAATGGCCAAAAAACATAGGAAAAGACGTTCAACATCACTAATTATTAGAGAAATGCAATTCACAACTTTTATGAGGTACTACCTTATACCAGCTGGAATGGCCACCATCAAAAATTCTACAAATAATAAATGCTGGAGAGGGTGTGGAGAAGGGGAACCCTCTTATACTGTTGGTGGGAATGTTAATTGGTGCAACCACTATGGAAAACAGTTATGGAGATTCCTTAAAAAAAAAAACTAAAAATAGAATTATCAATTGATCCAGCAATCCCACTCCTGGGCCTGAATCCAGAGAAAACCATGACTCGTAAAGATACGTGTACTCCAATGTTCACTGCAGCACTACATACAACAGCTAAGACATGGAAGCAACCTAAATGTCCATCGACAGAGGAGTGGATAAAGATGTGGTATACATACACAATGAAATATTACTCAGCTCTAAAAAGGAAATGAAATAATGGCATTTGCAGCAATATGATGGACCCAGAAATTATCATGTTAAGTGAAGTTAGACAGTTGAGACACAAGTGTCATATGCTATCACTTAAGTGTGGAATCTAAAAAAAGGAGACAACGAACTTCTTTGCAGAACAGAAATGCCTCACAGACTCTGAAAAACTTATGGTTACCAAAGGAGACAGGTTTGGGGTCAGGGGTAGAGATGGGCTGGGGGTTGGGGATGGAAATGCTGTTAACACTGGGTTGTGATGATGGTTGTACACCTATAAATATAGTAAAATTCATTGAGTTAAAAAAAAGAAAAAAGAAAAGAAACCAAGGCCCCTATAGATTAAGTAACCAGTCAAGGTTACTCAGTTTGTAAGCTGCAGACCCAGGTCTCGGTGGTTTGTTTTCTGGCTCCAAAGGCCTGGTATTTCCCGCTCTACCAGGCTGCCTCCCACAGAGCGCCTCAGAATAATGACACTTGAAATGCATTTGGAAGGCACTTCTAATTGAAGAGACTCAATTTACAAAGAGTAGATTTGCACGCAATTTTGAGAACACATCCATCACACAAAGCATAATGCAACAATATAAGGATAAATAGCATGGATCCCATACAAAAAAAAAGAGGAAAATGATAGAGGAAGTGTGGTTAATTAATGCAGTAGGAACTGAAACAGAAGCACAAGGAGCAGAACATTCACTCCCGGAAAATGATACAATAAGCGGCTTCATTAGGAAGACAATCTATGTGGTAGAAGCAATAACAGCAAGGGAGGAAAATGTAAAAACAAATTAGTCTACTTGAAAACACTGATTTGAAAATATTTTACAGTGATTGATTTGTAAGAAGCCTCTTTGCAGTAAACATCCATGGAACCCTTGCTTTTAGAGACGTTGGAAAAAAAAAAAAAATAGGTCAGCTCCTCTGGGTTGGACAGGTTTCGGTGTGATCTCTTTAGGCAAAGGGACCAGCTGGGTATTTTCAAAGGCTCCCTTTAGTTTATGATTCTCAGGTTCCGCTTACGGGCACTTTCTGTGTCTGTCATCTTTTAAAACTGGTTAGCTCAGTGGCTTTATTTTTTTTTTTCTCCTCTAAATTCCCTACAGGGCTTTAACTAAATCAGATCACATTTGGAGTCTTGTGTCGCCTTCTGGGCCCCACATTTTAAAAGGGACATTGACCTGCTCTGCCTCCAGAGAATGGAACCAAGACAAATGGGTGGAAGCTGCTCAGAGAGAAATTCTGACTGAATATAAGAAAAACCCCCATCTCCTGCAAAGCCTCTGACAATGGAGCTGGCTGCCTGCTCAGAGTTTGCTCCCAGCAATTGGAAATGCTGAAGCAGGGGGTGTTTTAACAGCTGTCAAAGTTGCTCTGGAAGGGATTTTTTTTTCTTTTTTACGGAGTTTCTTTTCAGTTCCAACACTCTATGATTGATTGATCATGTAACTCTTCGGTTATGTTTTGCCAAGTCAATAGCTCCTTTTTTGTTCTCATTTTGATCATTAAACTCTTGTCTTCCCACCAGAGGGGGATGGAGGCAAAAGATGGCGAAAGCAATGTAGGTCTTACTGTTGTCTGACTGTGCCTCTCTCCCTCCAAGGGGAAGAAGGACACCTTGTGGCCTGTTGATGATCAAAGCGGAGGTCTGGAGGCCAATCAGGGTGGTAGTGACAGTGCTGACCCTTGGGAGGGTCCACACACAAGAACGAGGAGGGCTGAGGCTGAGCAAGGCCACAGCCCTCTTCCAGGGTCCCCGTCTTGGCTGATGACACCTCTGACCGTCCGGTATGTGATACCTTCCTCTTCCTACCCCAGCCCACGCCACCATATTCAGGCCGTGGACACATCCTACCCACTTTCCATCCATCTTCACGGCCCCCACATTAATCCAAACCCCACCCTCATCTGCTTTTTGTTTTCCTTTTTCTTTTTAGGGCCACACCCACGGCATATGGAACTTCCCAGGCTAGGGTTCAGATCAGAGCTACAGCTGGTGGCTTACGCCACAGCCACGCCAGATCCTCAATCCACTGAGCCAGACCAGGGATTGAACCCACCTCCTCATGGATACTAGCTGGATTCTTTATCATTGAGCCACAGTGGGAACTCCCACCCTCATCTGTTTTTGCCAGCCCTCTTGCCTTGTGGCGCTGCAGGCACCTCCTACACCTAAGAATGAAAGTTACATTCCTTGTGCTTCTCCCTGGCCTAAATGCACCCTAAACACAATCAGGACACCTCTTCTGTTCTTTCTCTCCTCCCAATCTAGCCTATTTCCCTCACTCTGAAACCGCTGAGGACATTTCCTTTTAGAACTAAAACCAAGCCGCACCTCCCTCATGGGGAGGGTGGGGGGGGGGGTGCTCCTGGACACAAAAACCTGCCTGTGTCCCCCATTCTTAGGAAATAGGCCTCATTCAGCCTCCTTGACCTTCCCCCCCTTCCAAAGGGCAGCTTCAAACAGTTGCTAATCAGGGAAGGGAGGGGATGCAGAGCCCAGGGAGGAGCCGTCAGGAAACGGAGAGGGCGGATTTGGGGCAGGGTCCTAGTCCCTCCTCAGGGAATATAGATAACAATATCTTTGAGTTCTTCTGAAGCACTAAAACCCCCAACAAATGGAAGATTTTTCTTTTTTCTTTTGCTTTTTAGGGCCACGCCCACGGCATATGGAGGTTCCCGGGCTATGGGTCAAATCATTAGCTGTAGCCGCCGGTCTATGCCACAGCCACAGTAACATGGGATCCGAGCCGTGTCTGTGACCTACACCACAGCTCACGGCAACGCCAGGTCCTTAACCCACTGAGCAAGGCCAGGGATCGAACTCGCAACGTCATGCTTAACTAGTCAGATTCATTTCCACTGCGCCACAACGGGACTCCAACAACAAATGTAAGTTTTTTTTTTCTAAACTTTGTTTTTATTTATTTCTTCATTTTTCTTCTTAGGGCCGAACCCACAGCCTATGGAAGTTCCCAGGCTAGGGGTCTAATTGGAGCTACAGCTGGTGGCCTACGCCACAGCCACAGCAACGCCAGATCTTTGCCACGTCTGCAACCTACACCACAGCTCACGGCAAAGCCGGATCGTTAACCCACTGAGTGAGGCCAGGGATCAAACCCGCAACCTCACGGTTCCTAGTCGGATTCGTTAACCGCTGCGCCACGACGGGAACTCCAACAAATGGAAGATGTTACTAAAGCGTTCTTCATTCCCGAAAGAAGACCACCAGACTGCTGAAAACCAGCTTTGAAAACAACGCAAGCCGGCCTCTACCCGATCCTTATCTGCGGCCCTATTCTACTCCCAAACTATAAAACCACCTCCCGATTTCCGCCAACGGGAGGGGCAGAGCCTTAAGGCATTAGCCGGCTATGACCCTCCTTTGCCTGGCAAAGCCATAAAGCTATTTTTTCCTCCTTCACCCAAAACTCTGTCTCCACGTTTCTACTCGGCACAGGTGAGCAGCGGCCGCGTTCCGGCAACAGTGGCTCCCTCCAATTCATTTTACACTTTTCAGAACCCTTCCGGTCACCCGCTACTTACACTTCTCAGTGGCTTCCCATTGCTGTCGGGATAAAGAATCTGGGCCTTGGCCCTGCCTGTTCTGGCCCTGCGTCCTTTTCCAGCTCTGTCTTGCTTGGTGCCCCTCCCCAACCCCTGCCCTCCCAGCCCCAGGCACACGGCCGTCCTTCCGCTTAGGGTCCTCCCAGCACAGGCCTCTGTCCTGCCCTTCTCCACTCCCTGCGGACTGCTCTTCCCAGCCCTCCCAGCATAGGCCTGTCCTGCCCATCCCGGCTCAGTGGTGCTTTCTCGGGGAGGCCTCCTCTGACCTTCGCACCCGGATCACACCCTCCCTGAGGTCCATGGTCACAGCACCCATCCTTTCTTTCCCAGCACTTCTCACACTGGCTGCTGTCCCTTAATTTCTGTGATGATCTGAGCCTCCTGCTGGCCTCTGACCTCTGGGAGGGCAGGAGTCATGGCTGTGTGCTCACCGTGGCACCCCCTGAACAAAGGAATGAGGAGAGGAAGGGGTGAGATGCTGGGTGCTACCAATGACTTCAGTGGCCTAAGGGCCATCGAGACACAGGAGGTGCTCACGGATCCTGCTCTCCAACCTCTTGGGTCCCCTCCCACACCACCCCGAGACCTCTGTAACCACCAAGTCAGGAAGTCTACCGCTTGATGAGGCACTGTCCTTACACGTCAGTCTTTTCTGTAACACAGTTAAGCGAGGTAAGAGTGTCCTAACACTTGAGTTGAGCTGAAAATTCAATCTATTCCTAAAACACTCTCTAACAAGAAATAATAGAGCCGCAAGAGACGATTAGGCAGCTGGAGGACAGGGACATGGGAAAGACTTGGAAGCGAAAGGGAACGACTTACGTCCTGGATGCCACGCGCTGCTGGTGCCTCTTGGCCTTGGCCCTTGGTTCCTGCTGTCTGAAAAGTGCTCCTTTGCTGCTTGTCAAAATCCCAGCCATCCTTCAGAAGCCAGCAGAGAGCGCCTCACCAGTCCGCCTGAGCACAGCAGCTTCCTCCTCCGAGCTGTCCGGGCACCTCAGCCAGAAGCCCGCTGTGACGGCATCCATGGCCCTGTGGTGCAAAGATTTGTGTCTGGGCGACGTCTCTCTTAGGGGCTGGGGGCTCTTTGAGAGCAGCGCCCTTATCTTCATACCCTTGTATCCCCAATGCCTATCACAGAACCAGGCCGGGTAAGTCAGGACATTTGGTGGCAAGTCATAGAAACCAACTTCATCTCTTCGCTCAAAGCCAAAAAGGACAAGCCACTCTTGCTTGCTCTGCATGTCCGCCGCCTCTCCATACTTCCTCCCATTTCTTAGAAACCAGACAATCTTGTCACCGGGCTCTTTAGAGACAAAAAGCCAGGAAATGTGCACTAAACACTGGAGAGTCAGCCCTGGAGATAGAAAGAGAGTGGAACTCAGGGCCCAAGGCAGGGCGGGAACGGGAGGAAGGGGCCGCGCTGGAGCAGCTGAATTGAGTTTGGGGCTGTGAGGACGGTTCCAAACGCACCATGGCTTAGGAGTCTCTCCTTTGCTTCCCCTCCTCAGCTCCATTAGTGCATTAAACTCAGGAATTCAGTGCACTACCCTCACCAGCCCAGGGCAGAAGGCTGGGGCTGCTAGGCAATCCCTGTGTACTGGGTCCCAAGAAAGTGCCTGCAAAATCTGGGGACCACCGGGGTTGACACCTCCTCCCTGCCAGCAGCTACTTCCCTCTTTTCTCACATTGTCCTTGCTTTTTAATTGCTCAATTTCTTTTCTTTGTTTTCCTAGTTAAAGGCCAACAAAGAATGAATTGGGTATTTCAGCCATTTGTGGTCATCATTAATTTCATGGTCCTCTGCATTTATTAAGTCTTATTTCCTCTCCATAATCTCCTTTTCCCCTGCTATTTGTAAAAGCACATCTTATTCTCCTTAATTGCTTTGGCTGGTGTGATCTAATTCTGATTTTTCGCCACTCTTATCTTTTCCCAGGAAGCTTTAATGGATCCAGCATCTTTTCACTGAATTCTCTCCCTTTTTTTCTGCAGACAGGAGTGGACTTCGTCGTAGCTCTCTCACCAGTCCTGGGAGAAGCTGTGCTGATTGTATTTTGCTTCTCCTTTAGAAGAAGTGCTGGGCTGGGCTTTACCTATGGACGGGCCCCCTCCTTTGCCACCTACTTCGCCTCAGAAAATCACCCAGGTTTTTCTAGTCTTCCATCTGCAGCCCAACAAAGCACTCTTTGCCCCTCAACTGCAAGTAATTCTTCCCCTGGCCGTTTCCCTGCCGGTACAGAAGGCTGTGCCTGGGGCAAGAAGGGCGAGGAAGCTGTGCAGTCAGACAGCGTACCTATTAGCAGCTCGGGGGCATAGATGGCCAGAGAAGCTAACAGCTGAAAAGGTGCTGCACACTCAGCAGGGCCAGGGGCTGCAGGTATGCAGTGCTCATTATCAGTGGCAGTGAAACGCCACTCCTGGTCTGCAGAGAGCCACCTCTCCACGTCTACCTGACGGCTGTCCGTCTTGCCGTTTCTGACCTACGGGCACCACACCTAAAGCTCCCCAAGTGAATGTGGCTGACGCCTCTCACCGAACGTTTAATTTCATTCTGCCTTGACCTGTGGTTAGTCATTTTTGTGTCTCTCACGTGTTCGAAACCTAACACATCATCTCACCCCTTTGCAAGGTAAAGATAGTTTGGCTCCCACGGTCCCCCATTTCTATTAACATTATTGTTTAAATTATTCCAGAATTGTCTCTGAGTAAGAGGTAATTATTCGGAGCCTTCTCCCTCAGCCTCGCATGTAATAGTGGCCCAGTGTGCACCTTGAGGCACACCTCTTTCCATGTGCCCTGGAGGCCCTTGCTAAAGGTCCTCTGGCTGCAGCCCATGTAGTGGCACCGACCCATACCCAGCCCTCTTCTCTCAGGAGCCATTCTTTTTTTTATACAGAATGATTTTTATTTTTTCCATTATAGCTGGTTTACAGTGTTCTGTCAGTTTTCTACTGTACAGCAAGGTGACCCAGTCACACAGACATGTATACATTCTTCAGGAGCCATTCTTGCTTTTCTCTTTCTCCCTTTCTCCTTTTTTTGTTGCTTTTTGCTTTTTTAGAGCCGCACCTGTGACATGTGGAGGTTCCCAGGCTAGGGGTCGAATTGGAGCTGGAGCTGCTGGCGTACGCCACGGGCACAGCAACGCGGGATCCGAGCCGCGTCTGCAACCTACACCACAGCTCATGGCAACGCCAGATCCCTAACCCACTGAGTGAGTCCAAGGATTGAACCCGCACTGTCACGTATACTAGTTGGATTTGTCCCTGCTGGGCCACAGCAGGGACTGCAGCTCTTGCTTTTCTTTCCATTTTCTTCATTTCCCTGCGCTAGAGGGAAATTAATTCTTGCCTCTGCCCTAGGTGGGGAGCATGCGGCTTTGCCTAACCCACTCAAAGGGATTCCATCCCCTGGCCATTCTCAGTGGTTCAAGGTGAGCACAAGACCCTGCTCAAACCAATGAGACCAGAGAGGATACTTATTGAAGACTTTTGGAACTAAAGCTTCCTTGCCCTTCTGAGACGACTTCCCAAGGTGGCACATAAGTGCTGGTGGCCAACGTTGCCAGCATGTGGAAAGGCCCACCTGAAAATGAAGCCAACACAAAAGAAAACAGAATGAGATCCAGAAAGACAATGAGCCATGATTTTAATACTTGAGCTCATGGATCCAGCCCTGCTGGAACCGGCTCAGACCTCTGTGCTGCACCTCTCCCCAGCCATAAGCACATCCCACCAGCACCTGCCTAGAGGTACATCCGTAATACAGCCCCTCCTTGGACATCTGCTGCCACCTTCCCAGTCCCTAGACTCGGGCCTCTGAAATGCCTGCGCCCTGGCCTCCCTGCCCCCACTCTTGTCCCTTCTGCACTATTCTCCACAGAGCAGCCCGAGAGATCCTGTTAAAATCCTAAGTCAGATAACACCCCCGCTCTGTGTGGAACCCTCTCAAGGCTCTCTGTTCAACTCCAAGGTCCTCAGCTTGACTCACAGGCCCTGGGTGACCGACCTGCTCCCCTCTGACCTCATCTCTCACTACTCTCGCTCAGCCCCCTCCATCCTCACCGGCCTTTGACTCCCAGCTGAGGACCTTTCCCCACGCTGTTCCTGCTCCCTGGAATGTTCTCCATCAGACAGCTATGTGGCTGGATTCCTCTTTCCTTCAGGGCTCTGCTCCTCCGCTGCCTTTTTATTTAGGCCATCCCTGACCAGTCCTCCCTAAAACGGCACTTCTTTGTCTCTCTGTGTCCCTTTGCCTTAATTTTTCTTTATTTCACTTCCCACCATCGGAAAAAGTACATATATGTGTGGCTATTACCTCGTTAGCATGTCCACACTATGAGAAACCTGGGCTGTTGACTTTGCTGCTGTATATCCGGTTCTTAGAACAGCAGCTGGCACACATGAGGGACTCGACGCGACGAATGAATAAGTGAATGAACCCATGACCTCCCTGTTCTCAGTAAGGTATTTTCAGTTGGCTTTATGCCATGTGTAGACACAGTGTCTTACTATAGCATTCAAGTGATAATTGCTTAGAGAGTGGATAAATGAATACTTCAGCTTTGGTCAGAGTGCAAGTCACATCTTTATGTAATAACAACAACTGGCCTGTGACCTCCCCTTTTTGAGTCCAGGGTCAGTGTTACATCTAGTGCCCCTTATCTTCAATTAGCTTTGCAAAATATAGAGAGTAAATTTTGCCCACCCCAACTTCACAGGCCATGCAGTTCAGAGGAGGTGAGGGCCACAGCAGGGCCCAGAGCCCACATTTCCTTGCTCCCAGCCCCAGCTCTTCTCAGTTTTCTGTCCTCGGATCTGCAGCTTCGTAGCACGACACTCATCCACAGCCCTGGGGGAGTGCGATGAGATGCTGGTCCACGTGGTCTCATTTCCAATTCCCCCTTCTCTGAAAGCCAGTAAAATTCTGAATTTTTCCCACATGAGATCGTGGGCTTTGGGGGAAAAGAAAAGCAAGCATATGGTCTCAGGAAATCAAATCTGCCTAGTGCTATAAAATTTTTCTCCCTGTAAGTCAGCCCATGTATAATGTTCTGTGCAGCTGCCTTTTACGTGTCGCGGGTGTGGACTGCAGACGTGCTCCTGCTTGAGTGGCCGTAACACATGGCAAAAAAAAAATCCTTTGGCAGCCCTTCTCCTCCAGAGCAGTTTTTTCCTCCCCAGCTATTCCCCACGGATGACATTAGCTCCCTTTTTAATTCCTTTCCCCTCGCTGCACACTCTGACGTTACTCACCAACTCCCAGCGGACACGTGGAGACTTACTCGGTTTCACGTGTAATAGATAAAACAGCAGGGGCTTCTAATCGGGAAATGTTTTCCAGGCTGCAAAAGGCTGCAGAAAACCACAAAGCTGCCAATATGGTTCAGAGTTTATTAATACACATTTGGCACAGATTTGGCACCCGACACTGCCCCGTCCCAGCCGGGAGAGGAATTAGCTGCATGCTTACAGACATAGCCCACAGTGGGGAAAGGCCTAGGGTGCAGCCTCCTTCCCACAGCCCTTCTACAGAGCTGTCCTTTTTTTAAAAAAAACAGTTTTATTGGTGTTTAATATACAAAGAGGTGCACACATTTATGTATGCAATTTGATGAATCTGGACATATGAAATGATCCATGATACCGTCACCACAATCCAAGTAACAGACATATTCAACACCTTCCAAAGTTCCCTTGTGTCACTTTTTTTTTTTGTCATAAGAACACGTAACACGATGGTCTAGCCATTGTGGAAAACAGTATGGAGTCTCCTCAAAAAATAAAACTAGAACTACCATATGATCCAGCAAGTCCACTTCTGAGTTTATACCTGAAGGAAATAAAAATACTAACTTGAAAAGATACACGCACCCCAAATGCACTGTAGCATTATTTACAATAGCCACAACACGGAAACAACCTAAAATGTCAGAAGAACGGTTAAAGAAATTTTATAATTCAGCCATAAAAAAGGAGGAAGTCCTGCCATTTGTGGCAACATGGATGGACCTTGAGGGTATTATGCTATTATGCTAAGTGAAATAATTCAGACAGAGAAAGACAAATAGTGTATGAGCTCCCTTAGAGGTGGAATCTAAAAAAAGCCAAACTCAGAGAAAAGAGAGTTGAAAGGTAGTTGCTGGGGGTTGGGAGTTGGGAAAATGGGGAGAGACGGCTTCAAGGGTACAGACTTCCCGTGAAGAAAGGAATATGTTCTGGGGCTGTAACATGGTGACTACAGGTAATAATACTGTATTATACACTTGAAAGTTGCTAAGGGAATAAGTCTCAGATGTTTTCCACACATAGGAATTATGGGAGGAGATGGAGCTGTTAACTGACTTTCTTATAATCATTTGGCAACATACATGTGTATCAGACCGCGAGGTGGAACTCCCGAAACTTACACAGTGTGACATGGCAAGTAAATCTCAGTACAACTGCGGGGAAAGAGACCCTGTGACATGAGATGTACCCTCCTTTTTTGTTGTCGTTGTTGTTGTTTTAGGGCCACACCTGCAGCATGTGGAGGTTCCCAGGCTAGGGGTCGAATTGGAGCTGTAGCTGCTAGCCTACACCACAGCCACAGCAACACGGGATCTGAGCCGCGTCTGCGACCTACACCACAGCTCACAGCAACACCGGATCCTTAACCCACTGAGTGAGGCCAGGGATCGAACCCGCAACCTCATGGATCCTAGTTGGATTTGTTTCCACTGTGCCACGACGGGAACTCCGAGAGGTACCCTCTTAGCATGTTGTGAGGCGCACCGCAACATGCTGTTACCTCCAGGCACTGGGCTGTACCGCAGACGGCGAGAGCTCATCCATCTGACACACCTGGAACCTTATAGCCTGAACCACGCCCCACAGCCCCTTCCCCCAGCCCCTGGCCACCACGTTGTGTCTCTGCTTCCATGAGTTTGACCATTACGGGTGCCTCATAGAAGTGGACTGGCACGGTCTTTGTCCTTCTGTGACTTAGGTAGCATAACGTCCACCATTATCCACGTGGTCAAAATGGCGGGATCACCTTCTCTCTAAAGGCTGCAGAATCTTTCACTGTACGAATACGCCATGTTTTCTTTGTTTCTGCCCTTGGGTTGTTTCCATGTAGTGGTTACTGTGAATCATGGACACCCATGTTCTCTGGGGCTCCTTCTTTTACTGGCCACACACACATACACACGCAATGGATCTCTTCACAAAAGCAGGGCGTGAAAGGTGGCTTGGGTCTTCTTTTTGTCTATGGCCTATGGAGGTTCCCAGGCTAGGGGTCGATTCAGAGCTACAACAGCCGGCCTACACCACAGCTCACCACAACACCGGATCCTTAACCCACTGAGCAAGGCCAGGGATCGAACTTGTAACCTCATATATACTAGTTGGGTTTGTAACTCACTGAGCCACAACAGGAACTCCAAGGTCTCCTTTCTAATTAAAAACTCCTTTTTACAGTATCCTGCTCTGACTTGCCTCAAGGTTCATCATGGTGGTGTTTTAAAAAGGTTGCTATTTTTCTGAGAGGCTCTCCATCACCATGGGGCCCAGTCCCCTCCCCTGGAGTCTGCGCTCTGTGACTCCTTGGGCCAGCTGAGCGTGTGGAAATGATTTTCCGGGACTCCTGAGGCTAGGTCATCAAAAGCCAGGCACTTGTGCCTGCTCCTTTCAGAAGGAAACTCCCACACTGTGGCATGATGGCCACGTGGGGCCCTCCGTCAACAGTCCTATAGCTCTCCCAGTGCAGGCATCGGGGCTATGAATGAAGGAATGAAGCCAGTGTTGGACGTGCCTCCCCCAGGCCCAGCTTTCCCAGTGCTCAGCATCCTCCAGCCACCTGAGCCTTCCCAGGGGAGGTTCCGGACACGGCAGGACAGGGAAGAGCCACGCCCCCAGGTTCTGCAAGCATAGCAGCCTGGTGGTTGTTTTATGCCACTAAGTTTGTGGTGCTTTGTGGTACATCCCAGCCCTCCCTGGCTTCAGCTCCCCACACCCCAATCCAGCCTGTAGACTCAGACTGCAGAAAAGGCTCCTTTCCCACTGCTTTAACTCTGCGGAAAGAAGGAAATCTCAGGCTGCGCTGGTTTCTCCTGCTCTGAACAAAGTTACTTATGACTTCCTGCCAGCAGTCCCTCCTTCATCTTTCTGACCTCTGCCCCCCAAGCCCTGCCCCATGCTGCCGCCACATCCCCAAACACCCCCCACCCCCACCCCTCAGGGCCTTTGCTGGTGCTGCACCCCCCACCCAAACACACTGTGTGATTGCGCCTCGGGGCTTTGCCGGGAGGCCCCTCCCCCACAGGCTAGCCCCTCTTCCCTCCTCACACCTTTACCCAGAGCCACTTCCTCAGTGAGACTTTAGCGCTGCACTTTCTTAAAGTGCAAACCTCCCACCCCCGCTTGCACTCCCCCTTTCCTCCTCATTTTTCTCCCTCATTTTCAGCATCTACATGCCTATACGTTACTAATTTGTGCTGTGTATTGTCTGTGACCCCACTAGAAGGTAAGTTCAAGTGTGGGCCGACAGACAGAAAACAGGCAGTCAATAAATATTCTTTGAATGAATACATGAATACTGGGTAATAAAGGGTTGCTTTTGCTATTATTCTTAGAAACAAACAGAATACATGCCTGTCACAATAAATATGTGTTAAACGAGGACGTGGAGAGCAGGAAGAACGGATGGCCCTCGGCAGCATGAATTTTCTCCTGCCCCTAAAGCCCTGTGTCACTGCCTGCTTCTCTCCTCTGCTAAACAGGAGCACCTCTTCCCCTCACGCCGAAGCTTGGCTGTGGCACTTCTCATGGGTACCCTGGTCCCTGGAGGCCTGTCTCACCTCCCTCATCAGTCTGGGACCCCCGGGAGGACAGGGGCCACCCAGGCCTTGCTCATCTTTGTGGCCCCACCACGTCTGCCTTGTACACACGTGGAGCTCGGGGCGGTGGAGAAGGGTGGGTTATGAGATAAGGAGAACCCCAGACTCAGGTTCTGAGACCTATTATAGTATTGGCAGAACTAACTGACACACCCCTGGTGATGGCAGAAAGAACACAGGCCTTAGAATCAGAGAATATGGGTTATCTCCTGTGCACAGAAGTTCATTTAACTTCTCCAAGATTTGGTTTCCTCACCTACAAAAATGCTTATACTGCAATACTGTGTGGATGAAAGAATATCACATTTTGGGGGGGAAATGTAAACAAAAACTATGCAAATACAGTTTGTATGCAAAGGTTAATTGTGCGAACCACCCACAGCGAAATTAACAAGGGTGCAATTCAGGTTGTGACCAGAGGGTGGCAGCAGCAGGCAGAAGTTTTGCCCCCAGGGTCCTTTGAAATAAAACAGCCTGAAGAACTTCTAGATTACCCTTTGTTGACCAGTGAGGGTTCTCTTTTCTGTCTAGATTATCCAAACCTTCGGAGAATGCACTGCCTCCTGGCATGGGACCTGCTGTGGCTGAACAAAATCCCTGAAACCTCCTTTTGATGGTGTCCCCCTAAGTCCTGGAAGGCCACTCTTGATAGGAATAGGGCAGGATGCTTACACAGGTAGCTGCAGAAGTCCCAGTAGGGGACCGTGGATAGAGAGGGGAACCTAGGCAACTTTGGGAGGCCCCTGTACGTTAATGATCGCTCAAGAAAACTGTCAGAAAGAAGCCGACTTGCTCATCTATAAAACCATAAATAAAAGCAGAGATATGCCTCAAGTCAGTAAGGGAAAAATAGAATAAGGCCGTCATTCAAGTTCAGCAAGATAATGACCCTTAGGACCAAGGACAGGAATTTAAGGGAAGGATGACATTTCCTAAGTAGGAGACCCTCCTTATACAGAAACCTGAGATGGTTCAATATATTTTAGCACATGTCACCACCCTTCTGCTGATCTGAATAAGCACTGTGAGAGTCCTAGTTTGTCTTCTTAGGGTCAAATTCTGTCTTACCTGATAGAAGCAGGAGCTGTAAACCTAATCTCTACCTGAAGACTGAGGAAGAAGGCCGTCTTTCCCCCCTCCCTCCTTTCCTTGGGTTACGAAAATATAGCCCACCTAATCCTCAGAGCAGAGTCTCCTTGCCTGCCTGCTTATACCCCTCACAAACGTCTGGCCTTAATAAATCTATTTCTTGCCTATCGATTTTCTCTCACTGAATTCCTTTTGGGCTGAGACACAGAGAACCTGAGCCTCAGTAAGTCCAGACACCGGGTGAGTGATTCTAATGAAAAACAAAAAACAAAAAAAACTCCAGGTTCAAGTCCCAGTCTGGGTTTAGGCTGGGTTGGAGTCGGAGGTATTTCGGTTTAACTCTCACCATCACATGTGACAGTTTCATCGGTTGCCTTATCTACCCCTTACCACAACCTTTTGAGCTAAATCGAGCTAGCTGAATGCCTGCCCCTCCCCCGCCCCCATTTTAGACTCAGTGAAACCAAGGTTCACCGAGGGACCTTGGGAAGCACACAGCTAGCAAGCAGGAAACATAAGAACTCGCGCTGTAAACCTAGGTCTTCCAGCTGAATTCCATCGCACCACCACTTCTTCCACCTCTATTCAGTTGTTCATGCAACCAGCACTTACTGGGTTCTTACTGTTTGTTGGAGAGTTGCATGGACTTCCAGCCACTGTGGACTGTCTTGGGGCCTCAGCCTGCTGGTGTCTCCATCTTGCTCTCTCAGGTGCAGGCCCTCACTCTCTTTTCTTCTACTCTGTGGCCAGCACCATCTTCTTGTCCTGGCCTCGAGTCCCCAAGCCTAGCGGCTGAGGAGCACTCTGTTGGCCTATGTCCCCTGCATCGCTGCTTCTTAGATCATGAACACACAGGTCCTGCTGGCGTTCTAGCAAAACAACCCTGAGAAATAAACAGGGGGAGGAAGGCCCCACCCAAAAAAGCAGAGAAAAGCAATCCATGCCTTAAGAAATCTTCTACAGTTTCTTATACAGTTCTTAAGCCCTCCAACTTTCTTGTTGGAAAGTATTCAGAAGCCCTGAGAACCTCAAGCTTTCCTGGATTATTTCTGAAGGCTCGGGTTCTCAATTGTGTCCCCTCCCTTAAGGTCTTAAGTAGGTCCCTCTACCAGGAGTGGAGGGGCAAGCCGAAGAGAAAGCTGATGTTTGCTGGGGGTCTCCTAGGGGCCAGGTACTGCCCTCGACTCTAGGCACGCATCGCCTCCTCTGCCTCATGACGAGCCTGAGAAGGAAGTGTCTGTCCCCTTTCACAGATGAGGAACCCGAGGGACCGGAACAGCAACCGCGTGCCTAGATCTTAACTAGTATGCGCAGGCTACTGTTTGGCTCCAAGTTCCCTTCTCTGTAATCACATGATTATACAGCTAGTGACAGCCCATCTCCTGTATCCCTTCTCTCGGAGGCATTTACCCCCCGGGGACTTCCAGGCCGAGTGACTCTCGTTTCAGGTACCCAGACTTCACACAGGAACTGTTTCCATGGGTTGAGTCTCTCTTGCTGTGTGGGTTGGAGACACTAAAGGAAAGGAAAACTCAGGTTTTGCCCCAGAGGGGATAACACCTGGCAGAGGCCTTGGTGCCCGAGGTCTCCCACCACGGACTGTGCCTCGGTGGCTGAGTAGCTGAGGCCGCCTTGGTGACAACACCCACTCACTCACTGGCAGTGAAAATGGCTGTGGACTGGTGCCAATGCCAATTCTGATGGGACCGGCCAGAGGCAGCCAAGCTGACTATCCACAGGGCCAGGCTGCAGACACACACGCAGAGTGGCCTACTGATCATCACTGAAGCCACAGCATCCTCGGCTTTAGCGTAAATACTGTATGGTTGCCTCTGTCCTCAGGTCTTTCCCTGAGCTTGGCGGCACAAGCCGAGGTACCAAAGGAGGAGATGGACATTAAACAGGAAGGCGAGGCTGGACTCAGTGATCCCTAAGTTGAGGGGCACCGGGGGCTGGGGAGGAAGATGACCCTGAAATCTCGAGAGGAGGCAGACAGCGTCCCAGAGACAAGGCCGGGATTAGGCTGCTGACTTGGATGCGGAGCACAGGCACGCCCAGGACCTCCCTGGGCTCAGGACCTGCAGCTGAAATGCGGAGGGGAGCCCAGATCGCTTCCTGAATTTCCTGCTGCTCTAAAATCTGACAATTGAAGACATTTGGTTGGGTGTGAACTGCCACAGTGTTAGCTCAGACTGCTGCTCGAGAGGGAGGCAGGAGTGAGGACCAAAGACACCTCACTAGTCAGGGGGCAGGAAGGCAGGAATTGGTCCTAGAGCAAGATCTCTGAGAAAGTCTTCTTCCTCGTCCTCCTGGGCTTCTACTCCCTTCCCTCTAGTCTCTTTCCCCAGGAGCTCTAGGCTGGGGAAGAAGAGTCAGTGCGGATACACTGTGAGCCACTAGCCCACAGTGAAGGTGCAGGGGGAGAAACTGGAATGAGTCACAGGCGGATTTTCCCCAGGAAGCTCCACAGGAACTGCACCCACCCTCAGTGCCGGGAGGTTTTACCTAAGTGGGAGGCCCACTTAGAATTAAAAAGAAACTGATTGAAAAGCAATATATGTTCAAGTTAGAAATGTTAGAATAGCAACAACAGCCAAGGACAACAGGACAGCAGCCATCACCCCACCCTGCCAAAACCAACACCCTGCAGGGCATCCTTCTAAAACACACACGCCCAGCACGCACTTTTTGAGAAACAAAAATGGGATTTTTTGTTTACTGTGACCTTTTTATCCCAATATTCAGTTTGTCCACATCATGATTTATTTAAGATTTTCCTCTCAAATATTTAAATCACGTATCATTTTGACTTATAAAAAAATGCTAGAGGGTCTAAATATTAGCTAAGTAGTAAGTCTTTTCATTACTTCCTTAAGATAAAATCATCCTTGTGGACTTGCTAGGTCAAAATATGAAATCATTCTTTTAGACTGACAGATCGTCCACCAGAAACTCTATGCTTGCTTGCAGTTCTACTGTCCATATTCAAGAATGACTGCTTTTACCATCATCAACACTGTATATTTTCATTTTTAAAATAAACGATGAAAAAAACGCACCTAGGTTAAAATTTACATTTCTTTATTAATAAATTGACTACATTTTCTTAGGCTTATTGTTCAATACTGTTTCTTTTTGTGTGTGAAGTATCTCTTTCATGACCATGACTCCATTTCACATCAAGGTGTCTATCTTTTCCTTCTACATTTACATGAAATATCTGATGGTAAGGCTATTAATATTTGTTATATATATCTTACAGCTCATTTGCCCCTGTTAGTACTTTGTCTAATGCCTTTTTTGTGGCTTTTTACCCACAAAGATTTTAAATTTTACATAGATGTTTCGATCCCTTTCTTTTTCAGTTTCTGCCCTTGAAGTTGTGTCCGTCATTCACAATTAAGTAAGATGTGAGAAGAGCTGGATTAATTTTTCAAATAGAGCAGAAATCTGCTCTCCACCTGCTCTATGAGAACTGAGGAAAACTGTCAGGAAAGCTGAGGTAGTAGCCCCATGGCTGTTACTGCATTGTCCAGATCAGGCCTTGAGAGGCTGCTGTTGGCGGCCGGCTAGTGGGTTAGCCACTTACAAGCAAGGAAGCTGGATGCTAATTGCTTCCCAGGATCTGCATGTACTTTTGAAAAAACATGTGGCATAAGGACACTTTATTTAAAAAAAAAAAAACCTTTTCAGCCTGGTTAGCTGTCGGTACAGCATGAGACTTAAAAAAAAAAAAAAATTTTATTACAAAATTAATGTGCTCATTATCAAAATTTCTACCTTCACAGGAGCTGATAAGGTAAAAAGTAAAATTTTTCTTTTGGGTTCCTCCAAATCGATATCCTCAAAGGGAAGCACTGTTTGGTGTGAGTTCTATCACATTAATATAATTAATATAATAGAGTATAATATAGTCTTACTTTTAGGTCTACTTCATTCTATTTTAACTGTTATCCAATAAATATTACATAGTATGAATATACCATAATTTTAGTTGTTTGAAAAAAAATTTTTTTGAATGGTGACACCCACGGCATATCGAAGTTCCCACGCCAGGGACTGAATCCGTGCTACAGCTGTGACCTACCCTGCAGCTGTGGTGGTGCAGGATCCTTTAACCAACTGCTCCCAGGCAGGGGAATGAATCTGTGCCGAGCCGCTGCAGTCGGATTCTTAACCCACTTTACCACAGCAGGAACTCCTCTCCCTATGTTATTGGCAGTAATGTAAAACACTATCTTTTCTAACTTTGCCAATTTGTGAAAAATGGTGTTTTATGGCATACACACACTGGCATACACACACACACACACACACACACACACACACACACAGCATCAGATGTCTTCTCATACTTTTATTTTTCCTTTGGCCACACAGCATGCAGAAGTTCCCAGGCCAAGGATCGAACTTCAGCCACAGCAGTGACAATGCTGAATCTTTAACCCCTAGGCCACCAGGGAGCTCCTGTCTTTTCATACATTTATTGATATTTTTTCTATAAAGTAATTCTTCTATAAATTGCTTATTTATACCTTTTTCCCATTTAAAAAAAACTTAGTTTCATTTTTCTTATTGATTGACAGGAATACTTTGTGTTTTGGATATTAATACTTTTTCATATATATTGCAAATATTTTGTCATATCTTTTTACTTTGTTCATTATTTCTTTGCCTATACATCAATGTTACATTTTTATGTAGTGAATTGTATCTACCTTTTTTTAAAAATTACTTTTGGATAATATAGTCTGTATAAGTAGACTTTCCATACTCAAAGGTATGAAAGTATCTTTTCATACTGGATTTTTAGCACTATAATAGTTTTAACATTTAAAAATCTAATCCAGGAGTTCCCATTGTGGCACAGCAGAAACAAATCTGACTAGTGTCCATGAGGGATGCGGGTTCGATCCCTGGCCTTGCTCAGTGGGTCTGAGATCCAGCGTTGCCATGAGCTGTGGTGCAGGTCATAGACGTGGCTGAGATCCCAGGTGGCCGAGATCCCAGGTGGCTGTGGTGTAGGCAGAGAGCTGCAGCTCCGATTCAGCCCCTAGCCTGGGAATTTCCATATGCCATGGGTACAGCCCTAAAAAGCAAAAATATAAAAATAAATTAAAAAATAAAAGTCGAATCCAACTTTATTTCATTTTTGTGAATGATGCGAGTGAGGGATTTGCTACATGGGTATAAGGTATATATATCCTATCGAGGCCTCCTTTTGCCCAGTGGTTTAAAACCAATTATTTGGACTTACTTTCATTTCCTGGGCAACTTTCTGAGATAATATCCATGTTTCTACCTAAAGCTGAAAGAGAAAACAGGCACAATTTTTAAGATTTTTTTTGTTCACTTTATCCTAAAGAACCTTAAAGCTGGGTGTCCCTTTTTTGTGACCAGGTCTCTGTGCCTCTTTTTCTTTTTAATGATTTTTATTTTTTCAGTTACGGTTGGTTTACAGTGTTCTGTCAGTTTTCTACTGTACAGCAAAGTGGCCCAGTCTCACACACACACACACACACACACACACATTTTTTTTTCACATCTTCCATCATGCTCCATCACAAGTGACTAGATATAGTTCCTTGTGCTATATACAGCAGGATCTCATTGCTTATCCACTCCAAATGCAATAGTCTGCATCTATTAACCCCAGACTCCCGTTCCACACCACTTCCACCCCCTCCCCCTTGGCAACCACAAGACTGTTCTCCAAGTTCATGAGTTTCTTTTCTGTGGAAAGGGTCATTGTGCCATATTTTAGATTCCAGATATAAGTGATATCATATGGTATTTGTCTTTCTCTTTCTGACTTATTTCACTTAGTATGAGAGTCTCTAGTTCCATCCACGTTGCTGCAAATGGCATTCTTTTGCTCTTTTTTACGGCTGGGTCTGTGCTTCTTTTTCTGTTTGCATCCATCCACGTACCTCGTCTCTCTTGCTGTGCTACACATTACTTTCCTTCTCCTTCCTCCCAGTGCGCTCACTTCTCTCTTTCTCTTCCTTTTCTTTTTTTTTTCTTTTTGCTTTATCTAGGGCTGCATCCGCGGCATATGGAGGTTCCCAGGCTAGGAGTCTAACAGGAGCTGTAGCTGCCAGCCTTCGTCACAGCCACAGCAACGCGGGATCCGAGCCGCATCTGCAACCTACACCCCAGCTCACAGCAATGCCGGATCCCCAACCCATTGAGCAAGGCCGGGGATCGAACCCGCACCCTCATGGTTCCTAGTAGGATTTGTTAACCACTGAGCCACGACGGGAACTCCAAATTGATAGTTTTTTTTTTTTTTTTGCGCTTTTTAGGGCCGCACTCACGGCATATGGAGGTTCCCAGGCTAGGGGTCGAACCGCCACAGCCACTACAAGGCCAGATCCGAGCCACGTCTGCAACCTACACCACAGCTCACGCAACACCGGATCATTGACCCACTGAGCAAGGCCAGGGATGGAACCCGCAACCTCATGGTTCCTAGTTGGATTCGTTAACCACTGAGCCATGACGGGAACTCCTGTTTCTCTTCTTTTCCTTAACCATCCATGGCATTTACCGTCTTAAATGTTTTTTTTTTTAATTATTTGTTCTGGTCATTTAATAGCATTTCATAGTCTTAATGCATTTTTGTTTGTTTTGGAACAAGTTTTTATTTGCCTAACTGTGAATTTCCATACAGTTGTAAAATGCATGCTAAACAGAAGATCTGGGGATTTCAAGCATTTATAGTTGACACTCTCTCTCTCTCTCTCTCTATATATATATTTAACTCATAAACCGACTTAGAACATTTAAAATGCCTTTTGAGAAAGGGATAAAAACATACACTTTCATGATCATTTAGTATGCATACATTTTCCAGTATTTTTAATCCTGGAATAAATAATTGTATTCGGCTAGCTCTTCACTTAAACATTTACTATATTTCCACGTGGTCTCGTTAGGGGCATTTACAGCAGTGTGGGTAGAAGATGGGCTGCATAGTTAAATTTGGCTCTGTGTTACTAAAGGGTGATCCTGAGGGATATACTAAGCCTCTCGTTTCTCCTCTCTCCCAGGCGGAGAGTAAAAACCCACCCAAGGCTGCTGTGAGGATTAAAATGTGATGAGAAGACACAGTCATAAACATGCCAGCTTTGGCAAAGGAACACATCAGCGTGTGTGTGTGTGTGTGGCGCGGGGTTGTGGGTTTGGGTGCGTTTTCTATGTCACTCTAAAGAGGCACGTGGTTAAGCTCTCAGGGGGGTGGATTCCATGGGTGTTAATTTCAGTTCCTTTTGTAAGAAGAGCTCATAATCGCAAGAAGGAAACTTACCCCAAAGATGAGCCTCGCATGTACAACCTTGGCCAGCTTCCTTCTGATTTTCATTGTTTCCAACGCAGGTAAGTTGTTTTGTGGGCCTCCCCTGTCACCATTAGAAGCTCCTCTGCAGTCTTGAACTGAGTGTAAAAGTCAAAGAATTCACAGCCTAGCTTTCCCTGGCAGCGAGTTTTGCAGTAACTGTCTTGCTTTTTATAGGAACAGTCTCTCAAAAGACTAAGGTTGTCTGGGGTGCTGTGGATCAAGACGTCAACCTGGACATTCATGATTTTCAAATAAATGATAGTGTAGATGATATACGATGGTACAGGAATGAAGAAAAGATCGCGCAATTACAAAAAGGCAAAGCACCTTACCAGAGGAAAGACACGTACAGGATATTAGCAAATGGAACGCTGAAAATTAAAGATCTGAAGAGAAACGATAAGGGTATCTACTGGGTAAATGTCTATGCTATGGATGGAAAAAACATGTTGGACAGAAAATTTGATTTGAACATTCAAGGTAAGTCTCTATCCCCTAAATTCCTCCACTTCAGTACAAGTGCTATTTAGCAAGTTGGGGACGAGTGTTGATGAAATGCCCCCAGCCCTGACCTTGGCCTTGGGGAAGCCTTAAAGGAGGTGGAATGCACCCCTCCTGCCTGGGTGCAGGCTCCAGTGCTGCGGGAGAGAGGGAATCCACAACAAATAGACCCTCAAGTCGATACACCACAAAATCTCTTCAGTGGTTATGGGGATGCAGGAAAGTGAAGAATCTGGATTGGGATGGCATTAATCAGGAGGAGGGGAGCAGGTGGGCAGACGGAAAAGGTGGCCATGCCAGGTAAGGATGAAAAGGCAAGCTAGGTATGGGGCTGGGACACGGAGGCTGACTGGAAAGCAGTGGGTTTCTGTGCAGAGAACAAATTTCAAGCCAGGATGTCCTGAAGACATCCTTGTAAGGCAGAAAAGGGCTGGAAATAAGGAATTTAAGGATGAACAGCTCTTGTCTCTAATCCACTCAGCATCAGTATGATCAAAGGTAGAAGGTGATTTTTGCTGATACCTGTAGAAAACACACCAGGGATGGCTTTGTACATCTATGCATGTCCTGCAAGGGCAGCAGTGGCTTCCATGGAACCTGGAAGCTTGAAGACCAGCCCGGAAGCTGCTGCTTTAATCCAAGTGAAGTAGGAAGGGGCTACTCGGTGAGGCTTAGTCATGTTTCACAGTGGAATCATCTGAGGTGCTATGAAAGTTAGCAATGCTAAGTCCCATCCCAGACCAATTAAATCAGAGTTTACTGGTGCTGGACGTGAGCATCGCCAGCACTAAATTCCCCAAGGGATTTTAATGAGCAGCTGATGCCCACCAGCCCTGGCAAAAGGGTACCCGTAAGATGCCTGAAGAATGATTACACTGAGGGTCCTGTGTGGAGAAAAGATGAACAAGGTGGCATGAGTCTGGGGCAGAGGGAGAGAAAATGGAGTTGAAATGACATTGAAGGAGTTCCTGTTGTGGCTCAGTGGGTTAAGAACCCGAGTATTATCCATGAGGATGCATGTTTGATCCCTGGCCTTGCTCAGTGGGTTAAGCATTCAGCGTTGGCACAAGCTGCAATTCAGGACGCACACATGGCTCAGATCTGGCAGTTGCCATGCCGGTGGCATAGGCCAGCAGCTGCAGCTCTGATTGGACCCCTAGCCTGGGAACCTCCATATTCTGGAGGTGCATCCCTAAAAAGAAAAAGAAATGACATTGAAGTGGCAGGTCCAGGGGACAAGGCATGGTTACCAAGTGAGAAGAGAAAGCTGTACTTGCTTGGAGAGGAGGCAGGAACCCCAGCCTGAGTGCCAGCCAGAGATTCAGGGAGCAAATAAACATTCCTGTGCTTTGCACAGGAAAAGCCACCACAGAGAGGGCCCCCTTGCCCTACCTAGCGTCACCCCCAGCCCTGTTCTTAGCACATGGACCTGGTGGCAGCCCCCCTCCAACAGTCACAGAAACATCAGCTCCCCTGCAAATGACAATTCTCCACACTTCAGTCCTGCGGCAGAATGGAGAGTATATTCCAGAATGGGGCCAGAAAGGCCCTCTCCCTGTGGGCTCTGGGAACCTAGATGTCATAACTCCTGCCAGCCTGGGCTTGAGAGTCCTATTTTGAACTTGAGCCTCACATTTGTGCTTTGTTTAGTGTGGCAGTGATGATAACGGCCCCCAGCGAGGTGTCGGGGCTTTGCTACATGGTCTTATTTAAGGTTCCCCCAAATCCTGACAGGTGGCTGTTATTACCCCCTTATTATCTATAGGGAAACAGAAGTGGCTTGACAAGAGCAGAATCAAGATCCAAACCCAAGGCTGTTTTTAGCGAGGATAGTGACATTCTCTTCTGTCATCCCCCCCACCCCCAAACAACTTTATTGAGATATGATTCCCATACCATAAAATTCAATCACTTCAAATATAGGATTCCATTACACTTAATATATTCGCAGCATTGTACAACCATTGCCATAACCAATTTTAGAAAACACACCCTCACTCACTGGCCAAAAAACAGAGATCTTACCAGGAAACAAGAGTCGTGTGTGTGTGTGTGTGTGTGTGTGTGACAAAGCATCTCAATTTGTGGTCTGGTCACTGTTTCTCACCACATGGCCTTGGGCAATTTCTCTATCTGCTCTGAGTCCAATTTTCCTACTAATAACCCCCTGGGCTGTTTCTTGGGATGAACTTCAGGGAGACAACTAAGCATAGGTGCTAGGTGTGCCTAGGACACCATGCCTGCTTCCTCAGGGCTGATGCTTTCCCCATCTCTTTGTTCGTCCATGCTTCTCAGACTCCAATCTTTGTACCCACGTCTTCTCAGTGAAGGGGCTGCTGCCCAGGGCTGAAGAGGCACTGAAAGGCCCCTTGAAAGCAGATGTTGGTGGGGAAGGAGTGTGTCCTAGCAACCTGGAATCAAAGAGCTCTCATCTACGAGATGTGCCCACTTGATCTGACCATGCTTCTCGTAGGAAGCTATCTTACAGAGATGTTCAAAGATATGACTTCCAGAGGCTATGCATCACTGAGTGGTTTCTATCAGTGAAATACTGGAAAAGATCTTCAAGTCTCCAGCAGTTAGCAACTTATTAATTAAATAAAAGATAAATCATTTTAAAAGATGGTGGAGATGTGTATTTGTCGGTGTTTATCACAGACCAGTAAAGGAAAAGGGCAGAGTTAAAAAAAAATCACACGGGGAGTTCCCATCATGGTGCAGCAGAAATGAATCCAACTAGGAACCATGAGGTTGCAGGTTCGATCCCTGGCATCACTTAGTGAGTTAACAATCCAGCGTTGCCATGAGCTGTGGTGTAGGTTGCATACACAGCTCGGATCCTGCGTTGTTGTGGCTGTGGCGAAGGCCGGCGGCTACAGCTCCTGTTAGACCCCTAGCCTGGGAACCTCCATGTGCCATGGGTGCGGCCCCAAAAAGACAAAAAAAAAATCATTTGATCCGGTTTTAGATTTTAGAGCATTATTTATACATGTACGTGTGCGTAGAAAACACTGGTAATGAGAGGCATTGAGGAGTTCCCATTGTGGCTCAGTGGGTTAAAAACCCAACATAGCATCCATGAAATATGTGTTCAATCCCTGGGCTTGTTCAGAGGGTTAAGGATTTGGCATTGCTGTAAGCCGTGGCATAGCTTTTTTAAAAAAGCAGCTATCCATCTGCATAATGGGTGGAAAGCTGCTAGGAGGGACAGGTGGCAAGTCTGCGGAATGAGAGGGAAGGATGAGAAAAAGGGCAGCAGTTGGTCCTGCGGCTTGGAAGTGGTGAAGGAGCATCTGCACCCTGCCCCTGAAATGCCAAGGCCACAGCTTTTTCTTTCATGACGCAGCCTTTGAATGTTATGGCGTCAGAAAAGGAGGGAGAGGGTACATGATTATAACTGTAACGACTACCACCAGTATTATCAGTATCTATCAATGTGCCAGGGCTTTGTTGCATGTCGTCCCTGTGATGACGGGTGGCGAATGTCTTTCTTATCGTTCTCTTATGGAGGAGGGGGTCCAGCTGGCCTCAATGAGTGGCCGAGCAGCTTTGGGAGGCTGAAGGGCTCTCTCCCTCCAGACCTTGAAGGGCACACCTGGACCCCTGCTCCTACGACCCTATTAGGGCAAGGGGGTCAGGGATTTTTCATTGTGACCTAGGCCCCTGGCTCACATGTACCCATTCCTCCAGGATCAAGTTCTTGGCTGCTCTAGAAGCACTGCCCCCCCCCCCCCAACAGGCTTCTGAGCAGATGTGGATCAGGACGTGGTACACCTCTTACCTGTATTACTGAACTTGGACTTGCAAGAGTGGGCTCCTCCCTTGATCTGCCATTTATTAGTGCCATTTCTTGGACCATGCATTTAACCTCCCAGAGCCTTGAGCACTTCATCTGCAAACAGGAAGAAAAACATTGGCCTGTTTGTTAGAACGAAATGATATCGTATATCTGAAAGCATTTTTAAGGTATAAAATAGCACATAAGCATTTGATATATTTTTACTAATAGAATATATCTACAAACTGCATCAGAAATAAATTTCTTCTGAATGTGCTGTATAAACTAAAATAGAAATGATTTTTAAAAGTAGGTAGGGGGTCTTTGAAATTGTTTCCTGGTCCTTAACCAGCTCAAGTTCCCCTCTATAAATTGGTATGTCTTTTACAGTCAGTTAATTGCCTAATATGAATTGGATCTTTACTTTCTTTTCAGATGGGGTCTCAAAACCCATAATCACCTGGAGTTGTACCAACAAAACTGTGACCTGCGAGGTAGCAGAAGGAAGTGACCCTAAGTTAAAACTGTATCTAAATAAGACCAGTACCACAGAAAGTCTTCAGAAGGTCATCATACGGAAGTGGAACACCAAATGGAGCACGTTATTCAAGTGCGTGGCCAGTAACAACGCCAGCGAGGAAATCAGCACGGTGACCATCACTTGTACAGGTACGCGGTGGGCACTGATCTGACCTCCCAAGGTCACCGTAGCAGCACACTTTCCCGGCCCATAACCGAGGACCGCTCTGGGGCGTGGCTGCCTGGGCTGGGAGGCCGCCTTGGCTCAGGATGGAAACTGAACACATCCCTCTTTCCCCTGGAAATCTTCAAGGGAAGACTTCGGGGAGAGAGCGGATAGTGTTCTGTGATCACCCGTCCTGGGAATCTTCCCAGAGAGCAGGGGTTAACCTCAGGCAATGAAGGCGATTCTCTCCAGGAGAAAGGCTTGCCCAGTGGGTGAGACAGGAGGAGCTGGAAGGTTATCCCAGACAGACAGCCGAAGCCCAGGGAGGCACACTGACGTGCCCACGATCCCACAGCTAGTCAGTGGCCATGACCGTGACTCCCAGGGCAATGCTGGAAAAGGAGCAAAGGATATTCCTTTCTGGAGGGGTGATGGCCAGCACCCCCATCAGAGCAAGGGCAGAAAGGGCCGCGGAAACCCTGGGCGTTAGAGGCTTGCAGAGAGGAAGCGCTGGAGGTGGGGAGGACCGTGAACACAGCGGAGCAACGCTCCTCCTGCCTCGGAGCCACCCTCCCAGCATGGTTGCCGGCACCAGAAGTCCCCAAACTCCAAGAGTCTAAGTTCTTCCCTGGACCCCAGCTTCTGACATGACCCCCAGCAGTAATTTTTGAGATTCCGCCTGCCACAGTACTCAGCTGTCGGGGCTTCTAGTTTGGGTCTGTCTGACCAGGACAGAGTTCCCTCCCCTGGCTGGGTTTCAGCTGCCTGGTCCACCAAGATTAAGCCCTGTGATCTTCGAGAGTCGGCTCATCTGATGCTCTGTGGTGTCTTTCCACTGCTGTCTGCTCAACCCCCTGCAGCAAAACTGGGCACAAAACATAGTCACTTGGCCAGAGGCCCTGAGTTTTTCTAGCAACTATGGCTGCTCGGTGACCCTAGAGAGCATCCCTGAGCTGGTGTGAAGTCAGAAGTAAGGCTTTCTTATATACTCTTTGAATCAGTTATCAGTTGCTGCATAACAAATGACCCCATATTTAGTGGCTTAAAACCACAGGCAGCTATCGTCTCAGTGTCTGTGGGACACAAATCTGGGAGTGGCTTAGCTGGATGGCTCTGGCTCAGAGGCTGTCAGGAGGCTATAATCCAGGCAGTGGCAGGGGCTGCAGGGCCATCCATCAGGTGCAGGGGCTACTGGGAAAAGTCCACTTCCAGGCTCACTCATGGCAGGCCCTGGGCTGTTCCCAACGTAGCAGCTAACTGTCCTCAGAGCAGCCTAAGAAAGAGCAGCAGCAAGTGCCCAAGACTAAAGCCATGGTCTTTTTATAACTTAACCTCAGGAGTGTTAGCTAGCCCGTCACTCCTGCTGTTTTCTATTCACTAGGAGCCACTCAGTAAGTCCAGCCCACATTCCATCAGAGGGGACAACACAGGTGGGACACCCGGAGGCAGGGATCAATGGGAGCCAGCCTAGAGTCTGCCAGTCACATGCTTGGACCAGAGTCACCTCACCTGCTCATGTTGCCACCAGCCATCCCTCTGTGTCCCCCCATCACTAGGGCATAGTGAATGGAGTAGCCCCTCCTCCACTCCACAAGCTCTCATTCCCTTTCAGGAGGCTCTGGAGTAGAGTTGCCAGGTTTAGCAAATAAAGAGACAGTATAAATGTGTCCCAAATGTTGCGTGGGACATACTTATATGAAAAATTATTCATTGTTTCATTCAAATTTAACCAGCATCCTGTATTTCATCTGGTAACCCTCCTCCATGTTTATTTTAACTCATCCCATTGGTACACACATGTGTGTGCATTCAGGAGGAAGGGAGGGCGGGCTTTGGGGGAAGCTGAGGTTGGAAGACTGAGATAGTCCTGTCCCTTAATCCATGGGGCAGAACAGAAGCCAGTTTGGGAAAGAAGCCACTAGAGAGATAGGAGGGATAGCCAGGGGCAGTCTGGGGTGGGGGGTGAGGCTGTTCTGGAAGACCATAAGAGGGATCTGGATGTTTTGTCCAAAAAGGCCAAGGCCAAGGCAGAGAGGAGCAATGGTATGACTGATGTCTTGGCTCTGAAAAGGTGGATATGAACTTGAAACCAAACTAGTTGCAGGAAGTAGCAAGTTTGGACACATAACAAAGACTCCACCACATAAACTCTTAGCACATTACGGCTAAGAGGGAGTGCAGGAAGGAGTGTGACTGGATTTAGCAACTGCGAGGACAGAGCCTTGAATGACAGAGACACAGCTGCCTCTGAGACAGGCTGGAATGTTCCCCAAAGAAAGCACCCGGAGCGCTGTGATGGGGAAATGTGCAGACCGTGTAGGCTGCTCCTCTACTCCCAAGTGTGCCCAGATAAGGGCCTGGTGGCCCTGTCTGAGGACTCTAAGACGAGCTAGTAGCTTAGTTCTGTGCTCCCCAAACTGTCCTAGGCCTGCCGTGGCCCCCAGGTCAGACCCTGGGATGTCCTCAGCTCAGCCCCAGAAAGAGTCTAATAGCCCTGGCCCTTCCTCCAAGCAGGCGGAGCCTAAGGGAACCCCCTTCCTTTCCCAGCCCCGTTTCACAGCAGTTTAGGATTGTACCTGCTCTTCTAATGGAAGCCCCTTCCTCCACAGAGCAGACAGAAGTGGTGTACCTGGCAGGCAAAGAATGGGTCAGAGAGAGACTTGGGAAAGAAAGCAAGGATTCACAAAGCGCCGCGGTCTGAAAACCTTTTTAGTTTGGTTTCTGAACCTCTGGCTTGCTCCGAAGGCTCGTCCTGAGCCTCATGTATAACAGTGTCTTCTCAGGAATGTCTGGCTCCAGACAGGTTTCCTTGTGATGCTAGGCTGAGCTCTGTTTATTCTCCAGAGGTACAAGGCCCCTGACTCCTGGACCCAGCTGCTGCCTCTCTGACTGCTGTTGACGCACAGAGAGGCAGATGGACCAGCACCCCTCCCGGGAAACCGCTCCCAGAAGCACCACCACACAGAGTTGTAGCCAGAGCAGGCTGTCATCTTTGTGTGCAGTTTTACAGTTTACAGAGCACTTCAATCCACTATCTGATTGACTTCCAACAGCCACCTGTGTTGTAAATTTATCATCTCCATCTTTTCAAAGAAAGGAACAGGCTCAGAGAGGTGAAGTAACTTGCCCAAGATCACACAGCTCTTGCCTTGAAGAGCCTGCATATTTCTCTGAGCACAGTTGTGGTTATCCTCATGGCCTTATAGCAACTGAAGGTCTGCGAGCTGAAGATCAAACCCACTGCTACTGCTAACTCCCCGCATGTCCGAGTCTCTCACAGTCTGGGGAAATCTGGCAGGGGGTGCTGGTTCTACGTGCAGAGGGCTGGGCTAGACACGTGAAATGGGTACTTGGTCTTTGGAAACTGCCTGGTCAAGAGGGTGAGAAAAAAAACCATGCCGTAGGAGGGCGGCCAGAGATGAAGCTGGATAAACAGTGCAGGAGCATTGAGACGAGGGGCTGTTTAAAGGAATCACTCAGAAATGGAGACTGAGTGGCCTCCGGAAACTCACCCTCCCTCTCTGGGCCTTGTCAGTGAAACTGGAGGTTGCAGCACTAGATTGTCTCCAAGCTCTTTTTCAGGTATAAACTCTTGTGACCTTCTGCTTGATAGGGGGCAGGGGACAGTGCCTTGGCCCATGAAGAATCAGGCATTTCGGGTCCAGGAGAGCACTTCTCCAAGGAGCCTTCTGAGGGGCTTATCTCGGACCCTGCACCTCTTCAGCTACTGGCCCAGTTCACCAGCCTCCATGAGCTCGGCCTCTATGAGGCTGAAAAGTCCCATCAAGCTCTTTTATCTGTAAGACAGGAGGGCAGCGGTCCTGGAGTCCTTGGCCAGAGCACTGAAATGGCCCCTCTTCCCAGGACCCTCCTGTCCATCCCGCCTCTGTTCCTCTCGCAGGAAAAGGTCTGGATATCTATCTCATCATTGGCATCTGTGGAGGAGGCACCCTCTTCCTCGTCTTCATAGCACTACTCACATTCTACGTCAGCAGGAGGAAAAAGCGGAGCAGCAGGAGAGAGGGTAAGCTCCCCCGCCCTCCCGCCGGCCCACCGCTGGCCCCGGGTGAAATCCCCGTGGCAACAACGCATGGGGCTGGCACTTACGAGTCTGGAAAGAAAATAATGGAGCTGGGTAGTTTCAGAATGTCAGGGCTGTAGCCGGCGGTTACAGTTTGTTCCATTTTGTGGTTAGCCTGATTTTTGAAAAACACATTCTCAGTGGTGACAATGTGGGAGCTTTGAGAAGCTGGATCCAGGTCAGCCTCTTGGAGTCCACCACCAGAGGCTGACTCGGTGTAAGGCTGTGTGGACACATGTTGAATGAGCCCCATACAGCTACGTGGGTAGGAAGACTAGCCTTCAACACATCATTTCTGTGAACAAACATCTTGTCCTCTCCTGACGGGGTGGCCAAGATGTGTTCAGGACCAGACCCCTAGGAACACAAGTAAAACTTCAGGGCATCAGGGACTCATAAGAACATACTTGTTCTATAACTGGGTGTTTATGCCCCCTTCTCAATTCTCTGTCTGAGGTGTCAGGGCTATTAGTGATTCTTGGTCAGGCCTGTCTGCCAACCAAGAATGAAAAGGTCACTCTCAAAACTGAGGAACTGGCTCAAGGTCACTCAGGGCAGTGTGTTCAGATAATGGTGCCTCTGTGGACACTGGGATGGGGGTGTTGGGACTCCATGCTATAGGTGGTATCCAGCAAGCGGTGTCCAGCCATCAGCAGGACATGTGGCCAGGTGGGGGGGGGTCCCTCAGGTTCTGTGCAAGCTCACTTTCACAGCAGGACAGGGTCCCCCCACATGGAGTCTCTCCCCGTAGCAGACCCTGAATGCCCAGGCCAGCTGCCTCTGGAACCACCCAAAGACATGGTCTGAGTCTCCCCAGGCAGTGGTGGCCTTGAGCCACTTCAGATTTGGCTTCCTTGCTTTAGACTTCTTTCTGCAGGCTTCCTTCCGGTCTCTGCCCTCAGAATGGCCCCACCTGTTTTTTTTTTTTTGTCTTTTTGCCTTATCTAGCGCGCACCCGCAGCATATGGAGGTTCTCAGGCTAGGGGTCTAACAGGAGCTGTAGCCGCCGGCCTTCGCCACAGCCACAGCAACACGGGATCCGAGCCGCGTCTCCAACCTACACCACAGCTCATGGCAACGCCGGATCCTTAACCCACTGAGCAAGGCCAGGGATCGAACCTGCAACCTCATGGTTCCTAGCTGGATTCGTTAATCACTGAGCCATGACGGGAACTCCAGCCCCACGTTTCAGAAGAATTTTTTGTTGAGTCCCATAGGCACTCATAGCCTCCTCACTTCCGGGCCCTACTCAGGTGGTTCTCTGCCCCTCTTTTCCCTGCAAAGGCTCTTCCCCCACTACCTAGTGGTCAAAGATCACATATTCTTCCAAGGTGGACCTTGCAGCCACCCCATGACAAGGCAATGGCTCGCTCACCAAGCTGAACTGACCCACGTGCTGACTAGCTCTCGTTGACAAAATGATTGGCTGTGCCAGGCACTAATCTCCTCGATAATGTTTTATATTCATTATCTCACCCAACTTTCTGAGTAACCTTATGAGACAGATAATAGTCTTTCAGATGAGGAAGTTTTCAGTGGGGGTTTTTTGTTTGTTTGTTTTTGGTCTTTTTAGGGCTGCACCTGCAACATATGGAAGTTCCCAGGCTAGGGGTCAAATCGGAACTACAGCTGCCAGCCACAGCCACAGCCACAGCAACACCAGACTCAAGCTGCATCTGTAAACTACACCACAGTTCACAGTCATGCCGGATCCTTAACCCACTGAGTGGGGCCAAGGATCGAACCCACATCCTCATGAATACTAGTCGGGTTTGTTACCTTTGAGCCACAACGGGAACTGCCAAGTTCAGTGGGGTTAAATGATTTTCCCCGGATCCTGTGTCTGGTGGGCTGAGTCAGGATGAGAGTAAGGTGAACCTAGGGTGTAAAACCCGAGGAGACCTTCACCCTCAGGGTCAAATCTGCCTTGCACAACCCCAGGAGTTCGGGCCTCCTTCAGTTTGCTGCCCTGGTGGCCTGCTTGCTTCACCTTAGTCCCAGCTCAGGGTTGAGTAATCAGGAGATGCAGAGGGGGAGGAGGACACTGAGGCTGGAGGCATTCCATGGAGCCAATATGTGGGCTGAGGCTGAAGATGTGAGAGTGGGCATGCCAGGGCCTGCCATCCTGCTTTGACCGGCAGGCAGCACAGAGTCGTAGCTAGCCTTGTCCAAGCCCGCCTGGGGTCTCGGCCCCTCAGCCACACCCCACCCCTCCTCCCAGAACTTGTGGCTCTTTGTCTGCACCTCTCTGGTGGCCCTGGGCCCTTACCAGAGACCGACACTGTGATCCGTAGTCCTGGTTCCTGACACTTACTTGATTTTAGGCTTCCTGAGGTCTGTGCTTGTGTCTGAGCCACTGCTGCCACTTAGCAATGGCACCTAACGTCTAGAAGACGGGGAATGAGTATTCAAAGAACAAATGAACAAAATAGTGTGTGTGTGGGGGGGGGCAGGCTAGTAAGTGAATGGCCCAAGCTTGCCGTATGGGGATGGCAAAGAATTCCCCATCGTCCCACAGCTGGGAACTGCGAATGGGGCACAGAGTCCTCCCCACGGCCTCCTTGGGGACTTCTGCTACCTGGAGGCACCAAAGATGGCACAGAGGATGTGTTTTTCCCTCTCCGTACATTTTCCTTTTTGTGCTTAGAGCACACCTGCCTCTCTCCATCAGAACCACACCATTTGGCATTGAGTCTACACAGGCAAAGCCGTCTAAGGCCTGGATTTCCTGCCATCGGAAGAGGCTGTTTGGACTCACATTGTCACCCAGAGTTACAGGGTGATGCACAGAGAGGGCAGGGGCTTCCTAAGCCATGCGCCTCTTACTGACATGGGCAACCTCGGCTCACCCCAGGGAGAATGTCCTCTTTCTAGCTTTCTCGAGCACTAGGGAGCACTGTTAGGGGAGCCTAAGGCACAGGGACTGGAATACCTAACTCGCAGAACAAAGGAGGCCAGAGCTGCCAGTAGGACCCTCCAGGTCTATAGCATCTGAGCATCCTCAGAAATTTCCTGTGTGATTTTAAAACAGCAAGGACAAATTACATTACTGTGGGTTGAGCACCTGTCTTCATGGACTGCCACCACAAAAAGCAGAAAAATCCCAGACCGATGATCAGAAGAGGAAGTCTTTTTCTTTCAAGCCCAAGAGGATGGGGCTTGCTTATGAATTTCTGAGAAACCAGTATGTTCCTAAGGACTAAAAAGTCCCTTGCAGGAGTTCCCATTGTGGCTCAGTGGTAACAAATCCAACTAGTATCCATGAGGACATGGGTTTTATCCCTGGCCTTGCTCAGTGGGTTAAGGATCCAGCCAGCACTGCCATGAACTGTGGTGTAGGTTGCAGACGCAGCTCGGATCCCATGTTACTGTGGCTGTGGCGTAGGCCAGCTGCTGCAGCTCTGATTCGACCCTTTAGACTGGGAAACTCCATATGCTGCGGGTGTGACCCTAAAAAGACAATAAAATAAAATGCCCCTTGCAAATATCCCAACCCCACACCAGAATGTGGGTTGAACTGCAGCAGAATTGGGAGAAAGGCAGATCTAACAGAGAGGCAAGTGGTTACTAAAGTCCTCTCTGATTGCTCAGAGCCCACTGCCAGGGCTCTAGCCCTCAGGAGCTCTCAGCTGGTCCCTAGGATGACTGAGAGGCAGCGCTGGGGTCTGAACCCTCTCTACTCCCTGGAGACCCGGGCACAAAGCCATCTTCTTGCCCTTGGCTCCCTGAGTTCTCCAAGGCCTGGGCTCTCACTCTGCCTTGCCAGTGGGCCTGTCTCCCCCACGAGACCACGGATCTCTAGAGGGTGAGGTGGCTTCTGCTTCCTCATGGCATCGCCAGAGCAGCTAGCATAGGAGGGACACTCCATACTGGGGACAGTGATCGACATCATGCCTTGCCAGAGAACTCCTCAGAGCTTTTATTGTTGCAGATGAGGAGCTGGAGATAAGAGCGAAGAGAGTGAGCCCCGAGGAAAGGGGCCGGAAGCCTCACCAATTTCCAGGTTCAACTCCTCAAAATCCAGCTGTTTCCCAAACTCCTCCAACGCCTGGGCATCGTTCGCAGGCACCTGCTCCTCGTCCCGCGCCTCCCTGCCCCCGTGTCCAGCACCCGCAGAAGAAGAGGCCTCCTCCTACCCCAGGCACACAAGTTTACCAGCAAAAAGGCCCTCCCCTCCCCAAGCCTCGAGTTCAAACGAAACCTGCCCGTGAGGCCCAAGAGAACTCGTAACTCTGCCTCCGGACGTGGTTGTCCCTTCCCTCTAATTAAAAGTGAATAGAAACCGTCCTTTCCCGTAAAAGGCACTGCGGAGTTTCTCCACTCCAGGCACACATGCTCGCGCTTCCGTCAAGCGTGCTGTGCAGGCGGACCGGGACCGCACCCCAAGCCCGGGAGCCACAGCCCCGTCTGCACCACCTAATTCAGCCACCAGGCCTGACATCCGGAGCCTCCGGCCTTCTCCACCACTCCAGGAAGGGAAAAACCGTCTAAACTCACAGATTAGAATGATGGGTGACCAAGCACAAAATCCTGGAGATCTCCCAGCCTCTGTCTCAGATCGTGTGCAGGTGTCAGATACCAAGCGGCGGCTGTGGCCATGTCTCGTTGCAAGCAGCCTGCCTGCTGGAGACACGCTTGGGTTTCTTCTGTGCCCAGTGGACACTCGCTTACCTTACTGGGACTAGAAGTGAAATAAAAGACTTGACCTGACCCCAGTGTTTACTCATTGTGGAAAGGAGCCCAGCATCCAGCTATGGAATGAGAAAGAGGCGTGTTGGTGGGGTATGTGACAATAGGACCTAATTTGGTGTTTCCAGTTCAATGGTGCCACCTTAATCCCCACCAGAATAACCAGAATCCACTCCCCACGTCTTATCTGCAAAGCTGGACCCACAGCCTATTGGTAGATTTATATAATGAGTTGAACTCTCTATGGGCAAACTTCAACAAGAGGTACCAGAAAACATAATCTCACTTTGGGCCTCCCTTGCTTGACTGTTCAAACATGGTCAAAATGATTTGTAGAACCCTCCTTGAAAAAAGGGGACCCACAAATACTGGAGGTGCCCTGAGTCTACCAGACTACATACAGAAGGGCAGACTCAGAGACAAATCCCAGTTTGAAACAACTCCCAAGGCTTCAGTGATTATAATTAAAAGTCAGACCCCATCCCCAGGTAGCAGATATGCTAGCTGTACTTCAGAGGAAGTGGGGGGAGGAAAAAAAAAAAAACAGTTTACAGTTAAGGTTCTAAAACAATAGATGGTAAGAAAGCACCTGCTTTGAAATGTTGGTACCATGTTGTCTGTGGTCCCATCTGCCCGCCTTCTCCCAGCGTCTTAGATTTGCTGAAACTTGTCAAGCTCTGGCAGGAAGCTCTGAGGTTTAAACCACAAAGTCTATGTACATACAGGATTTCCTGTGAGAACTCACTGAGGGCTGAACTGCTCTCTTCCCTGAACCTGAGCATCTATTGTTTTAGCACCCAGAGTCACTTATTAAGAATAATGATGAATGAAAGCCCACAGTCTCCTGAAATTTAGACATGAAATCCAGTTAGAGAACAGTCATCACAGGATCTATCCAGGAAGAAAAACGAAGGTCTTAGCACTGCCCTCCTCATGCCTTCCTCACGGTGGCCCCGAGCAATTAATCATCAACCATCAGGTCAGAATGACTCCCATCCGATTCCCTTCCCGAAGCCCCCCACCCTCCAGTCTTTGCAGCCCTGTGCTCTGCCCTTCTCCCAATCTTGTGGTATTACATATGGTACAGAACCTATATTGCCTGTAACTATTCAATCCTTCATTTACTCATTCAACAAACATTTATTGAACTACTACATACTAGGCTCTGTGCTGGGTACTAGGAACATAGGGGTGAACGCTGCATCTTTGCTTTCAAGGAGCTCACTCTCTAGTTGGGGGAGAGGTGGACTAATTATGGGGTAAATATAACACGGCATGATAAGGATAGGTCAAAATCCAGATTGGGTGGTGGGACTTGGGGTAACACAGAAGGCTTCCTGGAGCATGTGGCATTTGAATTGAGCTGTAATAGATTAGGAGGACTGAGTAACAAAGATGCAGAATTACCTATGGAGAGGGAGTAGCATGAGCAAAGCTCATGCTGACTACCTGCTTATAGGAGTAGGTTATTCCTTTTTCAATTACTGTGCTTCATCACTTTGAAGATACCACTGATTTTAACTGGCACTGTTATTTACGTATTATAAGAAAGAAAAAACACTCTCAATTGTACTATAACGAATGCTAAGAAACTAATTAATTTTAGACCCAACCCCATTTCTGAGGTGTAAAAATGTGAAAAAAAAGTGCATTTTAGAATTGATGATGTGAATAGTTAATAAGCTTCTTGAAGATGTTGGCCATTTCTCAGTATTGCCTGTACCACTTTACTGAATATATCGCCGGCCGATTAAGTATACTCTCGCTGAAAGGAAAGGAAGTGAACATATGTGGCATCTGCATACGAAATATACACTCTCTGCCTTGCTGGAATCTCCACTGTGAGGGGGAAAACATGGGCCTGTGTTTTGCGCTGCAGTCACTGCTGCTGATCCTGTGTGAGTTCCCAATGACCCCGTTCCAGAGCATGGACTTTCTGAGAAGTGCTCGGCCAGCTGCCGAAGAATAGTTCAGGGAGCTTGTGGAAAAAAATACTGATGATTCAGTAGCTTGGGTTGGGGCCTCAGCCTCTATTATTTGATATCTGAGAATGAATACTTTGGACAGCAGATATAAATGGCTCAGTTACTGAAAAGAAACACAGCCCATTATAAACTAATAAATAAGGACTCTCTGAGGTGGCTAAGTATGCTGTGAGTTTGATTCACCTGTGTTAGTTTCCTAATATCTGGCCACATGGCACAGATGGACAAAATCCTATACCCAATGTATTAAAAGCTAAAGAACAGATCTGTGACTGAAAAAAAAAAAAAAAGAGGGACAGACCTATGAGAAAACCCACAAACACTAGTTTGAGCCACTAACCTGCTGTCACTGCCTGGGTCCCATAATCGGGGCCACTGATGACACATTCTGGACATCACTCCGCAAGATGCAGGTTAAAAGCCACAAGAAGGTGGTGTATTCATAGCAATACGGGGCAAGGGAGGGGGAGGCAGGGGAAGTTCTGGTCATTCTGATAGTCTGCTTCTGGTCGGGAGCAAGACCTACCCACTGTCAGGGCTGCTGTAGGGAAGGTGCTTATTGCAAATGTTGGGATGAAGCAATCAGCTTCATGGGGTTCAGCAGTCAAGCAGTCCCAGAGGTCCCAAATGAATGGGGGCAGCAGAGCCCAGCCACATGGACCCGGGAGGCAAAACCCAGACTGCAGGGAGCTGCCTTCAGCGAGAGAGCAAAGTAGCCGTAATGGGAGGGCAGGGGAGCTTCTAGTCACGGGTAGCAGCTTAATTCATGCATCAGCCTTTCCTCTCTTCTGAAACCCAACAAAAATAACACTAAACAAAAATAAAAGACATAAACCACAAGAACAAAGAGAACAGAGGAAAAAAAAAAAAACAGTAGCACAATTAAAATCAGAGGGATTAAATACAAGTTTTCTCCTGAATGTTGGGCCTGAGCTCTTATCCTATCCAGCTTACAGAAATCAGGCAGAGGATGCAGGATATTTTCAGGCAGGATACTAGGAAATGTTAATCAGAACAAAAAAAATTCTTATCAAAAAATCCTATCGGGAGTTCCTATCGTGGCACAGTGGAATGAATCTGACTGGGAACTATGAGGTGGCAGGTTCGATCCCTGGCCTCGCTCAGCAAGTTAAGGATCCAGCATTGCCATGAGCTGTGGGTAGGTCACAGATGTGGCTCGGATCTGGCGTTGCTGTGGCTGTGGTGTAGGCGGACGGCTACATCTCTGATTAGACCCCTAGCCTGGGAACCTCCATACGCCAAGGGTACAGCTCTAAAAAGACAAAAAAAAAAACAAAAAAAAACCTATAGTAAAAGACCCAATGATGATGACATCCAAGGTTTTCCCAATAAAACCACCAAGCTAGACAACCTTAAAGTCTGCAGACACTGAGCCCCTCCTCCTCCTCACAGGTATTTCTGTCTTTATTCTTTCTCCATCTCCAAGTACGATCACATTTGGGGATTAGGGCTTCAACATAAAAATTTCAGTGGACATGATTTAGTCCATGACCACGCTGAAGTGCTATCTGAGGTTCCTAAGAGCAAGAAGGCTCTGTGTGATTATGGAGAAAACCCATGTGTCACACAGGCTTCACTGAGACATGAGTGACAGTGCTGTCAGCCATGAGTTCAATGTTCACACATCAACCATGTGTCTTAAATGAGGTGTCTTTAAACAGAAACACACATAAAACAAGGTTCACTATTGATCACTTAATAAAAATGTTGTCACCAAAGGCTTCCAGGAACCTAACCCTGTATTTCCCCTGGAACCACGGTGCAGTGTTTGCTAATTCCCGGTGACTTTACAGAACACAACCACTGTGAATAATGAGAACTGACTGTATATTCATGCCTTTTTTCTTCTTTTACGGCCTTCAGAGTAGTGGCCCTCACTGTCATCTCCACCCTCATGGAACTGTTGCTGATGACCGCTGTGGCGCTGAGAGCAGGGCGGGTTTACAAGCTCTCCTCTGACCTGCCTTTTTCTACCCAGGATTGTGCACACCACCCCCTTACTCACTCCAGCCTTCAGTCTTCTCAGGGTTTTTTTTTTTTTTTCTTTCTAGTTTTAATTTATTTTCATCACTTTTTCATGATCCAGATTTTTTTTTTCCCTTTTTAAGGGCTGCACCTGCAGCATATGGAAGTTCCCAGACTAGGGGTCAAATGGGAGCTGCAGCTGCTGGCCTACGCCACAGCCACAGTAACGTGGGATCCGAGCCACATCTGTGACCTACATCACAGCTCATGGAAGTGCTGGATCCTTAACCCACTAAGTGGGGCCAGGGATCAAACCTGCATCCTCATGGATACTAGTCAGGTTTGTTACAGCTAAGCTACAATGGGAACTCTGATCCAGATATTTTTAAATGCAATGAAAATTAACTTTCCATGATATGTCAGGGACTGGCACTAAAAAAATTTTTCAGACTGCAAATGAGTTATAAAAATGAAAATATCAAATGGCGATAGTTATCAAAATGAAAGCACTTAACATATTAAAGGTTCACAATTATTTTTTAGAGCACATCAAAAAGTCAGCTTGCTAACCAAATGCTGTGACTTTAAAGAACTATTGCAGAGGTCTGAAGAAAATAGATTTATTGGTTAACTTATAAAGAGATTAAAGACCTTGAAATAAGTATTAAAAAAAAATCTATGCCTTTATTAGAATGGTGTTAGGCTTTAAAAATACCAATTTTGGCAATCAAATTATTCATTTTTTAGTTAGAAACGACACTACAGAATTATAGTACTGGTCCAACAGTTTTGTCTTTACTTTTCCTTAAAGCAAGACACAGAATGCAAGTAATCAGAAAGCACTAGTAAGCATCAGTTAAGCTAAGATACTACCTTCTTAGTTCCAAAAGCACTTGCAAAGAAAACCATTGTGAGCACAGGAGGATGGAAGCACGTTATAGTAACTTCTCAGGGGGTTCTAAGTTTGATGTTAGTTTTTCAGATCTATTCTTTTCACTCTTCAGTAGTTCTGTGGTTTGCCAAACGTTAATTTGGGAGGAAATGATCAGCCGCACAAGCTGGTTCACTGGCTTGCCAGACATTTGATCAGACAGGATATTAGTAATATGATATAAGGACAATCAAGTGGAAATATCGAATATGAAAATATAATATTTGAAGCAAAAGATATAGTAAGTAAACAAGATGGATAAGGGGATAAGTAGCATGATAGATACAGCAAAGGAGTCAGTTAAGGAGCTGTAAAATAATCCTGAAGACTTATTCCAGAAGGCAGGGAAAATATAAAGAGACATTTAAAAGTAAAAGAAATACTAAGAGATGGGAGGGATAAAAATACCAATATTCGGGAGTTCCTGTAGTGGCACAGCGGTTAACGAATCCGACTAAGAACCATGAGGTTGCGGGTTCGATTCCTGGCCTCGCTCAGTGGGTTATGGATTCGGCGTTGCCGTGAGCTGTGGTATAGGTCGCAGATGCAGCTCGGATCCTGCGTTGCTGTGACTGTGGCCTAGGCCGGCAGCTGTACCTCCTATTCGACCCCTAGCCTGGGAACCTCCATATGCTGCTGGTGCAGCCCTAAAAAGAAAAAAGAAAAAAAAAATTCAGTTAACAGGGATCTCACAGGAGGAAAAAAAAAAAAAACAAGGAGAAAAATGAAGGCTATGATATAGAGTCAAACAGAAAGATAGAAACCCCCCCAAATTAGACACATTACTACGAATCAGAATTACTGAAGACTAAGAGAAAATTCTGAAATGTTTTCAGAGAGAGAGAAATCAGCTCACATACAAAAAAAAAAAGCATAATAAGACTTACATTAGACTTCTCAGTAGCAACACAGGATCCAAGAAAATGAAAAAGCAATACTATTTTTAAAGCATGGCATTATATTCAGCCAAACTGATATTGAAATGTAAGTATATAATACAAAATATTGTGGATATAAAAAATACATTTTCTGACATATAAACTGTGCCCATTTTGAAAAACTCTTAGAAGAAATATTTAGAAAGGAAGGAAGGAACGAAGGAAGGAAAGAAATGGAGGAAATGAGTCCAACAGACACTGTGGAGAAACAGTGGAGTTAGGGTTATCAAACAGCCTAGAAAAACTGCTATGTAAAAAAAAAGTGAAGGTCAAAGAAAAAAATGCAAAAGAAAAACTATATTCATAAGAATTCATAACTAAAATTTGATACAGGCTCTATCAGTGCAGTATGTATGTGTGTGTTGTTTTCATTGTGTGTGTTGTGGGTGGGACAGGGGAAGCAGAGTCCAAAGGATAAGAGAACATGTTAAACTACCTGACTTGTTGGAGAGAGCAAATAGGCACTGATATGTTTTATAAATCAGCAAGAACCAATAAACAGACATGTATCTTAAGGTAGGAGCAACCACTTAGGACAAAAATATTCTTTTAAATCAGCAGGAAAAAATTGTTTCTACTCAATGAAGGGTAAGAAGGTTAAAACAGAAAAAAATAAAGATATCAGCAATGGAAATTATGAAATAAGATGGCAGACACAAGTCCTAATATAGAGTGATTATAATAAATATACATGGATTACATCACTAGTCAGTGAATCTCAAATTAGACATTTTAAAAGATCCAACAACATATCATTTACGGAGGACATATTTCCAACAAAAGAATATAGAAAGGCTACAAATAAAAAAGATATTAAGCAAATTTGATCTAAAAGAAAATGAGGCAGCAATCTTAATATCTGACAAAAGAAAATATAAAGGACAAAGAAGAAAATCTATACACTAGTAGAAAAAACAGAGCAAACATATAAGCACATGAGACTATTACTTCAAAAGATATAAAATGACAATTGATAGAACTTGATAAGAAATAGATAAATCAATAATTTTAGTTGGAAGTTTGACATAAATCATACCGAAAAAAATGAGCTTTCAGAAATGAATAAGTTAAGGCGTTCCCATCGTGGCGCAGCGGAAACGAATTCGACTAGGAGCTATGAGGTTTCAGGTTCGATCCCTGGCCTCGTTCAGTGGGTTAAGAATCCGGCGTTGGTGTGAGCTGTGGTGTAGGTTGCAGACGCGTCTCGGATCCCGCGTTGCTGTGGCTGTGGTGAAGGCCGGCAGCTACAGCTCCTGTTAGACCACTAGCCTGGGAACCTCCATATGCCACGGGTGAAATGAATAAATTAAGCAGAGAAAAAAGTAAGCAGTGACATAGAAGATCTGAGTATTTCAAACAATAAGGTCAATTTTTAAATACCTATTAGAACACATATTCCTTTTTTGTTTTTACTTCTCAGGGCTCCACCCACAGCATATGGAGGTTCCCAGGCTAGGGGTCTAATTGGAGCTACAGCTCTCGGCCTACACCACAGCTCGTAGCAACACCAGATCCTTAACCCACTGAGTGAGGCCAGGGATCAAATCTGCAACTTCATGGTTCCTCTAGTCAGATTAGCTTCCGCTGAGCCACAACGGGAACTCCAGAACACATATTTTTTTTGAGTACACGTAAAACAATTTAAAAAAAAAATCACATCTGGAGTTCCCTGGTGGCCTAGAGGTTAAGGATTCAGTGTTTTCACTGCTGCAGCTCAGGTTTGATCCCTGACCAGAGAACTTCTGCATGTAGCAGGGTGGCCAAACGAAAATTAATCAATATTTAGGCCACAAAGGAAATTATAAGAAAGTCTAAAGAATGAGTATTATTCAGATTACATTTCTTCAACCATAATGAATTAAATTGGAAAATAAATTTTTTTTGTCTTTTTGCCTTATCTAGGGCCGTACCCGCGGCATATGGAGGTTCCCAGGCTAGGGGTCTAACAGGAGCTGTAGCCGCCGGCCTTTGCCACAGCCACAGCAATGCGGGATCCGAGCCGTGTCTGCAACCTACACCACAGCTCACGGCAACACTGGATCCTTAACCCACTGAGCAAGGCCAGGGATCGAACCCGCAACCTCATGGTTCCTAGCTGGATTCCTTAACCACTGAGCCCCGACGGGAACTCCTGGAAAATAATTTTTAAAAGACTGAAAAGAAATTATGTCAGATTACTAGAAAACATTAATTTTCTAGATAGAAATGCATTATTTCTAGAAAAATAGAAAGCATATTATTAAGTAATTTTTAGGTTAATAAAATCACCAAGAAAGTAAATATATAAAACCAAATGAAGATGAAAGTAGTACATGTTAAAATTTGTTTTTTCTTTCTTTTTATGGCTGCACCTGTGGTATATGGAAGTCCCTGGGCTAGGGGCTGATTTGGAGCTGCAGCTGCTGGCCTATGCCACAGCCACAGTAACACTGGATCTGAGCCACATCTGCAATCTACACTGTATCTTGCTGGATCCTTAATCCATTGATCAAGGCCTGGGATTGAACCTCCATCCTCAGAGAGACAATATTGGGTCCTTAACCCCCTGAGCTACAATGGTAACTCCCTACACGTTAAAATTTGCAGACCACATCTACAGCAGTGTTTAGAGACAAGTAGTTTTAAATACATTTATCAAAATATAAAGCAGATTGAAAACAAACCCAATAATACTGAGGAAAATAAGCAAAAAAAGGAAAAAAAAAACAGAAAGAAAAAATAATAATAAAGATGGAATAGAAATCAATAAAATAGCAAATAACAACAACAAAACTAGAAAAGATTAGTAAAACTATAAACTGGTGTTCTAGAAAGATTAAAAAGATGGACCCGTGGTGAAACTACTTAAGGAAAAAAGAGAGCTAGAAGATACAAATAAGAAAAATACAAATACAGAATGCAAAAGAGGGAATAATTACAGATACATCAGAGGTTTAAAAATTAGGCTGTCAGGAGTTCCTGTCGTGGCACAGCGGTTAACGAATCTGACTAGGAACCATGAGGTTGAAGGTTCGATCCCTGGCCTTGCTCAGTGGGTTAACGATCCAGTGTTGCCATGAGTTGTGGTATAGGTCGCAGACTAGGCTCGGATCCTGCGTTGTTGTGGCTACGGTGTAGGCCAGCAGCTACAGCTCCGATTAGAACCTTAGCCTGGGAACTTCCACATGCTGCCAGTGCGGCCCTAAAATGACAAAAGACAAAAAAAATATATATATATATTAGGCTGTCAGCAGTAGCTCTGATTCGACCCCTAGCCTGGGAACTTCCATAGGCCATGGGTGTAGCCCTAAAAAGACAACTCTCCCCCCCAAAAATTAGTAAAAGAGTATTATGAATAACTATACACTAATACATTTTTAAGACTGAAATTTTATGTTTTTTTTGAAAATATAAAAAACAAAATTGGGGCAAAAAGAAATACAAAACCGGAATAAACTGTGAGGTATTAAAGAAACTGATATATTATCAGAGGCCTTCCTCTAAAAAAAAAGTCTCCAGTGTATTTTTACAGGTGACTTTTATGAAATGTCCATGGAGCATTAACTTCTACCTTATACAAGTGATTTAAGAAAATAAAGAGTGAAAATTGCCCAGGTCAATTTTTTTTTTTTTTTTTTTGTCTTTTTGCCTTTTCTAGGGCTGCACTCACAGCATATGGAGGTTCCCAGGCTAGGGGTTTAATTGGAGCTGTGGCCGCAGGCCTACACCACAGCCACAGCAACGCGGGATCTGAACCGCATCTGCAACTTACACAGCTCACGGCAACACCGGATCCTTAACCCACTGAGCAAGGCCAGGGATCAAACCCGCAACCTCATGGTTCCTAGTTGGATTTGTTAACCACTAAGCCACCAACAGTAACTCTGCCCAGGTCAATTTTTGAGGTTAAAATAATCCTGATTCCAAAACTGAATAAGATTAATATAAAAAGGAAAGCGTGAGTTCATTTCCCTTACGAATACAGATTTTTAAATCCTAGATGAAATATTAACAAAGCCAACACTATATTTTAAAAAATATGTCATGATCAAGTAGAGATTATTCAACAAATGCAGGGAAACATCAACATAAAAACCATCTGTCAATAAAATTACAAAAAAGCTGAAAGGAGAAAAATCATGATTATATTAGTGCATGAAAAAGAAACACCAAAACATTTGATTAAAAGCCTTAGTATAGGAGTTCCCATCGTGGCTCAGTGGTTAACGAATCCGACTAGGAACCATGAGGGTGCAGGTTCGATCCCTGGCATCACTCAGTGGGTTAACGATCCGGCATTGCAGTAAGGTTGCAGACGCGGCTTGGATCTGGCATTGCTGTGGCTCTGGTGTAGGCCAGCCGCTACAGCTCCTGTTAGACCCCTAGCCTGGGAACCTCCACATGCCGCGGGTGCAGCCTTAAAAAAACACACACACACACACAAAAACAGCCTTAGTATAGTAGGCGTAGAAGATCCAGCCATAGTTGCTATTTGGTCTGCTTCTAATGATCAAAGTTGACCTCGACATTGCTGCCAAGGTAAAGACTACATCTCCCATCCACCCTTGCTACTAAATGTGACCAAGTATTTAGCTGTAGTCAAAGGGATGTATTTTAAGCCCTCTGGCAATGCAGCATCAAATCAAGAATTCACACGGCATTTGACCTGACCAGTCCACCTCTGGATGTATGTACATTAGAGAAACACCTGCACTTCTGTTCTTACAAAGAAGTGAATTACAGGTAATCTAGATGGTGACCGAGAGAGTAGATAAATAAAATAAAATAAAATAAAATAAAATATGGTGCTTATATAGAACTTTACGCAATCAGAAACAACAAATTGAATGAGTACACAGCAACAAGGAGACATCTTAAAAACAGTACTGCTAACGATTAGTGTTTGCCAAGGGAGAGCAATTGTAAAGGGATAGATGAGGGAATTCTTTATGACGGCAGAACAATTTAGGAGTTCCGGTCGTGGCACAGTGGTTAACGAATCTGACTAGGAACCATGAGGTTGCAGGTTCGATCTCTGGACTTGCTCAGTGGGTTAAGGCTATGGCGTTGCTGTGAGCTGTGGTGCAGGTTGCAGATGCAGCTCAGATCCCACGTTGCTGTGGCTGTGGGGAAAGCTGGCGGCTGTAGCTCCGATTAGACCCCTAGCCTAGGAACCTCCATATGCTGTGAGTGCGGCCCTAGAAAACGCAAAAAGACAAAAAAAAAAGATTTAGGATTTTCAGTGTGGTAATTATGTAAATCTGAACATAGGACTCAAATGCTTAGAACTACACACACACACACACACACACACACACAGTTCACATGTTCATGTGAAAATCAAATAAAATCTGTGATTTAGTCAATATGATTGTACCAATATCTATTTTCTGGTTTTGACATTTTAATACTCTTATAAAAGGTGCCATTATGGGAGTTCCCTTCATGGCTCAGTGGTTAACGAATCTGACTAAGAACCATGAGGTTGCGGGTTCGATCTCTGGCCTTGCTCAGTGGGTTAAGGATCCGGCATTGCCGTGAGCTGTGGTGTAGGTCGCAGACGCGGCTCGGATCCCGCGTTGCTGTGGCTGTGGTGAAGGCCGGCAGCTACAGCTCCTGTTAGACCACTAGCCTGGGAATCTCCATATGCTGCGGGTGCGGCTCTACATAAAGGCAAAATGCAAAAAATAAATAAATAAAAATAAAAAAAAATAAAAGATGCCATCACTGGAGAAAGCTGAGTGAAGGATTTCCTGGACTCTAGGTACTGTTTTGCAACTTTCTATGAATCTATAATTATTTTACCTCAAGAAGAAAAAAAAAAAAACTGAAAGGAAAATTGGGGTGGGTAAGTCTATTGACCATTCCAGAACAATGAGACATTTTTTGCAGATGTAAGACTGAAAGAGAAACCAAGTCAGGCCAGCAAAAACCATCCATGGAAATACTAGGCAATCAGAGTCTGGAAACAATCGCAGAACTAAGGGCAAAGATGTCAGGATGCCATTAGATCTTTGTTCCCCTGCTGTAATTTCATTTCCTGACCAAGAATGTTGTTATATACTTGTGTGGCATAAGGTTTATATTTTGCTTATAGGTATGAGACTGTGGAGAGTTTGGTGCTCAGGCGTGAATGCTCTGCTCTTTATTACAACAGTAAATAAATGGTAACCTTAAAAAATGTTATAAAATATCAGTGCTGCCTAAGAGCCATCTTATTTCCAAGTACTCTAAGAAAAGGCTCAACTCTTTACTGCATTTTTTTTTTTTTTTTTGGCTGTGCCCATGGCTTGTGAAAGTTCCCAGGCCAGGGATCAAATCTGTGTCACAACAATGACCTGAACCAAAGTCGTGACAACACTGGATCCTTAACTGGCTGAGCCACCAGGGAACTCTTTTACTGCCATTTTTAGAAGCACTTCCCAAGCTGACTTCTGCCTGTCTCTCAAGCATCTCCTCACATTTACCCCCTCTCTAAGTTCTAGGCATATGGACTTTATTTGGTTCTTTAAATATCTTTACACTCTCACTTCTAGGCCTTTGCATATGCCAGCCCTGCCACTTTATTTGGCTAACTTTCATTTGTCCGGATTAAATATCATTCTTCTTACCTAAGACTGCAGCCATGTTCCCAGGCTGGAGTTCTAGGCCCTTGTCCTGAATTGCTCACAGTACCACGATCGTCCACTTTTACAACCTTCCTAACATTTTAGAGCAGCCACATGCTTAATGCTGCCTTTTGTGCCAGGCGATGGGTTCTGGGCCCTTCTTGTTTGCCTCAGAGTCATCAGTACTTAGTGTGGTGCCTGAAACATAGTGGGTGCTCAATAAATTTTTTTAAATAAATTCATTCGTTTGATCTTTAAAATACATTTGCACGGGTATGACCGGTTCAGGAGCCAGAGGCTTGTGTCAAGAGCCACATCCCTGACCGGAAACACAGCATCATCAACGTGAAGGTTGGTCTCACGTCAGGAACAGGACAGGCCTGGTTAGGACTCATCTGAGAACTGGGACAGTGCTGTGTCCACAGGTGAGGAGAGGACCAGGACCATCCACGAGGAGTGAGCAGGTGGCGACCGGCTACGAGCCCGGGGACCTGAGGCACGTTCTCCACTCATGCTACCTGGTCCCACATGGAGTGAGCTTGAGAAACTAGGGAAGCAATTTCTAGAAAAAAAAAAATGTCGGTGTGAATATTTTAATCTTTTCACAAACAGTAGACTGAAAATTGACTCTCAAAAGGCTGCGGGGAAAGGCAGGTGGTCTGAGGGACGGATTTCCTGCCAGAGAGCAGCCCACAGACTCTAGCTGCTTCGCTTTGTTCCTGCCTTAAGGTCAGGCCATTTATAAGACGCTATTTGGGCAAAGTTGGTGACATGTGCCGAAAGACTTAAGTGTTAACATTAGCAACTGCCTGATGACACCAGAATTACCTGAAGTAATGGCTAGATAACCAAGGTTTAAATGAAAAGATCCCACAGCAGTGTGTCCGTCCGGGGAGGCAAGCCCTGACAGGAAAAGGTAAGCTGTCTGTGACCTAGATTGGTCACTGGGTCAACACCTGCCCTCACAGAGCTGATAAAGGGATTCGTGTGACCGCCAGTTACTAAGAGAAACACATTTCCCTAGGAATGCGAGGAGGGACAAGTAATAGCAGACATTCCTGCTTAGGGAACAGGCCTGTCCTCAGTGTGTCATACCACTCCCCACCCTGCGGCAGGGGTCTTCTGTGAGGCTTTAAGAAGGTAGAGGAAGTCCCTTGCACGCTTCAGAGATCCGTGTCCAGGGCTAGGCCCAAGGAGACGCCAACAGTGTGACTTCTGAGAGGCCAGGAGACCCCACTGCCTCATCACCACCAGATGGCTCCCATCCCACTAGCTGATAACTGAAATCCCACTGGTCAAGAGTTTTGCATTGAGAAGCGGTGACAACCTGAAGACTCAAAGCTACCATCAGCCTGGCCAATGATTTCAGGATGAATGTTCTGGCTTTCTAATGATAAAGGAGACATGCCAGTTTTGTCACTGACATTCTTTTACTCAGTAAAGCAGATATTCCAGGTCTTTTTTTTTTTTTTTTTTGCTTTTTAGGGCCGCACCTGCAGCATAGGGAAGTTCCCTGGCTAGGGGTCGAATCAGAGCTACAGCTTCCAGCCTTCGTCACAGCCACAGTAATGCGGGATGGGAGCCGCGGCTGCAACCTACACCGCAGCTCACAACAACACCGGATCCTTAACCCACTGTGCAAGGTCAGGGATCAAACCCACATCCTCATGGATACTAGTCGGTTTCGTTTCTGCTGTACCACAACATGAACTCCTCATATTCCAGGTCTTAAGGTTGTACTTTTCTATTTTTCGTTTTCATTTTAATGGGAAGCAGATGTGGCCCGTGTGTGCTTGTTTTTCCTGAGTGCGGGGAAAGCCACTCACCTCTGGGGTAAGGGCTTGAGCCCTGTTAGAGTACAAGTCCTCCCAGAAGAGGACAGCCTTTTTGGGTGGGAAGGGCATGTTGGCACTGGGTGCTGAGGGTCTGAAAATGGTACAATGAGACTGGGGCACCAAGTGAGTCGATTAGGGGTAGGAGGGTCAGTGGGGCGGAGACTGGGGCAACTGTGCCCTCGCAGAACCCTGCCTGAGGCCAGTCGCGCTCAGAGCCTCGGAGCCCCAGCACAGAGAGGCGGCGCCCAGGAGGCAGGACCACTGGCCTGGCACTCTGAGCGGCTGTCGGGCCCATGGTGCCCCACTGGTACCTCCAAGAGCCGCCTGGAAGGAGAAATGGGTCTGTGCTCTGCTGAGAAGGAAAGTCCCCTGTAGGAGAAGAGAGTATTTCCTCAACCCAGAGCCCAGGGGAGAATCTGGGGAAGAGGCAGAGGAGCCTTGCTCAGCAGAGGCCATCCTTCAAGGGAGCTCTCCTCAGGGGAATCTCCTCAGGGGAACCCCTCAGGGGAATCTCCTCAGTGGAGGTTCTGGGGTGAGCCAGGCATCCTGGCAGGGTGCTCAGGGGAGCTCTTCTCAGGGGGAACAGTCCTGAGGGGGCGAGGAACTTTCTTCTCCCTCCACCCTCCCCCTCCTTTGAGTTCTGGCAGCTTCTCGGAATCTCATCTGTTTCTGCTTCCTCCCAGGACAGGACCACACACCATCATTTACACCCTTGCTGCAAACACAGTCACGCCCATTCCCCTCAGCAAGCCACGTGCAATTTATGGAGAGGCCTGGGGCCCTCTAGGAATTTCAGCAAGTGTGCGAGGAGCACGGCAAGGTCTGTCTTGGAGCCCTTTTCCTCGTACTTGCTCAAGCCATACGATGCTTGTGGCTGGTCCTAGAATGTGGCATCTCTTTAGGGCTCCTAGAGAGGCTGGGGAAGGATAATCAGCCCTCTTTTCTGCCTGCTGTGCTGGGATGTGGGAGCACCTGGCTTGGGGTTCTGCACAATGACCTGTTAGAACTTCAGCCCAGGAATCTGAACCCCCTGAGTTGTCAGGGGCTCTCGAGAGGAGAGCTTCCACCATAAGAGCGTGCGATACAGCGAAGGCGTGGAGGGACAGCCCCATGACTGCTCAAATATGACCAGACTGCAGAGTGGAGGAGGAGGGCAACATGAGACAATTCTGCTTTTTTTTTTCTTTTTCTTTTTTTTCTGAGGCCATACCTGAGGAAGTTCCCAGTCAGTGATGGAACCCACGCCACAGCAATGACCTGAGGTGTGACAACGCCAGATCCTTAACCTACTGAGCCACCAGGGAACTCCTGTTTCCCACAATTTATATTGCTAAAAACTAGTGTGTATTTAAAAAAGAAGTACCAATTTTTAACAACAGCTAAAGCAAAACACAGTTTGAATGGTAATTAATTGCAACCCCCAACAGTCACTGTTATAGCCTAATGCAAATAGCTTTTGGAGTATCCATATCACTATAGCACTAGGTAATTGAGGTCCTAGAGGGTTTTGGGTTTTTTTGTTTTTCTTTAAAAGCCACACCCACGGAAGTTCCTGGGTCAGGGACTGAATCTGAGCTATGGCCAAGACCTATGGCTGCAGGAAAGCCAGATTTTTATTTTATTTATTTATTTGTCTTTTTGCCTTTTCTAGGGCCACACCCGCAGCATATGGATGTTCCCAGGCTAGCAGTCTAATCGGAGCTGTAGCCGCCAGCCTTCGCCACAGCCACGCGGGATTTGAGCCACCTCTGCAACCTACACCACAGCTCACGGCAATGCCAAATCCTTAACCCACTGAGCGAGGCCAGGGATCAAACTTGCAACCTCATGGTTCCTAGTCGGATTCATTAACCACTGAGCCACGACGGGAACTCCCAGGAAAGCCAGATTTTTAACCTACTGCACCTGGCCAGAGATCGAACCCACACCTCCATGGTGACCTGAATCACTGCAGTCAGACTCTTAACTGGGGGGATGCACTGAGGGTTTGGGATGGAAATGCTGTAAAAATTTGGTTGTGATGATTGTTGTACACCTGTAAATGTAATAAAATTCATTACATAATAAAAAAAGAAATAAATTACTCTGAACCACAATAAAAGAGAGAATGTTCAAAAAATTGCTCAGTACCCTTAAGAAGCTACCATGTCTTCTTCCTCTTCAACTCTATTTTTTGTTTGTTTGACTTTTCAGTTCAGAGGACCAGGAGAATGTAAGATGTGTTCCTCATTTAGCCTCCATTTCTTCAATAATTTTCTACAGGGAACACCTATCAGGCCAGGTATTGGATTAGGCACTGGGATCAAAAGGATGAAGAATAGTATAGCCAGCCTAGAAAACTCACCATTCAGTTGAAGTGCACGCACCTTTATTTCCCAAGTTCCATCAGCCTTGGGGATAAATAAGGGCGAATGACAGGTGCAGTGGTATTTGACTTGGACCACCCAGAGCCAACAGTTAACTTCCAAGCCCCAGGAGGCAAAACCCCCTAGAACTACAGTTGGTCCCTGCCTTGGCTGGTCCCTCACCTCCCTCAGTTACCTCCAGAGTTCTGCTGCCCTGCTCCCGCTGCTGCTGGAGAGCTTTGGGCGGCACTCTAACCAGTTCCTATTGAACCTTTTTGTCGTGTCCTCTGAGATTTCCATGTTCTCAGGTAAAGCCCTGTTGCTCCAGAATCTCTTTTTATCTGGGCTGTCACATTTCCACGGTATGTAGAAGACAGCATCTACAGTTTTTCTGAATCGTCTAGTTATCTCAGCTGAAGCAATTTCAGTCAAAACGCACGTGATATCAGACCTTTTCCTGTTTTGCAAGCAAGTTGAGAGAAGCGCTGACTGAGGTAGAAGAGGAGGGGAGATTCCGGGGGTTGGGAGACCAGAAAGGAGAACAGGAGAGCCAAGGTCAGACTCCCTCACTTCACAGCCTGACCAGGGGTAGACCTGCTGGGCTGCAGCAGACAAAGACCCTGGGCATCCCCCTTTTGTGGAGACTGTGGAGAGCGCTTTAGGAGGCTACAGAGGTCTTGACAATTTAGGTCACACAGAACTTGCCTCTGCTTGAAAAAAAAAAAAAAAGAACAAGTCATTCAAAGACATAATACTATGTGCCATCAAACATCAGAACGTGGCATTTTCTCTGCTAGATTGGCTCCACAGTCTATCCAACCATTAAACGAATATTTGTTGATCTACTATATACGAGGACTGAGAAAGATGTAAGAAAACAGCTCATTCTCTCAAAATGCTTAATTTCTAGCCAGAGGGGCAATTGGAAGAATTTTTTTTCCCCTGACTATTCCCACCCTTTCCCAGAGAATAAACCTCCCGAGACTACAATAATAAAGGAGGTTGTTTTATCGTTGTGAAACCCGGTGTGGCAAAGAGACAGTCCTTTCGCACGATAAGACAGAGGAGAGGCTCCTGATAGAAGGTTAACATTTGCTTTCTCAGGGATCTTACTTTAATTGTAAATACTCCACCTGGTGGTCAGCCACCCATGAGGGCTCCTTCCTCAACTTTTCTTCTACTCCAACATTCAAAGTTCCCCTTCTTCCCCATCCAAGAGCAGAAGGAGATGAAGCAGAGAGAGTAACTGACAAGGCCTCCAGAAGCTTAGACACAAGAAGTGGGACTTGGGGGTAGTGCTGTGGAGGAAAAGGGTTAAAACAGCTGCCTGGGAGGGGAAGACGGAAGGCAGCAGCAAGAAAATCCAGGGAATGGACCCTGCGGCCCAGAGTAGTTGCTATATATATATATATATATATATATATATATATATATATATGGACCCAGGGTTGAAGGGTGAGGTCTGTGCCCAAGAACTGAAGTGGGAACAAATGAACAGATGAAGTAAACTAACCAGAAATAAAGAGTGGGTTTTACATTGCCTGTGATTGCATCTGAGTGTCCGACTCCATGCAAACTATATTAGGTCATCTCTTCCTTTCCCACTCACCTCCCACCCTCCCTCCACCAGAATCCCCACCCCCACCCCTGGGGACAGAAGATGGGGAGGTGAAGATGGCCACTCCTGGGACCAACTGACCAACAACTGAAAGACCACATTTATTTGCTTCTACGAACTTCCACGGAAGGGATGGTGCCAGGTTACAGACAAACACACAAGCACTAAGTAGAACTCACCAAGTGCTCTGTGGGCCCAGAGGAGTAGATGTTAATTCCTACTGTGATGGAAGGAAGGCTTGATGGGGGAAACAGCATTAAAAGGGAGCTTTAAAGGACAACTCTAATCTAGGTCTGCAGAGACAGAAGGAGAGGAAATTCCAAGCAGAGAGAGCAAAGGTGAAATGGGAATGGAAATGAGATGTGTAGTCTTTATTTATCAGGGGTGTCATGGGATATCATGTGGAAAATCATTGTGATTATTTATCTCCATGGCGCTGACCTTTTTGCGTCTTTGTAATAATAACCTTGGCAGAAACTTACATTAGATCCCAACTGGAACTGAATATTCATTTCTTCTTATTTTTTGACTAAACTACAGATCAAACCAAACTTGAAAGACACACACACACACACACACACACACACACACACAAACACACTGCTATACTCCTAAATTTGAACCAGGCAATAATATCCTGCATAATTTATAAAACCATTGAACCATAATTGTTGATAAGAAAGGTATATTTTAAAATTCTAAACTATTTTTCTCTTCTAAATATATCACATTTATGCTGCTAATCTGAGTTTGTAAGCCTTCTCTTATGAGCATGCAGAATTCAGCGAGGCAGGACTTTATGTAATGATATTGATTTCTACATGTCGCTTGCAGAATTAGTCTTCATAATTAAACCTCTTTACTTTGCTATATCCACAAGCAATCAGTCAGGGTCCTTAATTGAAAATACCATCACCTGCTTGGCTGGTTTAAGCAAAAAGGGAATTTACTTTTTTCATTTTTTTGCCTTTCCTTTAGGGACACATCTGCAGCATATGGAAGCTCCCAGGCTAGGGGGCCCAACTGGAGCTACAGCTGCTGGCCTACGCCACAGCCACAGCAATGTAGGATCCGAGCCACATCTGTGACCTACATCACAGCTCACAGCAATGCCGGATCCCCAAACCACTAGTGAGTCAAGGGATCGAACCTGTGCCCTCATGGATACCAGTCGGGTTCATTTCTGCTGAGCCACACAGCAGAACTCCCAAAAAGGGAATTTATTATAGGCTATCATGTATCACACAGAGTGTCTAAGAGGGTCAGCTGGGCTTGGAAGTTACATACACAAGCACAGAAGCCATCACAGGATTGCATCAGATAGACCACCCTAAGCACGCCTATAGTGCCCACCACTGATGCCAAGTACTGTACATCAGAAGCTCTCCACTGTTCCCCCAAAAAGTAGCCATTCTGCTGCTCTTCGGGCCAAGAAGAGAGCCTGTGTTCCTGCTCTTCATGTTGCTCTTTTCCAAATCGAATTCTTATCCTGGAGCACCAGATAGGCAGAGACTAGACAGCATGCCTGCCCCCAACACCTATACAGGAAGATGGGCAGCTGAGCTCTGGCTTCCACCTTAGGAAGTGTAAGTCCACACTTGGACTCAAAAATATGGGAAGGTCCTCAAACATAAGAAGCTATTCAAATAACATGAGGTGTTTACAAAGCATGGCTGAAATCCTCTACACATGGGTATGGTACCATGTGTGAGGGTTCAATGCCAATCAACTTTATTGACATAAAATTCTGTGCTCTATTTGGTTAGCATTCTGGAGATGTGTTTCTGCCAGTATTGTGAGTGAAGTGGCCTGAGAAAATATCCCACTTCAAGACATCTAGAAATTCTGGACAAAATACATCAAATCTCCTCAAAGTCATTACTGAACCTGACAAAAAAGGTAGTGGAATATATAGCCAAATGAAGCTGAGGCTGGAGAACTTAGCAAGAGCTGACTCTGAAGCTACAGCGGCCCTTTGGAGATTTGCTGATTCCCATAACCCAGACCTTGAGTTTAATGGGTATATAAGGACTGAAATTAAAGCCTTGGGCCCATCCCAAGATGAGAGTTGGAACAGAGAACCCCATATAATGTTGACATAATCAAAGAGCCTCAGTGAAAATGTGTCCACAGAAAAGCTGTTCAAAAGCAAAGAGAGTCACTGAGGGAATTTTTTCAGCCCGTGCTGAAGCTGGCTATGGAAAAAGCCTCTCCTAAAACTGAGTCTGAGACTTAACTCTGCACTAATCGTGTAGCCCAAGAAGCTACAAGGTGAGAAATTTAAAGTGTCTCCGGGTTTGTAGTGTACACGATGACAGGTAGAAGCAAATACTAATTGCCCCTAGAAGACATGGCCTCAATCCAGGGCCCTCAGGAGCCCAACAAAGGCAGTTCAGCTAAACATAAGATCACATCATGAAAGGCATAAGATATAAGACATAAGGAGGGAGTTCCCACTGTGCTACAGCAGGTCAAGGATCTGGTATTATCTCTGCAACAGCCACAGCACAGACACAGGTTTGATTCCTGGCCTGGCGCAATGAATTAAGGATCCGCGTTGATGCAGCTGAGGCATAGGTTGCAGCTGCAGCTTGGATTCGAGCCTTGGCCCAGGAATTTTCATATGCCATGGGTGCAGTCAAAAATAAATAAATAAATAAATAAATGACATAAGGAAATAAGTTACCACAAGCAAGATAACACCATCAAATTAGATCATCTAGTACCTCATATACTAAAATTATGGTGTAATTTATAATGCTAAAAGAAAGAGAGAGAGGAGAATTGGAAACATGAGCAAGGAAAAAAGGCATCATCAAAAAGGGATTGGTCACACAAGAGATTATACACAGCTAAAGAGAGAATTAATGAACTGAAAGAAATACAAATGTAAATTTTACTCAGAATACAAAAAGCGTAAGACAGAAAGTTGGGAAATAGGGAAGTTAAGAGAGACAGGAAATAGAATGAGGTTTAACATATGATTAACTAGAATTCCAGAATAAGAGAACGGAAGGAATCAGGGTTATTGGCATTTAAAGAAGAGACCAATAAATTACACTCTATTCTCTGTTGTGTTTGGAACTAACTGAAAATGTATGTTGCATTCAGGCAGATGGAGATAAAAATACCATATTTATCAGTGATGAACTGTTGAAAAAATATGACTTAATAATAGCCTTTCAGAGTTCCCATTGTGGCTCAGCAGGTTAAGAACCTGATTAGTATCCATGAGGATGTGGGTTCGATCCCTGGCCCCACTCAGTAAGTCAGGGATCTGGCACTGCCGTTAGCTGTGCTATAGGTCGCAGATGCGGCTCAGATCCCGCGTTGCTATGGCAGTGGCTGTGGCTGTGAGCCAGCAGCTGCAGTTCCGATTCAACCCCTAGCTTGGGAACTTCCATACGCTGCGAGTGCAATCCTAAAAAAAAAAAAAGACAAAATAATAATAATAGTAATAGCCTTCCTAACGCTGCATCTCAGAATTCACACTTACCCCATCACAGGCAGTGCTAAACATCTGAAGCCCTGTCCCTTTTTCTCACCCTCCACCGTATTTGCCTTGAAAAACTTTTAACACAGAGAAACAGGAATGTGTACTCTTTGCAGTGAGCTCCCAAAGAGAAAGAGCACAAACACTTAGCTGAGCATGTTCAGAGTAGTAGTCCAGCTACGTCCACTGGCTAAGTTCATTCCTCCCAGGAGTGGGATGGGGGGTGGGGAGGGCAAGTACCAAGAGAGGTCAGGAGTAATACTTCCAAAGAATCTTATTGCAGGACAGACATTATTTTTAGAATTAATGAGGATCTGAATGAATCTTTCTTCCTTTCTTTCTTTTTTTTTTAGCTTTTATTTTTTTTTCCTTAATGGATTTTATTTCAATTATAGGTGTACATAAATCATCACAAGTCAATTTTATAGATTTTGTATCCCAAACCCCCAGTGCATCCCCCCACCCCCCAGCTTGTCTTATTTGAAAAACCAAGGTTTTCCAAAGTCTGTGAGTCATTGTCTGTTCTGTAAAAAGGTTCATTGTGTCTTTTTAGTTTCCACATGTAAGCGGTAGCATTGGGTGTTGCTGTCTAATTGTCTGACTGGTTTCACTTCGCAAGAAATGATCTTTCTTCCTTTCTTTTCTCTTTCTTCCTTCCTGCCTTTCTTTCTCTCTCTCTCTCTCCCTTTTCTTTCTTCCTTCCTTTCTCTCTCCCTTTCTTCCTTCCTTCCTTTCTTTCTCTCTCTCTTCTCTCTTTCCTTCCTTCCTTCCTACTTTCCTTCTTTTTTTAGGGCCACGCCAGTGGCATATGGAGGTTCCCAGACTAGGGGTTGGAGTTGTAAGTGCTGGCCTACACCACAGCCACAGCAATGCCAGATCTGAGCCAAGTCCTCAACCTACACCACAACTCAGGGCAACACCGGATCCTTAACTCACTGAGCAAGGCCAGGGATCGAATCTGAGTCCTCACGGATACTAGTTAGATTTGTTTCTGCTGAGCCATGATGGGAACTCCCAGGATCTGAATATTTAGATCAAGGAACCATAGTAATGCTGTTCAGGATAAATAAAAAACAGTCTACACCTAGATACACTGTAGTGAAACTGCAGTAAACCAAAGACAAAGGGATTTAAAACCAGTCAGATGTAAAGACAATTACCTTCTAAGGACTGTCAGAAGACTTATCAACAGCCAGAAGTAAACCAGAAGACAGTAGAAATATGCCCAACGAAACTGCTTCTTAGGAACAATGGTAAAATAAAAATTTTTTGTCCATCCCCTCAAAAAAAAAAAAAAGTTTTAGAGAGTTCCTTACCAAAGAAACATAGAAAATAAGCTCATCAGAGAAAAGTGAAAAATAGACTAAAGGATAAGTCAGAGATGCAAGACAATTCACATATTTGTGAATATGTTGTCTGGACTTTAGAGTGAAGTCTGTGACTCACCATTAAAGAGATACAGGTTCTCCATAGATCCTAAACAAGGATTAAAGCTCTGCTTTGCTGCCTCTTCAGAAAGTGCAAGCCCAGCGTTTCAAGAGTGAGGAAAAGGGAGATAAGGCAAAGAAAATGTGGAGGTGATGAACGGTGAGGCACTACCTCACCAAGGTGGCTGTCTTTGCAGCCAGGAAGAAAACACACTGCTCGGGTGGAATTTCCTCTGCAAATGTGGAAGAAAAACCCATGCCTCAATGGGTTGTATGAAAGGGAGAAAGGAAGAGACAATACTATCTGCTGGCTCTTGCCATCTCCTGCTTCGCGTTGGTCAAGGTTTCCCCCAGGGCTAAATTCACTCCCCTGGGTTTTGGGGTGACATCAGGCTGCTCAGAAAGAAAGATCCCACGTTCCTGGTATATCATTTCATTCAAGTTCAGAAGTGGAAACATGGTGTGGAAAAAATAAGGCTTGGTGTGTAAGATGTGAGAACTCTGCTGGTCTTCACCTAGTCTCAGCTCTGAAATCTCGGTGGGGTGCCAGCAGATGGGCAATAGTAGTTGTAGACGCAAGCAATGCCTTTGGAAAAAAAGAGGCAATCAAGGGAATTCCTGAAGGCACACAAAATTTGAGTCCCACGGACTCCTAACTAAAAGTTTTTCTCTCCATTAAGTTAACGGTCTTCATGGAGATTAAATCTGTATCCTTGTCCTTCCTAGAACTCTTCTCTAAGCCAGGCTGAAAATTTTTTTGAATCAATTATACTTTAATGAAAAAAAAAAAAATTTAACTGAAAATTAAAGGAAAAAAAAATCACTGTACCAATCAAGGTAAGATAGGCTGTGCTGTGATAACAAACACTCTAAAATCTCATGGCATCACATAGCAAAGGTTCATTCCTTATTCACACAACACTCATTAATGTCCCAATTGACTCTTCAGGGCAGCCACCCTCCATGAGAGGCCTCAGGGATCCAGGCAGGTAGAGGATCTGCCAAACTCTGCTGCTCCATCTGGGCTTGTGCTCTCTTGTGAGATGGCAGGAGAGGAGCTCGGAGAGTCGTGCACCTGCTCTTAAAATCTTCCTCCAGGAAGTGGCGCACATCACACTGGCTGACAGCATTGTTCAGAGTCTTGCGGCTCTGTCTTCTAAGGAGCAGAAACGTATAATCTCTATGTGTCTAGAAGGGGAGGAGTGCCCTTGCGGAACACAGTAATGTGTACCACAACTGTAAGATAGGACTTATGAGAAGATCATTTTAATCATTAAAATATCATCTCCCTCATTCTTCTTACTCTCCCGTATGGTCCTGTTCTGCACAACTAAACTCTACTCAGCTGAAGCCTAACTTTCAGGAAGATGTAAATTTATTTTCTTTGATAATTCCAGCATTTCCAGAATAATCCTAAGGAGAAGTCCTATATTTGATTTTCCTAGAGAAAGTTTTGATGGACGGTAAAGCTGAAATTGGCGTAGAACAAATAGATTGCTTTAGAACTGAAAAGGACCTTAGAATGTTACAAAATTATTTTTAGGAGGATCAGGAGAAATCTACATTGTCAAAATAAGAGTTTGATTCTAATGTCAATCAATACTCCCCTGGCACTTCTGTCAGTTCCATCGTTTTGTCCTTTCCCACTGTCCTCATGTAGACTCATCATGTCACCCTGGACCAGTTAACTGCCAGTCTCCTTGCCTTCCCTGTCCCCATCCAACCCATGTCCCAAGATGAGGCTGATCTTGACACCCCTTTACATTCAGTATATACTTTTAAATATTAGACGTTGTCTCTGGGATTTTCTCATTATTTCCAAAGTGTGTTTTGTCTCTCTGTCAATACTGAAAGCTCCTAAAGATTAGAAACATTTCATATATTGCAGCATATTTTCTCCTAGCCTTGTTTCCTGCCTTTCCCAGCACCTGGCCCTGAACACTGTGTGTTCACAGTGCACTCAGTAAATACTAGATGAATTGAATTCTCTAAACCATACTAATTATTCATTCTGCTCAAGTCCCTGTGTCTATGTAGAATGATGGATTTCCAGACACCAGGACTGAGGGTCAATTCAAATCTCTTGAGAGCCTACTGCATTTAGAGTTCCTTAGCACCTTCTCCTTTCCCCACTGGTAAATAGAGGGCACAGGATGATGCCATGGAGGATTTCTAGGCAGCTGCCCTGCATTTCATGCCATCCCTCGTAGCAGCCATGAAATAAACCCACTTTTTTTCAACATTCTGTCAGCAAAAGGGCCAATGAATGTCAAATTAATGACTCACTGAAAGTCCACTGCATCCTATTCCTGACTTCTTGGAGGAAGCAGACCCCAAGATTTCTGAGAACACTCTTTGCAATTTTGACACTAAGCGCTCCTTTCAGATGTTTACAAGAGTGACAATGTCTCCATTATTATACATCTAAGACTCTTGAAGGCATTCGGTGTGTGAGACTTAAATCTTGTCATAGCTTATTTCTAGTTTGAATTGAAAAGCATGAGTGAATGGGAAGAATGCTGTGGGTCTCATCTTTTTCTTGTTCTTATGTAATGTGATCGTGCAGGTACAAACAAGAAAGATTCATTACCTAACAGGAAAAGACATGTCTAATTGTTGGGATCAATTTTAAAACTCCATCAAATAAACTGGCAAAACAGCAATGCCCTAGAGAGCAAAAAAGTAAGAGGAAAACTGCACAAATCATAACACATTTATATAAAGGTTGCCACTGAAATGTGTTTGATGACTCACTATGTGCTACAGGAACATACAGGAACTTCTCCAAAGGCACCAAAATCTCGCCAGTGTTGGGTAATTCCACACAAAGTCTGACCTGATTAAGGTACATCACTTAAACTGTGGACTTTTCAACATTGTCTGTAATGCTGTAGATGCTAAATGCCAAATTTTTGTTTTTCACGGTGAAGTTCAAGACAGTATGTTTGTATGAATAATTCACAAGATAAGAAATCACCATGGAGGAGGCTGATATAGAGACCCCACGAGCTAAATATCTCTGCATTATAACATAGTTCTATAAGTCAAGTCTCTGGCTAAGTTTCAGTAAATTCAATACAATCATTATGGCTGTATACAATAACAAAGTCACTGGGCTTACGACTACAGAGAAGGTCAGAGATGAAACTGAAACAACTGTAGAATCAATGCAAAAAAATAAATTAAATTCACTGTTTTGAAGTGGAATGAACTTCTATCAAAGGCGAGAACTAAGTTATATGGTGATCCCGTCCTGGCTCAGCGGAAACGAATCTGACTAGTATCCATGAGGACGCACGTTTGATCCCTAGCCTCACTCAGTGGGTTAAGGATCCGGCATTGTCGTGAGCTGTGGTATAGGCCGCAGACGCGGCTCGGATCTGGTGTTGCTGTGGCCATGGTGTAGGCAGCACTTACATCTCCAATTCGACCCCTACCTAGCCTGGGAACCTCCATATGCCAAGACAAAAAAAAAAAAAAAGAGAGAACTAAGTTATACGAAACTTTGTAAAAGGTCATAGATCAACATATCCTAGTATTAAAAGTTATCATACAATTAATATTACTTTCTTCCATATAGTGGAGACATATATAGAAGAGGGGTGCATTTATTCATGCTCTCCACATAAAATAACAATTAAAGAATGACAGAACTTACTAGATATTGTTAATTATTCAACTTTGAAACAGTCACAAGACACTCTTCCATTTTCAAGCTTCTAGAACAACTTTTTTTCTTTCATTTTAAGGTCACACCAATGGCATATGGAGGTTCCCAGGCTAGGGGTCCAAATGGAACTACAGCTGCTGGCCTACGCCACAGCCACAGCAACACAGGATCCAAGCGGTATCTGTGACCTACAGCACTGCTTGCAGCAATGCCAGACCTTCTAACCCACTGAGCCAGGCCAGGGATCGAACCTGTGTCCTCATGGATGCCAGTCAGGTTCGTTAACCACTGAACCACAAAGGGAACTCCTAGAACAGTTCTTTAAGGAGCATTGTTAGATTTAAAGTGAGCTCTCTTTTAAAAACTTGTGTTTTGTAATTTCTCTTCTGTGCAGTTAGGATTTTCTCAATGTTATGCCTTCAAAACAAAACACAAAGATCAACTGGCTAACATGAGATTCAAACTGTTATCTGTAACTTCTGATTTTGTTATCGTGTTCATCATGACAGCCTCATTTTAAAAAAGTTTTATTTTTATTTTTTTTTATGACTGCACCCACAGTATATGGAAGTTCCTGGGCCAGGGACTGAATCCAAGCCACAGCTGTGAACTATACCACAGCTGTAGCAATGCCAGATCATTTAACCCACTGCCCCATGTAAGGGTCGAACCTACACCTCCACAGTGACCTGAGCTGCTGCAGTCAGGTTCTTAACCCACAATGTCACAGTGGGAACTCCAAAACAGCTTCATGTTTGACTGATTGATTTAACAAATAAAAAGTATAAATTTGAAGTTAAAAAGAAAACCAACTTAAACTGGTAAAAGATTAGGGATTCTGACCAATAATTTAAATTTGATTAAAAAAATATTGCTAATAAAAATAGTTTTTTAAATGTGATAAATTTTAGTTACGAAGTCTTTGGGGCTCTAGGACCCTAACTATATCACATTGGGACACTCTGTAAGTAATTATCATTGAACAGATAGATCTACATTCTGAAATTGAAGGATAAAATGACATTCATGATTCAAGTATCACTTTACATTTGCCAGAACACTTTCACGTGTGCTATCTCATGTAATCTTTGGAACTATCCTATGACACAGAAAATAGCCTTTCAGGGCTGGGTAGACAGTAGGCAGTGTGCCACAGGACCCAGAATTTGTGTTGGGTTACTTCAGAGCAGATCGTCAGAAATCAGTGGTTTTGGGAGGCAAGAATAGAGAAAATGGTGAGCGGACAATAATAATGGAGTCAATGAGTTCCTTGACTTTTGTAGAGAATCATACCTTGAGGGGTGCCATGTGGGCACAGTGAGGAAAAGTGAAACTAGGGGAGTCATTCTCCATTCTTCAACCCTAGGGAGTCACTGTGAAAGAAAGCAAATCAGAAACACACAGAGGAAAGCCACTGGGGGTTGCCCAGTGGGAACCCACTCAAAGCTGGTTACACTGATGTGGTTTCTCTCAGTAAGGGACCCATCAAAGTATTTTACCCAGAGCTGGGGAAGTTGTGTGGCCTCTTGCTGAGAAGAGCACATAAAGAGTAGCAGGAATTTCTGTGTAGTTAAGACAAACTACGTGAAGGAAATGTTTTAAACCTCCTTAGAACAGAACACATTTACTTTAATGCAATATCAGGGCAGAGGAGGCTGAAGTCTGAAAGGGAAAAAAGAGTAGGCAAATTCACAAAATTGTATAAATCACCATTTCCTGAGCACCCATTTTTGTGTTTAATGTCCTTCAAAATTTCCATTAGCCCTACAGAAAAAGTAAGTCTCAAATAGTCTCTGTTTCTATCCCAGTACCACATGACCATTAAAAGGGCCTGTGTGAGACTCGAACTCAGATTTTATGACTGACTGCAGGCAGGAGTCTTTCCAGTTCTCTCAGCTCTTTTCTGACGTGGTGGAAGAAAAACTGTAAAGCACTTTAATATGAGTGCGGAAGAAAGTGTTGACATAGCAGCCTGAGACTGTTATCCTTGGGAAGATCTGCATTGCAAGGCTGGCCTTTGGCTGGCATCTGGGAATATGAATGATAAACACTTCCATTGACTGATATAAAACTTCAAATGGTAAGAGTGGCCCATTGTGTCTAAACTCTGTAGACAACGTGGCTTGCGCTGAACAACTGCTTTCTTGCTGGGATTCTGGAATTTCACTATGTACTGGGCAGGGAAATGTTTCTCTCTACCTGATCTGCCCCTGGTAAACACCTTGAATGCTGAGTCTCTGATAAGCTTTCCCGGTAGATGACATTTCACATGCGCTGTCTCAAGTCATTGCCAGAAGAAATAAACGTGTTTTGCATGAATGCACTGGGAGAGGACTTCCAAAAACTTGTGCCTGGTTTTCTCTGGAGTTTGCCCCAAGCTCCTTTTCCCTTTGCCAATTTATTTTGCACCCTTTAGCTGTAGTAAAGCATGAGTATTATGACTACATGCTAAGTCCTGAGTCCTCCTAGCAAATCATCAAACCTAATGGTGGTCTTAGAGACCCTGGACGTGATGCTTCAAAAGTGGAAAAAATAATAGTGGTGAATCTCAAGTCATTTTATGTTTTCATATTTAGTTATTGATGCACATAATACTTACATAAAGTATTAAAATCAATAAGCATTGGAAGGCTTATAATGAAAAATGGCAGTCTCTTATTTACCTCTTCCCTTTAGACCCAGTTTCACTCCTTGCGGGGAAATCATTTCCAACTGTTTCTGACATTTCTTCTGATATTTATATCCATATATAAATACATTAAGTATATATATATTCTCAGTATTTCTTGATTTTTCAAGCTTAGGTACTATTGCCTTCCTCCTATAAAAAATGAGGATTTAACTATCTTACAACCACCTCCCACTCCAACACACCTACACAAACTTTTCTCCATCTTTGTAGTATGGTTTTTTCCAAGCATGATTTTTGGTTAAAAATCAATATTCAGTGTTAATATCACCATCACTACATATTATTCACGGCTTAGCCACAAACTATACTATGATTAATTTCCTCTCTTATATAACTTCTATTTTTTTGCCTTCTCAGGGCTGCACCTGCAGCATATGGAGGTTCCCAGGCTAGGGGTAGAATTGGAGCTGTAGCTGCTAGCCTACACAACAGCCACAGCAACGCCAGATCCAAGCCATGTCTGTGACCTACACCACAGCTCATGGCAATGCCCGATCCTTAACCCACTGAGTGAGGCCAGGGATCGAACCTGCAGTCCTCATGGATGCTAGTCAGATTCATTTCCACTGAGCCATGACAGGAACTCCTTATTTCACATTTTCATTTGCTCTATCACCAGCTCTTCTAAAATCTGTCAAAGTTTTAAAACTCTTTTCAGGAAGTCATATAAGTAAAGCAATCTATCATTTGCATTTCCTTTTCTGAGCTATCCTTTTAGCGTTCTCTGTCCTCCTCTCCTGCTGTAGATTATGTCATCCAGGAATTCTCTTTGCTTCTCTCCTAGCTATTTCACAGCTCTCATATTTTTCTATTTCTTGGTTTGATGAAGCACATCCTCCAGTAGCCTCCTAGCAATGCATAAAGGAGTGAAATGTTTGAGATTTGCATGTCTGGAAATGTATTTACCTTACTCTCACATTTGAATGACAGCTTGGCTTGGTAAGGAATTCCAAGTTATAATCGTTTTGCCTCAGGATTGTGGAAGCATTCCTCCACTGTATTCCAGTTTCTAGTGTTGCTGATTAGAAGTCCAATTCTTTTTTTTTTTTTTTTTTTGTCTTTTTGCCTTTTCTAGGGCCGTACTCACGGCATATGGAGGTTCCCAGGCTAGGGGTCCAATCAGAGCTGTAGCTGCCAGCCTACACCACAGCCACAGCAATGCGGGATCTTTAACCCACTGAGCAAGGACAGGGATCATACCCGCAACCTCATGGTTCCTAGTTGGATTCGTTAACCACTGAGTCACCACAGGAACTCCAGTCCAATGGTTTTTTATTTTAGGATCTTACCTTTTACCCAGTTGTCTAAAATTTCAGTGATGTGTCTCCATGTCATGGTTCTGGGAACTAAGCAGGCCCTTTGTAATAGGGAATCTCATGTCCTTCACTCTCAAAAGAATTTTTAATACTATTTGCTTGAAAATGTTATTTAATTTTCTGTTTTCTCTTTCTAGAAGCCCTCAGTACAATTATACTTCTTGGGTTGACACTCTAATTTTTTGATTTTTAAATTTTTTTAAGGTCACACCTATGGCATATGGAAGTTCCTGGGCTATGGGTCAAATAAGAGCTGCAGCTTACAGCACAGCCGCAGAAACACAGGATCCAAGCTGCATCTGTGACCTACGCCAGAGCTTGAGGCAATGCCAGATCCTTAACCCACTGACTGAGGCCAGGAATCGAACCCTCATCCTCATGTATACTATGTCGGGCTCTTAAACCCCAAGCCACAGTGAGAACTCTGTGGGTTTTTTTTTTTTTTTCCCTTATGGATGCAATATCTCATGCCTTAGATGATATTAAGTCCAAGATGTTTTCCTTTGATTTTTTTGTTTCTTTGTTACTAAGAATTTGTTACTAAAACAATCTTTTATGGTGAAAAAATTTATCAGACTCCTAGTGATTCTTAGCTCTCTATTTAATAAGCAAGGAACAAAAAGCTGGTTTCACGCAGAGATGGACCTTGCTGGCCAACAGGCTTCACTGCAAGGATATTAGAGAGGTCTGGCCATTTTGTTGCAGAACCTCAGTGTCTGCAATGTAAGTCTTTTCTCTTGAGTCAGGCAGTTCTTCTGGAAGAATCCTCCTGCCTAAGGGATACAATCCTGCATGCTAGGTTTTGGGAGTCAAGGAAGGAAGAAAGCTGTGGATCACACCTTTCAAGGACTTTCATTTACTCCCTGTTTTTAAGCTCTTGCACTGTATCAAAAGACAGAAACTACACTAGTAATTCAAACAGAGGACACTTTAATATAAGGAAATGTTAACTACTAAAGAAAATCAACAGAAAAACAATTATTAGACTGTTTAGACTAAGGAAGTATGGACCATAAAGGAAATAGGACTAGGAACTAGGAGAGGTACACTGTTCCCCTTCCCACCACACACACACACACACACACACACATGCTGAGATTTGATCTCAAAGAGGGCACAGCTACTACAGGAACATGCAGCCTACCTGTGGCAAAAAGAGAGACCCTCCAGAGATGCTCTTAGAGGTAGCCTTCCACCGCAGAGGGTGTGGATGGGCTGAGACACTGTGGAAATGGCCAGCAGGTGCAGACAGGTTTCTGAGAGTCCAGCTAAGAGGTGGTAGCCACTCTGAGAGCATGGGTTCAGGGTGGCTGGAGCCGGTCATGAGGGTTGCTGAAGTGAGCACCAGCTGGCTCCCTCACTGAATGAAATGGTAGGAGGGGACTTCCCGTCATGGCTTAGCAGAAACTAATCTGACTAGTATCCTTGCAGACCAAGGTTTGATCCCTGGCCCCACTCAGTGGGTTAAGGATCCCGTGTTGCTGTGGCTGCGGTGTAGGCCGGCAGCTGCAGCTCTGATTTGAACCCTAGCCTGGGAACTTCCATACACTGCGGTGTGGCTCTAAAAAGAAAAAAGAAAGGACGGAAGAAATAAAGAAAGAAAAAAGAAAGAAAAGAAAATGGTAGGAGAAACAGAACCAGAGGGGAAGCAGTCAACTTCCTGCCGCTATCACCCTGCAGTGTCACTCTAGAACCTTCTACTGACATAGCCTACTTATCAAGCCAATCAGCAAAGAAAATAAAATGTTTGAAGGGTCTAGATCCCATATCACAAATCACGACAAGTAAGAGTCACGACAAGTAAGAGCAGATCTGGAAGTGAGAGATAATAAATGGATAACAGCACACTTGCATTGCACTAGCTTGGTATCTCTGAGTTTAGAGCCCCTTTGTCAATTTCAGCAGCATTAATCTTCTGTCTCCTGGTGGGGTAGGGGAAGAGACCTGTGGTCTGACTGCTACTTACTCAGACTGGGAATCAGTACTCTTCTTTTCAACCCCACTCCTTATCCCTAAGTTCAGAGATTTCTGAATCCTCGGGTTGCCAAGCCTCTATGATGCTCAGTTGAGCAAACAGGCTCATTATCATTTTCTCCACTGAACATGGAGTTTTCTGCTTCCTCCACACCACTACATAATTTACCAGTTGTCTGTCCTACTTTATGACTCCCAAGATCTTGTTGACATCTTTCTTCTAGTGTCTTGTTTTCCCTTGTTCTTGTGGATTTATGACTTTTATGAAAATCCACTTGAAGCATTTTAGAAGATGGCGGAATAGAAGGACTGGAGCTAAACTTCTCTCCCGAAAAACAGCAAAACTACAAACAAATGCCGAGCAGCCTTCAACCAACTGGACTGTAAACTTCCAAAAAAGATATTCTACTCCAGAAGACAAAGAGGAGACCACATCAAGAGGTAGGAGGGGCGATTACGCAATAGAAGCAACCCCATACCTCCCGGGTGGGAAGCCCCACAGACTGGAAAGTAACTGCATCACAGAGACTTAGCTACAGGACTGAGAGTTCTGAGCCTCACGTCAAAACCCCACGCCTGGGGATCGGGCACAGGGAGAAAGAGCCCCCGGAGCATCTGGCACT
>PVHT020000034.1:8086892-8200306 GCA_004024745.2 Catagonus wagneri | reverse complement strand
ACATGTGGAAACTAAAGAGACACAATGAACTTCTTTGAAGAACAGACAATGACTCACAGATTTTGGAAAACCTTGGTTTTTCAAATAAGACAATCTGGGGGGTGGGGGGATGCACTGTGGGTTTGGGACACAAAATCTATCGTATTGACTTATGATCTTTGTACACCTATAACTGAAATAAAATTCATTGTTAATATGAGAAAAAAAAAAGAAAATCCACTTACTGTTATTTTATTGGAATTTCAGCTAAGATGAAGATAACTATGTTCTTTAATTCCCTGTGTTTAACCGACCCATTTTTTAACTGAAAGCTTAAATATTTATTTATAAATTAGATTAAGCAGCGATTAATAAATAAATTTTCGTTTAGAAGGTATTTAATTATATCCATGGGTGTCATACCTCTTCAAACCTTACTCTATAACTGTTAAACTTGGTCCCAGAAACATAAGCATCAAATATCAACTTCATATCTGTTGAAAATGCACTTTTTTTTTTTTTTTTTTGCTTTTTTAGTGTTGAACCTACAGCATACGGAAATTCCAGGTTAGGGGTCGAATTGGAGCTGCAGCTGCTGGGCCTACGACACATGCCACAGCCACAGCAACATGGAATCTCAGTCCCATCTTAGGTCTACACCACGGACCATGACAAGGCCAGATTCTTAACTCACTGAGGGAGGCCAGAGATTTAAACTGCATCCTCATGGATACTAGTTGGGTTCATAACCTGCTAAGCCACAGTGCGAACTCTGAAAATGCACATTCTTTTTTTTTTTTTTTTGTCTTTTTGCCTTATTTATCTAGAGCCGCACCCGCGGCAAATGGAGGTTCCCAGGCTAGGAGTCTAACAGAAGCTGTATCCGCGGGCCTTCGCCACAGCCACAGCAACGCAGGATCCAAGCCACGTCTGCAACCTACATCACAGCTCATGGCAACGCCGGATCCTTAACCCACTAAGCAAGGCCAGGGATCGAACCCGCAACCTCATGGTTCTTAGATTCGTTAACCACTGAGCCATGACGGGGACTCCTGAAAATGCACATTCTTGATTTCATCTTAGATCATACAGATTCTCTACTTTTTTATTTTTTATTTTTTGGCTGCGCCCACAGCATGTGGAAGTGCTATAGTGACAATGCTGGATGCTTAACCTGCTGCACCACAGGGGAAATCCCGAGTCTGCTTTTTTTTTTTTTCTTTGGCCTCACCCACTGCATATGGAAGTTTCCAGGCCAGGGATCGAATCTGAGCCACAGCCGTGGCAATGTCGGGTCTTTAACCCTTTGCACCGGGCCAATCCACACCACTGCAGAGACAATGATGGATCCTTAACCCACTCACCACAGTGGGAACCCAGACTCTTTAAAGGTTGGGTCAACTAGTCTACACTCTAAATGCATTTCTCAGATGACCAATAACTCTAAAGTTTGAGAACAACTGTTCTATTTTGTATTAATATTATTAATGAATGACAGAATATTTTGATTTGGTGTTTAGGTGAAAAACTACATCTTATTAGGAAAAAGACAGCTAAAAACAATGACACTCAGACAAGCAATATCTTGATCATTTGCTTTCAATAGGCATGCCTATTGAGCCTAGCTTGGTGGCCTAAACAGCTATAAGTGAAAGTACTATCATTCATCTCTACCTGAAACTGAACGAAAAGAGCCTAAAAATTCATAGATTCCTACTGACCAACTCCACAGATTCAGGCATATGAAAGTGATAGCAAATGTCAATGACTCCGTTAGACTGTGGATGAAGATGAATGCATGTTTCAAGGCCTTGATGAGCTAAACCAGTTATGCAAAGTGAAACTCTGAATTAGTCTTTTGTTCCAGTCCCAATCTCTAGCTGATTGCAAAGTGGGAAGTCCGACCTTCAGGGGTTCCAGGAAGGCCTGAAGCAGATAGCAAGCAACCTCCACCCTTCATCCTCTAGGCCATACAGCGGCACCTTTTGCTCTGCAACAAGGTACTTTGTACCCAAGACTACTTCCTTTTCTTTTAAAAACATTTATTTCTTGCTGATTATGAAAGTAATGCATGCTATTGAAGAAAAATGAGAAAACTGAGAACAACTGAGAAGAAAATGAAACTTACCATAATCCCAGAGATAACCAGTGTTAATCTGTTCATGTATTTCCATCTAGACGTTTTCCGCTTATATATTTTATGTGGCTGAGATAAGGCCTCTCAGTGGTGCACCTTGCTTTTTTCCACTTAAAATTTTTTATCTCCACATAATTAATGTTCTTCATGAATAATTTTAAAAGTTGTATAATATTAATTGTATATCTATACATTCATTTAGCTACTCCCCAGTTGCTGGATATTTACACTGATTCCAACTTATTGCTGTTACAAATAACATGGTGTGAGATTTAGCATATAAATTTTGGGCCACATTTCTAGCTTCTTCTGAAGCAAACATTCCTAGAGGTCATGAATATTTTAAGCAAGGAAGCAGAGTGCTCCTCTCACTACGGTTTCAACAGGTCTGGATATTATAAACATTTTTAACCCAAATGATATATGCATATTGCTTTTAAAAATAAATATTGGAGTTCCCGTCGTGGCTCAGTGGTTAACGAATCCGACTAGGAACCATGAGGTTGCAGGTTCGATCCCTGGCCTTGCTCAGTGGGTTAAGGATCCGGCGTTGCCGTGAGCTGTGGTGTAGGTCGCAGACGCGGCTCAGATCCCGCGTTGCTGTGGCTGTGGCGAAGCCAGCGGCTACAGCTCCTGTTAGACCCCTAGCCTGGGAACCTCCATATGCGGCGGGTGCGGCCCTAGATAAGGCAAAAAAAAAAAAAAAAAAGATAAAAATAAATACTATCAAAAGACATAATCGAAAACACTAGTCTCCTGGCTCACTGCTGTCCACAGCCAGTGTTCTCCTCCTGTCCACAGTCCAGGACCAATGCACACACATTTTTAATTATTGTTTTAGGTGCTTACCTCCAATAATACATTTCTTTCATAATTTCAGAGTTGTAAACATTATTCACTTACTGCTGTGACGATTTAGTTCATTTACACCAACTGGTCCTGCCCCACTTCTTATTCCCATATCCTTCCAGTAAACATATCACTAATTTAACCAACAAGTCAATAGTTAATTTAAACACAATTTCTCATTATGATTATAATATATTAATAATTCCGATTAACAATGATTTATTATAACTGTATAAATACCATTCAACATAGACCCATGTGATGTGGTAATGTTACATTTATTTTCCCGTTCCTTTTTTTTTCCCCCATTCCTTTTTGTTTGGGCTATCATTTCTTTCTCTTTTTCTTGACAGGCAAGAAACAGGTTTATTAAGATGCTTGTGAGAGAAGCAAGCAGGCAGGCAAGGAGGCTCTACTGGGCCATCATTTCTAATTGTCCTTTTCTTCTTTCATTTCCTTCTTCATAGTGTTTTTTTTTTTTTGTCTTTTTGCCTTTTTTTTTTATGTAGAGCCACACCCGCGGCATATGGAGGTTCCCAGGCTAGGGGTCTAACAGGAGCAGTAGCTGCTGGCCTTCGCCACAGCCACAGCAACGCGGGATCCGAGCCGCATCTGCAACCTACACCACAGCTCACGGCAACGCCGGATCCTTAACCCACTGAGCAAGGCCAGGGATCGAACCCGCAAACTGATGGTTCTTAGTCGGATTCGTTAACCACTGAGCCACGAAGGGAACTCCCATAGTGTTTTTTTTTTAAATCACATTATCAGGTTTTCTGTTGAGTCACCCATGTTCATGAAGATTTCTCTATCAGAGTTCTCCATCATCTTGCTTGAAGATGGATTAGGAATCAAATTAGTTTCTCAGAAGACTTCTAGTTAATCCCGAGGGCTTTAATTCTCCAAGTCTCTTCCGCCCTTTGGGTGCCAGAGGTTTCTAAGCTGAGAGGTGATGCGGGGTGTTCTGCACCCTGCAGTGGTTCCTGGGGCACATTAAGTTCTGGCTTCCTCCAGCCTGCTCCATCAAACATCACTCTTCAAGAATTTTTTTGAGATTCTTCACCCTCAGGTAACCCTTAGCCAGTAGGTCTCAACTGGGGGCAAATCTGCTCCCCAGGGAACATTTGGCAATATCTGCAGATGTTTTGGTTGTAACAACTAGGGAGGGGGGATACTACTGACTTCCTAGGGGAGAGAGACAGTGGATGCCACTAAAAATCCTACAGTGCACAGGACAGCTCCACGACAAAGCATTAGTTATCGTTTTAGTAGCCTAGAGATGACATCAACATATACATTCAAAATGCTATCTTTACGTCATTCAATCTCTTAAGAGATTCTTCATTTCATAAAACGGAAAGGATACTTAGGATTATTAGGACTAAATGAAATGATGTGTGAACAGGGTCTGAAGCAAAAAAATTCTTCAAAACTAGTCAGAGGTTTGTTAAAATCAAATGCAAATGGAGAGTTCCCGTTGTGGCGCAGTGGAAACGAATCTGACTAGGAACCATGAGGTTGCGGGTTCGATCCCTGGCCTTGCTCAGTGGGTTAACAATCCAGTGTTGCCGTGAGCTGTGGTGTAAGCCGGTGGCTACAGCTCCAGTTCAATCCCTAGAACCACCATATGCCACGGATGCAGCCCTAAAAAAGTCAAAAAAAAAAAAAAAAAGGGAAATGGAAACCAGACTTGAAAATTCACTGAGCAGACAAAACCATTTCAGTTATACAAACAAAACTTAATTTAGCTTATTTTGCAAAGCTTACCCAACTTGGGTCACTTCTTGTTAATGCCTCTAAAAATTGTAAGTGAAACTTAAATTGTTCCCCCAAATTTATATGAAGTAAACACTAACCTATTCCCCCCTAAGAAAATTTTAATATTGTAACCAATCACTGAATGGACATTCACTGCTTCTATGCTATATAAGCTGCTTTGCAACCACACACCACTGATCCTCATCCCATGTTTTTGGTGTGTGTACGAGAAACTTTTACCAGTTACTATACTTCAGCGATTTATTAGTTTTCACGTCTGTTTTTTCTAAGCTTTTGACAAGTTGTAATTGTTTAAAAATGTAATAGTCTGACAGATTTTAAAATGCTATCTTGTTTACATTTCTTTATACAAGTGAGGCTGAAATGTTTTCATAAGCTTATTTTGCAATTTGCATTCATTCCGCTGTGATTTGTCTGTCTAAAACCTTTATTAACGTTTACTGACAGTCTTTTTTTAAAATAACTCAAGTACTCTGTCCCCACAAGCTAGTGATCGTAAAATAGTCACATTTACTCTAACACCCAAATTATGACTCTCATTCACTATATCTCAAATTAATGAGAAAGCCACTATGTTCAAGCGTTGCTCTTTTCAAGTGTTAGAGTCTCCTGAATTATTTAAATGCCTCACCTCATCACTTGCTGCCCCCTGCTGGGAGAGCAGGAACTTACAGTCACCCCACACCAGAGGGGCACTCCGTGGCTGCCACTCTGCACTTCCTCCTGATGGCCACACCTACTGGTTTCACGAACCGCCCACACCAACATTCTGTCCCTGGTGGTAACCACTGGTGTGCAGGATAAGGTGACAAAGCCCTGCAGGCCTACAGAGATAGAGCCCAGCTGGGCACCTCCCTCTGTCTCTCCCAGGACTCCCTTGTTTCCATTGCCTCTGGGGCAAGAACTGGTCAGCTCTCCCAGGTAGGGGCGGATCCTCCAGGTATGATGAAGGCCCTCCTGTATTCTTGTGTTCTTGTTGCTAAAGTGACCACTGTCGCCACTGAGTTAGTAACATTTTGTGAAGTCCCCGTGAAGAATGTCCAGAGTTGGGACCTGTGTCTGCCCACACAGAAAAGTACAAAAACCCAAATCTTTTTTTTTCTTTTTTTTTGTCTTTTTGCCTTTACATAGAGCCGCACCCGCGGCATATGGAGGTTCCCAGGCTAGGGGTCTAACAGGAGCTGTAGCCGCCAGCCTTCGCCACAGCCACAGCAACGCGGGATCTGAGCCGTGTCTGCAATCTACACCACAGCTCATGGCAACGCCGGATCCTTAACCCACTGAGCAAGGCCAGGGATCGAACCCGCAGCCTCATGGTTCTTAGTCGGATTCATTAACCACTGAGCCACGAAGGGAACTCCCAAAAACCCAAATCTTGATCATCTGTTTCCCCACTTCCATCCAAGTTTGGCTCCGGAGAGAAAATGCTCCATAAACTTCTGACTTATCTAATAACAGAAAGACCTTAATGTAGTTATGGGAATCCCTACTCTTTTAAAGTTTGTGTCTACATTCATGATTTAACTCGGTCTTGATCTTTTTTTCTCTATAAAGCAAAAACATGAAACCAAAGGGATGGGTGTTTGTAAGAGGCTTCCTTCGAAGTGAGAGGGCGCAACCAAATCACATGTGTGTCTGAGACAAATCTGAGTCAGTGCAAATAAGGAAGCTATTCCTACACATGGGCATTGGGCACCTTGCTCGTTCAGAATTACGCTGTGATTGGCCAGAACTGGTTATGTTTCTATTTCATCCTGACACAGGAGTAAACGGTATTTGCAAGAGGCTTCCTTCAAAGTGAGCGGGCACAACCAAATCACTTGTGTGTCTGAGATAAATCCAAGTCAATGCAAATAAGGAAGCTATTCCCGCACAATCCCCCTATGAATTTCCTGGTTGAGACCACCACGATCCCTCATCCAGATGTCCCACACTTCTCCCTCTATCTCCTTTCTCCTTCAAAAGCAGGAGATTGAGGGAGTTTTTTTTTTCTTTTCCTTTTTTTTTTTTTTTTTTTTTTTTGCTTTTTAGGGCCACACTCTCGGCATATGGAGGTTTCCAGGCTAGGGTTCGAATCACAGCTCAGCTGCCAGTCTATACCACAGCCACAGCAACACAGAATCCGAGCCAAGCCTGTGATCTACACCACAGCTCATGGCAATACCAGATCCTTAACCCACTGAGTGAGGCTAGGAATTGAACCTGCAACCTCATGCTTCCTAGTCAGATTTGTTTCCTCTTCTCCACAACAGGAACTCCGAGGGAGTTTCTTTAGTGTTAGTAGAAGACATGTGCTCAAAAGACATTTACAGATTAAATTAACTAGGCTAAGATAAAACAATTAAGATGGCAGTCTACTCATCAGTAATGAGTTCATTTTAAATCTAATATGATATCCTCTATGCTTTCAAATATGTATATCACCGCTCCATGTCATTAATAGTAAAAGTTGGGTTCAATGTAACTTTTAAGACATCATTTTAAACATCCCAAAATTATTCAGATCTTTTTGTTCATTATTTTCGAAAGAGAGAGAGAGAGAGAAAGTCAAGGATTTTATATGAAAACCCAGTAAATGGTTCTGTGGAGGGTACGTTAATCAAATTGCAAGTGACAGAATGTGAGTTTATCAATACCATATTTTATAAAATCGAAGGTACACTTTCTAACACGTCTAAAATCAAATGCATCACACAATTAATTGCATGTCATAGTTTAATCGTCAATATTTCTTTCTCATGATATTTTTTTTTTTTTTTTTTTTTTTGCTTTTTAGGGCCACACCCACAGCATATGGAAGTTCCCAGGCTAGGGATCAAATCAGAGCTACAGCTGCCGGCCTACACCACAGTCCATGGCAAGGCCAGATTCCTGACCACTGAGTGAGGCCAGGATCAAACCCGCATCCTCATAGATACTAGTAGGATTAATTTCTGCTGCACCACAATGGGAACTCCCAGCAATTTTTTTTAATGGTGCATCTTACAATTAAAAGAGTCTTATATTCGATGAAATGTGGTATATTTGTTGATGTAATCCAAATCAAAAACTATCAACAGGAGAGAATACATGGGAGTGACTCTAACAAGATGGGATTTTGTAGTGATAAACAATACAGTCCTGCACTTAAGTTCAAAAAATCAATTGCACAAGTAAAAGATGAAGACAGCTTGGCTTAAATTCAGTTCCTGTCACAGCAGCAGGAATCGGTTTGAGTAGACTGCTAATGAAGGGTCAATAGCAACAGTGCTCTCCAAAAAGCTAATGCAATCGTAGGCTGAGTTAATAGAAATATAGTTTCCCAAAACAGACAGAAATATCTCATTGTAATTTTCTTTGGTCAGACTGAGTTTGAAATGTTTTATTGCCATATTTTAAGAGGTACATTACCACACTAGAGTGTCTGCTTTTATTGAAATTGTGCTTTGGAGTTAAGACTTAGATTTACATTGAGAGTTGACTTATTAAGAAATGGCTTGAGTAAGTATGTTATTGAATTTATCGTAAGAAAAGTGTAGGGTGTGCTTTTCTAGGACTCAGAAACTTTTCTCTCATTTCCAGTTACTGGCACTTATCTATGTTTCCTATTTGCTCTGAAGGACACTGAATTATATAACTTTCATATTTCCCTTTTTTCTTTGGTTGCCAGTAAGTTCAAAATTTAGGGACTACGTCTAGCCAAGTCCAAAGAACCGTATGGCATATGTCTGGGTACTACACTTACCTTGACACAGTATTTTCTGCATTTATTTTCTCTCCACTAACATCGCCTTTGTTTTTATAAACTTGATGTGTCATTTATGCCTTGTAAGCTTCAAGTCTCTCTTGGAATAAATTGGGACTATGAATGAATAAACAAGAAAATCAATGAGAAATGGATACACATTCAGAGAAGAGCAACTGGGAAGGCAAGTGATAAGGCAACTGACCCTGAGAGAAAGGACTGAAAAAACTGGAACTTTTTGAAAAGCAGAAGACTCAGTGGGAAATGAGAGCGATGCTACAAATGTTTACATATTGGAATGCGCTCATGTTGAAAAGCTATAGAATGTCTTCTGTGCTCTAAGTAACTCTAATCAGTAGAAGTTAGAAGGAGACAGATTTCTTTTTCTTAATATAAACCAATAACTTGCTGAAAACAAGACTGCATTGTGAGGTCATGTGCTTCCTGTTGGGGAGTGGTCAGGTCAAGGTTGGAGGGCTACCTGTCAAGGATGTGAAGGATGAGATTCCTGAACAATCTTGAAGTCCCATCCTCTGGTGAGTCAGCATTTTGAAAAATGAGGGAAGGGGAAGCAACCTGCCAAGGGACGGGGCTCCACCAAGGACCTTGCCCATGTGGGCCAGGATTCAGGGAGGCAAGGGCCTGTAGGGGGACAGGCCACCTACCACGGGGGACTGTCCCCCTGCCCCATGGGGACATTCTTCCCAGCACACTGAAAATTGCACAAAGGGAAATCTGGAGCTCAAAGGCTAACACTGAGCTGCACAGGCCCCTGACTGGCTTTCCTGCTCTGTGCTGTCCTCTCACACAGTCTCAATGGCTGCATGAGAATGTGGCACTCTCAAACCCCCAGGGGTCTTTTCTAGTCCCCTTCCTCGGTTCAAGTTCCATTCTTCACTCTGATTGGCTGACAATTACCTCATTGTTCCTCACTTGTTAGAAAATCACATCTGCCCTCCTTCCCCAATTCCTCTTACTCCAGAATGACAGAGTACTTCCCTGGCTGTGTATTCCTCCCCACAAGTTCACAGCTCCCCATTGTCCTGACCTGGTGTCCCAGAGCTCTCAGTGGCTCCGTCCTGACTTCATTAGCCATGCAGATTTATGCAGCCCTTCTCTCCACCCTCTGCCGCTTCCCTGCTAAGCTAATAGTCAATGTTTCCCTTCTCTCCACTCTGCTTTCAGCAGATCTTACTCCAAAATGCCTGAGACTCTCTCTCCCAGCTTGATGGGGGGTAGCCGGGGGTCGGAGGATATAACCACAGGACAGTTCTGTGGACAGAACTGGCCAGGAGACAGAAAAGCCCTGCGAGACTGAGAGATGAGGAGGATGGGAAGGACGAGCCAGCCCCACCAGCAGAGGCTGAAAACAGACCCACTTCCTCCCTCTCCATTCCTGCCATCACTCCAAAACAGCCCAACTGCAAATCAAGGCCATTCAGGAAGTTCATCTCCATGTGCCTGTGACAGACACAAAGAGGAGGGGAGGAGGGGGCCCACAGTGCTCTCTGCCCTCCTCCCCATGCCCACCTCCAAGGGCGGCCCAGACCCAGCCAGCAGGATCCAGAGCCTTGGGATGATTTCCAGCTGGGGGGCCTCGGAAGGCTGGCACCAAGCCAAAGCCATAAACTTTGCTCAGAGTGCCGTCTGATAGTTTATGGTGAAGGGTCAATGCCACTTCCTGACCCTGGACCTATCCCTTGATTACACAGCACCCCTGTCTGCTGCTCTTCTGAGAAGGCTCGCAGTCACGTGGAGCTGAACCGAAGAAGGTGAGCAGACCTGGGTCCTGTGCACACACCCGGTCTTCATTCAGCCAGGTCCTCCTCACCCGGTCCTCACATGCAGCTCACATGCCAGCTCTTTTCATGCCGGGCTGTGGGGCACCAACACGGAGACAGGCACCCAGAGCAGGCGAGAAGCCATAGCCAAAGTGGGCCTCATGAAGGGTGAGGGGCCTTCCTTAACCCTCATTTTGTCTACTGGGGAAATGGGAGGCAAATGAACCTCAAGAGCAGCTTCGTGGGAAAAAGACCACAAATGAGTGGGGATAGGCAGGGAGGTGGCCGGCATCTGTGGTGGCGGATGCACTAACTGTTTCCCAGGATAACAAAAATATAAGTGCTTGGTCAGCATTTGTCTAAACAAAAATATCACCTTTCCATATAAAAACAAGTCATAAAACCTGGCCTAACCCCTCAGACTACAGGAAACTTGTCCCCCCCTCCGCCCCCCGCTCACCCCCATGTATGCCTGAGAACCCCCTGGGAATTCTTCCCGGGTTGACACAGCTGTCCTTCAGGCTGGGTGGAGGCCCTTTCCTCCATTTCCTACTGTGACAGCAAAAACCAGACTGTAACACTTAACAAGATTTCACCTAGGAGTTCCCGTCGTGGCTCAGTGGTTAACGAATCTGACTAAGAACCATGAGGCTGCGGGTTCGATCCCCGGCCTTGCTCAGTGGATTAAGGATCTGGCGTTGCCGTGAGCTGTGGTGTAGGTTGCAGACGCGGCTCGGATCCCGCGTTGCTGTGGCTGTGGCGAAGGCCGGCAGCTACAGCTCCTGTTAGACCCCTAGCCTGGGAACCTCCATATGCTGTGAGTACGGCCCTAGAAAAGGCAAAAAGACAAAAAAAAAAAAAAAAAAAAAGATTTCACCTAAAGCTTGAGGCTAAGGGCCTCACAGCACCCACAAAACCAACATAAATTTCCATGCCAGATGTACCCCACAAGGAGATAACACTCCACACCTATTAGAATGACTATAATCAAAAGAACAGATAATAAGTATTAGAATGTGGGGAAACTGGAAATCTTCTACACTACTGGAGGGAATGTAAAATGACGCAGGCCCTTCGGGAAACAGTCTGGAATTCCAAAAGAAGCTAAATATAGAGTTATCTCATGACCCAAAAATTCTGCTCCTAGGTATACACCCAAGTGAAATGGAAACAAATGTCAACACAAAAACGTGCACATGGATTTCTTAGTAACACCCTTCAGAATAGCCAAAAAGTGGAAACAACTCAAATGTCCATCAATTTTTGAATGAACAAAAAATGTGGTATATCCACATAAAGACTATTATTTGGCAGTTAAATAAATGAACTGCTGACCTGTGCTACCACACAGATGAACCTTGATATCATGCTAAGTCAAAGAAGCCAGCCACAAAAGGCCACATATTATATGATTCCATTTATAGACAAATCTATAGAGATCAAAAGCAGATTTGTGGTTGCCTAGGGACAAAAGAGTTGGGGAAAATTGCGAGTGACTGCTAATGAGAATGGGGTGTCTTTCTTTTCTTTTCTTTTTTTTTTTTTGCTTTATAGGGCCGAACCTGCTGCACACGGAAGTTCCCAGGCTAGGGGTCGAATCAGAGCTACGGCTGTTGGCCACAGCCACAGCAACATAGGATCCAACTGCATCTGCAACCTACACCACAGCTCGTGGCAATGCCAGATCCTTAACACACTGACCAAGGCCAGGAATCGAACCCGAAACCGCATGGTTACTAGTTGGAGTCGTTTCCGTTGCGCCACAGCAGGGACTCCAAGTATGGGGTTTCTTTTGGGAATCCTGAGAATGTTCCATAACTGATCATGGTGATAGTTGCACAACTTTGTGAAAATACTAAAACCCCCTGAATTATATACTTTAAATGAGAAAATTGTACAGTATACTAATTACATTTTAATAAAACTGGTATTAAAAAAAAAAAAAAGAAAAAATCTCCTTTGAACCCTCATTCCTCTCTATGGCCTCATTCTTTGTTCCCTTTCAGGGCAAAACATTTTTAAAGAGTTGTTTTTACCCACTATCTCTACTTTCTCGCTTTCTTTCATCATTTATCATCATCACATTGCTGTTATTTACTATTGTTATAAAATTGCTGTCTGTCTATTTGGGGGACCACAGGTGCAAGGAGCTGAATTATTCCTACGACTCCACTTATGAGTGTCATCTTCAGTGTGGACAAGAACCCTCTGTGTTTTATTTTGTTCTCTTCCCTTCGTTAGTGATCCCAACTCTCCCTTCCCTTTCCACCACATGCACATTCAAATTTATTTTGCATTATTTTCGAAAAACAAAGATACCATTTTGTGAGTTTTTAACATACACAAGCAACACAAGACCACCACCCTCATTTAGAGCACTTAGTGTGCTGATGAGGGTGGTGGTCTTAGAATTCCAGCCCTGCCAGTTATTCATAAGGTGCTGTATGCAAGTTATATAACCCTTGGTGCTTCCATCTCATGACTGTGAAACAAAGACTCATTCAACAGAGATTCACAAATATTTACTGAGGGCCTTTATGTGCCAGGCACAGTTCCAGGTACAAAATTCCTGCCCTCATTAAATTTATATCTAGAACTGCTGTGAGGATGAAATAAATTAGAACATGAAAATTCTATTTATATAATGTTTTCTTTTTTGTTTTTTAATTTAGCATTGTATTTTAAAATACCTGTGGGTTTTTTTTTAGGGGGGGGGTCTTTTTAGGGCCGTACCCACAGCATATGGAAGTTCCCAGGCTAACCATCTAATCAGAGCTATAGCTGTTGGCCTACGCCACAACAACACAGGATCCAAGCTGTGTCTGTGACCTACACAACAGCTCATGGCAATGCCGGATCCTTAATCCACTTAGTGGGGCCAGGGATGGAACCTGAGTCCTCATGGACACTGGTTGGGTTCGTTATTGCTGAGCCACAATGGGAACTCCAATATCTGTGTACTGTATGTATCTTCACCTTCCCAATAACAACTGGCAGTGTTCCATGGTTTGCAACCCCCACAAGGAACTTGCTTATTCCCTAATAATAGAGACCTGGGTTGGATGAGAGGACTCAGAGACAAGATTATTTAGAAAAGGAAGAGCGGAAGATTATAAGCAAAGAGGTAGAAAAGAGTCAGCCTTTATAAGAACTGGTTTTTCAAGAGGTATACGAAGAGAAAAGTAAAAAGTTACCAGTGTTACCAAGCTCGCTTTCATCTGTTCATGGTGGAAAGAGCATTTGCTCTTTTCATATAATTTTCCTATCTGGGAAGGTGGTCACAGCCTTCCCTCATCAGCACGGCCCAAGGCAGGGGTAGAGTATGTTGTCAGTCAGTAGCATAGGGGATACACTTGGGGTTTTCATATGCTTTGGAGAACAGAACTAAGATAAACCTGTCATCTGCTGTGGCTGTTGTTATTGCCGTTTATTGTGTGCAAAACGTCCTGTCCTGTAATTGTGCAGGTGATGTGCACACTCATAACTGCATGAGGCAAAGAAGCAGTTTTGCTTCCACAGTTGCCTCCAAATTCTTGCCACAATATCATGATGTACATCCTTGCACATGCCTTCATGAACCTGAGTGTGAGTTCTCTGCAAAATTACTCAGGAGTGGAAGTGCTGGGACATAGAGGGAAGATATTTAAATAATACATTTAGATAGTACCCAAATATATTATAAACTATCTAGTAGTAAATTTAAAAGGAATATAGGGTGGCACGACAAATATACAGGAATATATTACATAAAATTAAATGGAATTAATACTCCAATTAAAAAAACAAAGACCTGGAACTCCCTTAGTGGCTCAGCAGTTAATGAATCCGACTAGGACCCATGAGGATGCAGGTTTGATCCCAGGTCAGGCGCAGTGGGTTAAGGATCTGGCACTGCCATGGTGTAGGTCGCAGACGCAGCTTGGATCCCATGTTGCTGTGGCTGTGATGTAGGCTGGCAGCTGCAGCTCTGATTTGACCCCTAGGCAGGGAAGTTCCACATGCTGCCAGTGAGGCCTTAGAAAAAAAAAATGAAAAGGCGAAAAAAAAAAAAACAAAAACCAAAAAAAACCCCAAAGACTTCTAGGTTTAATAAAGTATTTTAGATAGACTGCCTAAACTTAAGGCTACAGAAAGTTTGAGTGAAATAAGATAGAAAAAAAACAGGCTATATAAAAACTAACCAAAAGAAAGTGTTACTATGTTAAAATTACACAATGGGAATGTTAAAGCAAAGAGCATTACTAGAAAAAAAAAAAAAGCATTACTAGAAAGATATACTCTTTATAATGATAAAAGGTTCAATCCACTAGGAAGATATAAGATTTTTAGGTTTGCATGCAGCTACAAAACAACCTCAAAATATATAAAGTAAAAATTAACAAATATAAAAGAAGAAATAGACAAACTCACAATGATAGTTGGAGACTTTAATACACCCTATTTCAGTACTAATAGAACAAGCAGATTAAAAAAAAATAGAAAGGGCTTAGAATATACAAAAAAAATAGGATCAGCAAAACTGACCTAATTAATATACATAGAGCATAGCACCAACATCTACAAAATACACATTCTTTTTAATTGCACAGAAAACACTGAGAAAAACTGACCATATGTTTGGCCATAAGACAAGACTCAACAAGTTTCAATGAACTGAAATCTTGCAGAAAGTGTTCTCTGATCACAACAATGTAGCTAAGACAATAGCTAAAATAAAGCTAGAAAAACTCTCCAAGTGTTTTGAAAATTAAGCAATTTGTTTCTAAATAACCTATAGATAAAAGACAATCACAAAAAAATACAAAGTATTTAGACCAAATAATAATAATAAATACTACACATCATAATTTGTGGGCCAAAGCTAACACCATTCTTAAAAAGAACATTTATAATTCTTTTTTTTTTTTGCCTTTTTGTCATTTTAGGGCCGTACCTGCGGCATGTGGAGGTTCCCAGGCTAGGGGTCTAATCGGAGCTGTAGCCACCGGCCTACGCCAGAGCCACAGCAACGCAGTATCCGAGCCGCGTCTGCGACCTACACCACAGCTCACAGCAACGCCGGATCGTTAACCCACTGAGCAAGGCCAGGGATCGAACCCGCAACCTCATGGTTCCTAGTCGGATTTGTTAACCGCTGCGCCACGACGGGAGCTCCAAAAAAAAGAACATTTATAATTCTTAATGCATATATTAGAATAAAGGAAAGGCTAACATTCATCCCAAGAAAGTAGGGAAGATCAGCCAGTTAAACTCAAGTAAAGTAAAATAATAAAGGTGAGAGCAGAAATTCACGAAATATAAGTCACATATGCTAGGGATGGTCAATAAAATCAAAGGTCAGTGTTTTGAAAAGATTAGTAAAATTGTTAGACCACTGGTAAGACTGACTTTGAGAGAAAGAGAGAGAAAGAACAGAGATAATCTACATCAGTAATGAAAAAGGGGACATCACTATAGGGAGAGAATTGGGGAGAAATAGCCTGACTTCACTCTCCTTTCTCTGACCTCCTACGGGAGAGACTAAAAGAACTTAAGGTAATCAGATAATAAGAAGACATTATGAACAACTTTATGCCAATAAATTTGAAACATTTTATGAAACAAACAAAATCCTAGAAAAATACAACCTACCAAAAGAAAGGAAAAATACTAATAGTTACAAATCACTATAGAAATTGCATCCATAGGAGTTCCCGTTGTGGCGCAGCAGTTAACGAATCTGACTAGGAACCATGAGGATGAGCGTTTGATACCTGGCCTTGCTCAGTGGATTAACGATCCGGCGTTGAGTGAGGTCACAGACGCAGCTCGGATCTGGAGTTGCTGTGGCTGTGGCGTAGGCCGGCGGCTACAACTCCCATTAGACCCCTAGCCTGGGAACCTCCACATGCCAGGGGTGTGGCCATAAAAGGACAAAAAGAAAAGGAAAGGAAAGGAAAAGAAGAGAAAAGAAATTACATCCATAATTGAACATTTTCTGTCAAAAAAGTTCCAGGCCCAGATGACTTCGCCAGCAAATCTTACCAACCATTTAAGGGAAAAAAGCCAATATTTTATAAATTCAGAGACTAAAAAATCAGGGAATTCTCAAGTCATTTTGTGAGGCCAACATAATCTTAATTCTAATATTATTTGGCTAACCCATAATAAGAAAAGAAACTATTAGGCTGATCTCACAAACATAGATATAAAAATCTCAGACAAAATATTAGTAAACCAAACCTGGCAAGTATATAAAAAAGATACCACAGTATGACCAAGTTGGGTTTATTTGGGGATGCAAATTGGCTTAGCATTCAAAAATTAATGCATGCTGGAGTTCCCCTCATGGCGCAGAGGAAACGAATCCAACTAGGAGCCATGAGGTTGCGGGTTTGATCCCTGGCCTCGGTCAGTGGGTTAAGGATCCAACATTGCCATGACCTGTGGTGTAGATCACAGATGCAGCTTGTATCTGACATTGCTGTAGCTGCGGTGTAGGCTGGAAGCTATAGCTCTGATTGACCCTTAGCCCGGGAACTTCCATAAGCTTTGAGAAGGGCCCTAAAAAGCAAAAAAAAAAAAAAAAAAATGAAAAAAAGAAAAAAAATCAAGAATTTCTGTTTATGAAGGGATACCATTAAAAGAGCAAAAAAGCCACAATGAGGTGCTAGTGTGATTTGTAATAAGAAATATACAGATATGTTAACAAAGGATACAAATTCAGAATATTTACTGGACAAAATTTTCATTCAAAAAGATACATGCACCCCTATATTCCTTGCAGCACTATTCGCAATAGCCAGGACATAGAAACACCGACACGTGAATGGATTAAGAAGATGTGGTACATATACACACTGGAATACTACTCAGTCATAAAAAAAGAACAAAACAATGCCATTTGCAGCAACATGCATGGAACTAGAGATTCTCATTCTAAGTGAAGTAAGTCAGATAGAGAAAGACAAATACAATATGATATCACATATCTGGAATCTAATATACTGCACAAACAAACCTATCTACAGAAAAGAAACAAACTCATGGACTCGAACAACAGACCTGTGGCTGCCAAGGGGGAGAGGGAGGGAGTGTGATGGACTTGGAGTTTGGTTTAGTTGATGCACACTATTGCATTTGGAGTGGATAAGCAATGAGATTCTGCTGTATAGCACAGTCACTTGTGATGGAACATGATGGTGGATAATGTGAGAAAAAGAATGTATATATATATGTATAACTGAGTTACTTTGCTGTAGAGCAGAAATTAACACAACACTGTGACTCAGCTATAATAAAATATTTTTTAAAAAATAAAAAAATTAAGTCAAACATAGGCAAAACTAAAAAAAAAATATTTAAATGCCTACAAATCAATAAGAAAAAGGTGGTGAAAAAAAAAAAGTACCAAAGTCTTTGAATAAGCGCTCTTTCCCCACCAAAAAAAAAAAAAAAAGCCTCGAATAGTTAAAAGCCTCGAATAGTTAAAATTTCCTTGTGGCTCAGCAGGTGAACTATCTGGCATTGCCACTGCAGTGGCCTGGGTCACTCCTGAGCCATGGGTTCAGTTCCTGACCCAGGAACTACCTGGGCAAGATTGTGGCAAAAAAGAAATGAAAAGAAAGAAAGAAAAAGAAAAGGCAGCTTATACCGGACTAGATGTCTTTTGTTTGTTCTTCCACATTCATCAAATATCTGCTCCCTGGGAGAAGTCCCACAGGAGTTCAGAAAAAGGAGGAGAATGAGGACAGGGTATTTATCCATTGTTTCCCTCCCTGCGAGCAATTAATTACTTTGACTAGTAATGTTCTGCAAAGATCAGTGCTCCTCTAAAGGTGGCCTGCTCAGTGGAACTCTACTTTTTTGATTGCTAGCCTTGAGATTCAGTATTATCTCCAGTATTCCTTCAACACCTATATTAAACTATTCTATACACACACACACACACACACAAAATTATCCTAGAGTGATTAAGTATGCCATCTTTCTCCTGTCGCGGGCTCTGAATACACTTTGTTCAACCTCATTATTAAAAAGTAAAGTGCAAATTAAAACCATGACAGGAGTTCCCTTGCTGCACAGTGGGTTAAGGATAACAGCGTTATCACTGCAGGTGGCTCAGGTTGCTGCTGTGGCACAGGTTTAATCCCTGGTCTGGATGCTACAGGCACAGCCAAAAAACAAACAAAAAAGACAAAATAGCCCTGCGTACTCACCAGAATAGCTAAAGTAAGTAAAGTAAGAAGACTGACAAAGATAAGTGTTAACAGAGTTTGGAATATCTAGGACTCTCATAAAAGAGCTGGTAAAGTCTAAGTTGGCATGACCATTTTGGAAAATAGATTGACTTTATTTAGCCAACTTAAACATGAACCTAGCAATTTCACTCCTAGATATCTACCCGACAGCATGGTTCTCAAACTTTACTTTGCCATGAGCACACCTGGGGAGGCTTGTTAAAACAGATTGCTGGCACTCTCTCCCAGCATTTCTGATTCAATATGTCTGGAGGGGAAGTCAAGATTCTGCCTTTCTAACAAGTTCCCAAGTGATCTGATACTGGAATCATACTTTGAGAACTACTTCCCTAGAAAAATCCTCACAAATGTGTATCAGAAAACATGAACAAGAAATTCCATAGCATCACCATCTTTTGTGTGTGTGTGTGTCTTTTGTCATTTTAGGGCCGCACCCGCGGCATATGGAGGTTCCCAGGCTAGGGGTCTAATTGGAGTTACAGCTGCTGACCTACACCACAGCCACAGCAACGCAGGATCTGAGCTGCATCTGCGACCTACACCACAGCTCACAGCAATAACAGATCCTTAACTCACTGAGCAAGGCCAGGGATTGACCGCGCAACCTCATGGTTTCTAGTTGAATTCGTTTCTGCTGAGCCACAATGGGAACTCCGCATCACCCTCTTAACAACAAAAAATCAGAAATAACCCAAATGCCCATCAAACGGAAACTAGACAAGTAAATTGTGGTATTGTCACTGGCAAAGCCTATTTACAGTTTACAGGAAATAAAAATAGAGCCTGGGTAGTAAAGCAAAGTAACTTTTTTCTTTTCCTTTGTGCTTAGTCTAGTTTCACTGACTCAAAGGGTGCATGCAGAGGCTTTGCACCCAGCACTCCGGACCAGTTTGTAGTGCAAGACATCTGTGTATACCATTTCAGCTCCAGAGACCGTGTGCAGAGCTGCTGTGCCCAGCACTGCAGCCTAGAGCAACATGAGCAGAAGAGCTGCAACTGATCTGCATGAACTTCACACACTCACACACACACATGTGCACTGACAAGACCCCTATAAAGCAGCCCCACCCATGGCCTTTTGGGAGAGCATGTGCTCTAGAGTCCAAGTTCACATTTCTCCATTCTTTGATCAAAGAACAAAGCCTTCCTTTGCTTATGAACCAGACTTGGTCTCTTTCCATTGGCTTGAAAGATACTCCCCAGGAGAACCCTTATTGGGGCTCAATTATAAAGGTTTGGTAACAAATTTTATTGTCCCAGATGGGATGGTCCTTTTCTCACTTCCTTTCTTTTTTTCCTTTTTTCCCTTTTTTTGCTTTTTAGGGGTGCACCTCTAGCATACGGAAGGTTCCAGGCTAGGGGTTGAATCAGAGCTGCAGCCGCCAGCCTGCACCACAGCCACAGCAATGCCAGATCTAAGCCATGTCTGTGACCTAAATCGTGGCTCACAGCAACACGGGATCCTTAACACACTCAGCAAGGTCAGGAATTGAACCCAAGTCCTCAAGGTTACTAGTCAGGTTTGTTCCTGCTGAGACACAACGGGGAACTCCAAGACAAGAAGGATCTTCAGTGTTTACACAGATTCCCAGTATGATATGTATCTGACACACACACAGGGCTTTTGAAAGGAAAAAGGTATGCTAACTGCAGAGAACCAACAGGTGAAACATGGCTTAAGCGTACAAGATCTTAGAAGCAATACAGCTTTCAAAGAATATGGCACTGACTCATTGTAGGGGTCATCAAAAGGGGGATGGGGAAGTAATAAAGGGAAACAAGGTGGACGCACCTGCCAAAGGGTGACCCTAGAATCAGTAACTCAGCAGCTACCCCTCATACCACAAAGGCTAGATCCATCCAATTATTCCCTAATCTACACAAAGGAAGAACTAGACAAAGCCTGAAAAGGGGGCTTCAGCAGGGGTCTAGGAGGCTATGGATGACTAGATAACGAACATGGGCAATGGTTCTTTCTCCAGACTGCAGCTTGTCAAGCCATCAGGGCACTCATCAAGGAACCCGGCACAGGAGGGAAGTCACATTTAACTGATTAGTTGAGGTCATGGTAACTCTGGACATAAAAAGTATAATCAGGAGTTCCCGTCATGGCCCAGGGGTTAATGAATCTGCTAGTGTCCATGAAGACACGGGTTTGATCCCTGGATTCATTCAGTGGGTTAAGGATCCAGCGTTGCTGTGAGCTCTGGTGTAGGCCAGCAGCTGTGGCTCCAATTCAACCCCTAGGCTGGGAACCTCCATATGCCACGGGTTTGGCACTAAACAAAACAAACAAACAAAAATACAATCAGATAGCTGAGACTGGCCCCAACTGCACAATGAACAGCCCCAACACCAGATCCCCCAGAGGCCCCCAGATAAGGCCCACTGAGACCAGAAGGACATATCCTGAGAAGATGGGCGGATTGACTTTATTGTCATGATGACTCTCATGTATCAGTATCAGGCAACTTCAGGTATGCGCTGGTGCCAGTAGACACATTTTCTGGGTGAACAGAATCATTCCCTGACAGAATTGAACTAGCAGCTGAAGTGGCTAAGGCGTTACTAAAAGATATAATTCCCATGTTGGGGCTCCGAGGATCCCTACTAAGCGATAATGGTCCCGCATTTGAGTCTCAAGTGACAAAAGCGTAACGAGTGCCCTGGGCATAAAAAGGACCTTGCTCTCAGCCTGGAGCCCCTGGTCGTCAGGGAAAGCAGAGAGATGCAATCAGACCTTGGCATAGCCTTAGCCAAGCTGTGTCAGGAAACTCAAGAAAATCGGCTTAAGTTGCTTCCCTGCCCTGCTCCACATGCAGTTAGCCCCAGGGGCTAAGTTCAGGTTAAATGCACTTGTACTCCAGAATGGTAGACCCACTCCCTAGCAGGAGAGAAGGGACACCTTACCTCGCTTGATATGGAACAACTCAAGTATGCCCTCCACGTAGGAGAAGCCATGAAGCCCTAATGGACTACAGTAACACCCACCCATCTGACTTTCCACCCCTTCCAGTCAGGAGACTGGGTGAACCAAAAACCCTGGAAAACTGGCAGCCTCAGGGTCAGCTCGCTCCTCAGTGGAACGGACCCCACTCAGTGATGCCAACCACCCGTTCCGCCCTGAAGTAGCAGGGAACACTCCGTGTGGACAACACGCTTAAGTGAGAGGGGCCCCCAAGCCCCAACCTCCAGAGAGATAGCCTGGGGCGACTGACTTCCTGACTGCTTCTGCGAACCGCTCTCTGACCTGAAGCTTTTCTTCCAAAACACAACAACGCGTGGCCAGGGATATTCAGGCGCGGCCGAGAGCCTCCACATCACGGCACAAGTGTGCCTACAGGCAAAAGACCCAGAGACCTGCGTTTGTTCCCTTTGTCTCCAAAAAATTAGCAAACGTCCATCGCTCAGAGACACGAACAGTCAGGGCCAAGGCCTGGGTGACCATCACACACATCTAAAGACGGCTGGGTGAAGTCCTGCTTCTCTACTCGGGGTTAGGACGACACCCCCAATTCAGCAGGAAGCAGTTACAGAAGCCGGACCGAGCCCCTCAGCGCCCGACAAGGCCCACGAGCAGGACAAAAGGCAGAGCAAGGACTTGCCACTGGCAAAGCCCACTGACAATGCCCCGGAAATTAAGAACCTGAGTAATAAAAAAGTCTAACCTTTTTATTTCTTCTGTGCTTAGTCCGGTTTCCTTGCTTACAGGGAGCCACGTGCAAAGGCCTCACACCGGGCACTTCTGAGGAGAGGAGAGGCTGCCCCGCCTCCTCAGCTCCAGGCAAGTGTACGAGCACCGAGGCCAAGATGGCGGCCCGCGGGCCCCGTACAGAGACGAGGTGGGTGCTGGGATCTGGGGGCAAGACGCCTGCGCCCGCCCCACAAGAGCTCCACCCTTTGCCCCGCCCCCTCTCCCGAGATCCCCATAAAGCAGCCCCACCCACAGCCTGTCAGGAGAGCCTGGATTCTAGTGCAGGATCTCACACCTCTCCATTCTTTGATCACAGAATAAAGTTTTCCTTTGCCTCTGACCGGACTTTTTGGTTCTATTCGCTCTGATGACACTGGGCTCCATGGACCCTTGTTGGGGGCCTACTTGATCAGGTTGCTGACAGTATACAGAATGTTAATACATAGGAAAGGAATGAAACACAGCAACAGACATCAACATAGAGGAATCACGGGAGCCAATCAAAGAAGCAATTATGAACCAATTAAAGTTCAACACCAGGCAAAACTAAGAAAAGGGTCTTTCGGAACACACAGTTGTTAAAGCTATAAAGACAAGCAATGAAACGATCATCAAAAACTCATCACTATGGTTTGTCCCTGGGAAAAAGAGAAGCTGCAATTGGAAGACAGCAGGGCACTTGATCTGAAATCCGCTCTCTATTCTGACAGCTGATTGATCACAGAGATGTTCGCTTAATAGTTATTCCTTAAACAGAGCATGCCTATCCTTGGATCCGGCTCTGAGGAACACTGCCCTCGAGCCTCTGAATGAATCCATCAAAACCTAAACATTCTCCACCAGTACTTTGTCCACATCTGGTTCCCTCATTCCTGGAGAGTGAGTGGGATGTAAATAGTCTGAACTGTGTCTCCAGCTCAGGATGAAGGCAGGCTGCCCTGGCCCTCCCACCATCTTCTGAGCCCTGAGCAACTGCTGAAGAAAAACGCACTCACGCTTCCACAGGGACAAATCATAAGAGGTAAATAGTGCATGGAGTCCAAGTCCACCTTTCGGAAAGAAACGTTTTTCTTCCAGAATCTCAATTCTTAGAGAAGCAACCCCCCCCCCACACACACACACAAAATGAAAAATATTTTTCATTATTATGCAGTGTCGTTCAGCTCCTGTGCTGAAGCTGTTTAGCTTCAAACCTGTCATTCTAGAAAAGAGTCATTGTTCTCTATTTGCATAATCAAAGCTTCTTTAGTGGTGTGTCTCTGCTCAGAACAATGAAGCAGTCTGCCTCAAAATAAACCCAAGGCAGAAAACTACTTCTAACCTTCAAATGAAACCAGAATGTGTTGTTACTTCTATACAGAAGCCTACTTTTTTTTTTTCTTCCTCAGCTTTTCTCCCTCCCCTTTCTTCCCTTCCAGTAACTTCATGGATACTCTTGCCCTGTTAGAAAGTTCTTTCTTTATTGAAATATTTCTCACTGGGAGCTTTCAGTCAGCTGGTTCTGTTTCCGCCCCTTGGGGCCAAAGTATAAATCTAATCCCTCTTCAACATGACAGCCTTTCAAATAGGTTAAGACAGTTACCACATCTTCCTGGAATTTTCTTTTTCTCTCAGTCCCTTGGCCATCTCCCAGATGGCAGTTTTGAACCCCTTCTTCATCCTGGTTGATGTTTTCTTAGGCTCCACTTTGTCTCTCTCCAGCATACAGAGGGGAGCCCAGACCTGAAGTTAAGTTCCAGTCTTAGGGGAGGAAAAATTGTTTTTTTTCCTCTACCTGTCTTATATTCATTTGCCTGGGGCTCTGCAAATCACACTGACAAAAGACAGATTAACAAGAGAAAAAGAAACATCAGTTTAGTAGTCTGTGCATTACCCTTGCACTTGGGATTGCTCAGGGATAACTCAAAGAGATGGCAAGAACTTGTGCTTATATAGCATCTTAAGAGAACAATAAACTTTTAGAGTAACAAGGGAAAGGATTTTGAGTTTCTAGGGGTGGGAAGTTGCTGGAAGGCAAATATGGGGAAAGTGATAGTAGATAAGGGCTGGTTTTAGCAGAGGTGGTTATATAGATTCCTTTGGTGCTGGTCTCTGGGCTGGTAAGAGTCTCCAGTCACTTCTGGAGGTTAACTTCTGCCTTTCCTAGTAGGGAGGGGAGGGGGGCACTTTTTCAAATTTATGTCCAGCCTTGGGGCAAAAAGAGGGAGGGCAGAGAGCTTTTCCTGTATCTGCTTCTTTTCAATTGCCTTCAGCTCAAAATAATCTTTGGGTCAATGTGGCCTATTTGTGGGTGGCATATTCTTCAACCCTCCACAGTCATAATATGACCAGCCAAGACAGCAGCAGGGTCATCAATACCCACCTTCTTCTAGATAACAGATGCCTATTAATGCCACGGTTTTAAAGATGATAATGTGCATAGTATCAGAAGCAATTTTTTGACTCAGGTACTGGAGGAGGAAAAGAGTAGGAAATTAGTGTGTCTTTTAAAAAGCAAAAGCTCTTACAACCGCGTGTATGTGTGTGTGTGTGTGTGTGTGCGTGTGAAATGTTTATTATTGATGCCTAGTTGTCATGCAGCACAATAACAGCTGATGTCAAAACCTGAAGGGCTGCCAAACAAATGAGGGATTTGTCAGATTACATTTGCTATGCATTGAATTTGACAACAGCAGTTAGCTCTAGATAAGTGGTCTCCGTCTTCATATTGTGCAGTTCATTGTATTAGTAACAGATAAACCCTCAAGGCTCAGTGGTTTAACACAATAAAAGTTTATTTCTTGTCTCTTTTTATCCAATGCGAGGCTCCTATATGGGTGGCTTTCCCCTAAGGGGGGATTCTAGGATCCAGCCTCTTTCTCTGCCATTGTCAACAGGCTGTTCCCACGACTGCCCTGGGGATGAGCGAGTGGGAGAAGGGGAGCCTGTCTCGTTCCGCCCAGTCAGAGTGGGGAAGACCGCGCACGGTCCCCCATGGGAGGACCTGAAGGCCAAATGTGGGAGTGCAGGGCACCACTACTGCCTACGGCCTGGAACTCCGTCTCAGGGCCAACGCAACCACAGGGAGGCTGCAAATATAGTCTAAGTATGTGTCTAAAAAGAAGAATTTACTTCCTGTCCTTTAATAACCCAACGTGGGGGTCCCTGGATGGGTGGCAGATAACATCTTGATATTACTGTGAAAATTGGTTTCACCTCACGGGCCCCTAAGATCTCCAGAACTCGAGACTGTCAGATGACTCTCAGGTCGGCTGACTTCACAAAGTTGCTGTATGAGGTTAAAAAGACATGTTGTAATCTCGCCTTTCTAAACATAACCTATTTAGGGATAAAATGCATGCCCTTCTTTAGTTTTCTGCCTTCCCCAGGCCCAGCTCTAAGGGACTTGGCTAACTGCCTCCCCGCCACGTTAGGGGCCCCTGCCACTGTCCTTGATCATCTCAGCGCTGTCTGCGGCTTATGGCCTCTTCCCCTTTGTTCCTTTCAGTTCAGGTAATGCGTGGCCCTTCCGGGTGGATCTCGGCAGCCCGTCCCTGCTGGCTCAGTTCCCACCTCTCCTCCTTGCAAACAGCTAACAGAGGAACAGCCACGTTCCCCTCTGACTCCCAACAGGAAGTCCACCCTTTACGCCTTAGACCAGCGTCCCTACTCTCAGGTTTTCCTGACAGACGCTGATGGGCGTGGCCCTCCAGCTCGGCCCAAACTGGGCTGGTCCCCTTCCTCACCACTCAGCAGCCCATGCAACCCACTCTCCCCTCCTCATGCCTCCCAGACGGGAAGCTCCCCAGGCTCCAAGGTGATTCTATCTTAGATCCTCCAACTCTCTCGCATTAGGGATACAGGTGGGGGCAGACCTCACAGCTTCTGCACTGTTGCTGGAACACCCAGAACTCTCTCCCTTCCTCTCCTGCCAGTGCTCTTTCTCCAGGAATATGTCCAGGCGGAAGGGACCCTGGACAGAAACCTGCTCTGCCTGTTTGTACCTTAAGTCCTTCAGCCTCATGAGAGATGGTGCCCTTTGAACCCCAAAGGCAGGGGGGAGCAGGCACATTTTCACAGGCCTTATCTTTGCCTAACAACTCCCTCCCGGGGCAAATCACCAGTCTCACATCTTGGTGCACAAATGCCAGTGGTGGTGAAAGAGAAAACCAAAGCATGGCACCTAATGTCTCAAGTTAGGAGTCTGCTATGTACTAGCATGAGTGCAAATGGATTAAGTGGTGTCTGGGCAACAGTGATGCTTAAAGCCAGTTTTGAAGGAGAGAAGGACTTATTCCAAAGGCAAGGCTTTAAAGTGGTACTTTGGGGCTGTTTGTATCAGCGGCTGGTAGCCCACAGGGTGGAAAGGCAGGGCGTTTGGAGATTAGGGGAGAATTAAGCAGTGACTCTGAAATTGCCCTGTAGGGGCAGAGAAGAAACTCTCAGTGCCCTCCGGGCCATTTTTACCTGGAAAATTCTTTTCTTGCAGTCCCAGCACCTGCCCTCCACTACCCATTTGGCTGAAGCCCAAGAAGGCCTTCCCCGAGTCCTCTGTCCTGGTGCCCTTCTCCTGTCTCCACAGGGGCAAGGCTGTGGGGCGGAGGAAACCCAGGGAGCAGGAACCACTGTAAATGACACAACTGGCACCGCTCTGGCCTCTTTCGCCCACCAGGACTCAGGCCGCGTCTGGCAGAAGTGCCGAGTCCTGTTCTGTCCCGACATCCCCATTTTTGAACACTGATGGCACCTGCTCCCTGGCAGAGGCTCTCTCCTCTGAACTCTCTTCTCAGCTGAGTCCTGACTCTTGTGCTTCTATGCTCATCTCCGCACTGTCCAATTTGAGCAAGAATCCTGCTAAGTCAGCTTAGCAAGAAGACCCACCCTTGATATCTGATCATCCTCAAAATCTGATCAGTTCCTCCTCCCCAGCCATCCCGCAGGTGCTGTCCGATCGCCCTGGTCTGCCTTCAGCAAGAATCTTGGTAGGTCAGTTTAGCCAGAATCCTCCTTTACCACTGATGTTTCCTCATGGCAGTTTTCCATCCACCGACCCGCACTCTGCCCCTTGGCCATAAATTCCCACTTTTCCTCATCGTCTTCAGAGTTGAGCCCAATCTCTCTTTCCTCTTGCAAAGCCTCACTGCACCTACATGACAGTCCCCCTGAATAAAGTCTGCCTTACTGGGAGTTCCTGTCGTGGCGCAGCAGAAACGAATCCGACTAGTATCCATGAGGATGTGGGTTCGACCCCTGGCCTCACTCAGTGGGTCGGGGATCCGCTGTTGCCATGAGCTGTGGTGGAGGTCACAGACTCAGCTCAGATCCTGAGTTGCTGAGGCTGTGGCGTAGGTCAGCACTTGTAGCTCTGATTCAACCCCTAGCCTGGGAACTTCCATATGCCGTGGGTCGGCCCTAAAAAGTTAAAAAAAAAAAAAAAAAAGAGCTGCCTTACCATGCTTTAACAAGTGTCATAAGTAATTTGTTTTCAGATTGCCACTGAGGCTCAGCAGGTTAAGAACCCGACATAGTGTCTGTGAGGATGCAGGTGTGATCCCGGGCCTTGCTCAGCGGGTTAGGGATCCAGTGGTGCCCCGAGCTACAGCAGTTCAGATGCAGATGCAGCTTGGATCCGGTGTTGCTGTGGCTGTGGTGCAGGCTTGCGGCTGCAGCCCGGATTTGACCCCTAGTCCAGGAACTTCCATATGCTGCAGGTGCGGCCATAAATAAAATAAAAAGTATTTTTTTCTTTAAAAGAATAATACTTTTCCTTTAACATCTTGTACCTAAGAGTTCGCATGCAGGAACGCTGGAGACTAGAGGGCTCCCTGGGGCTCCCAGGGAATGTGCAGATGAGCTCAAAATAGTCTTATCTAAGGAGCAAACTAATAACACATCCCTTCCCTGAGTCTTTAGTGCTTTGTTTTTGTTTTTTCTTTTTCTTTCTTTCTTTTTTTTTTAGTGGTTTGTTGTGCACGGTCAGAGGACACTGCCTTCCCAGTTCCTGGGCCCACGAAGAGCAGAGCCCCAGGAGAGAGCTTGGGAAATTCCGCATGCTGTGGGTAGGGCTCTGTAAAGAAAAAAATAAAAAGTAAAAAAAAAAAGAAAGAAAAATTAAGGCTCAACGGGGCTGAATGTGCAAAATTGCTCATTTATATAAGTGGCAGTTGATGGTGGCTGAACAGGATGTCCACTAGGAAGCCCACCCCTGGCCTCTCCAATTTGGCCAACTCAGCGTAGTAGGACTTCAGAGCTAATGTCTAGCTTCCCCAGAGACACGCATCCCCAGTGAACCAGGCAGCAGCCGCAAGGCCTTCTCTGATCTAGCCTCAGAAGTCGTGTACCACTCCCGTGGCTTCTGCTGGTTACAAATGAATCATTAGACAGACAGGGGAATGAGTCTCCACCTCTTGAAAGAGGCGTGGCAAAATCACAAGAAGCACCTAAAGAGAGAGAGACTGTTTCAGCCAACTCTGGAACATAAAGTCTGCCTCAACCTTTTTTTTTTTTTGGCAGCCCCAAGGCATACAGAGCTCCCCAGGCCAGGGATCAGATCCGAGGCGAAGTTGCAACTTAGGCTGCAGCTGTGGCAACACCAGATCCTTAAACCACTGCGCCACACTGGGGATCAAACCTGCATTCCAGCGCTCCCAAGATGCCACTGATCCCCTGTACCACAGCAGGAACTCCCTGCCTCAGTCATTTTATCTGATGCTTCCCAATATCTGTCACATCACTGCACACACAGAAAGCACTGGAGGAGTTCCCAACATGGCTCAGTGGAAAAGAATCTGATTAGCATCCATGAGGATGCAGGTTTGATCCCTGGCCTTGCCCAATGGGATCCAGCGTTACCCTGAGCTGTGGTGTAGGTCATAGACTCGGCTCAGATCTGGCATTGCTGTGGCTGTGGTGTAGGCCGGCAGGTACAACTCCAATTTAGCCCCTAGCCTGGGAATCTCCATATGCCGCTGGTGTGGCCCAAAAAAAAAAAGGGAGATTAAAAAAAAAGAAAGAAAGAAAGCACTGATATGTGTGTGGTTCATGACACACCAGTTGGGAAGTTCTGACGGGCTTACTGTCTCTGACTAACAAAGCTTCCTTTTCTTACTTAATAATGACTAGTATGCAACTGAGGACAAGTTTTTCCACCTGCTTCAGCGTAATTTTTTAGCCAACAAAAAGGAAACTGCCCAGCTCTGATTCCTCTGTGCTATAGGTTTCTTTGCTCTAAGAGTTTTTGGGTCCAAAAGCTTTGAGATGGTTTTCCATTTTATCCTCCGTAAACACAGAAGGAGAAAACATGCATTCCTTGTGCCTTGGATCAGCTCAACATATACGTTGCCAATCAAAAAGGATAATTGAATCAGGCACTTCAAATATGTTAAAATTCATGAGTTTACAATGGTTTCAAAACAATGACAACAGAAATTGTTATGGCAATCTTCGGCGGTTTTCAGGGCACTGACTCATTCGCAAAACAGGATAATAAAGGGAAAGGGCAAAGAATTTTCCTGACTTTCTTATTCGAACTCCAAACATCTCACGACATGCCCCTCATCATAGCATCAGCTCCAAATCCACCCTTCCTGGCTCTGTGTTCTGATACTGATGCTAAACCCTGTGAATATTTCTCCTATCACCCCCTGGGGAAGTGTTCAGTTTTTGTCAGCAGAGGCTGCTGGAAGGGCACTGCAGGAGGAAGGAGTTTCTCTTTCTGGCTCCAGTGTGCTTTCTGTGGGTTCGTGCTATGCACAGAGGCCAAGAGCATGCCAAGGGAGTTTTAGCAGCACCTCAGTGGATGGCTCCCTATGGAGCTTTGTCAGCATTCCATGGACATTCTTGCTCACCAGCCCCAGCCTAAGATACTTCCATGAACACCCCCGACTATCCAGAAAGCAACAGCCACGCTCCCTCCATCCTTGGGGATGGGGAGACCCTCTCCCAGTTTCACTCCCTTGGATGCTCTGCCTCAGCTCCAAAAGTGTGGCTCCTATTCCCTGTATCTGCTATTCCTATATTCTTTAGAGTTATTTAATCCCTATCGGTTAATCCTCTATTACTTGTAATAATTTTTTTTCTTTTTTTTTTCGGGGCCCCATATGGAAGCTCCCTGGCTAGGGGTTGAATCAGAGCTGCAGCTGCCAGCCTACACCACAGCCATAGCAATGCCAGATCCGAGCCGCATCCATGACCTACACTGCAGCTTGCAGCAATGCCGGATCCTAAACCCACTGAGTGAGGCCAAGGACAGAACCCACATCCTCATGGATACTAGTTGGGTTCGTTACCACTGAGTCATGACGGGAACTCCCTGCTGTGTAATAACGTCTTATATGAACATTTTTCTCTTTGAATCATTGTGTGGTTTCTGTCCCCTATCTGCACCCTGACTGAGTAACATGGTAATCGAATCATTGACATGGGATGGTTCTTTTATGTGGAAGAAGATCAGTTAATAAACGTGTAAGGAGTGACAGAATTAGAATACTTAACAGTGAAAAAAACAGATCTAGACAATGATCATCAATGACACTCAACCCTCCATCAGTCATAAGGCCGATGGGGAACCTAAGGATGAACGGATCAGGCTTTTACCTGAATCCAGAGGCAGGCAGATTTACCCTGAGCTGATACCGTGTAAGTTTCAGTGTTCATCACTTCTACCGTCCTCTCCCAAGACCTCAAATCTAATTTTACATTTGTAATTTAGATTTTTTTTCCTCTTAAAAGAAGCTCCTCAAATTGGAAACTTTATTCTCCATATACTTGGATCACTGAGTGACCCACTGATCAACCTTAAGATCACAAAAATAGACAACCAAACATGATACGCCTCTTGCTGTGATGGAACAGGAGATAGTGCCACCCATGAAACACTTCTGCCAAAAGTTTAATCTCCAACTGATCATGCCTCCAGATATAATCACGATTTATAAAAAACACTGGGGATAGACGAGCATGTAAAAGATACCATGAAATTACAATAATCAAATCCAAAATGTGGGTGATTTTATAGGAAAATTATCCAATTTTGTAAAAAATTTTGTAAAATTTGTAAAAAATTACCCAATTTTTTCAACAAATACATTGCAAGTAAAAAAAAATGAGACAATGAAGGAGAATGTCACATAAATTTTAATTTTTTTTTTTTGCTTTTTAGGGCTGCACCTGTAGCACATGAAGGTTCCCAAGCTAGGGGTCCAATTGGAGCTACAGCTGCCGGCCTACGCCACAGCCACAGCAACGCCTGATCTGAGCCGCACCTGCAACCTACACCACAGCTCATGACAATGCCGAATCCTTAAAACCCGCCGAGTGAGGCCAGGGATGGAACCTGCAACCTCATGGTTCCTAGTTGGATTTGTTTCCACTGTGGAACTTCTGTGTCATACAAACTTTAAAAAACTTGAGAAGTTTTTAAAAAAAAAAAAAAAAAAACTTGAGAAGTTTTTGTCATGGCTCAGAGAGTTAAGAACCTGTATTATGTCCATGAGTCAGCAGGTTTGACCCCTGGCCTCACTCAGCAGGTTAAGGATCCAGTGTTGTCAGCGTAAGTTGCAGATGCAGCTCAGATCTGGCTTTGCTGTGGCTGTAGCATAGGCCTGCAGCAGCAGCTCCGATTCAACCCCTAGCCTGGGAACTTCCATATGCTACAGGTGCAGCCATAAAAAAAAAAAATAAATAAAATTTCAAATAAAAAATTAAAGACTTGAGAAATATCACCAAAGTGATGTGTGTACCTTTTATCGATCCTGATTCAGATAAAATAACTGTTTATGAGATAAACAATTTTTATGGGGACTGAATATTAGATGGCATTTAGAATTATTGTTTATTTCTTCTACATGTGATAATGGTATGATGGACATATTTTTTAAAGAGCCATTGTTTCTTTTTTTTATATTTTTTATTTTATTTTTTTATTTATTTTTGCCTTTTTAGGGCCGCACCCGCAGCATGTGGAAGTTCCCAGGCTAGGGGTCTAATGGGAGCTACAGCTGCCAGCCTACACCACAGCCACAGTAATGCAGCATCCGAGCTATGTCTGAAACCTACACCACAGCTCACGGCAACGTCAGATCGTTAACCCACTGAGCAAGGCCAGGGATCGAACCCGCAACCTCATGGTTCCTAGTCAGATTCATTAATCACTGCGCCACGACGGGAACTCCTATTTCTTAGAGATATATATTTAAGTATTTTGTTTGTTTTTTGCATTATAGGGTCGCACCTGCGGCATATGGAGTTTCCCAGGCTAGGGGTCTAATTAGAGCTACAGCTGCTGGGTGTAGCCACAGTCACAGCAATGCCAGATCCGAGCCGTGTCTGCGACCTACACCACAACTCACAGCAATGCCAGATCCCCAACCCACTCAGCGAGGTCAGGGATCGAACCTGCAACCTCAGGGTTCCTGGTCAGATTCATTTCCGCTGGGCCACAAGAGAAACTCCTTAAGTATTTTGGAATGAAATTATATAATGCCAGGGATTGTTTTAAAAATCATCTAGCAGAGAGTTGGACAGTAGAGGTTATTAAGTGCAACTGGTCTTAAGTTGATAAATGGTGACACTAGGTGAGGGGTATGTGTAGGTTCATTACAAATACATTCATTTTTTTCAAACGCACTTTAGTGTATTGTTTAAAAATGTCATCATAAAATGTTTAATGAAGTAAAACATGTTACTCAGGATGACATATTATCTACATATTAATAATAACCAAATTCATATATTGCAGTTCATAAAGCACTTTCCATTCATAATTTAACACAATTCTAACTTCAAGACTACAAGATAGGTTTTATTATCCTCTTCTCACAGGGAACAATTTCAGAGTGGTTAAGTCAGAGGTCTGGAGCTAGCGGGAGGCAGAAAGGCAATTCATATCCAAGCCCCTGATTCCTAAATCCCATCCTCACCTGGGGAGGTAGAAAAAACGCTGAATCAGAGTTCCTGTTCTGGCTCAGCGGTAACGAACCTGACCAGTATCCAGGAGGACGTGGGTTAGATCCCTGGCCTTGCTCAATGGGTGGGTTAAGGATTCAGGGTTGCCATGAGCTGTGGTGCAGGTTGCAGACGTGGCTCAGATCCCACATTGTTATGGCTTGTGGCATAGGCCAGCAGCTACAGCTCTGGGTCGACCCCTAGCTTGGGAACTTCCACGTGCCACAAGGGTGGTCTAAAAATCCAAACAACAACAACCACAAAAAGCTGAATCATCTTGGTTATGTCATCTAACTTCTCAGCCTTAGAAAAATGGGCACAATGCTACCTAACCTGACTTTTTCTTAGTTGTTGAAAATTCAAGTCACATAATTTCTAGAGAAGTGTTTTGTTAATGATCGAGCACCTTATAAATTTATTTATTTATTTTAGGGCTGCACCCCTGGCATATGGAGGTTCCCAGGCTAGGGGGTCTAATCGGAGCTACAGCTGCTGGCCTACACCACAGCCACAGCAACGCCAGATCTGACCCACATCTGCGACCTACACCACAGCTCACAGCAATGCTGGATCCCTAACCCACTGAGCAAGACCAGGGATCAAACCCACAACCTCATGGTTCCTAGTAGGATTCATTTCCCCTGCACCACGACAGGAACGCCAAATAAATTTAGATTGCCATACCCAGAGTAGTTTTCTAGCAGGGGTCTCTATAAAAATGGAAGGAAGCAGAGAGCTTTCGGGGTCGGTCTTGGGCGGTGCACTGCTTACTCTTGGCCACTTCTGTTGCCCCTTTCTGCAGACCTCCTCACATTCCAAAATCCACCCCTTCCATCAGCACTAACTGACAATGCTTAAGACAGTTTTTTCCTTGTGGTGCATCTGAATGCTTGCCATTATCCCCAGTGTACTTTGTTGTTTTGTAGCTTGTGGGAGCAGAGAGGCTCCACAACAGCTGTTAATAACTGAAAGTTTTATGGCTTATTTTTAGGCTACTAGAATGAGTACGAAACTGCATAGTATTTTCTACTGCTGTCCAGAATTCTCTATCAGATGATTTACAGGAAGTCATCGGTACCCATGAATTTTCATCAAGCGACACTGGAAAACAAATGAGACACTTTTGATTCTTGGAGATGGGGTGGGGCGGGGCGGGGAATGAAGTGCTATAGCTAAAACGGCCGAATTAAATAACAACTACAGAAACCAAATGCAAAAACAAACCTCTTTGGGGACTTGCTATAGCTATCTGAATAGTCATGTGAAGATGGCTTCGCACAAAAGACCGCTTCACACCTCTTGCTCTGGAACACACATTAAATGACTGCAACGTCACTCTGCCACTGTATTATTTAAACGTTGACAAGAGCACTTAAATATAACTATTTTTGTTTTAAATATTTAAGATAAGCTATTTCATTTCTAATGGTTTCTTTTATAGAAAGAGTTTCAGCTATAAATAACTTGGGAAGTTCCTTTACATCTCTGTGTCTCAAATTTCTTTGCCGTTAAGAACGATAATAATACCTAGCGCCAAAAAACAAAACAAAACAAAAAAAACAAAACCAACAATTAAAAAAAAAAAAAGGAGTTACCACTGTGGCCCAATGGGATTGGTGGTATGTCTGCAGCACCGGGACACAGGTTCAATCCCAGGGCTGGCACAATGGGTTCAAGGAGCCAATGTAGCCGAACTTGCAGTGTAGATCATAACTGTGGCTCAGATCTGATTCTGGGCCCAGGAACCTTCATATGCCACAGAGGCAGCCCAAAAAAGAAAAAAAAATTCTATTTCCTGGGTTAAAAATTAGATGATCATATGTGTAAAAGTACCTTGTATATTGCTCAGGGCCTGGCAAACAAGAGGCACTAAATGTTAGTGTCTCTTTGACTGTAAATACTTATTAAGTTGTACATTTAAGTCTATGGTTGCCGCAGAGCTCAGAGAACGTTCTGGGGCCACCAGGACCAGGGTGGTTGGAGAACACTCATGGTACTAAAAACAGGAGGCCTGGCCATGTGACAAAACAGCGAAGAACGCCGATGTCAGAATCTTGGTGCTGAGGATATGGCTGTTCACTGCTTTTTTTTTTTTTTTTAACTTTTTCTGAATGTTTGAAAAATGTTACTAGAAAATGGTGGGAGAGAAGTTAAAAATAAAATCCAGTGGCCACTCCGAGCTGTCGTGGCCACGAGCAGTCTCCGTGGAGTGAATGGAGACGAGCCATCTAGCTCTACAAACCCATGAAGGGGCCGAAGGAGGTAGAAATGGAGGCGTCGGGTGCACTGAGGGAGGCAGAGGACTAGAAGCTCTTTGCTGCGGGGTGGACACGGCCCGGGAAGCCCAGCTCGCAGAGGGTCTTGCTGGTGCAGCCAGGAAAGTTTTCATCACTTGGAACAGCTGTGTGGGACTCCTCCTGCCAGACGAGCCGTGACCGTTTCCAGCTCTGCTTCCAGCCCGCCTGGGGGGATAACATCACCAACAATGACTCCGCCTTCAAAATGGAAAACTTCAGCCCCAGGATTTCAACAGGGACTTCTGGAGTTTGTGAAAGGCACCTCCCTACTCGGGAGCTGAATTAAAGGGTAACCTTTCAGAACTGCAGTAAAAAAGTGAGTCTCAAATGGCCTGAAAATAGCATATACGTAACTACTAAGTACTGCGTGGGTGTAGAGTGTTGGACCTCTAATGTCTTGTTTGGGTTTAATGAATCACTCAGGACATCGGTTAGGAGAGCAGTGCAGTATTTATGCCAAATACAGAGCAGAGGATTACTATCATAGCAGCAGTTCACAACGAACTTAGTATTGGCTCCCTAAAATTTAGTTAAATGAGAGTATATGTGTATATCTCAACTCTGGACAGATGTTTACATATTTTAGATATTACTAAGGCCATAAACATCTGTTCTATGAGGTGCCAAGAAGCACAGCAAACACTCCTTTTCCTATAATGAGTGAATTACATAATTCTAGGCCAGTGTCACATTCAAAACTTTGCAGGCATCGTCTTTTCACCTGTACTTCTCTGCAAAAGTCACTGTGTGGATAGCTGAAGCTATCCAAGTATCAAATCAGGGAAAAACTTGAGACTTGATTCAGCTGGTTAGGAGTTGTTATTAGCCCCCAACTATATGGTTGGAGAGGTAATTTTTAAATAGTTTTTAAAGTAAAAATGCCAATGGTTTAGAAGGATATAAACTGAGAAGTAAAGCCCATTTTCACACATTCGCAGTCTCAGTTCCCAGAGGTCACCCTGATAACAGATTTTTACATACATTTCTACAAAATTTGTACCCATACCCAAGTATTTTATGCAACCCAGATGCTGGCTGTCTGCCTCATGGGTATGGCTTGACTCTCTTTTGGTCCCACGTCATGCTTGTCACAAAATTCAGCCCCTGGCCAAGGGACATTTATAAGAAACCCAATCATACCAAATATATTCTGACATATAAAGTATTATTAAAGACTGTGGGGTTGGGAAGACAGGTCACATTGCCTGGGATCAGCATCTCTCTCTTAAAACAAAACCATATTCAACATATTTCTCCTCCATAGCCTTGCCTGCCAACACACACACACACATACACACACATACACACACAGTCTCAGTAATCCTGGCTGTACCTATTCCGGGGCTTCTGCCTCCCCATCCCACCTCTGACCTTCTCCCAACCACCCCAGTTGAGTTTGAAGGATGCACTATATTTTTTATTTAGCCACTGCCCTTTTTTTTTTTTGGTCTTTTTAAGGCCACACCGTGGCATATGGAGGTTCCCAGGCTAGGGATCAAGTCAGACCTTAGCCTACACCACAGCCACAGCAACGCCAGAACCAAGCCATGTCTGTGACCTACACCACAGCTCACAGCAATGCCGGATCCTTAACCCACTGAGCGAGGCCGGGGATGGAACCTGCGTCCTCATGGGTATTAGTCAGCTTCATTTCTGCCGAGTCACGACAGGAACTCCTAGCCAAAGCCTTTCTGATGGACATTTAGGTTGCTTCTAGTTTTCTCTTGCTGTGTTAAACAATGTGAGCATTAATATCACTGAAGATAAATCTTTGGATACCTGTGAGTTTGCTGTAAACTGTTAGAAGTGCAAGGCCCAGGTCAAGAATATGTGCCTGCACAATTTGTATATATTTTGACAAACTGCTCTTTAAAATATGACATGCAGAAATTGACAGAACATTATAAATCAACTATAATAAAAAAATTTAATTAAAGAAATAAATCTGCAAAAAAAAAAATGACATGAATGTATATCCCCATCATGCCTGGGAGCATCTGTTTCCCATACCTTGGCCAACACTGGGCATTACTAAGCTTCACCATCTTTCCCAATCTAATGGCAGAAAGTAAAACCTTGTTATCATTTTAATCTGTACTTCTGTAGCAGGATTAAGCATCTCTTCATATATTTATTTGCCATTGCATTTTTTTTTTTTCATTTTTGGCTGCCCCACACAGCATATGGAGTTCCCTGGGCCAGGGATCAGATCTGAGCCATAAGTCACAACCTAAGCCCCAGCTGCGGCAACACCGGATCCTTAACCCACTGTGCAGGGCTGGGGATCAAATCTGCAACCCAGTACTCCCAAGATACTGCCAATCCCAATGCCGTTTCACCACAGTGAGACCTCCGCCATTGTAATTTTTTTCCTGTGGATGTCATCTAGGGTTTTTTGTTTGTTTGTTTGTTTGTTTTTGCTTTTTAGGGCTGCACCCGTGGCATTTGGAGGTTCCCAGGATAGCGGTTGAATCAGAGGTGTAGCCGCCAGCCTACCCCAGAGCCATAGCAACACCAGATCCGAGCCACGTCTGCAACCTACACCACAGCTCACGGCAACACCGGATCATTAACCCACCGAGCAAGGACAGGTATCGAACCCACAACCTCATGGTTCCTAGTCGGATTAGTTAACGGCTGCGCCATGACAGGAACTCCTCATCTAGGTATTGATACCAGCAAATCTCTCTCTCTCTCTCTTTTTTTTTTTTTTTTTGCCACCCCCCCAGCATATGGAAGTTCCCTGGCCAGGGACTGAACCTGTGCCACTGTTGTGACTTGTGCCTCAGCTGTGGCTATGCTGGGTCCTTAACCTGCTATGCCACAGGGGAACTTCCAGGACACTTCTTCTTTCAATTCCTTGGCACCTCTTTCTTGTCCCTTTGCTAGTTTCTGCTTCTTTACTTACCTCTAGAGTGTTGCTGTCCTCCAGGGTTCCAGCCTCACACTGCTTCCTTTTCATTGTACACACTCTCCCTCTGTGATTTTATCTACTCATCCAATAATTGTTACCTTTTATTGACCACTTATGTTCCAGACATGCTACTAGGCATTCCAAATGCTTATAACACTATGAGGTCGGCATGAGCATCCCTAAATTTACAAATGAGGAAATGGAGGTCACAGATTAACTCGCTTATAGTCATACCACCAGTAATTAGTGAAGTTGCGATTTAATGCTAGGGCTATTCCTCTCTAGTGCACAAGCTCTCTCCCCTCCCCCCTTTTTCATCCTTCCATAAAATGATTCTATTTTTATTTTTTTAAGTTACAGTATAGTTGATTTATAATGTTGTGCCAATTTCTGCTATACAGCAAAGTGACCCAGTCATCCCTATATATACATTCTTTTTCTCATGTTATCTTCCATCATGTTCTATCCCAAGAGACTGGCTATAGTTCCCTGTCACAAACTTTTTTTTTTGTCTTTTTGCTTTATCTAGAAACGCACCCATGGCATATGAAGGCTCCTAGGCTAGGGGTCTAACAGGAGCTGTAGCTGCCGGCCTTCACCACAGCCACAGCAACGCGGGATCCGAGCCGCGTCTGCAACCTACACCACAGCTCACGGCAACGCCGGATCCTTAACCCACTGAGCAAGGCCAGGGATTGAACCTGCAACCTCATGGTTCCTAGTCGGATTCGTTAACCACTGAGCCATGATGGGAACTCCTCACAAGCTCTTTTTATTGCTCACCCTGCCATGTCCTCATTTACCATCTAATAGAGAGAGCATCCCAAAGCTATATTCCCACTCTAGGCCTCTGGTCTCCAGATCTTTTTTTTTTAAAAAAACAATTTTTTAAATAGTTTTAAATATATGAATTTTATTTAAATAATTTAAAAATATTTAAATAAAAAATCATTATAGCTAGTTTACAGTGTTCTGTCACTTTTCTACTTTACAGCAAGGTGACCCAGTCATACATACAGATATACATTCTTTCTCTCACATTATCCTCCATCATGCTCCACCATAAGGGACTAGATATAGTTCCCAGTGCTATACAGCAGGATCTCATTGCTTATCCATTCCAAAGGCCATAATTTGCATCTATTAACTCCAGATACCCTGGTCTCCAGCTCTATATTCCCAGTTCCTCAGTAGAACTCTCTACCTGGACACCTGTAGGAATCTCAGGTGTAAGGGCCCACCATGAACCTGTCCTTCCAGTGATCCCTTCCATGGTTAATGGAGACTTCCAGTCTCCCAGTCTCAGTTAATAAATCACCAAGTCCCATAGAAACAGCTCAGACATCTGAACTTTTCTTTCCTTCCCTCTGCTGCCTCTTAGCTTGGGCCTCACCATTCTTTGCCCAGACTGTCACACACTTCCTAAACTACTCTCCCTGCCATCAGGCTCTGCACACTCTAGTTTATCCCCCACTCTGCTGCCAGCAGTAGCTTTTCCAATAAGCACGATGATCCATAAACAATGATTATGCTCTTTATCTTGTAAGGCTCTTACAAGGAATAAATGAAGTAATCTACATTACATATGTAGCTCATGCTAATTCCTCAGTAAATATTAGGACCCCCTACCTTCTCTTCGCAAAAGTAAATTCTGGTTAATTAGGTCCATTTGGCCAGCACAATAACGTCTAAAGGCCAGGACTTGACCTACCATACCCCACTTCCGACCTCAACTCAGTTCCTCACTTTTCATGTCTCTGTGCCTTTGCATAGACTGTTCTCTCCGCTTGGAATTCTTTTCCTTGCACTTACCCCACTGGTGAGCTCCTTTGCTTCTTTAAGTTTTAGCTCAAATGGCACTTTCCCCAGCCCCGAATTCCTCCCGTCAGTTTCCTGGCCCCATCATATATTTACAACATTGCATCGCACGTACTAGCTTACCCGCCTATCTCCATGACGAAGCTGAGAACAAGGGCTGTTTCTTATCCATCTTCATGTCCTCAGTGTGTGGGACACAGGTGGTACCTGAAAAATGTGTATTGAATTAATATCTTCTCTGTGTTCACGGCCTCGGTCTCCAGAGCTAGTGCACCGAAGTCGAGGCCCAGGCACAGCCTCTAAGTCCCCGCCCAGGGTGTGAAGCTAGATAAGTCACTTAAGCCCTCTGAAACCTCCTGCATGGACAGCCTCAACAGTCTCCCCGACAATTAAGGGCAAAGGTCGTACATGAGAAAAGCCAGAATGCAGTCAAGATATGAGATGTTAGAACTGCCAGCCGAAGCCGGCGGGGAATGATTAAGAAATGTAATGATACCTGGAAAGAATGCAGGCGTTGGAGGCAGATAAATTAAAGTCACTATGTTATCCTGCGCACACCCAGCAACCCTGAAATATCATCAGCTTATTACGACAAAAGTTCAGTGTCACGCACAGTATGCGTCCGCCACGGGGAGGGGCTCCCGCTCTGCTCAGTCCACGTACTGATGGCATCTGGCAGGTTGGGGTGCCCACAAAGCAGGCTTGGAAAGGAAATTAATACACAGGGGGTTGTTAGCGAGTGCCCTTGGGGTCAACACCCCTGAAAAAGAGCAGAAGGAGGCAGGATTATGCGGAGGGAGAAGCTGAGCCGCGGTGCAACACTCTCGGCTTAACCCACCAGGTCCCCGCAGCTTGAGTTGCTCCGCGGAGTTGTTCCGGTTCGGGCCAAGATGGCTGTCTCCGTACACGTTCCTCCGCTTCAGCCCCGGGGTGGACCACGGGCAAGGTGGCTGTCCGCAGCTGAGGGACTGATGGCAGAAGGCTGTCGAAGGACAGTGCTCCAGGCTCGGAGGTAACAAGTCTTTTCTGGAAGGGGACGTTAACACTGCACGTCGGAGAACTACGCAGAGGAGGCACGGCACGTAGCAGCTGCGTCCTCGGAACACACACCCAGGTACTCGGCCTGGATTCTCTTCCAGGGGCTGATCCTCAGCTCGGGATGTGAGCGCAGGTAGCTTATTTAGGTGTAGAAAAGTGAGACGGGGAAGGAAAGGAAATCATTGTAGAGTGCTTTAAAGAACAGGGTGCTGCGGGAGGACCCTGTGAGACAGAATAGAACGTGCCCAGAGTTGTCCCACTCTGGGGATAAAGAAGGGGGGGATTTATCCAACAAATCCTATGTGTCATTATGCAAAGCCACTCCTGGAGGCATTTACTCCCTTGCAGTTCCAACCTGCCTGGCCCACTAGAGCCAAGAGTCATGGGTGATTGAGGGAAGAAGTATTGGTGTGAATGGGGGACGGTGAGCAACAGGCGGACGTGGGTTGAACACTGGCAGAACCTGCCACACCGGGAGTAGAGGACTTGGACAATCTCTCAGGAATATTGTGCTGCCTCAGCCTGGAAGTGACACATTCACATGCATAAAGGCAGGGTGAGTGGCCTGGTGCACCTGTGACGGGGCTGGGGCGAAGAAGGCTGCCAGAGAGGGAGGGAGAAGTGGATATTGCTGAACTTTGATAACAGCACTGCTACCTACCATCTCTGTGGGACTGAGAAGTTGCTTTATCTTTCTGAGCCTCGATTTACTAATCTGTAAAGTGGGACGAATAACGTCTGCGTCATAAGAGTGTGATAGATGGAAGTAATTCACATGGTCCATCAGGACGTAGCAGCATTGGTGATGTTCGGCTGCCCATCCTGAGTCACATGATAGGTTCATTTTATTATTACATGTAATAACACACATTTAGTACCTATACTCTTTATGTATTCAACACAACGCTAAAGTAATAAAGAACGTTCACATGACATTATGTTTGTTGAAATTCTAAGATGAATTTCATATATGTAAGTATTTGAATATATATGTTTTATTTTATTTTTTTTTCTTTTTAGGGCTGCACCCGTGGCATATGGAGGTTCCCAGGATAGGGGTCTAATCGGAGCTACAGCTGCCAGCGTACACCACAGCTACTGCAACAGCGAGTCTGCGACCTACACCACAGCTCACTGCAACGCTGGATCTTAACCCACTGAGCAAGGGCAGGGATCGAACCCTCAACTTCATGGTTCCTAGTCGGATTTATTTCCATTGCGCCACAATGGGAACTCCTATTTTATTTCTTTTTACAGCACCTACAGCATATGGAAGTTCCCAGACAAGGGGTCAAATGGAAGCTGCAGATGCCAGCCTATGCCACAGCCACAGGAACACCAAATCCGAGCTGCAGTTGTCATCTGCACTGCTGCTTGTGGCAACACCGGATCCTTAACCCACTGAGTGAGTCCAGGGATCAAGCCCACATCCTCATGGAGACTATATCAGGCTCTTAACCCACTGAGCCACAATGGGAACTCCTATAAATATTTTAAATATGCATTTATGTATTTCTAAAGTCTATCAGTTTCTAGTACATAGCAAGCTCTCAGTTCGCAGCAACAATTATTACTTGGGAAGGCCTGACAATCTTCTTAATCACAGGCAAGCAATCTGGATCTGGAATGTGAGTTACCCAGAAAAATAATCAGCTCAAGGGTTTGCTCACAGAGGAGAGCTGACCTAGGCCTGTTGACTCACCGTGTAAACACAAGTCATGGTAATTTACTAACAGCAAGACCTATTTCCTGCTGAGCGCTTCCAGCCCAGGCTCCAGAACTAGACACAGGGGAAGAGGTCAAAAATACTTGCATGGAACCTGTTTCCCTTTCCACTAACTTTTGAGTGATGAGCCGCTTGCTGGTTGCAATGTCATCAGAATGGAAATTTCTCACCTGGCATAAACTAGACAGAGCTTTTGAGATGCAAACCATATCCGTTCTCAGAGGGGAGCAGTGAAATGGAAGAGAGAAGTCACTTTCAAAGAACCATCCCCCTGCTTTCCCCTCTATACACATGCTAAGCACACAAGGCTTTTGCAATCTGCTACGAAAACAGAATTTTAAAATAAACCCTTGTCTGCTCTCTCAAACCAGAATTTTAGAAGAAAATGAATTTTTGTAGGGTGAATTTGTCCTCCCAAATTAGTTTCATTCACACACACGCGCGCGCGCACGCACACACACACACACACACACACACACACACGCGCACACACACACAATGAGGCATTCATTAATAGGCCAAATAATGGAACAAGCAAATTCACCCTCAGCAAGAAAGACATTCGGTAATTGTGAGGACAGGTTTGAAGCTGCGTAAAAATAAAACTCACAGAAGCCAGCAGATGGCACTTAATCATAATTTTTCCTATGATTTCTATTAATTGTTAAATATTCTTCATTCTGTTTTTCCAGTATGATGAATGATATGCTAATATGGCGTAGTAAGTAATGTTTTCCCTTTGAGATATTAAATAGGCTTGTTACATAAAATTCCCCCACCTACGTAACTAGCCCAAGACCCATTTTTCTCATGCATATATTTATCATATCCCAGTATGCATATGCATGCCCATGTATTTGTGTGCTTCCAAGCATGGAGTGTGTCTGATAAATGTCTGAGGTAAAAGCTAACACTTTCATTTATCTCCAGAAGCAAATCCAAATCAAGGAACTGTTGTTCCTGAAACAGTCACATAAAACCATCTAAGCCACATTGTCTGCCAGAAATAGAAATGTAGAAATACCTCAGGGAGGCTACTTGGCAATTTCCTTCAATGCTCCTATTACAAGCATTAACAAGGTGAATGACCCCTTCTAGGCTGCTCCGCCTCACCTGCCAATTCTTGTACTTTCTCTACCGCCCACCCCCATTTTCCTCTCCTCCATGACACTCCTCTCTTTCCTTCGCCCCATGCTCCTGCAAGGCCCCAGCCTTTCCTACTGCTTAACTCTCTTTCTTTATTCTGATTCTCCCGGTTTTGGTTTATTAATTTTTTTTTTATCTCTCCTTTTCTCTTATAAGTGCTGGTGGCAGTTTCCTCAGTCTTGGGGGGGTGGGGGTGGGGAACAGATGCTGTACCAGTCAGGGTTCTTGGTTTCTGACACCAGAAATTGACTCTGTTAAGTACAAAAAAATGTATTGGAAAGCCATCAAGTAGTTAACAGAATCGACAGGAAGCCTGGAGAATCTGGCCCAGCCAACAGGCAAGAACCAAAGGAGACTGGCACCAGAGAAGACCGCCAAGGTCACACCCCTGAAAAACCACTCAACTGGGATAGTGCCATCGGCACTGCAGCCACCAGCCGCTAACGGCCACTGCTGCCACTTGACTCTACTGAAAAAGCATGCACTCATGCCAAGGGCTGGTTTCATTCCCACCAGATTCCCAGTCCAGACTGGAGGACCCAATGCCAACGATGGGAGGACAGGCTTCGTGAGCTGCTCTCCAAAAGCAGAGCTGCAGTTCTGGCTCCCACTGGAGTGAGGTGGGGGTGCAGAGTCGAGGCTCTGGTAGCCTGTCAGGGAAGCAGGAGAAAGCAGATCTCAAGAAGCACTTGAGATGAGAAGGTACCAGTTGCCACAGACACCAGTCATTTAAAAGCCTCCCTACTCCTGGTGCACAGATGGGATGGTCTATACTCCCAAGCTGAGTGGGAATAAGCTGGGGAAATGGAAAGCCATTGGGGAGCTTACAAATCAATTATACCAGTTCTGGAAGGACGCGCTCTAGAGTGAAATTCAGCTGATGCTGTAACCCTGCACAGTCAGCTCGGTTATTTCATACGTGCTTTGTCCTGGAAAAACTGAGGAGCTGCAATTGCTAATGCAAGCACCCTTTGAGTTCAGGCTCTATTTAGCTGACTTCAGTTCCAGCCCCTAAGCACTATTCCTTTGACCTCCCACATCTTAACCCTTAATGGAACCAGATGAGCTCCTTTTTAGGGATGAAATTTGTAACATGATTCCTGGCTGGGTGCAGGGGCCTCTTCCCTCCTCCTGCCAGCTGGTCCCAATTATGAGCTGGTTTGGGTAATTTGAGAGTTTGGAGGGTGTCTGCGCAGTAGAAGGAGGGTTTCCTAAGCACTTAGCTTCCCTTAGGATCCCAAGCCCAACTCAAAGTAATGGAGCCTTTAATATCCTGAATTATGAGGTGATTTTCACTGGTTTTCCCAAAAAATAGGAAATAAAATATATAAATAAAATCACTTGGTGGTGTGCCTGATAACCACCGCCAACGCAGAGTGAAAAATGAAGGCAGCTGTCTATATCATCCGAGTAGAGCTCCAACTTCGCCTACAGATCTTGGGTGATTGCCTCAGTTTTCCTGTGTTTTAACAGAATGGGCTTGTGTTTTCACAGAGTGGGCCTGTGTTTTCTCAAGTTTCCTTTAGGATAGGTGACACCCAGGCAAGGCTTTGGGGGATCTCCAGCCCAGTTTTAAAAGCCTACATATATATCTGTGTTCGAGTTTACATTGTTAAAAAAAATTTCCCATGTAATATTTATTGAGCATCTATTACACCAAGACGCTGCAGATTCTGGGAACTCAAAGAGAAATCTGACTATGGAGTAAGATGAATCTCGTCCATGGCATTTCAAGGTGGTGGGGTGGAAGAGCCAGCCGTTGGCTGAGAGGAGCCTTTTGTCAGTGACATTATTTAGCCTCACCATGGTGCATGGTGATAATACAGACCAGATGGCTTTTAGTTGGTTTTATTATTTTTAAACTCTCTGCAGACTAATACAGTCCTTATTGCCGGCACCTGGACTGATTCTCCCTCTGGCCCCCCTCGCTATTCGACCTCCACCACCACTCCCCCAGTTTGGGTCACCATAGGCACTCTAAGTAGAGATAGGAGGAAAAACTTACATAGGAAGATTCAAATGTTACTGGAAATAAGTTCCCATAGCTGAGTGGGCATGAGTTCCATTGGCAAGTCAATGCCAATCTTAGCATTGATCTTTGTGGGGGCCTGTCTGAGGCATGTCCTTCATTCCCACTCCTTGAGTCACATTATTAACATTTAGAAGCCAGCTCCTTTTTCTCGCAACGTTATTATTTCATATCTTTGGGCCCAAGTGTCCTCATTGTGCAGAGCATGCATGAGAATAGCCCTTAATGGTAAGGATTAAATGAGGGAACACATGTGAAATAAATGTTAGCTTTTACTTATCATTACTCTATTAAAACCTCTTCATAAAATTTAGTTCAAGCTTGTATGGACATAGAAAGATCATGAGAAATAAGGAACGAGACAGAGCCCAGGAAGCAGAGAGAGGTAGGCACCTAGGTCAGCCACGCAGGTGCAGTTCTGCCACCCACACCACACTGATCCAGGAGTGCCTGGGAGATGGGGGGTGCAGCTTGGGCTCTCTCCTCACATCACTGTTACCCATATTCACCACCGCCCACTGATGTGTCTTTTCTAAATTATTACACTGATGATTGCCAAATGGTGACTTTCTAATACCATTATTTCTTCCGCATTTTTTTTTGATTGACTGTAAGAAATAGTTTCTTCACATTTATTTGTTCATTTGTATGGCTATATCGATAGGAACTCATAGGTCTCTCTCTCTCTCTCTCTCTCTCTCTCTTTTTTTTTTTTTTTTTTTTTTTTTTTTTTTTTTTTTGCTTTTTGGGACCATACCCACGGCATATGGAAATTCCTCGGCTAGGGGTCAAATGAGCTGCAGCTGCCAGTCGGCGCCACAGACACAACAACAAGGGATTTCTACCTACACCACAGCTCACAGCAATGCTGGATCCCCTACCCACTGAGTGAGGCCAGGGATTGAACCATGGATACTAGTCAGTTTCTTAACTTGCTTAGCCACAATGGGAACTCTGAGTTGAGTTACCTTTTGATTTGCATTTTTTTTTTTTTGCCTTTTGTCATTTTTATGGCCGCACTTACGGCATGTGGAGGTTCCCAGGCTAGGGGTCTAATCGGAGCTGTAGCCACTGGCCTGCGCCGCAGCCACAGCAACACGAGATCCGAGCCGCGTCTGCAACCTACACCACAGCTCACGGCAACGCCGGATCGTTAACCCACTGAGCAAGGCCAGGGATCGAACCGCACCCTCATGGTTCCTAGTCGGATTCGTTAACCACTGCACCATGACGGGAACTCCTGATTTGCATTTTTAAAAGAGAAATTCTCTTGTGACATAGTGGTTTAAGGATCCAGCATTGTCACTGCAATGACTTGAGTCACTGCTGTGGCACGGGTTTGATCCCTGGCCCGGGAACTTCCACGTGCTATGGGTGCAGCCAAACTTTAAAAAATAAAATAAAAAAATAAAAATATAAAAGTACGTGGGCAGATTTGTAGAGAAAGAATTGAAGGGGCACAAAGATAGACTCTCCTCCTCTTGGCATCCCCAGCACTGTGTAGCATGCTTTGAGAAAGGCACTATGTAAATATTTAGAAAAGAGAGGCAGTGGAAGAAGGGAGGAGACTAAGAGAAGGAGGGAAAGGATTTCACTGGTGGCTCGGCAGGTTAAGGATCTAGCATTGTCACTGTTGTGGCTCAGGTCACTGCTGTGGCACGGGTTTGATCTCTGCTCCAGGAACTTTTGCATGCCGTGGGCATGGCCAAAAAAGAAAAAGAGGGAGCTTGGGAGACCAGAGGCTTCCCCAGAGGGATATACTAGAGTTTAAACCTCTGATTTTCTTTTCTGTAGTGGGATTGATTTCTCTCTACAGTCAAGGATGGAAAATTGCATTGAAGTGTGTCTTCCTTCTTCTGTGAAGAACCTCTTAAGTGGCCTCCTGTAGCCACCTACATAAATGTAGGAGTGTTGGACCCCTTGTCTTGTAGAAGAATCAGCCTGAAGCAGATACTCCTTGCTCAGTGGCAAATTGCTCACAGTCTCTTTTAGTTGTATAAGTGTTGGACAAATAGACCTTTGTCCTGGAAGAAGTTGTAGCAAGGTGTTTTGGTTTTGGTTTTGGTTTCTTTCTCTCTCTCCGCCTTCCAAGTTAAAACCTTCCCCATTCTTTCATATGCAGATTTGGACTTTCTGGAAAGCCTGTTTGCCTAAGAGTTCAGGGCCTGCCAGGAGGGGAAGGATTAAAGTTCAATTCCCTGCTCCCTGAGGTTCAAAAGTCAGGAGTGTGTCGCCTGGTGGTAACACTCAGGGGCTGGGCAATAAAATTCCCACAAGGCAAGAGAGCAGCTAGCCTCTCTAACCCTTGGCACAGAACTTCTTTACCAGACGCTCATCAAGTCAGACAGGTCCACCAGGTGACAAAGGCTGGCACCAGTCCTGAGCTCACTGCATTTGGAGAGAAGTGGCTCTGTGTGTGTGTTGGCTGGCAAGAGCTGTAAACCAATGGTGTTCTGCAGCTGACTCATAATGGCTTGCAAGAAGTGATTGTTAATTTTTCAGGAATTTTGCAAGCCAGTTGTTAAATATAGCCATTATTAAATATTAAATTACGTAAGTTCAATTAAATATTTACATGAAAACAAACATTAGTAAATACTCAAAACTCCTCAGTTACCGATTATTTTCTCCCATTTCACTATTATCTGTGCGCTAGTGGTTGTTTACAGCTCTTGCAGCTGGATGGTGGAGATTTTGTACGTAACGGTGAGCTGTTGTGCATTCCCAACTCCGCATTCAGTGATGTCACATGGGTAGCTTAAAATCAGTCATGGTGAATGTATTTATACCCTGGGAATTGGCAAACTCTAATAAGCAATGCTTGCCTCCACCCGCACCCCCTGGGGGAGCCGGATGTTAAACATTTAGCAGCACACCCCTGACTATAACCCTTGAGACTGATTCCAGCTAGGGTGTGAGGTCCTCATGACTGCATCTACTCAGGGAGCACACGCTGGAGGATCTGGAGCAGAGGGCTCAGGTCCTATCACTATTCTGCAGGCTTGAATGATCCTGGACTTGCTTCAACTTTTTAAAATTTTTACCTTCCACCGAAGAGACTCAACCACTGATCCACAGCAGCTTCCACACTACTCTCCATATCGGCGAATAGTGTCTTCATTTTCCAGTGGCTCAGACCTTGGTATCGTACTTGATTCCTCTCTTTCTCTCCCAAGCCAAATCCAGTCCATCATCACCTATACTTTCAAAATAACCCAGAATTCAACCTCTTCCTCATCATTTGGCAGGGCCACCGTCTGGATTCAAGCAGCCGTCAGGTCTCCCCTGCGTGGTTGTGCACCGTCACCCTCTCTGACCTCATCGCCAGCCACCCTGCCCAGCTTCGCTCTGCCCAGCTCTACTTGCCTCTGTGGTTCTTGACTCTCCCAGATACATTCCCACTTCAGGGCCTTTGCAGTGACTGCTGGTTCCCCGGTACACTTCCCTGGGGAGCACATGGCTACTCACTGCTGCTCTCAGGTCATGGCTCAGAGGTCATCTTCTTGGGAGCCTTCCCTACCCCCCATGCTTTGTGCTCCCCCTTTCTACTCTATTTTCTCTTATTGGCTTTTATTATTATTTGTTTATTCATCTTTTTCATTGACTATCTCTCCCATTAGTATGCGGATTCATGAGGGAACAGATTTTTAATTTTTGTGCCCTCCTCCAGATTCTAGAACAGTACCTGACACATGATAAATACTCATTTCACTTATCTATTGATGCATCATAAACCATCCTTAAATGTAGTAACTTAGAACAGTGCTTCGTTATAATCTCACCATCCCATGGGTTGACTGGGCTCCGCTGGGTGGTTCTTCAGTGGGAATCTTTCATGTGTGTAGTCACATCTGGGGTGGAGACATCTGAATGGCATGACTGACACATGACGCTGGCTGCTGGCTAGGAGCTCAGCTGGGTCTCTGGTCTGGAGTGCCCACATGTGAGCTCTCCGTGTTCACTGTGGTAACATCGTTGAAGATTAGCTGCCACAGAATTCAATAAGTATTTGTGGGTGGAAGGCAGGGGACGTGGTGGGAGGGAAGAAATTAGAAACTTTAGAAAGAAGGAAATGAGAACAGGAAGGAGAGGGGGAGCAAAGGAGGGAGAGCGGGAAAAATGGAACTCAGCTTCCATTTCTGAGCATATGGTAGCATGATACCTCGGGAGTAAAACCCGCCTTTCTCCTGCCTGACTCTCCCTTCCTGTAGTTCTCAGGCTGCGCAATGACCTGGCTCAGAAGCAGAAATTCATCTAACACTGCATATCAGAACGGGAGTACTCTTGGCAGAATCTTTAACAGCGTACACCCCAAGTTCAAATTTGAGCCCGGGCATATTTCCAAGGGAAGAACAACACAGCACTTTATCTCGATGTAGCTCTTTCCCCTTGGTGATTTCAAAGTAGTTTTATAAACAAACCCTATCATTGTACAAGAGAGGAAGTGAAAGGGAACTAGTAATATTTAGGTAACCAATAGCAAAATCATTGAATCGGTGTTAAACTGAAGTGATTAAATAATGATGTGGCATCGGAGGCAGGCTGTAACTGCATCACATTAATAAAATATAATTTGGAAGAAATCAAATATTAAATTTTCCACATAAGAACAGAAGTCAATGGGGGTTTTAGGAGTTAAGAAGTCAAAATACGTTTCTACCAAACTAGATGGAACAAAATTTAAACGGTTGTTGGGATATTAAGAGTGGATTCACTTTTAAAACAGTTTGGAATGGTTGAGTCATTTTCCAGAGCCCAGATATCCTGTGCCAGTTGGGCAATTTTTCCTGAACCAACCTGGCGGACCGTTGTCTAATAAGGGGACTTTGCAGACAAGCTCCCTGGTTAAAACCCAGAAAAGTAAATGAATCTGGGGTTCTGAAGCGCCAGTGTCTCAATAAAGAGGATAGGTTCAGATTTCCCTCACTATCCAAAAGTAGGGAGTTCCTTAAGACTTTTCCTAAGCCAAATGGTGTAAAGCAAAAATCATTTACTTTATGATACATCTTGTTAACGGATGCACAATATAGAGATAAGGCACAGATGCTCACAGCACAGTTCACAGCTATCGCGGCTTGATGCTGAATTGCTGTGTGTGGTTCCCAAGAAAGGAACTTGGCAGTGTCACTCTCACTGCTCAGGTGTGTGCTGCCTCTAAAACAAGTCACTGCAAAATAACTTTCAGAGTTCCTGCTGTGGTGCAGTGGGTTCAGGATCCGGCATTGCCACAGATGTGGCTTGGATACAGTCCTTGGCCCTTGAAATTCCATGTGCTACGGGTGTGGCTGAAAAAGAAAAATAATAATAACAGTTTTTCATAAAAGCCAAAATCTTCTTTAAGATTTCCTTTGTTTAATGAAAACAGGTACTAAGGTAGGTCTTTCTTAAAAGCAAAGTGGCATAAAGCAAATTTTCGAGAACGGAGGATACCTGTATTAGTGTCACCTAGAATACTGATGATGATAGAAGTCGTGTATAATAGGATGTGAACCCCATGAGCATGGGACTCTCCTCTGACTTATGTGTCATAGGACAAAGTGGCATCGTGTACTTCAATTCATGGCCCCTCCGAACCACTTTTGGTCTTCAGCCCCCAAAATATACTCATTAGGGAAATTGGGATAACTTAAGAAAGTAATTTCTCATGTATTAAAAGCAGGAGGTTGAACTACACTTATCCTTCTCCCCTGCCACCCCCGACAAAAGAAAACCCAAAACAAAACAATGGTTTAAGCAACACAGTTTATTTCTCTTTCGTATAAACCTGGACAAGTTGTTCACAGAGTATGAAGTGCTCCACAGTACCAGGGTTTCAGATTCTTTTTTCTTACTTTTCTGCCTTGGTCTCTAGTTCCTAAAGCATCTCATGGTCCAAAATGGCAGCTTTGGCTCTAGCCCTTACATCCTTATTTCAGCCAGGAGAAAGAAAGAGGAAAAAGACAAAGAGAAGAGAACATCTCTTCCCTTTATGAACATTTGCCACAAGTGCTCACCTTGCTAGTTATAGTCAATTGACCAGACGACCAGATAAAAATCACATGATCTTGTCTGATCAGAAACTGAATCAGGAAGACTGAGAAATGGAGTCTTTGCAGCAACATATGCCTGGCTAAACATTAAGGATCCTAATAATACAGAATTAAAGAAAACTAATGTTTTAGGGGAGTTCCCACTGTGGCTCAGCAGCTAACAAACCCAACTAGTATCCATGAGGACAAGAGTTTAATCCCTGGCCTTGCTCAGTGGGTTAGGGATCCAGCATTGCTGTGAGCTGTGGTGTAGGTCGCACATGCAGCTCAGATCCTGTGTTGCTATGGCTGTGGTGTAGGGCAACAGCTGCAGCTTGGATTGGACCCCTAGCCTAGGAACCTCCATATGCTGTAGGTATAGCCCTAAAAAGGGGAATAAAAAAGAAAAGAAAAAGTAAAAGAAAACTAATGTTTTAGGACAATTAAGCAGTCTCTGACATAGTTTACCCTTTGACCTCCTAAAATATATGTGCACCCTTCTTTTCCCCCGCAGGACACACTCTTTCCCCAAAAGAAGAAACACCCAAATCATATTGAGTGACTGCCTGCAGCTCAAAATCAAGATATTAGGCGCTACATAGTATCCCTGAATGAGTCCGAATGTGGTTATAGGATATTGCGAACCACCAACTAAAAGACTAGTTACGTGCCCCCTGCGGCACTACATATATGGTAATAGAGTAGGAACAGGAAAATCATCATTAAAACTGCCATTCAGAAGATGGGAAAACCCCAGAAGTCACTATTTAAAATAATGATCAAATCCTGCTGTGCAAGAATTGAGGAGACTGTCTTCGGAAACAGAGAGGTCAGCCAACTGTCCTCTGGGGGTTCATCTGTGTCCATTACCCTCCATGGCCATAGCTGGGGCAGAAAGCAGCGAGTGTGTCCTTTGAGGGCTGCATGGCTTTTAGAGCCTGTTTCCTACGGATGCAGAGTTGGAAGCACAAGCGTTGCTTGCAATGGTGGCAGGCTTTCACAGGCTAGGTTTATAGTGTCTTTGGCAATGCAGTTCCCTCAGAAACTCAGCAGTCATCTCTTCCATGTGCCTTCTATTTGTTCTATGCACAAGTAACAACAGCCAAAAGACTTGGGTCTTTGAATGGTAGACCCTTGTCCTCTGTCCACCCTTTTTCTCAGTTTAACAGCAGTTAGTTGAGGCTACCTGAAATAGTGAATTTTGAATTTCGGAAGGAAAGCAACTTTTTTTTTTTTTTTGGCTTTCTTTTTTAGGGCCACTGTGGCATATGGAGGTCCCAGGCTAGTGGTCAAATTGACGCTACAGCTGCCAAACTACATCACAGCCATAGCAATTCCAGATCTGAGCCACATCTGTGAACTACATTACAGCTCATAGCAACGCCGGATCCTCAACCCACTGAGCGAAGCCAGGGATGGAACCCTCAACCTCATGGTTCCTAGTCGGATTTGTTTCTGAAAACCATGATGGGAACTCCCCAGGAAAGCAACATTTTTAATTGGATATTAATAGCTAAGCCATCACCCATTGTCTGGCAAAGAGCTTTTAATGGCACTGAGTGGAACTTCAGCTTTAGAGTCACTGCCTATAAATGTATCTTTGGGAGGCATAAGACCATTGCCTTTGTCACTTTTAAGTTCCCAGACCACCAGACCACTAGTCAATTTGGTTGGCAGGCCAAAGGCAGAAAACCCATTCCTAACCACTTTCCCTAACATCTTTAAAGTTGGAAAGAGTTCGTTCATTTCCTACTCTTCTTGCTACCTAAAGATTTTAGGATCTTGTAATGGTTTTAAATCCCCCCCCCCACCAAAGCCAAATACTGGTACCAATTTATGTTTTAGCTGAGATAGGCAAAATTGCTACCAAAGATTAACCTAACAATGTAGTCATGTCAATACAAAAGAAATGAACCTGCCACAGCTCGTGGCAACACCGGATCCTTAACCCACTGAACGAGGCCAGGGATCGAACCTGCACCTTCATGGTTACTAGTCAGATTTGTTTCTGCTGCGCCACAACGGGAACTCCTATGCGTGTTTAAGTTGATAATCTCTTAAAATCAAATGCATTTTAACAACCCTGCATTTTATTCCCTCCCTAACCTCACATTTAATGTTTTTGACACCAGCTTTTGCATCTTTTCATTTTGTATATCCCTTAATAGTTATTGTAGCTATAAATGATTTTATAGTTTTGTCTTTTAACCTTTCTACTAGTTTTATAAGTGGTTGATCTTACCTTTACTATATGTTTGCCTTTACCAGTGGGATTTTTCCTTCACAATTTTTATTTTACAGTGTGGGCTTTTCTGCTTATTGTGAAGCAGTTTAGTGTCTCCGAACTCTTTTAGCTTTTGCTTGTTTGTAAAATTCTTTATCTTGCCTTCAAATCTGAAGAGTACTCTTGGTTGTAGGTTTTCTTTTCTTTCATCACTTTGAATATATCATGCCACTCCTTTCTAGGTTGCGAAGTTTCTGCTGAAAAGTTAGTTGGCAGCTGCTTTTCCCTTGGCGCTTTTAAGATTCTCTATCTTAAGTTTTGCCATTTTAATTCCAGTGTGCCTTGCTGTGGACCTCTTTGTGTTCGTCTTGTTTGAGACTTTCTACATTCCTTGCACTTGGATATCTGTTTCCTTGCACAAACTAGGGAGGTTTTCAGCTATTATGTCTTCAAATAATTTATCTGTCCCTTTACCTCTCTCTTCTCCTTCTAGGACCCCTATAATGTGAATGTTAGTGTGCTTGAAGTTGTCCTAGAGGTCTATTAAACCATCCTCATTTTTATTAATTTTTAAAAATTTTTTGGCCATATCCATGGCATGTGGAAGTTCCTGGGCCAGAGGTCGAACCTGCACGACAGTTGCAACCTGTGCAACAGCTGTAACCACACTGGATCCTTTACCCGCTGTACCACATGGAAACCTCCCATCCTTATTTTTAAAAATTCTTTTTTTATGTTTAGTTTGAATGATTTCCACTACTCTGTCTTCCAGCTTGCTGATTCTTTCCTGTGTTTCATCTAATCTACTGTTGATTCCTCCTATTATATTTTTAATTTCACTTACTGCATTCTTCAGCTTTATTTGATTCTTCTTTATATTTTCTAACTTTTTGTTAAACTTCTCACTCTAGTCGTTCATTCTTTTCCCCAGTTCTTTGATCATCTTTATGGTCATTACCTCAAACTTTTTATCAGATAGGTTGTTGTATCCACTTCACTTAGTTCTTCTGGGGTTTTATCTTGTTCATTTGCAACATATTCCTTTGTCACCTCATTTTGCCTAATACTCTGAGTATTACAAGAAGTGGTCTTATGTAGATATTCTTTGGGGGCCAGCAGCACACTCCCCTCTGGTCACCAGAGCTGTGTGCTCTAGGGGTCCCCCCATGTGGGCTACGTGTGCCTTTCCATTGTGTCAGGGCTAACTACTGTGGGTGCACTGGTAGGTGGGGCTGGCTCCCAGCCCTTTTGCCAGCCAGGTCCCACCTGGTGCAAATGCTGTTGGCCCACTAGTGGGCAGGACAGGGCCCTGGCACAGCTGGCTATGCAGCCTGGGGGTTATGGGGCTGGTGCCTGCCTGAGTTTATCATTTTTGTTTTATTTTTTATTACTTTCTGATTAACAAGGCAATGTATGCCCAACTAAGTTTAGGAAGTACAAAAAGTTAGGAAGGAGAAAATTAAAATCAGCTGAACTCCCACTAGTTGGGATGGCCCAGTTAGTAGTCTATCACAGTGATTTCCTTGCAGTGTTTCTTTTTCTATCAGGCTATTATTTTTAAGGCTGTGGACCATGGGGTACCCTTTGATTCTACACACAAGCAGTTCCCCACTCGATGCTATGAAAAGGAAGCCAGGGAAAAAATACCCCCCCCCCATTAGAAACAAAAGGGCTCATTTAATATATACTGAGTTTGGAGGGAAGAGAAGGTAATCCTTCCTAAATTAGTCTAGACTTGTTGTCATCATGTGAAGAACCCAACCTAGGAAATAGAAGGCACTGGGATGATCCAGGGGAATGGATGGTTGTAGGGCTACTGGAAATTCTGGGCCAATTCACAGTCTTGCCTCAGGCTAGTTTTGCTGGGGAATGTCCATGCTTATTCCTGTCAATAGGGTATTCTAGTCTCAGAGGGGTTGTGGGACTTGGCAAAGAGCACAAAGCAAGAAAGGCAGACCAAAACACTTAAAAATTACAACTTCTATGGGGCAGAAATAAAACCCTAAACTCTGGATTCACATATTCTGACAAACCCAGTCAAACCGGAAGGAAGATTTGATTTAAACTGGACAGCTACCAGTCGGGACTTATTTCTTCCCCAATGGGCTGTGCAGAATTGGCAAAGACTTTTTTTTTTAATAATAATCAGTGATAATCTGATAACAGAATAACAGACCAGTTTGTCGTTTTTAATTTCTATACCTCCTCTTACCATTATCACTGCCTAGACATTTTGCATTAGTCTTTAAAATGTAAATTTACTTACAGCTATTCATTCTGCCTATTCTAATGCCTGTCAAACAGAGATGAAAGAAAACTGTACCAAGGCAAAGTCTGAGATCTTCGTCTCAATCAGTAAAATCTTCCGTGGAACCTTGCACTACTCAAGCGAGACAGATCTGAGCTCTTGATATGGTTAGAAAATGTGACCTACTTTAAAACCCAGCAGTGTGTGTGTGATGAAACGAAAGTGAATTGTTTTGCTGAAATCTGACACTAAAAATAGGGCACCGGATCCTTCCCCTGCTGGAAAAAAAAAAAAAAGGCATTAAAATGAGTGTGTGTCTGTATGTCTGGGAATATGTCTCCATAGCAACCATTGTCCCACCTCCCCTATCAACAGCATTACCCCTCTCTACAGAAAGAGGTCATATGAATGCCTTTCCCAGCACCCTCCCCAATCCCTTATTCCATGAAATCTAATTAAAGAGTGAAATGAATTTTAGTGATGGTTCTAGAGGCTGGGAGAAGGCCAAGGTGGGGGGTGGGCCATGAGGAAGGACCGCCAAGAGGGGGGGACAGGAAGACCTGCCCTTCCACACTGGATCAGCAGCTCGCAACTCTGTTCTCATTTTTAAAGAGAGCCACGGCTCCCACCCTGAGGAGCTGCAAGGGAGCGATAAACCTGCCATGCAACGATGTTATTGCTTTAATGGATACCGAACTGGTGGAGCACTTTATTTCCACCAGGGCTTTTTACATTGTCTCTTCTTCCCTTTTCACAACATCCAGTTTTCCTCAGACATTCCCCCCTCCCCCTTTATTAAGGAAACGTGTCCCCATTTCTAATCCCACTCTGGTGAAGGGGAAAGAAAGCGTTCCTTGAGATAATAGGTCGGTCTCTAGAACGAGGTGTGTGAGACAACGACACTTGTGAAAAGCCCCCCTACACACACACACTCTTTTTTGTAAAGATTAGAAGCTAGAAAAGAATAGCGGTGCGGAGTGATGGGGTTGAGGAAGGTACTCTGGGGAGTTTGAAACTGATGTGTGCAAATGAACCTGAGGTTTTTTTAGCATCTGCTGGGGACCTCTCATCTTCCTTCTCAGCGGCTGCCCCCCTCCTTCCTCCTCTCCTCACCTTCAGTGTCCAGTCAGCAGCAGCCTCGGGCACCCCCCTCCACTCTGGCGATCCCTTCCCTCGGCTGTCTGGGCATCCGCTCCTTATTCTTGCATCCAAATGTTTTCTCCAGGTTGGATGTCAGTCTGGCTTTGTGTTGCATGGGGTCCCAGCTGGAACAGAATTTTCCTCCAGTGAGGACACAGGTCTGGGTTGGGCTGGCTGGTCAGCGGGAGGCGGGTGACAAGAAGGCAGGTGGGACCTCCTGAGGGAGCGGGGGACAGGCTGGGGGGGGGAGTCTGTTGCCCACTGTCTTCAGCCCCTGCACTGACTCAGAGATGGAAGGAGAGGCAGCGTGAAGAGCAGCATGGTGTTGTCACTCAGACTTGTCCCTGTCCCAGTGGACTGTGAGTGGGTTGCATATACATGAAAAGTGAAAGCCATGCTCTCCCTAGGACAGGATGGCAGGGCCCAGAGCACACTGACGGGGTAGCTGACATGTGACTCTGGGCATCCACAGGAGAGGCCACTTCGACTGCCAGTCCTACAGCTTTAGCAGCGGGTGCCTCTCTGCCTTAGAAGGAATAAGCAGCTTCTCCATGGTGGGCAGTGGGCCTCCAGTTAGCACGTGGGTGGGCGGGGGGCTTCCCTTTTGCCAGCCAGCTGAGGCAGCGAGGACCCATCATTTGCCAAATACCTTTGAAGCATCCTGGAAAAAATCAGAGAAGATCTAGGAGAATGAGTCATGATCAAGCCAGAGAAATTCCTATGATGTGAGCTTTTTGTCTAGGCTGATGTGGCTTATGGCAGATGGCAGAGCCACGATACAGTCACAAGAGCTAATATTTACTGAGTGCTCACTCCAGGCCAGGAGTTTTTCTAAGCACTATACATACACCAACTCATTGACACTTACAGTCGCCTATGAAATAGACACCATTCTTAGCTCCATGTGACAGGTGAGATCAGAACATGCTCAAGGACATATAGCTAGGAAGTGGCCAAGTCAAGTCCCAACCCAGACAGAAGCCAGAGCCCACCCTCTAGCCTGTCAGAGCAGGATCTGCATATTCACTGAATGACATACATCTCCAGTCTTCTTCGGATCATCTTCATTTTTTTCAGAGTGCTTAGGAATTTTTCCAACACCAGTGTCATTATATAAATAACATTAAAAGCATGTTTAAATGAGAAAAAAATAAGTCATGGTAAACTCACCACCCCAATGCAAACAATTTTATGTGTGCATGTTTCTTCTGTCCATGCCCTCACATATTTCACATAGTGAACATGTAATTCAGTATTCTGTTTTGTTTTTTTGTTTTTTGGGGGGCTTTTTTTGTTTGTTTTTCAGGGCTGCACCTGTGGCATATGGAAGTTCCCAGGCTAGGGGTCTAATCGGAGCTACAGCTGCCGGCCTACACCACAGCCACAGCAACACAGGATCCAAGCCACGTCTGCAACCTACATCACAGCTCACGGCAGTGCTGGATCCTTAACCCACTGAGTAAGGCCAGGGATCGAACCCGTATCATCATGGTTACTTACTGGGTTTGTTACCACTGAGCCACGATGAGAACTCCTGTATTCTGTTTTTTTCAAGTGTAATATAAAGATATTTTCATAGGTTATATTTTTGTTTTAATTTTTATTGCCGTATAGCGTTCCTTCAAGTTGCTGTACTGTAATTGACTCTGCCAGTTCTATTTTGGACCATTGGATCGTTTCCAGCTTGTCGCCATTTCAAAAGAAAGAAACAAAACAATCTTTCTTCCACTTTTTTCCTTTTATTAAATGCTTCGACTGTGTCCAGACAGAGGAGAGCTGCTGAATCTGTGCGTTTGGAGCCATTTTGATACCCTTCGGCCTACCCTCAAGGCTTACTCAAAAGTTAGAAGGGTGTGAACTGGAAGGACTGCTTTAGGTGCTATTCTTTACTGAAGGACCTGGGAGGAATGAACAAGTGAATGGAATTACACTCAAACGATCGCTGCCAACGTGCTAGAAGCCAAGCAGGCAGAGCAGCCAACATGCAGAAGTGACATTTTTTAACTTGGTAACAGATGGCCACTGGTCAGAGCCCAAAAGGCCAGCGCTCCTGAAAGCAACAGGATGCAGGCCTGTGATTCAAATGCCCCCCCTACACACAGAGGAACCGCCACCGTCCGCTTACCCACGATCACATGACGTGTGTGCGTGTGTGTGCAAGAAATATGAATTATTTCTCCCTCCCTGATTGCTGCGATTTCATTTTCCTACCCTCTGACAGAGACTTTGAAAGCTCGGAATCACCACAGGCTACATTCCCAAGCCCACCCTGGCTCAGCCCCTCTGGACTAGTGGGAAAACCTCAGACTCTGATGTATGCCCAGACCAGATGGGATTCAGTTTCAACCCCGGTTAAAGCGATCCATTTCCCCATATCTCAAAAGCCCAGTCCTGGGCACTAACGCAGTCAAGAGAGGAAAGGGGCCCCTACAGCAAGGCAGTTGGAGGAGGCACTCCTTCTCAGGCGCTGGCCTTGCACAGAGGTGATGCCGAGGCCGCTCCTCCGGCTCTGTGCTCTGGTACCCCCCTCGCCTCACCTAGTCCGGCCCTGGAATCACAGCAAGGCTCTGGCTTCATCATTGCCACCCAGCTCAAGCCCGCGTCCCCACTAGACTCTGAAAAACTAGTTCAATTGGGGTTTCCAACATCAGCCAGTATTCAAATGAGTGAAAGGCCACGTCCACCAAAAGGCAGCCGTCGTGGAAGGGGATAGGCTGACGAGCTTTCTATGACAGATTGGAAAGCATAGGTCAGCCCATGGAGTCCAATCAACAGCCAGCCCGGGCTCACTGACATACAAGAGGGTGAGGTGACCCGAAGCATGACTTCAGTACTGGCGGGTACTTGTGATTTAAAGCCTGCTGAGAGAAGTAACATTCGACAGCTGTGCAGATTCACACTGCTGAACACGTATTACACAATATTATCAGACATCCTCCTACACGGAGCAGCCGTGTTGGTCCCCACTGGGTGATTCACCAGGTTCCAACACGAGCCACCAGAGAGAGGGAGCTATCAAAATTGGGGTGATGAGAGAAAGCGTAGTAGCACTTGGTAACAGCGGCAGACAGACTGGATACCTTTTCAGGCTGGATCAAGAAAAAGCTTTGACAGAATGAGGCGTGCTTCTCCTTTATTTGAAATGTTGCCGGTCTACAGATCCCCGTGCAAACTGTTCAGTGGAGGGAACAGTGAGGCGAATATTCCAATCCTGGACGGCTGGGAGGGGAGAGAGGTGGAGAAAGCGAGGAGGGAGCCTGGTGCGTTCACTCTTGAATAATAGATTCTCCTGGTAACTAAACCACGGAGAGGACTCGGGCCTGCCCGGGTCTAGCGACAACAAGCACCTCCTGGTTGAGTCTCCACCAGCTTACCTTTCCTCCTGTGCCACCTTGACCGCACCTCTGCTGGGAGCAAGGCCCTTCAAAGCTCTCCCGTCAGCTGAGCCACGGCCTCCAACATGAGATGAGTATGTTGATCTATTGGGGCACAGAAAAAAATATATCAGAATTACCTTTAATGATTATATGGCCTCTGCCTTAATTCTGTTCATGAGCCATGAACCTCATGTCTTAGTATAGCGGTGACGAGTATTCAATTCATTTCAAGAAGCAGGGCTTCAAAGAGTCATATAAATGGATTGGATGATCAAAAAATGGGAGCGACTTGTCTAAGATGGAAACCCTTAGCCTGATGTTCAAGGTCCCCTGCCATTTACCTTCTGAGCTCCTGTCCCCTATTTAACTTCTGACTACCCACTGCAATAAAACATATCCAGTCATCCAGAGAGTCCTGGGGTTTTTATGGGAGGGGGGATGTTTCACACTTTTTGCTTCTGTATCTTGATGGCTAGAACACCAGAAAGTGACGTCATGTTTACCTGGATACATTAAGCCTCTAACCCACTTTACTAGCAGAAAGTCCAGTCCTTTCCAGGATACTCCTTCCTAAATAGGGTCTCCAAGTATAGTTACTATGTTTGTAATTCTCAATGAGACACAGCCTGTGACATGGGCCAGACAAGCTGTGTGGCTGTTGGCAAACTGCCTAAGTTCTCGGAACCTCAATTTCCTTATCCATAGAATGGGGGTAATACTAATGCCTATTTCATGAGGATTATAAAAGGCAGTCCCCAAAAGAGCTTAGTGTCATGCCTGGCATGTAGTAAGCACTCATGGTTAGCAATTAATACTACCAGCATCTGGCATTTGGCAGGTGGCCAATTAACACATGTCTGCTGATTAATCAGAATGTGCTGTGCCTAGGTTGAAAAGAAGATAAAGACCCAACTTATACCCAAAGGCATAGAAGGCTCTCAGTGTCCTTGTTCTGTTAATGTCGCCAAACTCAAGCCTTCTTTGCCCCGGCTGCCCTGGACACACCATCACACCATCAGCCCTTCCCCACCCGTCCATCCCTTCACCCCTGCCGTGACCCACCGAGCAGTCTTCTCTGCATTTTCCCTTAAACCCCCGGGTGCGTCTTGGCATTTGCTTTTGCAACGATCTCTAAGGTGAAGGATGCCCTTCAACTCTTCATTCCCGTTTCATCAAGCTTTTCCTGGCAGTTCAGTTCTCAGCTACAAGAACATCCCTCTGGAAGGCTCAAGATTAGATAAAGTCTTCCTCTCCCCTTGCCTTATCATGGTAGTATCACCAACTGCCTGCTAATTTCTCTGTCACCCCATCACCCGGAAGCTTTTGGAGGACAGAGTTTATGTATGTTCACCATTGTATTCTCAGGGGTTAGGAGTGTCTAACAAATGCTAGCTATGTACAAAACTCTTGTTGAACAAATGGTTGCAGATGAATGGTAGCTTAAAGGCTATAGCAATGCTCAGTACCATCACTCTAATAGAGAGCCATACAATACATCTTGAAAAAATTTCCATCAGAACAGATTCAAATAAATCCTTGGCACTTAATGGAGTAAGTAAGCTTCAGTTATCTGGAAAAATAATTTACTTGCAATGCTTTAACAGACGATGTTAAATAAATGAGAATATTTTCTCGTTTTATTCATCGGTTCCTCAAATAGAAAAGCTCTTGGGAGGATGGGGATGGGGAGAAGACTTTCACAGTGCCAGGGATAGAGCCTTGAATACTTAACTGCACAATGAATATTTGATGACAAACTCATAGAAATTTAGAGTTGAAGGGGACCTTGAGGATTGGCTGAAGGTGGTTTGATTGACAGCTGGACCATTTAGACTCTGGGGAGTGGACCACAAAGCAGCTGTCCCCGGCCAGGAGAAGAAGGGAATACCACTTTTGCTCCAAGGATCTGGTCCCAGGTGTCTGCCCTGAATGGCTTTTCAGGAACCCCAGCAGTCTCTACCAAGTTTGTGTTTTCTGGTATAAATGCTGGGGCTTTGTATATGGAACATGGAAATATCTGTAGTACTTTTAGTCCAAATGTGATTAGCCCAGCATTCTGTAGTATTCCTTCCCAAGGAAAGCCTACCCTGCCTAACCTGGAAAAACACCCAAATTTTCCATTGTGTTGAGATCCACCACAATGGAATGGCTAACAGTGATTTCTAACATAACCGAAGCCACTTCAGTTTCTCACAGAAGGGTTTCTGCCACTCAAGCCACCACCTTGGTTTGTGTGTCCAGAACCTGCTGGAGCACTGCGTGCCGTAACCTGCGCCTCTCCGTATGTTGCCTATTATCAAAAGCCCAAGACCATGACATAATGGCAATCACTGCAGAATGTGGAGTGAGTCTCCTTCCTGCCTGGGAAAGTCCTCTTCCAGACAGAATATGACATGCTGGTCTGGGAGGTCTCAGGTTAAATTTCATTCTGCCATCACTCAAGATAATGAGATAGGAATGTCCACTTGGAGATTATGCCCAAGGTTTCTAACTCTCCCTTAGTTTCTTTCCCCCAAAAGGTACCCCCACTGACAGTCATGTACAGGTGATTCAAACACACAATCAAGTTTTAGTACAATGTGAAAAAACGTAGAAGCCCAGAGAACCAGAGCTCTGTGTCAAATAACTTCAAGGAGCACTGTTCATACTCAGCTCTTCTTCCACCGACTTGGAATGGGCTATTTCCTATCCTTTCTCAGTTCTCTTGGCACAAAACTAAAATCTCTAACTTTGAGTTCCTAGGCACCACTCCTCATCTGAGTCTACAGCCCCGTCTCTTAGGCTGTGACCTTGGGGGTTAACTCTCTTCTGGTTAATAACAACACCTTTCTTTCATTGATAGTTAAACACTTTCAATACTTCATATCACATGAAACCCAGTACTCTTGGGAAAGGGGCAGGCGGTTACCACTGTCCTATTTTACAAAGGAGAAAACTGAGGGTCAGAGAGGTCACTGAATTGCCAGTGATCACCCTAGTAGGGAAAAGCAAAAGTCTTGACTCCTAATGTATTGTTTATTCCATCAGAACAGATGAGTACAGGATATAATTAGATCTACCCTAACGGTGCTGTCGCTAGCTCTCTGGAGTTATTTTGGGGATTCCAGGAGGACTCACCTGTGCTCATAAACAAGCACTTCCAACTACTACATGACATCCTCTATCCTCCTCCTCTTCTTCCCTGGTCCCTGCAGTCCTCTGATGCTCTGCTGCTAGTGCCTGTGGTGAAGAACATTGAACTTGGTCCTCCTCAGAGCTGCAGAGCTGCAGAGCTGCATTCTGGGTCAGGTCCAGCCACCCTTAAACAGTGAGAAGAGGAAGGGGGAGAAGGCAGGAAATATTACAAATGCCCCTGCTGTTGTCGTAGGGCAAATAGAGGTGCCACTAGAGAATGGGAGACGTTGAGACAAGTTTTTGGGTCTGATTCTTTAGGATGACTCTCTTTCCAATAGTTTTTTTTTTTTTTTTTTCCACAACACTCCTTGGCTCTTCATGCAAATAGTCTCCTGGCAGTCTGTCTCTTGAATCCTCTAGATATGCTTAAATGCATCTAAATTTCAGTCAGAGCTGGATTAATAAGAACCAGCCTAAGCGACAGCCCAGAATAACATATAAGTGGGGAGGACTGTGACTATTGATCTCTCTCTCCCCAAACTACACAGCACCTTTGAGGGGTAAATTTCAAAACACTCTACCAAACTGACCTGTCTCTGTGGATTGCACATAGAAGTGTGACATACAGGTGCTTGATGCAACCGTACCTGAAGCTAGAAGTCACAATGAGTAATCTAATTAGTGCACAAGTAATCTAATTCTTTTTGTTTAAATCGTAAATCCTTTCATATTCCCATCATGAAGTTGTCTTGTCTAGAAAATTGTAAAAGAAAACAGAAGTGAGAATAAGAACATCTGAAAAGAGGGGAATATTTCACCAACTTTTTTTGGTACCAAGACTTTAGTACCCAAGTTTTTTTGGCCAGTAGGTATAAATTAATAGGAGGACCTGTTTCTCTATGCAATTTTTATTAACAGAAGATCAGTTGATCCCTGGAGTCCCATATAAGTGTTGAACAAATATTTCAAAAATAACAATTTGAAAGAACACCAACTCATTAACTGGCAGGTGCTCACAGTTTCCATCTAGCCCTGATCCTAGGGGCCAAATTAGTTCAAGTTCCTCCATCCTCACTTGGTCTTTGGTTTGCTTTCCTGTGAAATGAAGGAATTAAAGTAGAAGTAACAAATACTTGTTAACTGAGTATCTTTAAAATCACATTTTTTTTTTTTTTGTCTTTTCAGGGCCGCACTTGAGGCATGTGGAAAAAACCTGGCAGAAACAGATGGATTTCTGTCTACAAATTCCCTTGACAGGGTCTCAGAAGGAAATGAGGCTGGTTTGGCAAGACTGTATTTGGCATCTTGGATGGTGACCTTCCTGGAGACAGTAATATTTTTACTCTCTTTTCTATTCTGTTTGGTACAAGATTAATATGTAAGTTCATCATACCTGCCCACTGACTAAGTGAATTACTTATTTACTTAATGCATTTAGTTTAATTTTTTTGTGTGGTAAAATATGCATAAATTTACCATCACAACCGTTTGAGGGGAACAATTCAGTGACGTTAAGCACACTGAAATTGTTGTGCAATCAGCACCAATATCCATCTCCAGCACATTTTCTACATCACAGCTGACCCTGTACTTACTAACTCTCCAATCCCCACTTCCCCTGGCGACCACCATTCCTCCTTCTCTGTCAGCTGACTACTCCAGGATAAGTAGGGCCTCATATAGTTAGGACCATAGGGTATTTGTCCTTTTGTTATTGGCTTATTTTATGAAGCATAATATCTTCAGGGTCCTTCCATGTTGTCCCATATGTCAGAAGTTCTGTCCTTTTTAAGGCTGAATAATATTCCATTTTCTGCATGTACCATTTTCGTTTCTCCATCCACCTGTCGATGGACACCTGGGTTGTTTCCACTTTTTTGCTATCGTGAATAATGCTGCTGTGAACGCAGGTGTACAAATATCTGTAAAAGTCCCTGCTTTCAGTTCTTTGGGATATATATCCAGAAGTGGAATTGCCAGATGTTATGGTAATTTTTAATTTTATTTTTTTGAGGAGGTTCCATACCATTTCATTTAATTTAAAAAAAATTTTTTTTTCTTTTTTAGGGCTGTGCCCACAGCATATGGAGGCTCCCAGGCTAGGGGTCTAATTGGAGCTGCAGCTGCTGGCTTACACTGCGGCCACAGCAACGCCAGATCCTTAACCCACTGAGTGAGGTCAGGGATCAAACCAGCAATCTCATGGTTCCTAGTCGGATTCATTTCCGCTGTACCACAATGGGCAATCCTAATTTAAAATTTTGAAAATTAAATAAGTAATACAGGAGATAAGCAATTTGAGCATCTAGGTTCTTCTTCCTGGGAGAAAGGAAGGGAGGGACTTTCAAATCTGGTGATTTGTAAAACGGCTAGCTTCCTGAACAGCCCCCTACAAGATGTCCTGAAGGTGAAGCTGGACAGGGGCCACATATCACATCGCTGTACCTAGGCTAGATGGACCACTCGGCAAGGGGACTGTCAGGCCTTCATTCTCCTTGACTGACCAGCCCAGGCCCTCCTGCAAGTACCCCTGCACCCCCGCAGCTGCAGAGACTCCATACCCCCGCCCCCCAATCCCAGTGCCAGGTGGCTCTCCCCTGCAGGAGAGCCTGGAAGGTGAAACCAGCAGGGGTCCACATGCCAAAAGCTGGTTGCTTTCTCCAACTGATGACACCAGCAGTAACAGATGACACCAGCAGTAACATTTTCCAGGGAGCTGGTCTAACTCCAAGACAGCCAAACCTCGGAGCACAGACTGCCCAAAAGCAGAGCGCTCTGAGGGCGCGGCCAAGGCTAAGGCCTGGGAAGGGCTGGTCCGGCAGCTGGAGGCCATTAAAATGTGGCAAAGGCCCCTTCTTTGTTCTCAGGATCAGTTTAAAGTGCTACCAGCTCCTTGGGCAGGGAATTAAATTCCAGGCCAGGGACTGACTATCCAGACCAAATCCTGACTCTCACACAGAGAGTCACACATTTTTTAAAAAGCTATTTATTGAAATAACAGACTTAAAAAAAAAAAATCATCATACCATCCCACCCTCCCCCACCAGCAAATCCATTGTTTTCATTTTTCTATGTTCTCCTCCACAACTAGTGCAATGTTTATTGCTCTTTTTATTCAGTCGGTCATGCCTGCATGTCTCCTCCCCACTTCTGAAGGCAGTTCTACCCGAATTACTGTCATTTTCATGTTTGGGGGGTTGGTGGGAAGAAAAAAGGGTGAGTCTCCTTCCTTCTCTCTGCCTCTTGGCTCGCTCCTCCCAACACACACACGCATGCACGCACGCACGCACGCACGCACCCCTCCATCCCTCCAGGTGCCCTCCTGGCTCTTGGTGACTCACTGACTCGCTGACTCACTCCAGTTTACTGCCCAACTTCTTAGGGAAAGGCACCAGCTAGGAAGCGAAATGTGCTTTTTTAGCCTCGTGGCCGTTCTCCTCTTGAGTCTGCCTAGAGTTGATCATTTCCGAAAGATATGCATTTGACCTACTGGAGCACGGCTCTGGGCTTACTGCCTTGCTTCAGTGCCACCCATCTTCCTGCCCTGCTCTGGAGTCTATCTGTCTGTCTGTCTGTCCTTATCTTCCCCTCTGCTGGCAACAGTGCTCAGAAACTTCACTTACACCGCGTGACTGAGGGCAGAGTTTCCTAAAGGATTTACTGTGTTTGCAGACCACCAGAATGCAGTTCATTTTTTACGTCTCTCAAAGCCTTAAAACTATGACTTGGGCATTCCTGGCACAGACAGGGTAAGATTTAAGGCTTGGGGCTCTTCCAGCCCCTCTAAACTAGCACCATGCAGGTTCCTCCTCACAGCAGGATCATGACGTGGAAATTGGGGCGTCTCCCAGCTTCTGTTTCCCACCTCCGGTGTCTGACTCTGACCTGAAAACCATTTTTCTGCCCAGGTGGCCCTGATGATACTCCCACTTGCTTCTTCAACACTGCTGCACATCTGGATCTCCTGCTGGGGACCTAACTCTAACTCCCAGGGGTGCTCTTGTGTCAGGCGTTCTTCACTCTGATTGGGCCAGCTGCCCTGACTTAGCAGAAAGCATTCAAACCTTTATCCTCAGAAATGGGCAGGCAGGGGAAGTGAGGACGCAGGACTGGATTAGAACTTTCTATCTCCTGACTGGGCTAACATTGGGGTGTCCTGGATCCCCATCTTGAAAGGTACGTGCTTTCATTAATCGTTTTCTCATTTTTTAATGAAAAGAACGATGATCTAGATTGAGTTCAGGGACTTGAAAACCAACATTAGGAAGGCTAAATAACAGTGTAACATTGAAGTCAGAGAGGCCTGCCTGTGATTGGATCTCAGCAGTGCCATGGATTAAATCTGTAAGCTTGAAAAACATGCTGTTCACTTAGCCTCAAGTTCTGCATCTGTAAAATGGGGTTCATACTAAATACTTGCTAGGCTGGTTATGACATTATGTGATACTATATATAAAACCCTCAGTACAAGACCTAGATAGTACATAGTGCTCTATGATTGTATTTTTTTTTTATTTGTTTATTTATTTTTTGTCTTTTTTGTCATTTTTAGGGCTGCACCAACAGCATGTGGAAGTTCCCAGGCTAGGGGTCTAATCGGAGCTACATCTGCCAGCCTACACCACAGCCACAGCAATGAGGGATCTGAGCCGCATTTGTGACTTACACCACAGCTCACAGCAATGCCGGATCCTCAACCCACTGAGCGAGGCCAGGGATCGAACCCGCAACCTCATGGTTCCCAGTTGTATTTGTTAACCACTGCGCCACAACAGGAACTCCTATGATTGTATTTTTTAAATTACTTACAATTATTGAACATTTACTATTTTATTACTATACTAATATGTATTAATATTAGGATACTTTTAACATCAAATAACAAAAGCCCCAAAACAACTAACTTAAAAATTAAAAACAAAAGCGTTTTTTTCACATAGCAATAGGTTTCTAAGGTGGGTGGGTCCCAGGTTGATTAGTTCAGTGGTTCACCAATATCACCAAGGACTCGGTAATTTCTCTCTTTATTCCCTACCATTCTTCTTCCGTTTTTTTCACTTTTTCAGCTACACTCACATCGTATGGAATTTCCTGGGCCAGAGAGCAAACCCAAGCTGGAATCGCAACCCATACCACAGCTGCAGTGATGTGGGATCCTTAACCAACTGTGCTGGGCCAGGGATCGAACCCGCACCTCCACAGAGATAAGCTGGATCATTAGCCCACTGTGCCACAATGGGAACTTCAGTTCCCTACCAGATGACAAATCAGTCAATAAAAACAAATTAAAAATGACATCATGGTGGAATTTTCTTTTTTTTTTTTTGCCTTTTTGTCATTTTAGGGTCGCACCCGTGGCATGCGGAGGTTCCCAGGCTAGGGGTCTAATCGGAGCTGTAGCCACTGGCCTGCGCCACAGCCACAGCAACGCGGGATCCGAGCCACGTCTGCAGCCTACACCACAGCTCACGGCAACACTGGATCCTTAACCCACTGAACAAGGCCAGGGACTGAACCCTCAACCTCATGGTTCCTAGTTGGATTCGTTAACCACTGTGCCATGACAGGAACTCCATGGTGGAATTTTCAAAAAATGAATTTAAACAGTTATGATAAATATGGCCAAGAATTCAAGGTAAAACGTGAAGATAATGAAAACATAAATGGAATCTATAAGAATGATGAAAAGAAACTTCTAGAGCTGAAAATACAATATCCGACATGAACAGTTTGCTAGATTACATCAGCATAATCGGTACTGCAAAAGAAAAGATCAATGAACTTGAAGATGTAGCAAAAAAAAAAAAGGCTTTCAAAATTGGAGTGCAGACAGAAAAGGGTTTTTCAGACAATGGGCTGAGCCACAGTGACCTATGGGGTAATGTCAAGTGACTAACATACATACAATTGGAGTTCAGAAAGACAAGGGTAGTAGGGACAAAGAATATGTTTGAAAAACTAGTGGCCAAATTTTTTCAAAATTTGATGAAAACTATAAGCCATAGAGCTTAAAATTTTCATAAAGCCAAGAGAGGAGAGATACAAAGAAAATCACAGCAAAACACATAATAAAATTGTTGAAAGCCAATGATAAAGAGGAAATCTTAAAAGCAGCCACAGAAAGAGATATTCCTGTATTCAAGAAAACAAAGATAAGGCTAACAAGGCTGACTTCTTGTCAAAAACACTGCAAGCCAGAAAGACAATGAATGACATCTTTAGAGTGCTGGGGAAAAAAAATGAAAACTTACAATCTAGGATTCTATATCCTGGGAAATAGCATCTTTCAAAAAATGAAGACAAACACATTTTCAGGCAAATGCAAGCTGTAGAATTTATCACCTGAAGAATTATGCTTACAGGAAACATTAAGGAAGTTTTTCAAGTGGAAGGAAAACAATAGCAGATAGAAACTGGGAACCGCACAAGGAAAGGAAGAGCTTTGGAAATGTAAGCATGTGGATTAACATGAGATATTTTTCCTTATTTTTAAATTATTTTAAAAGATAACTGACTGCCTAATACAAAAATAACAATAATGTAGTCTAAGATTTACAATAAATGTAGAAGAAAATTAATGAAAACATTAGCACAAGGGATGGGAAAGGGAAATGAAAGTAGTGTTGGCAGGCTCTTATATTGCATGAGGTAGGCTGTGACAAGTTAACGATGTGGACTGTAAACACAGAAAAGCTCATCTAGCACATTGCTGTGGCTGTGGTGTAGGCCAGGAGCTACAGCTCTGCTTCAACCCCTAGCCTGGGAAACTCCATATGTTGCGAGTGCGGCCCTAGAAAAGGCAAAAAGACAAAACAAAAAAACAAAACAAAACAAAGTCTTCCAAACAATCCAGTTACAAGGCAGAGACCATCAAAACAGGTAAGAAAGCAAAACCTAATTAGAGACTATCTACCAAAATTGTACATTAAGTAAATAAAGTCACAGATAGATAAGGTAAAAGGATAAAAATATATACCGTGCAAACAAGAAGTTGGAAAAAATATCTTCAAAATATGCATCTGATAAAGGACTTGTTTTCAAAACATATAATGGACTTCTACAAGTTATCCATAAGAAGAGAAACAGGGAGTTCCCGTCACAGCTCAGTGGTTAACGAATCTGACTAAGAACCATGAGGTTGTGGGTTCGATCCCTGGCCTTGCTCAGTGGGTTAAGGAGCCGGTGTTGCCGTGAGCTGTGGTGTAGGTTGCAGACACGGCTCGGATCCCGCGTTGCTGTGGCTGTGGCGAAGGCCGGCAGCTACAGCTCCTGTTAGACCCCTAGCCTGGGAACCTCCACGTGCCGCAGGTGCGGCTCTAGATAAAGGCAAAAAGACAAAAAAACCCAACCAAACAAACATAAGAGAAACAGCCCAATTAAAAATGGGCAAACCAGGAGTTCCCGCTGTGGCTCAGTGGTTAACGAATCCGACTAAGAACCATGAGGTTGAGGGTTCGATCCCTGGCCTTGCTCAGTAGGTTAAGGATCCGGTGTTGCCGTGAGTTGTGGTGTAGGCTGCAGACACGGCTCCTGTTAGACCCCTAGCTTGGGAACCTCTATATGCCATGGGTGCGGCTCTAGATAAAAGGCAAAAAGACAAAAAAAAAAAAAGGGCAAACCATTTGGACTGACACTTCATCAAAGCAGATATTCAGATGGTAAAATAAACATGATTAATCACTTAGAGACTTGCAAATTAAAACCACCTTGAATTCTATGACAGACCCACAGGATAACTTAAATTAAAATGTCAGATAATACCAAGTGTCAACAAGGGTGCAGAGGAACTAAAATTCTCTTATGTTTCAGGTAAAAATGCCAAATAATATATTCAAAAATGTTATTTGGAAAAACAGTTTGGCAGTGTCTTATAAATTTAAACACAAACTTAACATATGATCCAGTAATATCATTCCCAGGCATTTTCCCAAGAGAAAAAAACAAAAGTATGTCCACACAAATACTTGCAAAAATGTTTATAGTATTTATACTCATAAAAGAACGCAACTGTGCATCAACTGATGAATGGATAACAAATTATGTTATATCTGTACAATGGAATATTGCTCAGCAATAAAAGAGAATGAACTGGTGGTACTGTGATAACAAGGATTACTCTCAAAAGCATCACTCTGTGAAAGAATTCTTGACGTACAAAGCTACATCTGTATGATTTGATTTATATGGCATTTTAGAATAAACAAAACTGTAGTGATAGAAAGATCAATGGTTGCCAGGGACAGGGTGTGGAGGATTGACCCTGAAGGAGCAGGGGGAACTTTGGTGGGAGATAGAAATATTATTTATTAAGTTTGTAGCGGTTGTGGTTACATCACTGTCTAGATTTGTAGAAACACATCAAAATGTATATTAAATTGGTGAATTTTATAATATATCAATGATCCCTTAATAGAGCTTAAAAATAATTAAAAAGAGGGGGAGCCCAGTAAGGTGAGGAAGCTAGAGGAGTTATATTAATATAAGAAAATGAACAACATATTCCAAGAACCTCTCGCAGACCTGTGCTCACAGCTCATTGGCCAGAATTTGCTCACATGCTCATGCTTAAACCAATCACTGAAAGGGAATGGATTTTGTGCCGCTTATCGGTTAAAGCTTTAGAGAGCTCCTATTGCAGAGCAATTAGAATTCACCCCTGGGCTTGGCGGGAGGGTAGTGAGAGGGTAGCGGGAGGGTCGGGGGCAGCTGGGGCAGAGTGGAGACAGTTCTCCCTTAAGGTAGATGGTTCTGCAGAAAGTGACTGGGCTGCTCAGCCACAGTGAGGTTCTGGTAGAAAAGAGGAGGGCGGGTGTATTGCTTAGAGTAACTGGAGCAGCTGTAACAGGTAAGGCCCCACATTTCAGTGACTTACTACCTTCAAAGCTTCTGTCTCCCTAGTGGGACAGGACAAGGCAGGTGTTCCTGGTTGCAGGTGGCTTTCCTCCATGTAGAGATTCGGGGACTCTGCTTCTTTTCCCAGTTGTGGCTCTGTCACCTTGGACCTCTGCTTCCATCTAGCAGATGGGAGAAAATATGAAGCCAAGGAACTACTTCTTAACCTTACTCCCTTCAAAGTTAGACATGGAATTTCTGCTCATTCTCACTCAGCTAATCTGTTTGGAAAGGGATCTAGAAATGCAGTCCCAGGCGGGAGAGCTGATGCCCAGTGATAACTCCACCCTGTGGAATGGGACCCACATCAAGGTAGGCAGCTGGCTTTCTGCCATGGCAGAGGTAGAAGTGAGGACACTCACTGTACGTGACAAACCAACAGTTCTTCCATAAGAAATGTGTTATTTACTCTTTATCAGTTATCCCCCAAACAATATTATTTTTGTCCTCACTTTACAGATGTGGGAAAAGACCCAGAGAGTTTAAATAACTTGGGTCAGATCAGAGAGCTTTTGGAAGTGGCAGAGCCTGAATGTTCAGCTACGCTGTGTGACTCCAGTTCAGTTCTCTTAACCTTTGTCCTACGTTATCTGAAGAAAAACATCTTTACTTCTTTCTTCATCATTTGACTTTTGGAGTTTCTGCCTTAGATGAATGTCAGAAGAAAAACCATTTTTTCTGTCTTTTATAGGGATGCACCTGTGGCATATGGAGGTTCCCAGGCTAGGGGCCGAATCGGAGTGACAGTTGCCAGCCTACACCACAGCCACAGCAACACAGGATCCGAGCCGTGTCTGCAGCCTACACCACGGCTCACAGCAACACAGGATCTGAGCCGCATCTGCAGCCTACACCACGGCTCACGGCAACACTGGTTCCTTAACCCGCTGAACAAGGCCACGGGTTCAACATGCAACTTCATGGTTCCTTATCGGATTTGTTTCCGCTGTGCCAAGATGGGAACTCCCTCATTTTTTATTAAAAATAAAAACAACTTGCAGCAACATAGATGGACTTAGAGATTGTCATACTAATTGAGGTAATTCAGACAGAGAAAGACAAATAGAGTAGATAATTAACAGGGACCTGCTATATAGCACAGGGAGCTCTGCTCAATATGCTGTAATAACCTAGATGGGAAAAGAACCTGAAAAAGAAAGAATATATGTATATGTATAACTGACTCACTTTGCTGTACACCTGAAACTAACACAATGTTGTACATCGACTTCACTTCAATAAAATTTAAACAAGTAAATAAAAATTAAAAAAAAAACAACTCACCACTCTCCCTACAGCTGCCACTGTCAAGGAACAGAGTGGAGGAATAAAATGCTAAATGAGTTGCTTTTGATTCAGAGTCCTTTGTACATTTACCTGAAACTGTGTTTACAGAAGGTGAATTTTGGAGTTCCCATTATGGCACAGCAGAAACGAATCTGATTAGGAACCATGAGGTAGTGGGTTCAATCCCTGGCCTTGCTCAGCGGGTTAAGGATCCAGGGTTGCCATGAGCTGTGGTGTAGATCATCAACATGGCTCAGATCTGGCATTGCTGTGGCTGTGGTGTAGGCCCGCAGCTGTAGCTCCAATTAAACTCCTAGTCTGGGAACTTTCATATGCCGTGAGTGCGGCCCTAAAAAAAAAAAAGATGAATTTCTTCCACAAGAGAGAGGCTCATTCAAACCATTCACCTCTTTAATCAGAGCTCAAGAACTTTCCAAGTTAATTTATTTTAAGAAATTTCCTCCTGGAAATCTGGCACACAGGTGGTCATACCCTCCACCTGAAGTGCTAATAATTCACATTGTAACTCCAGTAGGCTCTCTTGTCTGCTTTTGGCATACTTTGTGAAATCACTGTAATATTCCGTAATCACTGTAATAGACTGCGTAATCTTGGACAAGTTACTTGGGCTCTCTGGGCCTCAGATGCCACATCTGTAATATGAAGGCGCTGGATGGAGAAGTGGTTTGGGATTATTTTTTTCCTTCAAATAAAATTTTACGTGATGCTCCAGTAGATAAAAATGACAAAACTGCTCTAGTTCTAGTTGGAGCTGAAGCATTTACTATGCAGGCCTACTATGTGTCAAACACCGTGCTGGCTGGAACACAGTCTCCACGCCCATTCTGGTGGAGGAGTCAGACACATAAATACGGGACAGTTGTGCAACTGTAAGACACGCATTAAAGGCAGAGCTACCGATATGCACAGGTCAGGGGGACACGGCAGCCTGGGGAGACAAGGAGGGCTGGAGCTAGAGCTGTAATAATGCCTTGAGTCACAGCATTGTCCCTTCCTGTGGCTCCCACGCAGCCGTGGGGGACAGTTTGGTGCATGCTGCCAGTGCATGCTGCCAGCTCAAGCACACCTGTGTCTCCACACCTACCTGCATCAGGACTCCAGGCTCGGAAGATGCAGATCAGAGGCACGGAGATGACACCACCAGGGCCCAACCTTGATGGCTGGGACAAGAGAATCAGAGTGGAGATCTGGGCCTTCTGTCCCCTGGGGGACAGTTCGGAGGCACATTGCACATAGGCGGCCCCCAGCGGTACCCCCTCGAGAACACACTATCCTCTCTCTCTCCTTCCTGGACCTGCCTCCACCCCCCCAGTGCTGCTTTCTGAGCTCAGTTCCCAAGTCAGCCATTCACATCCACGTTAGTGCCTCAAGTTCTGTTTTCAAGGGAACCTCACCTAAAGTCGCGGCCACGTGAAGCAGTGTGAGAGGAAGGACAGAGTGGCAGCAAATGCTCCGAGGTGAGGAGCAGACGAGTAGTTCAGGGCTGGCTGGACCGTCACATTTGAGCTGCTGCCTGCGTAGAATCTGGGGTCAGTTACCATCCATCTGCCCAGAACACTGGGACGTCTCCGACCCCTCCGCAGCTGTGTGCTGGGTGGAAGCGGGGACGGCAGCAAGCTCATTGTAATATTTGCTAACCGGTACAGACAAACGAACAGCACACTTTTCTAGGGTCAGCAGAGGAGAGGCCGCTGTCTGCTGCTCTTGGAAATGGTGTCCTTTCTCAGTGTCCCTCGAGACCCTGATGGGTCACAGTGGCCTCGGTCCTCACACCAGTACTCGAGTTCAAGGGCGGCTGACACAGCCGAATCACCTTCCAGCCTTTTTCCCTGGAAGCGGAGATCTCGGTCGTTGTGATTATTATTACCTCATTGTGTTTAATCTGCAAATGAGGAGGTGGAATTTAAAATGTCTCTTGAAGGGCAGGAGGTGTGGAATAGAATTTTACAGTTGGGAGGATAGGAGGCTGTTTCCTGCCTTGTGCCACTGCCTGAGCATAATAAAGGAAATGAAAATGAGAAAGGGAAAATGAGGGAAAGGGAAAATACTAGTGGCAAGGGAAGGAGGAGCTGGAAGTGAAGTCATTCAAAATTCGTGCTTTAGGTCCGGAGTTCCCCTTGTGGCTCAGCAGTAATGAACCCCACTAGTATCCATGAGGTTGAGGGTTCGATCCCTGGCCTCGATCAGTGGGTTAAGGATCTGGCGTTGCTGGGAGCTGTGGTGTAGGTCGCAGATACAGCTCAGATCCCTCATTGCTGTGACTGTGGCCGTGGCCAGCAGCCACAGCTCCAATTCGATCCCTAGCCTGGGAACTTCCATATGCCATAGGTGCAGCTCTTAAAAGCAGAAAAAAAAAAAAAAGATCATACTCTAAGTCCTATTCCTCTCCTCTGGCTGAAGATTTGCCCATCAGCTTTCTAACAATTACCTTGAAAAGGAAAACTGCCACTTATAATATTTACAGAGTCCATAAGGTAAAAAGAAACCAGCTGTTAAAGAAAAGCACAGCTCCTTCTAATACTGAGACCAGAGTAAAATTTCTCCATGGGTCCTGAGAGGCTGTTCCCTGACGTAATGAAGAGCGTCCGCAAACTTGTGCTTAGGCCAACCCTCAGTACAGACTGATGGCATCCTGACAAAATGCAATTCAGTAAAACAACTATATGGGGGTGCCGATAGGATAGAGCCAGGTATCATGCTCACTGATGGGCTCCTTAATTCATAATTCAGGGGTAGATCTCAGGGTATTTAAAGGAAACTACAGCCAGCATCGAAGTCAGGTAGTCTTCCATAAATAGGGTTCCTCGCAGCTGAGCTTTTAAAAATATCGAGCAGCCGAAAGTTTGAAATCTTCATCTGGACGGTGGTTGTTCCAGGTGGCTGGTTAAGCACAAAGCCACCTGCTTTGGCCATCAATCGGCCCACGTGGGGCAGGTCTGACAGCCTCCTGTAAAGGGCTGGGGCCACACCAGCATACCTGCGCGGGCTCAGAAGCAGACCTCCCGGGTTCTCACGGGCACGCCGCCAAGATTCTCCTCCGAAAGTAACTTTGCATCCTTTCTAACTCAGAGGCTAATGGGTGATCAAGCCTCCCCCCCAAGCTTTATGTCCTAAAGTACAGATACAACAATTTTAGGCCAGAAATAAATACTGGAGCTGGGGCTACAAAGTGGCTTCTGCCACAGGGAAAGAAAAGCACCCACAAAGTGGCTGGCTTGCAAGACACACCTTCCAAGAGAGACAAAGTTGCAAAAATGCACCCTTCCGCTGGGTGACTTGCTGAGGGCCATGGTGAGCCACTAAGTGGGTAAAAATGGGGAGATGTCTACCAAAAAATGATGGCTTCTTTTTAGAATAACTTATCATTTCTAAAGTAATAGTTACTCGAGTAGAGAGTAGGTAGGTAGGTAGCAGAGAGAGCCACCCTGGTTTTCTGGAGAAAAACTTCGGCTTCCACCTTGTTCTCTAACGTTGCAAGCCCATGCACCGGCCCAGCCCCAAGGGGTGCTTGTTCAAGAAAAGGGAGCAGCGGGGACAAAGACTTCACTTTGGGAAAGGAACTAGCAGAAAGAGTTAGCTGGATTTAGAGAAATTGCACAATCTTGAGGTTGGAAAGGACAGCCTTCGAAGGCACTTTGTCCAGGGCCCCACCCAATACAGTAATTCCCCGGTCGCCCCCCTTACAGGTGGGCACGGTATCTTTGGCCGAAAGCTTTGTAGAGAGGAGCAGATAACACCAAATAATGCGGCTCCCCTCATCACCGATGACTAACTCTGGTCATGACAAATGAGGCCGATTCTGTCTCTTGGCAATTTTTACCCATGGCAATTTTTACCCAGTGACTCAACATAACACCCGAAGCGAGTCTATTCCTCCTTTGAAATGCAAAACTTCGACATCTGAAGATAACTACTCAGTACTCCCTGTTGTCTCCTCGGAATCTTCCAGAAGAATCTAATTCCATATAAGGTAACTCAGCAACTGGATGAGGGTGGCCAGACTTAGCAAATAAAAATGTAGGATGTCCAGCTGAATTTGTGTTTCAGATAAACAAGGAATACTTTTTCAGTATGCTTCATGCAGTATTTGGGACAAATTTATTTTTATATTGAAAAAGTATTTCTTGTTTATCTGAAAGTCAAATTCAACTGGGCATCCTGCGTTTTAGCTACCAGATCTACCCCAGATGCATTTTGGTTTTCTTTTTTTTTTCATTTTTTAAAGTTTTATTGAAGTATAGTTGATTTACAATGTTGTCATAATTTCTGCTGTACAACGAAAGGATTCAGTTATACATGTACACACATCCATTCTTTTTCAGATTCTTTTTCCCTACAGATTTTCACAGACTATTGGTAGCGTTTCCTGTGCTACACAGTGGGTCCCCATTGGCCAATTATTCCGTATACCACGGTGTACATAGGCCAATCCCAAACGCAAATTTTTTTTAATTTAATTTTTTGGGGCCACACCTGCGGCATGTAGAAGTTCCTAGACTTGCACCACAGCACTGATCCAAGAGACAGCAGTGACAATGCCAGATCTTTAACTCTCTGAGCCACCAGGAAATTCCACAAATATTTTTATTTTTCTTTCTTTTTTTTGGCTTTTTTTAGGGCCAAACCTGTGGCATTTGGAGGTTCCCAGACTAGGGGTCAAACTGGAGCTACAGCTGCCAGCCTACAGCACAGTCATAGCCACAGCAACTTGGGATCCAAGGAGCATCTGTGACCTACACTGCAGCTCATGGCAACACCGGATCCCTGATCCACTGAGCGAGACCAGCGATTGAACCCACATCCTCATGGTTAGTAGTCAGATTCATTTCCACTGTACCGCAATGGGAACTCCTACAAATGGTTTTAAAATGTAGTTCCTGGGATTTCCTGTGGTGCTCAGAGATAACGAACCCGACTAGTATCCATGAGGACTCGGGTTAGATCCCTGGCCTCGCTCAGTGGATTAAGGATCCCACGTTGCCATAAACCGTGGTGTAGGCTGCAGATGCTGCTCGGATCCTAGGTTGCCGTGGCTGTGGTGTAGGCCGGCGGCTACAGCTTCAGTTCGACCTCTAGCCCGGGAACCTCCATATGCCACGGGTGCGGACCTAAATAAATAAATATGTAAATAAGTAAATAAAATGTAGTTCCTAGAACTTAAGGCAGTGTTCAGCTGAGCCCCCCCCCCCCCAAGCAGAGCTTAGGTAGGGGGAGAAAGTCTGGTGGAGGGACAGTGAGAAGAAGGGAGGGGGACAGCCCTAACCCTTCCGCCCCCAGCCTCTCCCACGCTTCTTCGTTCAGACCAGGCTAAAGTATTTTCCAGGGAGGGCATCAAGCCCCCTCCCTGGCACGCCAGCTCGGGTCCGATCGTGGTCCGATCGTGGTCAGCAGCCCTGGTTCTAGGTAGAGAAACTCCTCCGGCACCCAAAGCCCTCTCTAGCCATTTCAAACTACTCTGATGGGCCAGCATCTCCTTCTAGTAATGGACTCTGCTGTCTCTATTCACCGTCAGAGGTATTTTCGGCCCGGATGACGGCCAATTTGCTGAACACTACACACAATAACTGGTGCCTCTCTTATCTACTTACCTCCCTTTCAATTTCCTTTGCTCTTCTGGCATCAATCTTCTCCCCCTTCCTTCGCAGCATTTCAGATCTTTTGATACATTAAACCAGATTATAAACTCCTCTAGGGCAAGGGTCATGCATACTCTTAATATAGGAATAATGCCTCGCTTTTATGGAGGGCTTTTATTGCCAAAGCCTTGTCTCATTCCATTTTCTTATTTTGCTCCTCACTCTCTTTCAGCCCGGGGTTCCTGCAGGAGTAAAGGCTGCAAAGAGTGGAATCAGGGCCAGTTCTAGGCCTCAGAGGGCACTTTCCCCACTATCTCCCATTTCAGTCTTTGAGGCCAGAGGTCACAGTGCACAGCCCTCGGCAGGATGGCAGCGCAGGACGTGCCTAACCCATTCCAAACAGCTGAGGGCCCTTGCTGTGTTTGAAGATTGTCAGATGGGCATTCCGCAGCTTCCCTTATGGCCTCACCAGTATTGAATGACTCTCGCTCATCAGGAAATGAAGGCTTCCTCTCCCCATCCCTCCCTTTTTAACGCTTAATTCCGTTCTCTAAAAGATGATTAAATTTAAAATTTCTTTTTGATTAGTAATTCCCTGTTTAACTTCAATAGGGGAAATAGACACCTGGAAATAATATAAGGACACTTTAATGAAATTGATTAGTGGAATGAAATGTTGCCAGTGAACGCACTCCTTTGCTGGCCATTCTGCTGTAGCGTCAAGGTCATCCGGAGTGTGTATGTGCGGAGTGTGTGCGTGTCTGTGTGTGTGCGCGTGCGCTGGTGGAGGTAGCAATGCTAAGACACCAAGTCTGGGTGAACCTTAAGAACAATCAGCAAATTCATTCATTGGGATCTTTGAAACATTTCCATGTTCAACTTTGAACATGAAGGTGATTTTATTGATCACAGCAGGACAACCTGTTAGGAGTGAGAGGGTGGGACCCTCATGGGGTTTTCAGGGGCAACGCCTGCAGACAGACCCATGTAATCGAGAGATGATAATGACTGGCTGTTGTGACTGGAGCCTCTGAGGGTCACTGTGATCTGGCAAAGGAAACCCATGGTGGACTCAGCTCCTTGGGGATGGGTCAGTTGCTGGAGAGTGAGCCTTCCTGCCCCAGGCAAGCGTAGGGACTAAGCAAACTGAGAACAATTGGTTGGGGCAGAAGCTTTACCTGTATAGGGGGTTACTCCCTCTGGAAAATAAATATCTTTCATAATGGAATCATCAGATTCCAGAGTCATGACTTAAATTGTGCTGGTCCGCCTCAGGTGCTGTTCCTTCATTTTAGGACATATTTTATCCTTTGGTAGTCAGGACTATGCAAAGGGTGTGGTGTATGACCAAGCATCTGGAGTGATTAATTTAGCCTTATTTTCTGCTACAGAAACGGCTCTCCTGGGCTGACTCTCATGACACAGTTGACTGCCCACCATCAACAGGCTATCCACTCGAGTCCTCGTTCTACTGGCCCTGTCTGGACCGTCTTACCTCTGCTTTCCACTTCAACTCACCACTGTTGTTTCCATAATTGTAAGATGCACCATTAATTTAATAACATCTGGGGGTAGAGAAGGGAGGGGAGAAGAATCCCTATCACATTAAATATACAACATTTCTTATAAGCTCATCCCTACACTTGGCAGCTAAAGACCTACTGATTGTTCAAGACGTTTTCACAGTCATCTCCTCTGAGAAGCTTTTTTTCACAAGCTTCCCAGGGACTGACCGCTCCCTTGTGTCATAATTGGACCTTGCGGTGCTGTCACACCTACGAAATCAGGATACACAGGCTGCAAGCACCTCAAGGGCAGGAACTGTTACATTTACCTCTGTATTCCCAGGTTGGAGCCCAGTGCCTGGCATTAATTCACTCTGCAAATATTTATTAAAGACCTACCATGTGCCAGGCATACTCCCAGACTTGGATTTGTTTAACAAAAGAGTGTTTAGCTAACACTGACTCTGCAAGGGAGATATAAAATGAGCATGTGGCAGTCTCTTCGGCCCTTCCATTATTAGACAGAGACGGGAGCAGTGTGTATGTTGTCAGCTTGGGCTGATATAACAAATACCATAAACTGTGTGGCTTAAACAACACATTTATTTCTCACGGTTCTGGAAGCTGTCAAATTCAAGATCAAGGTGCTGGCCCATTCCGTTCCTGCTGAGGGCCCTGTTCCACGTTTGCAGACAGATGTCTTCTTGCTGTATCGCCGCATGGCACAGACACAGTCTCTCTTATGACCCTTCCACTGCATTTGGAAGTGCCAGAACCAGGGATGGAATCTGCATCACACTAGTGCCTAGAGCCACAGCAGTGACAATGCCAGATCCTTAACCTGCTGAGCCTTCAGGGAACTCCTCATGACTCTCTTCATCCCACGCATGAAGTCTCTATCCTTAGGCCCTAATTATCCCCCTAAGGCCTCATCTCCAAATACCTTTGGGGATTAGGGCTTCAATATATTAATCTCACGGGAGCGGGTGCATGTGCGTGCCACATTCAGTCCATAGCGTGTGCTAAACTGAACGTGATCAAGTGCCGAATGTGTGCTTTAGACATTAAGCACTGTGGGTAATTAGAAAAGGGAAAGCTCTGAGCTTCTGGAGGGGCCAGGCCTTCCTCTTTTCTGCAGCTCCAGCATCTCCTCAGGCTTAACGTGAGGCTTCATTTAAGGTTGATTGAAATACATTGAAAAATTTCTCAGGGAAATTCTAGAGGATTCTATGGGATGGGAAGTGGAAAGGGGTTTCAGGGTGGGTGAACAGCATGAACGAAGGCCTGGTGACAAAAATGAATTTAAAAAAAATTTTATTGTGTTAAAATATGTATCACATAGACTCTACCATTTTAATTGTTCTTAAAGTGCACAGTTCAATGGCATTAAGTCCATTCACATACTGCCCCACTAGGGCTGACTTTGTGAGGGTCTCTTGCAAAAGGGTGCATACCTGGCTAATGGCACTTTTGTTAGTGGAAATAAGAAACGCTTGTGGAAATAACGATGAATCAGAGTAAAAGCAATGTTCCTCTCCCCAATTTGGGCAGTTTCCCTTTAACATCTGTGCTTTGTTTTGCATATATTAATATAAGGCTGTGGTCCTGGGAGAGCGGGCACGGGGGTTGGGGGACTGCTCCCTGTATGTTTGAATCATCCTTGTGTAGTTTTAAACAATGAGCACTAATTCCTCTCCCCCACCCCCATACGGGGCCTATTATTCAAATCAAAAGCACAAAACTCCATTGTGGGGTGGGGTGGGGGGACACTTTATTGGCAACTAGTTGTGTCCACTTAAAGCAATAAAGGCTAAAGAGTACATTCCATATGAAGTACTGCAGCTATTAATACACTTGGGTTCCCAGTCCGCCCTCTGCCTCGGGTCTATTTGTGGGAAGTGTTAATCAGTGCCATGGGCACCCTGGAGAAGGAAGGCGGTGGGAGAGGGGATGCGAGGCCTACCCCACCCAGGCACAGGGCAGTGAGCAGGGCTTGCGCGATCTGAATTCTGGTCTTGCCACTTTGCTGTAAATCCTCTGGCAAGGCACCCAGACACTTACAGCCTCTGTACCTTGGAAGCTAGAATCCCCGGCCTTAAAAGTCCCTTCATCTCTTTAAGTCCTGTCCTACTAATTCGTAGCCAGGGCCAAGGGGCTTAGCTCAGGACGAGTGGGTGAACGTGCCGGGAGTTAGCCGAGAAAATAGGCGCCACGCGTGGGTGACTCCAGAGTGGCTGAACGCGGGGTAGCTCGGAATGGAGCTCAAGCGATGGGCTTTCCAGATGAGTCTTTCCCAGGCCAACTTTTAAAGGTCGGAGGAAAGTTTGTCGCGGGGCGGGGGCCCCAAGGGGAGAGCTGGGTGGGCGCCGACGCCTCCTCCCCTTTAAGCGGGTGGTCCCGGCTCTGCCTCCGTTACCTGGAGCGGGGAGGGGCTTGGGAAAGTTTGTGTTTGTTGCTGGCAAAGCTCCGGATGGGAGGCGCGGGCGGGCGCTGCGGTTCTTCCCTCCTGCTTTCGGGAAGCTATCGAGGCTGCACACTCGGCTCGGCGGGGCGGCTCTGGCGCCCGGCTCCCGGTGCCCGACCGGCCCGAGGAGGAGGGCGGAGGCGGGCGGGCGGGAGCGAAGCGAGGGGCGCACGTCCGCCCCAGCGCTGGGATTTCTCGGCTCGCGAGGAGAGCGGAGCAGGCGCGCGGCCCAGGCGGAGGAGCGCTGACTCTGGAGCAGCCGGAGCTGGAGGAGGAGGAGGAGGAGAGGCGGCGGGGAAGGAGGAGGAGGGGGAGAGTCGCTCCCGCCCGGCGAGCATGGGGAGCCTGGCGCCGAGGCCGCTGCTGCTGGCGCTCTTGTCGCTGGGTGAGTGAGCGCGGGGCCCGGCGGGGCGCTAGGGGCTCGGCCGGGCGCGGGGGGGACCGGCGGGGCGCGGCTGCCGCGCGCGGCCTGGGGCGCCGACGGTGCCGGGGCCGCTCCCGGGAGACCCAGCCGGGGTCGGCGGGCGCCGCGGCCCGGCAGGGAGCGGGCGTGGGGCGGTAGGAAGCCGGGCGCGAATCCGGCCGGGCCGCGCGGGGTGCGAGTCTCGGTCCTCCAGGCCGAGCCTCGCCCCCACAGGTGCCGGGGGAGTGGCCCGCGGCCGGCTTCCCCGGGCCCTCCCTACCTGTTAGCCGCCGGCCGCCCGCTCACCTTGAACTCCCGGCCGGGTAGGTGCCTGCGGCCCCGGCCCGCGCGTTCCAGGCTCGGGAGCGGAAATCTGCGGCTTTGATCTGCCCCGCCATAGCCGAGACTGGCTGGACCGCGCTCCGCACACATTCCCCCGCCGAGCTGCCTTTCCAGGGAAGCTGGAGGATCCGCCAACTTCCTTTTACGAAGGTCACCGGGCAGCCCTGAGCGCTACAGTAAAAACTGGTGTGCGAGTCCCTCCGTCACGTTAGTTGTGGCTCTGACTTCGGCCTCAGCCTTCTCCTTCAGCTCCTCTTGAAGCTGCCTGGCTGCATATTTAGACACAAAGACCCAGGAGCCTTGGCTTCTCCAACTTTTCCTACCTGTTACTTTTTCTCCCTTATTGTCCCCTCTCTTCCATCCCCTCTGAACCTTGGTGCCTCTCGCTTTTTGGCTCAGAGCCTTCCCCCAACCCAAGGCATCTTTGGTTTTTGTTTTTTTGGGGGTTTTTTGTTTGTTTTTCTCTCCATCTTCCATTCACCCGTACACACAGACACCATCTCCAGGTCGTATAATACGGTGACATTAATATAACCATGTGGTTATCAGCCCCAGAAATCCATGTGCTTGTTAAGTGCCCACCATGGATCTGGAAGGCTGACTCTTAAATGGGTTGCTATTCCTGAAGCGCTTTGATCGGTGCCAGCCAGAACAGAAGGAATCCTGTGACCTGGGTAGGGATTCTCTTCTACACTCCTAGAGAAGGCAGACCTCAATCTTTTATAAAGCACGTGGTGTGTGGTGTCTGTCCCAGCCAGGCCCCAGCTGCACACAGGGAAAGTGACTACTCTGCACTTATGGTCAGAAGGTCCCCGTGGAGGCCTTCCACAGCCACTCCCGTCTCGCTGGCGTCAGGCCCCATGGCCCAGGCGTCCCAACCGCGGTGACTCCTGCTGTCTGGGGGGTGGGCTGGGGGGCAGCCTTTCTAGCTGCTACTGTGTTTTCCTCCTTAGCCTCTGAGCTCCCCGGGGGTTTTCTGGAACTCACTCTCTAAAAGAGGGCACCCAGCCACATTGCTTTACTGCAACCGCGTGAAGAAAGCTTCGCGATCATTCACTTAATTTTGTAGCATCTCTCGTAGGGTCTGGTGCTTTTATTCTGTTCCTTTCACTCTGAGACCCTGGTAAGCTCTCTGTTTGTTGGACACTGCTGGTGATAGTCCACGCCCATTACGTAACTGACAGATGTGTCTGGGTCAAGCAGGGCCGTGACCACTGGTTGCACAGATCATGCACTGCACAACTCTGGGAGCTGCTGTTCACTCCAGAGTCTTTGTGAATGACTTTCCCTAGAGTTGTGCAATTCACAACCCATGTACCAGTTAAGAGGGTGGGGCCAGGTAGAAAATTGGAAAGAATGTGCGTGAGTAACTATGGTAAGGGAGAAAAAGGGAGAGAGGTAGCTAAGAGAGACCGGCAAAAGCAAAAATAGAAATGGGGAAAGCACAGCTTGGGGAAGCCAGAGAGGCATACGGGCTACAGAAGTCGGTGTATCCTGCCCTGGCCTAACAGTCCCTGAACTTCGAGTTCACCTGATAACTCTGCTGCAGTCTCTCACCTGGTGTGGCTTCAGCGTGACCCCCGGGAGGCCCTCCCATACTAGCACTGCCCTGATTCCTGAAACCCAAAGCGTTGATAAGCTAGATCATCTTTCCTCTTGTATTGCAACCTGGGCGTCGTCTTGCTGTCACTCTCTTTGACCTCGACATTCTTACTGTCACTCAACTCTGTTGCTTTTCCCATAGTACACACTTGAGTGTCCTCTGTGCTTTCTGTATCTAAAGCTACTGTTCCAGCCCAGGTTCTGAGAGTTCCCCACACAGATCTGACGTCTTCCTGTTTGGCTTTTTCCTCCAGGCTCCCTTGGAAGTTCATCATTTTCCTAAAAGATCATTTTGGGGAGTTCCCTGGTGGCTCAGCGTGCATTGTCACTACTGTGGCTCAGGTTCCATCCCTCGCCTGGGACCCTCCACATGCCACGGGCACAGCCAAAAAGAAAAAAAAAAAAGGGATCATTTTTGGAGGTCCCACCTTTGCTTATTGGCTCCTTATAATTTTCTTCCAAGGATGTTCTGCCCCTTATATTCTTTCCCCCCAATTTTTTTTTTTTTCCCTTTTTAGGGCCGTGCTTGTGGCATGTGGAAGTTCCTAGGCCAGGGGTTGGTTGAATCAGAGCTGCCGCTGCAGGCCTGTGCCACAGCCACAGCAACACCAGATCCGAGCTGCATCTGCAGCCTCTGCTGTACTTGTGGTAATGCTGGATCCTTAACCCACTGGACAAAGCCAGGGATGGAATCCTAGTCGGGTGCTTATCCACTGTGCCGCAGCAGGAACTCCTCCCCCCTCTAGTCTTCTCTCTGATTAAGATGCTTCATTCTAAGGAACCTGTTTGCTGTCCTTTACGTAGGATGTATGTGAACCTTCTGGACTTTCCACTTCCACGACCTGGGAATACCCCTCCTGCTTTTCTCCTCTTAACTGTCTTTCCTTCCCCCCGAAACCACTTCCGTGAAGCTTTTCTAACTGAGCCTACCTGTCACAATCACATCAGAACCCCCTCGTCTTTAGAGAGCAGGTTTTCACTTCCATTGTCTGTGTCTGACCCATCTGATCCATCATCGGTACGGCACTTCTCGAATGCCCGCTGGGTCCATAAGAGTATCCCAGACAAATGACCAAAACAACAGTGTCTCACTGAGTGGCCGGGGCGGGGGATGGACAGACAGTTAATAAAGCAGCCAGCTGTAAGCCGGAGTGAAATACCTGGCAGAGGAAGCAAGTGCTGGTAGGAAGCAAGGAAGAGGATGATTAATTTTGACTTGGGATTGGGGTTGATTTTGCCGAAGAGCTGACATTTGAGCTGAGCCTTGAGGATAATTAGTATTTTGAAAGAGAGGATGGAAGAGCCTTCCAGGCCCTGGGGAGAGGCATCCAGTGTGGATGAGTGAAGGTACCTGGCTCGTTCAGAGAGGGCGTGTGAGTTCCATGTCCCTGGGGGTGGGAGAGGGAGGGTATCGTGGGAGGGCAAACTGGAGAAGTGGGTTGGGGCTGAAGGCGATTCTCGGAGTGCTGGCGGTGCCGAAGTCCGCATCGAGAGGGTGGGCTCGTTGGCCTTGTGGGTGCTCTCATGCAGCCTGCGCTTCTCCCATCACCGCACTTATTTATCTCACTGGACGTGATTGTTCCTGGTCTGGATCCCCACCCTAATGATACCCTGTGGGGCAGGGACCATGTTAGAATTGTTCATTATGGTATTCCTTTTACTAATCCAGTGTCTGGCATGGAGGAGGTGTTCGATAAATATTGGCTGACTGAATGAGTGCATGTATATATTCTTTTATCTGAGGGTCACGGGTTGAAAATTTGCAGCATAAGATTGATACAACTCGGTGATGTGCGGGAGGAGGTCAGTCCCAGTGTGCAGTGTGAATTAGAGTGGCAGATGTGAAGATTGTGGAGAGGGATTCAAATACTTTCTTAATGTGTGTCTTAAGAAAAAATTAGCAGAGTTCTGTGGGGGCTCAGCAGGTGAAGGATTTGGCCTTGCCATTGCTGTGGCTCGGGGCACTGCTGTGGTGCAAGTTTGATCCTTGGCCCTGGGAACTTCTTCATGCCATGGGCATGGCCGAAACAAATTTTACGTTGTAAATCTATCGAAATGGTTTTTAAATGACATAAACATTACATCTAAATTTTAAAATTCAAATAACATAGACCGATATTGTATTAACTGGGTAGGCTAACTGCTCTAACAAATAGACTCAAAGCATAGTGGTTCAAACAATAGAAGTGTCTTTCCTAACTGTCCCCAGAGGGCGATGTCCCTGATGAAATGGGTGAGCTCCTTGTTTCACACAGGCATCCTGGCTCCCCAGGCTGTTGGCGGTTCCGCCATCTTTGCCCTGTGGTTTCTGAGACCACGTGGGTTGTCGTCATTGCCTTTCCAGCCCCATCAAGGGGAAGGAGCATGGAGGAGAATATATGGAGGCTTCCTGGGCTCAGCTCGGAAGGGGCCCCCATCACTTCTGCACACACTCCATTGGAGAGGACTTAGTCCAGGCCACACTGGCTGCAAGGGAAGCTGGGAAATGCAGAGGGGCCTGGTAGCCGTGCGCTGGCTACTGTGAAAGAAGAGGAGGACAGATGTGGGGAACAGCTTGCAGTCCCCTTGTCAGTTATAAAGGGTATAATATCAAAGGATGCATGTGCCCACTTTCCCACTGTCCAGGCACAGCTGCTTATATGTAACATCCACGTGTCCATATGCTGAATGTTTTATTTTCTCAAAGCTCCTACACAGGGTTCTGCACTTCATAGGCAGAGTACTAATAGCTGCTGTTTATAGTGGGCGTACCAAGCGTCAAGCTCTTACCTACATTCTCTTCCTGAATTCTCATGGCAACAGTTTGAGAAAGGTACTGGTCTTTTCTCTAGATTACAGATGAGGAAAACCGATGTCCAGGAGAATTAAAGAACTTGGGCAGAATCATACAGCTACTCCATGGCCAAGCCAGGATTTGATCCCAGGACTCAATTTGGTCTCTACTAAGAGGTTGACTGATGTTCACCATAATCTTATGCTATCACTCGAGATTAGTTTAGGTGAAAAAGGATGATAATGGTTTGAAAGCAAAAGTGCAGTTAAAAATAGGAAGGTCTAGGGTGGGCTCATCCCAGGGGAGATTCCTGAAGGGAGGGGCGGTGCCAGGCTGCACCTCACAGATGTGGCAGCTGTGCCACCCCCAGTACGTCATCACTCCTGCTCCGAGGAAAGGGACCAAACTGCAGCTTCTGGAGAAAGCACTGGAGGGGGAGCAAGCCTGGCGGGAGGAACCCCAGTGAATCCGTCTCGCCCAGTGGTCTTTGAAGTGCTCCGGCCTTCAGAGAGTCCTCAGCTCTCATTTTAGCCTTGTTAACAGAATTCCTGTATCTGCCAGGCTGATTAATGCCTTGCCTGGCTGTAATTATTCTTACTAGGCTGCTGAATAGGAACCCCAGTTGTCAGTGATCACTCCTTACAAGGCATTCGGGCTCGTCCGCATGTATATGGCTATTTTGTTTCCATGCCTTGCTGCTGAGCTGATTTCTACCCCATAGACTGAATGTACATTTTCATATTGGCGCTGCATCTGGCAGTTAAATAAGGTGTGTGCTTGCCTGTCAGCGTGTGTCTGCGTCTCATTTTATCAAATGAAGTTGGGGGAAGCTGTCAGGGCAGTTCATAGCTGTGCCGTTTAATTGCCTGGGCTTCTTCAAGGCATGGTAGCAAGGCCATTTGACTCTCTGCTTTGGGAAAATAACTTGAACTGGCAAAAATTCTTCATAATTTATCTTCTGGAAAAGGCAAAGTGCTGCAGTTGGCACAGTCGGTGCTTTTAGGTCTTGGAATTTTTTTTCCTCCACAGCAACTGTAGTCTTTGGGAAGCAGCAGAATTTAGACCCGGTAGTTAATGCTGTCGTGGATCAGCAGTGTGATTTCCAGGAGGCTAGCGGTGACGGCACCGCGGGCACGTCCGTGTTCTTCGAAGACCGGTTTCTCCATAACACTCGCTGTGTGTTTGTGCTGGATTATGGAGTCGCTAAGCAGTGGGAGTCAAGTTTAAGTATGATGTTCCGGGACCTTAATTGCATCCTGCTTTGCACCTTGATAAGCAGCCGAATGGAAAAGCATTGCCATCACTCAGGATATTTCAGGGGAATGAAGAAGCAGTGTCTGGCCGGTGTTGCTCTGTCTAGGATGCATCTGGCTTAGAACCGTGAAGAGCTGAACTGCGCTCGAGGTTCGGGGCGCGTTTCAGAATAACGGGTGCCACCTTGGAATCCTGATGAAACAGAGGCAGCATCCAGACCGATGCGTTACTTCTCAGACCTTAAAAGTGACACCAAGCCAAGAATGTCCTGGTGATGGCTCTTCCCTCTTCTTACTTAGGGGCCGGACTGGGCCGGGACGTCCCAGCTGGTGGCCGTGGCGAGGGGCCCACATGGGGTCCGGGTGGGTTGTGGGTGTGTCATGACACTGACACCCTCCAGCCTTTGAGCCCACAGGTTAGAGCTGCCTCGACCCCAGAAGCCCTGTCTACCCCGAGGGCCACAGAGGTGGGACCATTTCCTGTGCGTGCTGGCATCTGACCAGAGACTGACAGTTCCCTCTCTTACCCCAGTCCCTGAGCCCTAGCCTGGCCTTGGGGTGAGCAGTTTGAAGATGGACCGTGAGAAGCTCATCTGTCTACCCAGTGCACGTTGAGAGTGCCTCCTGCGCCAGGCCTACTGAGTGCTGGGGATTCCGCACCGGACAGAGCCAGCTCAGACCTGTCCCCCGAGGTGGGGCAGGATGTACTGGACATGTGATTGGAGGTGTCACCAGGAAGTGTGGCACCACCTGGGTGATGGGGGCAAGAGCGTTCTAGAAAGAGTAGTCACAAGCGTGGCAGAAGAACTGTGAGGTCACTCAGCAGAGGCCAAGAAGAGATGGGTTGTGAGTAGATTTGTTAAGAAGGGATTGGCCCAGTGCTGCAGGAAGACCAGAGCGAAGAAAAGAAGCCTGAGGTTTGGAGTCTGCGCGGAGGAGGGAATGCAGAGGCGGAGGGCCCGGGCAGGAAGCGGTGTGGCCCTGAGAGTGGCCACAGAGTGCCCAGACAGGTCAGCTAGGGGTTGTCTCTATGTTCCCTCTCATTGTCTGTGTAAATTAAAAGTTGCCCCTCGCTCTGGGTGTCCTCTTCCGTGCTGATAGGTAGAATTAACCTTCTCTCTGATGGCTGCTTCGAGGCCTGCCACTCTTGTTGGAATCTCCAGCACAGGGACTTTGTGGCGGTTTTATAACCCATCCTTCTCCCATCTTCATCAGCTAAGATTTCAACAGTTCATATTACAAGTAACCCAGTACGTGTGTGTTTCTAAACTATTTCTGCTCTTCAGAATCACTTAGAGAAAAGATAGGGCACAGGCTTTGGAATTGTCCATTTGAATCCTGCCCTCCAGCAGTGTGAAAGCAGACAGGTTTCTTAACCTCTCTGAATGTCATTTTCTACACGTGTCAAAAGAGACCAGTACCTCTCTTGCAGGTTCATCGTGGAGATTAAAAATAATATGTTTAGAAGGTCCCATCATGGCTCAGTGGTTAATGAACCCAACTAGTATCCATGAGGACGCGGGTTCCATCCCTGACCTCGCTCAGTGGGTTAAGGATCCAGCTTTGCCGTGAGCTGTGGTGTAGGTTGCAGATGCAGCTCAGCTCTGTTGTTGCTGTGCCTGGGGCACAGGCTGGCGGCTACAGCTCTGACTGGACTCCTAACCTGGGAACCTCCATAGGCCGTGGGTGTGACCCTAGAAAGACAAAAAAAAAAAAAAAAATCTAGAAAAGTGCACACATTAGACTTAATGTATGTAAATCCCTAGAACTTTGCTACTCAAAGTGGGGCTTGGGGGCCAGCAGCATTGCAGCATCTGGGAAAATCTCAGGGCCCAGACCAGTGTGCTGAATCAGAGCCTGCATTTTAACCATGTCTCTGGGGGGATTTGAATGCTAGATTTTGAGAAACCGTTGTCTAGAAGGATGCTTGACACATGGGCTATTTGTCGGCCTGGGCTTCCTTGGTGAACTCTGAGGCAAAGGCCACGGTCAGAGAGCCAGCGCTGGAGGAGCGTGGGAGGGGGCCACTTAGCCTTGGAGGATGGGGCGAGCCGAGGTCTGCAGTGGAGGCCGTCAGCCTGGTTTCCTGACCTTATCCCACCTGCTTCAGCAGCCAGGGAGCAAGGCAGAGACATGATGCGGCCGTTCCATGAGATGAGGGATGCAGGAATCTGTAAAAAGCTCTGACAGCATCACAGAGACAGCTGGCTGAGGAGTCCAGGTGGGGCAGGCAGCTGAGAGGCTGGAAGTCCTGGTGGATCGCAGCTTGGAGGGACTTGAAGACAGGATGAGGGTCACAAAGCAGATTCAGAAGCACAAGACAGTGGGTTGGCCAGGAAGGGAGGAGGTGAGGGTCAAAAGAGGTAACTTCTGAGTCCAAGGTCTCGTAAAAAAACGAGAGGTAGTGGGCTTGGTGGGTAGTAGCCAAGGTTTTCACCTCTCAGCTCATTTTGGGCAGCTTACCTCTGACTTCTGACTAGGTCGGGCCTGAACGGACTAGGAGATGAAGGTGGGACTTTTTAGAAGCATTAGTCCCAGGTTGTAACCTGCAACTAAGAAGAATGGGGGTTGGGAGCAGGTGTATTCGGGGAGGAGCCAACTGAGGATTATTCCTCCTTAAGAAGTTCCTCCCGTGGAGTTCCCGTCGTGGCTCAGTGGTTAACGAATCCGACCAGGAACCATGAGGTTGCAGGTTTGATCCCTGGCCTTGCTCAGTGGGTTAAGGGTACGGCATTGCCGTGAGCTATGGTGTAGGTCGCAGACCAGTTCGGATCCCGTGTTGCTGTGGCTATGATGTAGGCCGGTGGCTACAGCTCCGATTAGGCCCCCAGCCTGGGAACCTCCATATGCCGCGAGTTCAGTCCTAGAAAAGGCAAAAAGACAAAAAAAAAAAAAAAAAAAGGTCCTCCCGGAGTTCCCATTGTAGCTCAGCAAGTTAAGCAGGTTAAGAACCCAGCGTAGGCTCTGTGGGATCTGGGTTCGATGCTTGGTCTCACTCAGTGGGTTAAGGATCAGGAGTTGCCGCAAGCTGCGGTGCAGGTTGCAGATAAGGCTCGGATCTGGCATTGCTGTGGCTGTGGTATAGGCCAGCAGTTGCAGCTCCGATTCGACCCCTGGCCCAGGAACTTCCATGTGCTGCAGGTGCAGCCCTAACATTAAAAAAAAAAAGAAAAAGAAAAAGAAAGAAAGAAAAGAAATTCCTCCATACCTTTTCATATAACATTTATTTTGTGCCAGGCACTGCATTTTCCTTACGTTAACTCATTTAGTGGTCTTCCTTTGCCCCCTGAGGTAGGTACTGTTATGGACTCCATTTGATAGAAGAGAAAACTGAGTCCCAGAGAGGTGAAGAAACTTGTTCAAGGTCTCACAGTAAGTGGCTGAGCTGCTGGGACTCCAGCCCAGACGGCCCGGCTCCAGGGTCTGGACTGGTAACCGCAATACACAGTTCGGCCTCTCTGTCTTAGTCCGGATCTTCAGGGTCAAGCACATGTTTGAAAACACAGAAAGGAGTTGATCCAGTTAGTTAAAATGTGCTAACATTTGTGTCCTCGTCTTTTAAAACAGGAGGCTGGGATTCTGGCCCTTGATCTTCCCACTCACGAGCTCTGTGACCTTGAACAAGATGCTGAATAGCTCTTAGCCTCTGTAAAGGAAGGGGCTGGGCTAGCTGATCCCAAGGCCCTCTTCCATGTCCAGAATTCTTTGAGTCCACGCCGACCCCCGCTGTTGGCCATCTGGGCCGCTCGGTCCAGCCCTGGCTCCTCGCCCATCTTCCCCAGCACTCCTGTCTGTAGCCTGTACCTTCTAGCTCTCACCTGCCTGTCGCTGTGGCTCTGGGGCCTCAGAGGGCTCGGGAACTGTTCGCTGTTCTGTCACTGCAGCAGCCGCCACTTCCTCCTCCCAGCCCACCCCGTGCACTGAAACCGGCCTGTTTCCTCCCGGTGCGCTAGGTTCTTCAGGTGTCCCCACCACCGGGCTCACTGCATCTTTCCAGACGGACCTCCGAGAAAAGTCACTAAACAGTAAAACTGGTAAAGCTAAAGCGTTTCTGGATGACAGACTGTTCCTCATTAGTGCTTTTTTTTTTTTCTCTTTTTGTAAGTTTTGTTGAGGATATCAGTCCCGAGTAAGCTGCGGTTGGGTAATCAGGTCTCGGCCTTCAGCGAAGTGACTCGCGTTTTCTTCCCCATTTAGTTCTCCCATTGAACCGGTAGATGGTTATGCACCATGCCTTCTTTTCCTAACACCTCCAGACCCCAGCAAGAAGGGACACAGGCACCTTTAGTGTCACCAAGGGTTGACCCTACTTTGGATTTTCCACCTGCGTACAGAATAAGAGAATTGAAAACCCGACATCTCCGATCGATAGCTTTAATTGGCTAAGCAATGTGTTCTAGTGTTCGGGGCCTTTCTTCCTTTTCGTTCTCTCAGCCTGAAGGGGAAAGGTGCAAATGACGCTGGATACAGTGGCACTGAAAAGGATGTATTCTGGAAAACCTGCAGGCCGTTGGTAGGAACCTGTGTTATGACCTCAGCCCTCACTGCCTGCTGGCTGCTGCCCCGCCCTCCTGGCTGCTTGGAAGTGCACCTGTGGGTGCTGGTGCTGCCCCACGTCTTGGATGTGGGTCTTTTTGGAGGCTTATCTAGAACCCTCTGGGAGTGAATCCTCCACTGTGTTTGAAGTGGCTCACTGCTGCATGCTCTCCCGGAGGTGGAGGGGTGGCTCGTGCTCTATAAAGGCACGGCCCCTCTAGGATGCCCTAAGAACAGACTGTTAGCTGGTTTGGGGTCTGTCCAGTGTGCTGCTGCTTTGCTTATGCTGCAGTGAGGAGTTAAAAAAAGCAAAGCCAAACTACTTTGGGCACAGCTATTCGTTTTTCCATTTTCTGAAGGCTGGCGCATCCAAATGTTTTCTTATTTATTAGACAGCATTAGAGCCCGTCATCTTTGATTGGGAAGTCCATGCAGTAAGTTCTAGGTTAAGACTGAAGTGCCTAGCCCAGAGTCTGGCGTGTGTCAAGCGCTTGGTTATGTTGGTCGGAGTGAACACAGTTGCAAATAATTTGTGCCCAACTGTTAATTCCTGACATTCCTACTGTTCCTTGTGGTCTTATTTTTTAGTACTTCAGCAGCATTTAGGGACTATTTACCATGTTTCTGACACCTTGAAGGATTCCGAAGGAACTCAGAAATGGAGTCCGAAATGGAAAGCGAACCAGTTATAACTGAACGGCAGGATGGATTGTTGGTGCTTTTTAAACATCTGAGTGGATGAATTATTAGACAGCTGTGCCTGTGGGGCCGTCAGAATTATAGGGAGATAAAACTGAGGCTGGGAGCTGCTTTATAGGAAGGCCCCGTGGAGCAGGTGGGTCTGGAAAGCGGTTTGGGCCAAGAGCAGAGAAAGCATCTGAGGTATGAAAATGACCGGCACGGTTTCTCAGAGGTGGGAGTAAATCAGAGTGGGCAGGGTGGTGTCCCACTTGGGGGTTAGCTGACTTAAGCTGGAACCGTAGGAGGGACCTCAGGGGGTTTGGGTACTAAACTCTGGAGCAGGGAGGCTGGCGGAGGTGGCGAGCGGGAGCAGAGTCACCCTGAAAGGTGTCAGCAGCATTGCTGGCGCCCACAGAGCAGCAGCTAAGAACCCACATGCGTGTGTGGCTGGCGAGGTCTGCTGGGGCTCACAGGAAGCTATCCTGCTAAATTAAGGTGATAAGTCAGGCCGTAATCCTATTTTTGGTTGTTTCTTACAAGGAAAATGGCTCACAAAACAATTACTGATGTTCCCCTTAGGTAGTTTATCAGAGCATTTCTTCAAAGGACTATCACCCAATAAGAGACACAGATAAGTGTCAGGGGAAGGAAGGGGAGTTTCAGATGGCTTTCTATGGAAACAAGGTTTATTCAGTCGTGTAGTCTGTTCATCAGAGTCCCACTTTAATAACAGTTTATCCCGCAAACAAGTTTTATCCGAACATCAAGATGAGTCCCAGAAAGCTCAGTGTCGAACCTGGCTTGTGAGTAACCGGGGACGGTTACCGCGCCTCTGGAGTGTCGCAGAGGTAGCGAGGTGGTGTCGTTCCACCACTCAGCTGGACCCTCAGGACCCACAGGCCTAATGGGTGTTACCCCACAGCAGGGTGCGTTTGGTTCTAAGAAAACGGCAATGGTTGGGCACGCGCTGTGTTCTCTCTAGTATGTTCAAGGAAGGCATTCGGGTCTCAGAATAACGAAGCACATAATCAAATTTGATGACTCCTCCTCTTCCCAGGCATTTCTCACTCCACGCCCTTAGAAAGGACTATATAATTTGTGTTCACGTTGCTCCCCTTGGGTTTATATATTGGCTTGGAGTTACTTCCGTTCATTTGATTCTTCGGAGCCCAATTCAAGCCTCACTTCCGGGACCCCCCGGGGAGGCTGCCTGTAAAGTAAGCTCGGGCTGCGTCCCTTCTTGGTCGTGGGCTCTCACTGGCCCTGTTCCTTCAGATCACAGCCATCAGTTTATAATGACCTTTATTTCCTAGGTTGGGTGTCTCGCCCCAGACTGTAAGCACCACGAAAGCAGAGCTTTGGTTACCCCGGTGTCTTAAGACTTTGAGTCTTTGATTGATTAATATAACTTGTGTTTAGAAAATGCCTACATATCTCATATATACATATATAACGTATTCAGTATATGACATAGTCCCTGCATATATGAAATATAGGTAACATCTGTCTTGTGGGCCTCAAGTCATAAAGGGGCCAGAGGTTATCTGTGTGTCCTCACTATCTTTTGTTGGTGTGCTTACTGTTTTTTGTTACTACCACCGCATTTCCGAAATAATTGCTCGTGACTTCATTTCTAAGGCGGAGGTTTGTGGGGAGGCGTGGGGAGGAGGAAGTGGAGTCCGCACTTGAAAAGGAAAGGAGGAGAAAATCCTCCTTCTTCCTCATGTGGTTTTATCCGCTTTTTCCTTGGCAGCTGGTGTGGAAGACAGAGTCCTGCGTTCTCACTGCTGTCTCCCCACTCCCTCCACCCCTTCCTCCCTTTGTGGGGCTGGCACTGCCTCGCCCGTCCCCGCGGGCATCCGGTCCCTCCTGGGCTGTATCTCAGTTGCTCGCAGCGTGGAGAAGCAGACTTCCTTGGTTCCACTGCAGGCTTCGACCTGGTGGCTGGGTTAGTCCAGCCCGCACACGGTTTGCCCGCAGTCAGTGGTCTCCTAGGCGGCCGGCCCTGGCCGAGGCTGCAGGAAGGGGCAGTGGGGGCTGCCTGCAGCCTGTGCCTCTGTCTCACTGCTTGGCTCATAACTGCTCCTTATTATCTGCCCTGTGCCAGGCATTATTCTCGCGATCTGGGCTCATAAAGACATAGTCACTGTCCTTTAACTTCTGTAGCTGCCAGTGTCGATGTGGAGGCATGACCTAAACGCAGGAAGAGAAGTGGCATCAAAGAAGTGCCTAAGGATTGTTGGGGGAAATGCTGAAAGTATAAAGAAGAGGGAGAGCATTCTGGGCTAGCTGAGACAGAGATGCTTTTGTCGAAAAGGTGGGACAACTGACATAATCCACACCTGGTCTTATCACTACCTGTATCTTCTCTACTTGTATATGCATTTGTGGGGGGGGGGGTGCACCCTGCTGCATGTGGAGTTCCTGGGCTAAGGATCAGATACGAGCTGTATCTGCAGCCTACACTACAGCTGTGGCAACGCTGGATCCTTTAATGCACAGTGCCGGGCCAGGGATCAAACCTGTGTCCCAGTGCTCCGGAGATGTCACCGATCCCTTTGCACCCACAGTGGGAACTCCTGTATATGTTTTTTTTTTTTTTTTTTTTGGCGTTAGTGCCATGTCTGGACTGGGAACCTTTTGTAAGGCTCCAAAGCACCCAGGCCATTGGCTTCTCTAGCCCCAAAGAAGAGTGATAACAAAACTGATGTGGCAAAATTTGAGATTTGGAGTATTGAGATGATATCACTGAGTCCTAGTCTCTTGACTGATGATTCTGAGTATTACTGGTCGCTCAAACCATATGCTCTTCACTGTCTGTGGTGAACTTAGCAAGGACATTTTGGAAAATTCATCAATGAGTGGTCATTTCTGATATAAATGAGATTAAGTCACACCTGTTAACCCTCCTAGATGATGGTCCAAAGATCAGTTCTGGGAGTTCCCATTGTAGTGCAGTGGAAATGAATCCTACTAGTATTCATGAGGATGTGGGTTCGATCCCTGGCCTCGGTCAGTGGTTTGGGGATCCAGTGTTGCCGTGAGCTATGGTGTAGGTCATAGATGCAGCTTGGATCTTGTGTTGCTGTGGCTGTGGCATAGGCTGGCAGCTGTAGTTCCAGTTCAACCCCTAGCCTGGGAACCTCCATATGCCGTGGGTGTGGCCCTGAAAAGAAAAAAACAAAAAACAAAAACCCAAAACCGGAAAAACAAAGATCAGTTCTGGCTCTAAAATTGCAGTTTGCAGAAGCTCGTTGAGATAGGAATGGTCCCAGGCATTCCATCAGCAGATATGTTGCTAGGCTAGGAATGTGGTGATGAGCAGGGAGCCCTCTGCTCCGCATGGGGCTCTCAGTCCAGTGAGGGCAGAGGACAAGCAAACCAGCCTGGCACGCCCAGTCAGCCCTCAGCAGCTACGTTCTCAACTCTGCCCGGAGCTGGGGGAGGTTCAGGAAAGGTTTATGGAAGATGGATGCATGGGAGCTCATTAAGTCTGGACCCTTGGTAGGCTTTTATCTGCAGAGAAGGGGAGGGCTATTTTTTCCAGGCAGAGGGAGGAGCTTGAGTAAAGAAATACAGCTGTTTATAAAAGTGTGCTAGTCTTGTGTGAAGAAAACTATTTGGTGGCCGAGTGGAGGGTTAAGTTGTAAGGGCTTCAGAGGGAAAGGGTTGAGCCTGGAGAGAAAGTCATACGATTGTGAAGAGCCTTGAATGTCACCTGAAGGAATTTAAGCCTGATGTTGTGAATGAATGTCTATTTTTTCTGGTTCTGTCTTCCCTAAGTCTCTCATGTCCTTTATTTACTTAGTATTAAAGAAAAAAAATTTTTTTTGTTGTTGTGTTCACAGCATGTGGAAGTTCTCCGGCCAGGGATCGAACCAGCAGCATAGTAGTGACTTGAGCCGCTGCAGTGACAATGCCAGATCTTTAATCCTCTGTGCCACAGGGAACTTCTCTTTACCCGACATTTTAAAAGATTCTCATTGTTGGATGACTTATCTCCTCCAAGCTTTTCTTTTCTTTTTTTTATTAGAGTATAGTTAGTTTACAGTGTTGTGTAGTTTCTGATGTACAGCAAAGTGATTCAGTTATATATACGTATATATATGTATATTCATACATATTTTTTTTTCAGATTCTCTTCCATTATAAGTTATTATGAGACATTGAATATAGTTCCTGTGGTTTACAGTAGGGCTTTGTTGTTTATCTGTTTTAAATATAGTAGTATAGTATCTGCTAATCCCAGACTCCTAATTTATCTTGCACCCTTCCTCCAGCTTTTCTGTGAGGCTGCCACACTGTTATATCGTCCTTGACTCTGACACTTGGCTGGGTGTTGGCTCATCCACTCACCTGATGATGTGTTCTGTACACAGCAGGTGTGCAGTAAAGAACTGCTGAGTGAAGGAATGAAATATCAGATTGATGGAGTCAAGGTCTTTTCCTTAAAGGGCATGGGAACTCAGAGTCCTTTTCTGTTCAAGCCAAACTATCACACTACACCCCTTATTCGGCTTCACTGGGGGAACTGGCATGGACCTCCACACCACCCCTGGCATCTGGCAGTGTAGCTGTAAATATCAAGGACAGGCTGAAGGCCTTGTTGGGGAGGTGGGATGGACGAGGCAAAGAAAGGCAGAAAATGGGCCGAGGAAGCATTAAAAGTGGGGGGAGGGGACAAGACTGCTCAAGTTAGGGGGTGGGGGAGAATCTTACTAACACTTATCTCAGGTGCATTCATGCCCAGATGCAAGTTTAAACTCATATGAATCCCTCATTCTCTTTAAACTAGAGACTGAAAGGAGGACCAGGTGTTCACACAGAACTTGGCAGGCTATGTTGGCCTGTTCGAACACGGGAAGGATTGAAAATGGCTGAATAGTGAGGGGTGCTGGGCAGTGCTGGGGCCTCTAGCAGCTGTTAATTTTATAGAGCATTCTAAAATAATCCTTGTGGATAGATCTTGCCTCAGCTTTTTCTGTCTCTGGTCCTTGGACAGAGAATTGTTTGAATCATTTCGTGTTATGTTGAGTTATTTTGGTTACCCATCGGTACCGATCGCCTCAAAGTGGCTTTTGGTGTTTTTGTTTTTCTTTGGTCACCTAACTTCTCAGAACCTCGGTTTCTGAGGTTGAGTATTAAATCATGTGAACAGGATTTGCAAACTGTAAAGCCATGCTATAAATGTAAAGTGGTTTTTGTCAGTTATTGAGTCCTTGAGGGCATGGCTTTCTGCTCAATACCTGGCTTACGTGTCAGGGTTCCATCAGAAGAGCAGAGCCACTGTGAATGTTATGGAATAAGGCACTTGGTAGAGGAATTAGACTACCCAGGTTTTGGGAGGAGCTGGGGAAATGAAGATCTGAAAAGGGATCAGGGAAAAGCCACTAGCCAGCCCTCCCAAAGCACTGATTGGGGGTGGGTGAGCTGGAGCTGGCACAGGAATTGGGGAGCCAGGCAGAGTGGGACTGTGAGGGGTGGGGAGAGTGGCTGGTGTAAGAGTCTGTGTAAGGGTACTTGCCTTTTCACAGTTAGCATCTAGAGTTTGCAGCCAAGCCTTTGGTGGTCTTGGAGCTACCTTGGTCTGTAAAGATAGCATTTGGGAAGAAACCCAGAGCAGAAAGAAGAGCGAGGACAGATGGTGCCCACTGGCACCTGTGCCTCTGTCCTGTGCTGCCTTTAGCCCTGGTCGCCACCAGACCTCCATTAATGGCGGCTGCCTCCTTTTGACCTCCCAGATCTCACAAGCACTTCTCTTTTGTCCAACCCTGACCCGGAACTGCACAGAGAGGAGGATTCTGGGAAGTGTAGTTCTAGCTTGGCCACACTGACTCAGTATAGACCCACATAATTTCATAATGTAGATTAAAGGTTTTGCATGGCTCTGGCCTTCCAGAATCTCTCAAAGGTCACAGAATTGGAGGCAAAGTCGTGATAATCTGATGTAGTGCTTCACTGGGAAGAAGTTCAGTTAGTTGATGATCCTTTCTCTCTCTCTCTCTTTTTTTTTAATTTTTTTGGCCTTTTTAGGACCTCACCTGTGGCATATGGGAGTTCCCGGGCTAGGGGTCGAATCGGAGATGCAGCTGCAGACCTACACCACAGCCACAGCCACTCCAGATCCAAGCCACATCAACAGGCTACACTGCAGCTTACGGCAATGCCGGATCCTTAACCCGCTGAGCGGGGCCAGGGATCGAAACGCATCCTCATGGATGCTAGTGAGGTTCTTAACCTGCCGAGCCACAGCAGGAACTCCAGTTGATGATCCTCTTTAAGAAGTGACTTGCAGTCGTGTCCCTCAGGTACAGCTCCTTTCTTCCTTGCCTTTCCTGCCTGTAGGGGTTATCTGGGCAGCAGAAGCTGGGGGAAGTTGCATTGACTGAAGAGCCTGTCAATTGCAGTCGAGTATGAAGTCTTCTATCACCAAGCCCCTGGTTGGCCTGAGGGAAGAGAGACTTGCTTTTCCTCCTCACCTGGTGTGAAGGCTGAAAGAAGGCTTGGAGAGACTAAGACTGGAGCCAGAAACTGTCGTGTCACTGTTAAGTGAAAAGCAGGTTTAGGTCTCCCTACACCCCCGCGCCCGCGTGGTTTGTTAGTCCTATTGCCCCTTCCTCGTGTTTCTGCAGCCAGCTCAGGTCAGCAAGGACCTGAGAAGTGCCTTCTCCGTAGAAGTCTTAGCCCCTGAGAAAATAACGCACTTTGTGGGATTGAAGGCCCACACCTGGACCTTGTCATTGCTCAGAATTCTTTCTCCTTTTGACTGTCAACTCTGACATTGCCTCCGTCACCGCAGCTGCTTCCTCTTCTTTCACATACTCTCACGTCTGTTGAACCTAGTCTTCATCTTCACTGTGATCCCCTGGATCTTGAAAGCTCTTCTTCCTCCAAGCCACTTTGGCTTCCTGGACTCTCATCCTGGTGGTCAGCATGTTGGCAGTGAGCCCGTTATCGTCAAGAAGACTCTCTGCCATGTTTCTTTGCCAGTCCTCATACTGTAGTTGAAGAGTCCACACCTACCATTGTCTCCAGGCTTTATCACCTTGTTGGGGAAAAAATCTCAAAACCTGCCCACTTGAGTTTCCCACCAAGTAGAATGTCTTTACTGTGCTTCCATCAACCCTATATTCATTTGTGATGGTTTAATGTCATATTCCTTCCTTTTTTTTTTTAGGGCTGCACCCATGGCATATGGAGGTTCCCAGGCTAGGGGTCCAATTGGAGCTGTAGCTGCCGGCCTTCGCCACAGCCACAGCAACGTGGGATCTGAGCCGCGTCTGCAACCTACACCACAGCTCACGGCAACGCTGGATCCTTAACCCACTGCGCAAGGCCAGGGATTGAACCGCAACCTCATGGTTCCTAGTCGGGTTTGTTTCTGCTGCACCACGATGGGAACTGCCTCCATCATATTCCTTGAAATTCTTATTCTAAACCTTGTCCACGACCTCCAGGATCTAAACACCTCTCTGCTACTTCACTGAGACACTGGAGACCAACCTAAGGTTCTTCTAGCTTTTTGCCTCAAAACCTTGCTATATTTTCACCCATCCTTCCCCCCTCTATTCTGAACAAAAGTAAGGGCTCTGTCTTTGGCTCTTTCCCCCTCTGTATGTATATGCTCTGTCCCTGTGTGACCCCGGGCAACCTGAGGCTTTGAATGTTAGCCATGTGCCGATGCGTTTTCAATCCCTGCTTGGACCTTCCCCGAACTCCACACATATATATGCACTGCCTGTTCCACTGCATCTCCACTCACGTGTCAGAGAGGCCTCTCGAACTTAAAACGCCTGGAAGAGAACTCTGGCTTTGCCTGATATGAATTACTTCCCTCCAGTTACCTTCCCATCTCAGTGAATGGCTGCACCCTGCTCCCAGATGCTCAGACCAGAGCTCGCATCGTCCCAGTTCCTGTCTTCGTCACTCGCCACGTTCAAAATGATATTGCATCCTTTCATTTGATATGCAAACACCTCCTGAACCTGACTGCTTCTGAGAATCACTGCCACTGCAACTCGAGGCCAAGTGTCCATCATCCTTTGCTTGGTCTACGTCATTTCCTTTATTCCTTGCTTCCAGGTTGGCCCTACTCTAGTCCATCTTTCTCAGAGCAACCAGGGTGGACTTTCTACAAAAGAAGCGGCTCTAGCATCCCCTAGTATATGCGCTTGCCATCCCAGCCTGCGTCCCAGGCCTCTGCCCCCTCCTTCATTATGATCCAGTCATTCTCATCTTTTTGTGTCCCTTAAACTGCCCAGACTTGCTCCATCTTAGTGCTTTTATATTTGCTGGTCTCTCTGCCTGGAGCAGTCTTACCCCAGAGTTCAGCCCTGCCTCCTCCTCATTCTGGCCTGAATTCATAGCTGACCTCAGAGGGGCCTTTCCTGACCACACTGGCTAAGAGCAGCCCTCCCCATTTCCCAGTCATCAGCACATTGGCATATTTTCTCTCTCTCTCTCTTTTTTTTTGGCCTTTTAGGGCTGCACCTGCGGCCTGTGGAAGTTCGCAGGCCAGGGGTCAAATCGGAACTACCCTGCTGGCCTACGACACAGCCAACGCAGGGTCTGAGGTGTGTCTGCAACCCACACCGCAGCGGACAGCAGCACCAGATCCCCGACCCACTGAGCGGGGCCAGGGATCGATCCCACATCCTCATGGGTACTAGTTGGATTCGTTTCCAGTGCACCACAGCGGGAACCCCTTGCACATTTTCCCTTGATAACGTTTCTCAGTGCTCTGGGCTTGTCTCCTCTCAACTGGATCACAAGCTTCTCGTGAGCAGGGACTCTTGGCTGAATGTCTGCAGTGCCTCGAAAGTGCTTAGAGGGCCGACTGGCTGACTTTCCAGGATAAACTGCCCACTTGTGCCGTTCTTCTCTTGCCTGCTTTTGGAGTCTTTTTCAGGTTACACCCTCTCTTGCTTGCACCTTGATTGTTCTTTTCCCCTAGCTGTTAGTCTCCAAGTCCCACAAATCACATTATGGCAAGTGCAGTTCTGTGGAGATGACCAGTGGTTGCTTGGCCATCAGCTCAGAAATCTTCTCTCATCACCCATCTACCTTGACTTTTCTGCAGGTTCGACATTATTGTTCATTCCCGTCCCCCCCCCGAACGGAAACAGAATAGGAGTCTGTTCTAGATATTGTGCAGGATGCAGGTGGTTAGGAACCAGCCACTGCTTCAGGAGCTTGCAGCCTTCCTGGAGCAAGTAGGTGGGTAGGCATGTCAGTGAAACCAGCTGTCATTCCCAGCCTCTCTTGGAATTCTTGCATCCCTTGGCTGCTGGGACATAAACCTTTTCTGGCTTTCTTTCTAACTGGCTGCTATTTATTTCCTTTCTTCGTTTTTTGAGGGGGGTGCGGTTTGCTCTTTTTCTTCTTGTGTCTTAAGTAATAGGAGTTCGTTATGGCTCTGTCCTGTTTCCTGTTCTCTGTACTCCGTCCCCCGGGGGCCCCGTGGACGTCTCTCAGATCTCCTCGCCATGCAGGTGACTCCATATTCATTTGGGGCTCAGATATCTTTGGGGGGGGGGTGGTTTCCGTTCCCACCACCTAGTGAATCTTTGAACTTGACTGAATCTCAGTAAGGACTTTTCTCCACTGTGTTTCTCTAGCAGCTCTCAGCTTCCCCGGGACCTCTCTCTCAGCTCAGGTCTGTCAGCAGCTCCTTCTCAGAGGAGCACGAGGCTCTCCTCAGAGCCACTGCTTGTCGCTCCTGCCCTTGCCCTTTCTTTGATGTGTGTTCCTCCTTGTCACCTGGTGGAGGCTCCCGACTGCACTCCAGCCGGCTCTGCTGCACTGCTCCACTCCCCACGTGGCCACCTCAGCCCTTGCCTTATAACTCAGTGTACTGTTAGTCCCTTAAAAGAAAGTTCAGGAGTTCCTGCTGTGGCTCAACGGTAATGAACCCAAGTAATATCCGTAAGGACACGGGTTCGATCCCTGGCCTCGCTCAGTGGGTTTGGGATCTGGCACTGGCATGAGCTGTGGTGTAGGTCGCAGACGTAACTCGGATCCTGCGTTGCTGTGGCTGTGGTGTAGGCCGGCAGCTGTAGCTCTGATTCGACCCCTATCCTGGAAATCTCCTTATGCTGCAGGTGCAGCCCTAAAAAGACCAAAAAGAAAAAAGAAAAAAAAAGGGAAGGTTCAGAGGCTGATTCACCTTCCTCTCTCCCTTGCCGTCTAGCATGGGGACTTCTTGCTCAATAGTTGTTTGTTAAATGAGTCATATTGTATTTGTCTAGTTTATCTCTGTGAGGTCTTAGCCGAACCTTTTTTTTTTTTTCTGATTATCAGGCCTGCTCTAGTAGAACCTTACTTGCGTTTGGATGGGATTTTGAAGTACTGCCATATGTGACTTCATTACACATTCTCTGCTGGCTGTAACTTGTTTAATGTGTACATTGCTACATTTTCATCACTCAGGGACTGTCTAGATGAAAGCCGGCACCGTCCCTTCCTGCCCGACCTCTCAGGAGCAGACGTGCGGAGACAAAGGTTTTGCATTCAAGTCGGCTACTCCAATATAAGCGTTTCTAGGTGTGACCTTCTTTGTCTTCACTTCTAGCTCGCATGTGGAACTTCATACAGAAATCCTCAGGCCCCCAGCCTCTCTTCAAGGCCTTGTCAGGACTCAGGAAGGGGGACTGAGGTGTCAATTTACAAGGCAAAGTGAAATACCACAGGCTCTTTACTTTCAGTATTTCCGGTCTACTTTCTACTTGGATTCACTAACTTCCAATACTTACCTTACAAATGGCTCCGATTGGAAAGTCAGATTATTTGCTTCTAGGCAGCTCAGTGAGGTGATAATATTTGAGCAATAACAGGAACCACTGCAAAAATTCTTTGCAGATATGCTGTACTCTGCAGGTCCTGATTCAGAATAATGTTGATGATAACCCAGGAAATAAAGTCTATTTCCCACAGATATCATGGGGTGTGTAGGAGAGGGTGGTTAAATGCAGTTTCATCTTCATTAGCTTGTCTCTCTTAATGATTCCTCATGGTTGCCCGTGGTGCTTATTGAAATAAACACTGCAAGAATAATTGCATCGAAAAATTTGCCTGACTTTTTTCCTGCCTGTTGTCATCCATTCTGCGTAATGGAAGAAAGTTGAAGACTTATTTTCTTGAGGACTTCAGAGGCAGGTAGTTGGTCAATCTAGAAACAGCTACCTCTTGCTCGTTAATTATCTGTACTGCTGAAAAGTCAGAGCAGTGGGCTTCCAAAAGTCCTTCCTATATGATTTTGGAATAAAGTTCTCCTCACCTTTTTTTTTTTTTTTTTTTTCCCTCGGTCATGCCCGTGCCCTGCAGAAGTTTCCGGGCCAGGGACTGAACCCGTACCACAGCAATGACAGCACCTTAACTCCCTGAGCCACCAGGGAACTCCTCTCTTCACCTTTTTTGAATATGAAAGCGTGAGATGTTAAAATTAGTATCACTTAAAATAATGAAGGCTGTCTGTCAGAAAAAAATGTGAAGAAATTGGAAGTTATTTTTAACAATCCTATGTCTCTTTCTCTCCTCCCTGTACTTCGTATTGAGGTGTATCTCCTCTCAGTAACTGATTTCTGCTACTTTGAGGCCTGTCTGGTTCACACTGCCCTTGGAGAACTTGACATATTTTATATGGAATTTGAGGCTATTTCTTCTTCCTACTCAGAGCAGAGACAGCATCAGCAGAAGGTGGTAATATAAACAATGCAGTTGAAGATAAAACCAGCCCGGCCCGCTATTGTCTTGACATGCACCAGATAAACCCGGGTTGAGGCCTTCGTTTCATAGCTGCTGTGACCTTCAGCGGGTTATTTTGCTTCTTGGAGTCTCATTTCCTGGGTTCTGTGAAAGAGGTAGTCGTATCCACCTTATGGGCCTATTCTGTGGATTAACTCACCAAGTCGTGAACGGTGCCCAGCTCAGCGCGTGGCTTATAAGAGAGTCACGATATCCTATTTTTCCCCTTACTCTGTGCCAGTCTTGTTGAGAGAAATTGGATGATAAATCAAAGTGAACACATTACCAAGTAAATGCTGGAGAAATGTTTATGTGATGTTCGCTGGAATTAGGGATTCTTTGATTAGTCAAGTATTTTTTTATTATCTTCCTCCCATTGGTTTGTTATCCATTCTTTCATTTTAATGGTTATTTTAGAGATTAGAACATACACTGTTGACTTTATTAGTGTCTAGTGATGATCTTTTTTTATCACTTCCAGGATAATGCAAGACTTTAGAAAATATTTAAGCTTTGTTTCATTCTTTCCCTCACTCTTTGTGCTGTTGTTGTCATGTATTTTAATGCATGTGTTTCATGCATATACTTTACATTCCTGGAAGCATTTCTGATTTTGTATTTCATAGCCACCATTCATTTACCCACAGTTACCTTTACTGTTGTTCTTTATGACTTCTTACATTTCCATGATTCCATCTGGGGTCATTTTCCTGTCATTTGAAGAGCTCCCTTTACTCTTTCTTTTTAGTATATCTTTTTTTTGATATCCTTTTTTTTATAGTCTGTAAACACATTCGTGTAGGATCTGCCATCTTTTTTCCCTTTTTTCTTTTTATAAAAAATTAAACTATACTTTATTTACAATATTGTGCCAGTTTCTACTGTACAGTACATACGTACATTCTTTTATTAATATTATTTTCCATCATGGTCTATCCCAGGAGACTGGATATACTTCCCTGTGCTGTACAGTAGGGCCTTACCGTTTATCCATTCTAAATGTAATAGTTTGCATCCACTAACCCCAAACTCCCAGTCCATCCCACCCCCTCCCCCCACCTCCTTGGCAATCGCAAGTCTATTCTCTATGTCTGTGAGTCTGTTTCTCTTTTGTAGAGGTTCATTTGTGCTGTATTTTAGATTCCATTATGTAAGTGATATCATATGGTGTTTGTCTTTCTCCTTCTGACTTAATGTCACTTAGTAGGAGAATCTCTAGTTTCAACCACGTTGCTGCAATTGGCATTATTTCATTCTTTTTATGACTAAGTAGTATTCCATTGTATATATGTAATCCATTCATTGGTTCATCATGGACATTTAGGTTGTTTCCATGTTTGGCCATTGTGAATAGAGCCACTGTGAACATAAGGGTGCGTGTATCCTTTTGCGTTATAGTTTTGTTCAGATATATGCCCAGGAGTGGGATTGCTGGATCATGTGGTAGTTCAGTGTATAGCTTTCCAGGGAACTATCATACTGTTTTCCGGTTGTACCAACTTACATTCCCACCAATGTAGGACGGTTCCCTTTTCTCCACACCCTCTCCAGCATTTGTTATTTGTACAGTTATTAATGATGGCTATTCTGATTGGTGTGAGGTGGTACCTCATTGTAGTTTTCATTTGCGTATCTCTAATAATTAGCGATGTTGACCATCTTTTCATATGCCTACTGGCCATCTTTATGTCCTCTTTGGAGAAAAGTCTATTTAGGTCTTCTGCCTATTTTTCAATTGAATTTTCAGTTTGTTTTGTTTTTTTAATTTTTTAGCTACACCCTTAGCATGTGGAAGTTTCTGGGCCAGGGACTGAACCTGCACCTCTGCAGTGACCCAAGCCGCTGCAGTCAGATTCTTAACCCACTGCATCATGGTGGGAACTCCTGAGTTGTGTGGTGTTTTTTGTTGTTGTTGAGTTGTATAAATTGTGTGTATATTTTGGAGATTAATCCCTTGTCAGTTGCGTTGTTTGCAATTATTTTCTCCCATTCCATAGGTTGTTTCTTTTCTTTTCTCTTTCTTTTTCTCTTTCTTTCTTTCTTTCTTTCTTTCTTTCTTCTTTCTTTCTTTTGTTTAATACTTTCCTCTGCTGCGCAAAGCTTGTAAGTTTGATTAGGTCCCATTTGTTTATTTTTGTTTCTATTTCTATTGCCTTGGGAGACTGACCTAAGAAAACATTTGTATGGTTTATATCAGAGAATATATTCTTCCAGGAGTTTTATGATGACATATCTTAGATTTAAATCTTTAAGCCATTTTGAGTTTATATTTGCACATGGTGTGAGGGCGTGTTCTGGTTTCATTGATTTATATGCAACTGTCTGGTTGAAAAGATTTTTTTTCAATTTTATATTCTTACCTCCCTTGTCAAAGGTTAGTTGACCATAGGTGTCTGGGTTTATTTTTGTACTCTCTATTCTGTTCCAGTGATTTGTATGTCTGTTTTTGTATCATTACCACACTGTCTTGATTACTGTAGTTTTGTTGTAATATTGTCTGAAGTCTGGGAGAGTTATGCCTTTTACTTTTTTTCCTCAGTGTTCCTTGGCAATTCTGGGTCTTTTATGGTTCCATATAAATTTCTGGGTTATTTGTTCTAGTTCTGTGAAAAATGCCACTGGCTGTAGATTGCTTTGGTAATACGGCCTTTTTTATAAATTTTTTTATTTTAGGGCTGTGCCCACAGCATATAGAAGTTCCCAGGCTAGGGGTCGAATTGGAGCTGTTGTTGCTGGCCTGCACCACAGCCATAGCAACTTGGAATCCGAGCTGCATCTGTTACCTACACTACAGCTCATGGCAGCACTAGATCCTTAACCCACTGAGCAAGGCCAGGGATCAAACTCTCATCCTCATGGATACTAGTCAGATTCATTTCCACTGTGCCACAATGGGAACTCCCTAGTATGGCCATTTTAACAATATTAATTCTTCCAATCCAAGAGCATGGGATATCTTTCCATTTCTTTGAATCCTATTTTATTTTTTTTTGTGAATGTTTTATAGTTCTTTACATGTAAGACTTTCACTGTCTTGGTCAGGTTTATTCCTAGGTATTCTATTTTGAGAGGTTCTATTTTTTAAAAGGTATCGGTTTTTTATATTCCTTTTCTAATATTTCATTGTTAATATGCAGAAATGAAACCAATTTCTGAATGTTGATGTTATATACTGCTACTTTGCTAAATTCATTTATCAGATTGAGTAGTTTTTTTGTGGATCCATAGGGTTTTCTATATATAGTATTATATCATCTGCATATAGTGATAATTTTACCTCTTCTCATCCAATATGAATATCTTTTCTTTCCTTTTTCTTCTTCTTCTTTTTTTTTTTTCATCTGATTGCTGTAGTTAGGACTTCCAACACTGTGATGAATAAAAGTGGTGGCAGTGGGCATCCTTGTCTTGTTCCAGATTTTAGCCGAAAGGCTTTCAACTTTTCTCCATTAAGTATGACATTGGCTGTGGGTTTGTCATGAATGGCTTTTATTATGTTGAGATATGTTCCCTCTACATATTTTGGTAAGAGTTTTTATTATGAAGGATGTTGAATTTTGTCGGATGCTTTTTCTGCATCATACATGATCATGTGGTTTTTGACTTTTCTTTTGTTAATGTGGTATATTACGTTGGTTGATTTGTGTATGTTGAACCATGCTTGTGAACTTGGGGTGAATCCCACTTGGTCATGATCTTTTTAATGTGTTGTTGGATTAAGTTTGCTAAAATTTTGTTGACGATTTTTGTGTCTATATTCATGAGAGATACTAGCCTATAATTTTCCTTTTTGCTTTTTTGTTGATATCTTTGTCTGATTTTGGTTCTTAGGGTGATGGTGGTCTCATAGAATGTCTTTGAGAGTTATCTTCAATCTTTTGGATGAATTTAAGGATTGCTGTTCTTCTTCTTCTTTTTTTTTTTTTTTTTTTGCATTTTAGGGCCACACTTGCGGCATGTGTAGGTATCCAGGCTAGGGGTTGAATTGAAGCTACAGCTGCTGGCCACAGCCACAGCAGTGCCAGATCCAAGCCGTGTCTGTGACCTACACCACAGCTCACGGCAATGCTGAATCCTTAATCCCCCGAGTAAGGCCGGGGGTCGAATCTGCAACCTCATGGTTCCTAGTCAAATTTTTTCCCGCTGCACCACAACAGGAACTCATAAGTTCTTCTTTTTATGTTGGTAGAGTTCACCTAAGAAGCCATCTAATCCTGGACTTTTGTTTGTAGGGAATTTTTTTTATTATGTATTTAATTTCACTTCTAGTGATCAGTCTGTTTGAATTATCTGTTTCTTCTTTATTCAGTTTTGATGGTCTGTATGTTTCTAGAAAGTTGTCCATTTCTTCTGGGTTGTCAAATTTTTTGGCATATAATTATTCATAGTATTCTCTTATGGTATTTTGTATTTCTGCGGTATCAGCTGAGATTTCTCCTTTTTCATTTCTTATTTTGTTTATTTGGGTTCTCTCTCTTTTCCTCTTGGTGGGCCTGGCCAGAGGTTTGTCAATTTTGTTTACCCTTTCAAAGAACCAGCTCTTGGTTTTATTGATTTTTTTTATTGTTTTTTAAATCTATATTTTATTGATTTTTCTCTCTGATCTTTATGATTTCCTTCCTGCTGCTGAGTTTAAGTTTCGTTTGTTCTTCTTATTCTAATTCTTTTAGGTACTAGGTTAGGTTGTTGATTTGAGATTTTTCTTGTGTTTTTGAGGAAGGCCTGTGTCTCTGTGAAATTTCCCTCCAAGAACTGCTTTTGTGGCATCCCAGAGATTTTTTTTTTTTTTTTACCAGCTGTACATGTGGCAAATGGAAGTTCCCAGACTAGGGATTGAATCAGAGCTGCAGCTGCTGGCCACAGCCACAGCAGTGTGGGATCCAAGCTGCATCTGCGACCTACATCACAGCTCACAGCAACACTGGATCCTTAACCCACTGAATGGGGCCAGGGATCGAACCCATATCCTCATGGATACTAGTTGGGTTCATTACTGCCAAGCCACAACAGGAACTCCCATCCCATAGATTTTGAATGGTTATGTTTTCATTGCCATTTGTTTCAAGTTATTTTTCCATTTCCTTTTTGATTTCCTTGTTAACTCATTGGCTTTTTAGTAGAACATTGTTTAGTCTCCATGTCATTGGTCTTTTTTTCATTTCTTTTCCTGTTGTTGATTTCTAGCTTTTTCATGCCTTTGTGGTCAGAGTAGATGCTTGGAATAATTTCTGTGCTCTTAAGTTGGTTGCAGTTAGTTTTGTGCCCCACTACGTGGTCAGTTCTAGAGAATGTTCCATGCACACTGGAAAAGAATGTGTATTTTGTTTCTTTTTAAGATATATTGTCCTGAAAACACCAATTAAGTCTAACTGTTCTCTTGTGTCATTTAGGATCCCTGTTGCCTTATTGATTTTCTGTCTAGATGATCTATTCATTGATGTGAGTGGGGTGTTTCAAGCCTCGAGTCTTCTACTATTATTGTATTCACATCAATTTCTCCTTTTATGTCTGTTAGTATTTGTTGTATGTATTTGGGTGCTCCTATGTTAGGGGCATATATATTGGCAAGCATAACATCCTCTTGTTGAATTGATCCTTTTGTCATTAAGTAGTTTCCTTCTTTCTCTTTCTTTATGGCCTTTGTTTTAAAGTCCATTTTGTTTGATATGAGCATTGTGTCTCCCGCTTTCTCGTGTCATTTCCATTTACATGGAATGTCTTTTTCCATCTCTTCACATTCATTCTGTGTGTGTCCTTTGCCCTAAGGTGGGTATCTTGTAGGCAGCATATTGTAGGCTTTTGGTTTTTTTAATCCAGTCTGCCTGTCTGTGTCTATTGATTGAAGCATACAGTCCATTGACATTTGAAGTAATTATTGATAGGTATGTATTTATTGCCATTTTAAACCTTGCTTTCCATTTGATTCTGTGTTTCTCCTTTTTTTCCTTTTTCTGTTTGTGGTTTGATTGTTTTCTTTTATTTTATGCTGGTCCTCTTCCTTTTAGTTTTTTTTTTTTTTTTTTTTTTTTTTTTTTTTTTTTTTTTTTTTTTTTTTTTTTTTTTTTTTTTTTTTTTTTTTTTTTTTTTTTTTTTTTTTTTTTTTTTTTTTTTTTTTTTTTTTTTTTTTTTTTTTTTTTTTTTTTTTTTTTTTT